>CM077090.1:122003039-122603039 GCA_039513925.1 Platanthera zijinensis
GTAAATAAAATTTACCTTTACGGGATTGAGTCACTACTCAACCTAAATAATCCATAAAATCGGCGGACACTTGCGGCTAGAGTTTCCAAGTGTGGAATGAATTCCATGTCTCTACAGGTGATCCTAACGAATGGGAGAACTATTATACTCTTGTCACAAAAGATCTAGGTCGGATGAAAGCACTCTGCGTCTTCACATACTGTTAGATCTGCTCTAGAAGAGGCAGCCACAACGGGAGCCCGAAATGGACTGAGCGACGGCGATAGGATCGAGACTTTTATAAACAATTTCTGTCCGTCTTTTCCTCTCGAGTTTCACACTAGGAGGCTCGGTCTTTACCATCACAGTAAACCCTAAGACATTTTCTATTTATACCCAAAGGAAATAAATAGTAGAAAGTCATCACTAACAGCAAAACCGTAATATATAGAATATATTTCATCGAATCAACCCTTAACTTGACGAATAATCGAGTGGACACGATGCTCTAAATACCTCGAAAAATCAACACTTGATTTTACGAAGCATTAAGTGGTCTCGATGCTCCCAATGCCTCGATGAATCAACACTTTATTCGACGAAGCATCAAATGGAACCAACGCAATCAACACCCAACTCAACGAATCAATATTTAACTCAATGAATCATCGAGTGGTATCGACGCACTCAACGCCTAACTCGATGAATCAACACTTGACTCGACGAAGCGTCGAGTAGTCTCACCGCACTCAACGCCTGGCTGTGCTTGGTCTCAAGAAACTCAATGTCTGGTTACTTAGCCCTTCACTCATCACATATGAGTAAGACCAACACAATACAATACTCCAAATTCATCAAACGCTCTTATGTGCAACCCTGTAGGCTCATATTGCGTTGGAAATTAAGTCTTGGGATACAAAGGAGTGTGTTGCTCCTGTATCAAAGAGAGTTCTCTTGGGTTATCATTCTACCAAAAGTAGTCCTGATGAGGTAGGGAGTATATATACATCATTTAACAAAACATATATTTTATATAGAAATACATATACATAAAGTCTAGTATATAGGTACCGATATCTAGCGTATCTCTAGCATCTAAGATATATACCTATCACTATATTAGGGGCTATTCCATGCTGAAGGTCCAACACATAAGCCTTCATGGGCACTTCTCGACCCTACTGACCTCTCATACCAGCTCTACCTCTGCATCCTCTCTGGCCATGTCCTTGCACTGCCTACCCTCTGTGAACTGCTCCTAACCCTGGCCTTCAAACCTCCTACAAGAAGAAAGCCCTCATGTGTCCCGACTACTTGCATAGAAAGCAGTTCCCTGCAATGGGAACATCTCATCGAAGCTACTAGTGCAGGTTGTGGTACTAGAGCTGGCATGGGCTCCATTTATGGTGTTGGGGTGCTGGTGATTCCGATGGGTGCCTATAAGGCTACCTGCACTGTATCTATCTGCGTTGTCTCTCGTTTCTGTGGGGAAAAGCTCCTCTATCTTGTACCTAGCCTTTAGGGACCTCAACCTATTCTCAGTGCTGCTGGGCCACTATCCTATGATCTAATTCTAACTCCACGGTGTGAGTCGCTATGATTTGGATAGTGGACTGAGAGATCATGATCAAGGCCTGTCTCAGGTCATCTCGTAAGCCCCGGTAGAAGTGAGCAGCTCTATCTCTATCAATGGCTGCTATGCTCCAAACAAAATGTGCTAGGTGGATGAACTCTCTCGTAGTCTGGCACCGTACAGTGAACCTGACGGGTGTGTTGGAACCTCTCCTATAGTATAGCTCAGTTGGTGTCCATGGTGAAGTGCTCCAGAAAAGCCTCTAAACCCCCCCACCCACCCCACAAGATAGTGCTCAACGGTTATCCTCAGAATGTTGAGCGGTTGGCCGCTCTCCACCAGTCTATAGCATACCCCTATAATAAGGTCACCACTAGAGACACTACAGCTTCTATCGGGCATATCATTCCTACCAACAGCTTGTTTGCACGCTCAACCTATTCTTCTACCTGTATGGCAGTCTCCGTGCCTCTGAAAGTGGGAGGCCTTATCCCCCGGAAAGTCATCAGTAGGTTAGTGGGCACTAATAACTGCTGTGGTGGCTATGCCAAGATAGTCCGGAACATCGCCAGCATAGTTGGCAACGTTTTCTCTAAGTCGGTGTCGGCAAACGACACAGCTGCTGGGTAATTAGGTTTGGAGGTGGGGTGGAAGGGATATATCCTCTAGAGGAGTATCTCTTATTACTGGACTCCGGTGTCTGGAGAAGTAACAGGAATCAAGTGTCAGTATTTTGCAAAAGTAGGGGAAATTTGCAATAACTAACAAAGCAGAAACAAAGGTGTGTGGGTGTGCTATCGAGTCTAGGATCCCTAATCCTCTACACTAGGGTCCAATAGGCTTTTGCTGTTAGGTTCGTCCCGAACCAAAGAATGAAGCGAGGGACGAAGGGATCCTGTGACTACTCCATAAGGATGGATCATAATCGCTCTGATCAATTTGTAAGACCCCCCAACATTTGCCTGGGTCAGGCCGGAGGGGATCTTACTTGCCTAGTACTTCCACCCAGTGCTCCTTAAGGGTATCGACCCACACTATTAAGCAATAGTTGGCCCCCTTGCTCGGCATGAATCACAACACACACATACAATCCCTGAGTATTACGGAAGATACAATAGGAAGCCATAACATATATATAATAATATATCCTTAAGTAGAATAAAAATGTCGTAGCCACTATTATAGAAGTAATGTAACAATAGAAGTAATGTACTAAGATCCCATATCTCTCTCTCATACTCTGCTCGCTAGTGCTCACATCTCGAAACTCTGGAGATGACAGGGTTGCCTCTGCTCGGGTAGTTATATCATCTGGCATATCATCTTGCAGCAGCTTGTCATTACGATGCTCCATCTCCTGTGAATGGTATTCAAAATAACTGTTAGTCACAGTGCTAAGTGGAATAAAATCTCCTCTCCGTATCCATATCTAGGGGACGAGCGCACGCACCCAAAAAAAGTAAAATAGCCGAAGCAAGAGAGATTTAGTACAATATTTCATATATAAGCTAAGAACAACTATAGAAGGGGTGCAGTTTAGTATAACTGGAGTAACAGCACAATATCCATCAGTTATAATTTAAGCTCTACTAGTACAGCAACACATCAGGTATTCATAACCTTTATTCGTATATTAGGCATTCATAGCCATGCACATATTACAGGTATTCACATCCGCGCGCACATCACATGCATTCACAGTCATATACACATCGCAGGCATTCACAGCCGTGCACACATCACAGGCATTCACAGCTGTGCAAACATCACAGGAATTCAAAGCCTCACACAACACCCTATATCGACATAGTATGGAATGCTTCTTTTCATGCATGGTAGCTAGCCCCGTGGGCCTCACTGATGTGGTCATCGGCGACAGTAGCCAGTCCTGCCACTTCTGGGGGTAATCATACTACACAGCCTAGGCCCCAATGTCCCACGTATGTGAGCCATTTGGTGATTCCACATTTGTGGCGACATTTGGCATTTTGCCCACCAGTGGAGGAAACCCAACCGGGAAATATAGAGGTTGGTCATTGGTGGTACTCATCTCCCTGTCATATTGAGTCATCAAACTTCCCGCACATGTACGATCGGTCTACTGAATGTGACTAACCCGCCACAGGTTACCGCAAGCAATTTACATGTAATCAAATTTTTTTAATTTTGCTAGCATGCCCCAAGTCTATGGCGACTTGCCCTACTATTCTTTTGAATAATTCAGGCAAATGACATTTGGCTCGACTTTTGACTAGGAGCGTGAGAGCACTTTATTTAGGGATAATTTAGGAGGAACATCTCAACTCCTATTATCCCCAAGTAAGGCTCAACATATCAAATAACTGTTCGTCAAAGCAGGACCTGTGCTTAAAATAGTAAATTGCAGAAAAAAAGTGCGGTCAAAGAAGCTGATAATAGTATAAGTTGCACAATTGAAATGCTATAATGAAATAGGACTAGTTGGATACTGGAGTAATACTAAACTGAAAGTAACTACTAAAAGGAACTTGACTAGTACGAGAATGGAATAGTACTTAAATAAAAGTACTAAACATAAAGTAAATAAGTAGGACCAGTACGAGACTAGAGTACTTAAAAGAAATAACTGAACTGAAATAAATAAAGGAACTGGACCAGTGCGAGACTAGAAAACATCATAAAGAAAATGGTTAGTAGTCCAACCACTCCATTCAGGAGGCTTCAGTTACATCTCCATTCTTAGGAGGCATATTCAGTTCCATCTACGTTCTCAGTTGGCATGTTCAGTTCCATCTCCATTCTCAGGAGGCATGTTCAGTTCCATTTCAGCTTTTAGGAGGCTTCTTTGGTTTTCACCCATTATTAAGATCCGATAACAATTCAGTTGCGCCCTTTTTTAATTACAGCTTAATCAAATTGGGGGATTTTTAGAAGTTACATTTTTATTATTCGTCGAGAATAATTAGAAACTTATTTGCTCGTACTCTCATCTTCTAAGTCTACCAAAATTACCTAAGAGTTTATTTTTTTAAAAAAAACGAGGCGCTCGACGGTTTTACGAAATCATGGAACACTCAGAGTTTGGGCACTTGCCTTGATCACTCTCGTCAACCAGCAATTCAACTTATCATTTGATTTAAAAGGTGGTCCGGCGCTCCAATTTTCACTTTCAAAGAAATTGAGAGCATAAAATTCCGAGCACTACCCTAGGCTCCAAGAAATTGGAAAACTTTAATTTTTATCCCAAGATTTTCAAATTTTGATATCACCTTTAGGGGGGCCAAAAATGAGACTAATAATTTTTCCAAAAATTTTGAGAAGTTTTGGGCCTTAAATTTTGCCAAATAAAAATTATTTGGACTTTTAAAAAAATTAAATCAACTCCAAAAATTTTCAAAAATTTTTGTGGAGGAAGCACTCATCAAGGGGAATAATTTTCATGTTCAACACTTTTTCCCCAGAAGCCTAGAATTTTTTATAAAAATTATACAAAACTCTGTGTTAACCTTGGTCTACATATAGCAAGATTAATCGCATCCTATGACCAGGAATGCGTCGGACGACTGCTTGTGGGATTCTTCCCTATAGCAGATCGACTATGGATCCACTGTGGGGGTGCTGAAGTTGTGTTACCGGGGAAATAATGAAATCTCCACCGTCCGATCTCATCACCGTGATCGGATGGTGGCTAATTCTGCTCATTGATGGAGAAGGCGGTGGCGACTGCCACCGCCAGCCAACCATTATTGGACGACGACGCCGCCCTTGATCAACTTGCTGGGGGATAGCGACGTCGTAGGCGGTGGTCCGACGGCCTACCGCTGTCAGAAATTAAGAAACCGAGAATAGGGTGGCGGGTGGCTCTTTTCCCAGCTCATCGCATGACCCCGCTTTACCAGTGATTTCCCCAGCAACAATTCCACCCCTATCCAACATGTGTGGGGCTAGGCTCTTCTCCGGTGGTGTTTCGACAGCTTGGCACCGCCGTTCGCCGCCGCAGAAATATACATAATTTTACTCTATTTTTGGGTGCCGCCGGAGCTGTAATTTTCTGGCTGCACCTCGGCCTTCCACCGTCAGGGAAAGCTATCCCCTAGTGTAGCCCTTCCCCAGTACCACCACTAGCGCTTGGAAAGGCTCACCATCTGTGGACACAACTCGACCTAGAGCTTGGCTTGTGTGGTGTCGGCGGTGCTCCGGCCGTCGGGAGGTACATACAAATCGTTAGAAAGATTTGGAAGAGGAAGGAGAAAAGTTTCAACCTGTGGTGGTGCGGCTCAGGATGTGTTTGGACAAGTCTCCATGGGAGGTGGTGGTGGAGCTCGAGTGGTGAAGATTTTTCAGGAGAGCGGGAGCTCCGGGAGAGGTGCTCTTGGCTCGATTAGGCTTGTGAGGAGGGAGGCAGGGGGCGTGGACTTTTATAGGCTTGGGGAGGGTGGTCACCCCTCCCCTCTATGATATAGGACTAATCCAAGATGATGAGGAGCTCATCTCCTCTCCTCCACTTGCCTTAGCCCTGACATGGCAACATCCTAGGGTACCTAAGTTGCAGCCATCCAATAGGGAAGGGTTTGGGGCTTGGGCCTTGGTTCTTAAGAAGAGGAAAGATGGGGAGAAGGGATTTGGGCTTGCCTTGGCTTATAGTCCATTTCCCAGTCACTTAGTTTTCTTGATGGCCCAAGAGTGAAGGGAGGCAAGGCCCTACTCAAGCTATGGAGAGGATCTGACCATCTTTTTGAGAAATTTTCCAAAAATGAGATTTTAAGGGGGGTTTGACCAAAGTCGGAACTAGGGTGGGTCCCCTTTGCTGTTCAAAGTCAAAATAGGTACATGTCATTGAGAGTCGGGTCAAAGTTGGGGTGTCGTATCACAATTTGTGTGCGCACGCTTTTCGGCGCACGACAACACTAGGTTTGACCACAGGTTGACTTCTAGTCCTTGAAATTGACAGCGACAAATTCGGTTGAATTTTTATTGAGCATACAAATCCAATGCCACTGACCGTTCTCGAATAAGAGTTCGTTTGCTAAATATCTAAAATCTGCGCGTCGCAGCATGCTAAGGAGGTCAAAAATGCTCATATTCGTCGTTAGACTTCGAATTGTGACACAACGAGTTCCAATGTGTTCGTATTGATATTACAAAATCATAGGAACTGATAGGACTGAAATTAGATTTCTCATAGGTCAATATCCAAAAATCTCTTTTTCGCAATGTTCTACTAAGAATGGCCATATTCACCATATGTACTTGGAATTAATTGGGACGAGTTGTGTTCCCCATCTAGGGTTATCTCCTACCCAGGTCTAGGCCACGAGTAAAGGTTCGAGTCACTTTTAGTGGGCCGACTAAGGTTTTTGGTGACCTAATAAAAGTCGGGATGTTACACGCCGGCCCCCGGAGAATTGACTGGGTGCGGCGCTGGCATCCTGCAGCTTTTGGACAACAGTGATAGAGACAGCTTCTTGCTTCACCGTCGGTAAACTGTAGTTGCCATCCAATCTAGGTGATGATGATCAAACGACAGCGGTGACTTCAATTATGCACCATGTGAAATTATTGACCCCATAGAGGATCCGCGCCCGATCCGTTGTGGGACAGAAGGTCGTTTCCCGCAAAATGGCTCATTCACGGGCACATATTTAAATCAAATATGGATATATGCAGACCAAATTTTTATTCAGATACTTGGGGACTTTTCTGAGAGAAAAATAGGCTCATAGGGAAAAGTATTTGAATATGAAAGTTTTCCCTATTGATGAGGGATATTTACTAAAAATTTTGGGAATTTCTCTAAATCATATTGGTTCCCCAAAGAGCCTAAATATGATTTATTTGGCGAATTTATAGGCCCAAAAGTGGTCAAAATTTTTTTGAAAAATTTTGAGGCTTAAATTAGGCCCTCTTTGATGTGTTATAAAAATTTGGGGAACTTGGTGGAAAAAATTGGAAGATTTTCTAATCTCCCAGAGCCTAAGGTCCCGCTTTGAAATCGATGCGTTTAATTTTTTTGGAAAAAGAGAATCAGGATGCGAGGTCATGTTTTAATTTGAATGTTTAGTTCAAGTAAATATTTGATGAGAGTCATCAAGGCGAGATTTCAAAGTCAGAGTGTTTTGAGGATTCTTGCAATCCATCAAGCACCTCGTTTAAAATAACTTTCGGGCATTTTGAGTGAATTTGGGAAATTAGGAGTTTGAGCTTCGAGTAGAATAATGCCCAACCTCATCTCGGGTGTGGAATTTTTCTCCATATTTTGAAATGATACTCGAGGTTAAAATTTGAGAAAGAATGAGATTTCTTATAATATGCTCAGATTTAATCAGATGCAAGCAACTAAGTTTGTTATTATTCTTGAAGGAATAATAAAATGTGAAACACATAATAAGCTTCTTCGGTATGATTAATCTATGATTGAATGGTGCGACTGAACTAATATCATAGCTTAATAATGGGTGAAACTCAAAAGATGTTTTCTAAAAATAGAAATGGAACTGAACTTGCCTCCTACGAATGGAGATGGAACTTAACTTGCGTAATATGAATGGAGATAGAACTAAACTGTCCTCCTATAAATGGAGATGGAATTGAACTTTCCTCCTATGAATGGGGTTGGAACTTAACTTTCCTCCAATGAACGAAGATGGAATTGAAGTCTCCTAAGAATGGAGAGATTGAACTACTAACCCTTTTCTTTATTTCTTTATTCCAGTCTTGTACTGGTCCAATTTCTTTTCTTACTTTTAGTTCAATACTTTCTTTTCAGTACTCCTCTTGTCTTGTACTGATCCTGATCTTCTTATTACTTTCAGTTCATTTCTTTCCTTTCAAGTACAATTCTAGCCTCATACTGGTCCAATTCCTTTAAATATTTTATTTACAGTTCTTTTTGTTCAGTACTATTCCAGTTTCATATTGGTCTAATTTTGTTCCGCACTTTATTTAGTGTGTTTAATTCAGCATTTCAATTATGCAGCTTATTTCTAGCAACATTTTATTACCGCATTTAAATTACTGCAATTTACCGTTTCAATATAATTAGTGCAGGTCCTGTTCAAACGAGTTGTTGGATTTTGGGTTGAGCGTTAGTTGAGGATATTGGGAGTTGAGATATTCCACCATAATTACCCCCAAATAAAGTGCTCCCATGCTCATTATGCTCTTTATCGAAAGTTAAGACGTATGTTTTAAAAAGTCCGCTTGCCCGAATTTTTTAAAGTATGGTAGGGCAGGCCATCGTAGACCCGATGCATGCTAGTAAATCTTTAAATATTGAATGCTTATAAATTTCTTGCAGTAAATAGTGCCAGGTCAGTCACTTCCGTAGACCGTTTATATCAATGCGCGACGGTCGATGACTCATGGCAACAGGGAGACGTGTTCTATAGGTGACTGGTCGTTGTACTTTTCCCCGTTGAATTTCCTCCACTGGTCAGCCTAAATTTACAAAATTCATTCGATGTCGGTCACATCTATGAGTATAACTAGTTGTACGCAAGGGACAGGGTAGTGCGGTATGACAACACCCAAAAGTGGAAGGACTGACCACTATCACCGACATCCATGTAATACCTCCATCCGTCATTTTAAATATATTAGAGGGTCCGACCGGGGCCTCACGCCATATTCCACAGACAATCGGCTGAGTTAACTGTTGAACTCAAGTACACACAAATGTCCACTATATATAAATATCAGGAATGTTTTACAGAAATACACAAAAGTCAATACGGACTTAAGGCCTTACAACTGTTGCCTTTATACGAAAGTTTTCCATATATCGGTACACAAGCCGACCACACAAGAAAACACTAAGAAGTCTTAGCTTGGCCTTCGAGGGCCGACATAGCAACATGGGAAGCAACCCGCTATTTCCTGCTCGGCTCTCCAGCACCTGCATAGGGAAAATCCACCACAAGGGTGGCAAACAAGGCAACAGTTAGCTTTCGGTTGACTAATTTTATAACGACCCTACCCCATACCCGGGGCAGCGGTATTCCTTCCCTGTAGGCATAACATTAATACAATAGATATATCACAAGAAGGCACACTTAAGCGCCATTCAATATATCACAAATGAGTGCCTTAACTGCCAAATGTTCCAAGCACTCAAGGAACATTCTTGGTGTACTGGATTACTAGGCTCCCACTACCGTTCAGAGGTCCAAGACTTGACAGTCAACTTTGAGCATTTCTATTCTTTCCGACTCCAGGCCTAAGGCTCTCATTATGCGCTCCAATGATGCCAATTATTTTAGGCACTCTAATCAAACGGGCATAATGCGGGTACAGTTCAGCTGTTTCTCATTACTCAAATCGCCATGTCAACGCCGATGGTCCCAGTCATAATGGAAAATGACAAGACACGGGTCAGCCTCCTCTTTCCCATTCAAGCTCTCAGCTTCGACTGACGCCCACAAGATCCCAAGGACCAGAGCCTGCAATCAACAAAAAATGGCACTCACGGCCATAGTTGGGCACCCAGGCAAGCAACTCACATTCTAGCCACACGGTCACCAAAAGACAGGCTAACAGAATATAGCTCATCAAGAGCTATCGCCAGCGATACTATCGCCCAGCGAAATCTAACAGTTATGCAAATTGTGGTATTTTCCTGGAGTTCACCCCCAGTACTTCCAGTTACTCTCATTTCACAGGACCAACCCATAGACTACATAATATACCTATTTATACTCGGAGTCTTCTCTGGTATGCAAAACAAAACATCACCAATCCAGACGAACCCGTCTGGAAAGTCTTAACACAGCATGTCTATTCCGTACTGTGATTTTTGGATTCTATATACAAAATCACTCGGGGATATCACATATTAACCCATCAGAATTCCCTCAATTCTCCACCTTTTGGTGGGGGATTCCATGCATATGCAAAAGGAGGACTTCACTTGTCCAAGAAGGAAGATCGTTACCCTTGTAGTTTTCTTCAGAGCCATGAATTCTTTTTAATCTGATTGGAAAGGAGCACCTCGCTTTCCTCCTTACGGATCAAGCCTCGGTTCTTGCTTCTGACAACAAGATTTCCTTCACCAAGCTTTTTTAAGATCAGCCTTAGCCTGTAGTTCTTACTTAGCTCCTTTATCCAAGAGAGCAAGAGAGAGGGGGAGAAGTAAAATGAGACTTCTCTCCACCACTCCTCTGGATAAGTGGTCTCGGGATTAATCCTAGACACATGATCATCTCATGAAAAGGAAGCAAAGGCCACGATTATAGCTGAATAGTCAAACAAAAGGATATCGCCGCGTATTATCGGCTATCGCGTGGCGATAGCGACAGTAACCACCTGTACCCTAGTCAACCACCGATCTTTGTCCGCCGATCGGACTTCTAACACGTGGCTAGTATTCGTGGGAGTATCGCCCAGCGATACCCATTGTCATTACGCGATAGCTCACTCGATGATTCGTCAAAAGCGTCGAGTGTGTTGAGTCTACTCAATGCTTGAAAGTGTTAAGTGGTATTATCCCACGATACTCGCAGTCACTGCACGATAACGACTACAAATACTCATTCAATGCTTGAAAGCGTCGAGTGCGTCGAGTTTACTCAATGCTCGAAAGTGTCGAGTGCTAACGTTGTTGTCAGCGATATCCACTATCGCCCGACGATAGCTGCCAAAAGTTTTGTTTCCATTTTTAGGGTATTACAAACCTCCCCTCCATATAGAAATTTTGTCCCGAAATTTACGCATCTTTAGGCAATAAAACAACAAGTAATATGTTACAACATATTTTTTTTATTCACAAAACACTATTACAACATTAAGTTACAAACAACTCGGGAAATTCATCACACATGGTTTGCTCATGCTCTCATGTCAGTTCTTCTCGGCCATAATTATCCCAATGTACTTTAGCCATCCTGATTATCTTGTTTCGTAGCTGCTTGATTTCCGTATCCTCGATCCGAATGAGACTAACGTTCATTGTCAACCCACTATCGATCGGTGCTTGATCATCCGTAATCACTTGAGTTGGCTCTTTCACAGCTTTTCGCAGCACTGATATGTGAAATACATCGTGCAAGCCACTTAGCTCTACCGAAAGATCTAACTGATAGGCATCTTCTCCAACTCGTTCAACAACTTCAAATGGACCAAGATACCTTGGACTTAACTTTTTCAAGCGCCGAATCCTGGACACGTCTTTGAATGGCTTAATCTTCAAATATACACAATCACCCAATGTAAACTCCATGTTTTGGTGCTTGGCATTGTATTACTTTACTTTCCTATCTTGGGCTATTAGTAGCCGCTCTCTTATAGTACGTATAGTCGAATTTGCATCTTTGACTTCCATACGCTTATATAACTTCGATTCGCCTATTTCCGCCCAAGCAAAAGGAGTATGGCACTTCCTACCGTATAAGCTTCAAAGGGAGCCATCTGAATATTAACTTGATAGCTATTATTATAGGCAAACTCGATCATATAGAGATGGTGCTCCCATCTCTTCCCGAAATCCAAGGGGCACATACGGAGCATATCTTCCATTGTTTTATTGGTCCTCTCAGTTTGACCATCCATCTGCGGATGAAAGGTCGTACTAAACTGCAGTTTCGTACCCAACAACTGGTGGATTAGCCTCCAATCATTCAAAGTAAAGCGTCCATCTCGATCTCTGACGATACTACGTGGCACACCGTGCAATCATAATATGTTATCAATGTATAGCTTTGCCAATTTCTCCACTGAATCGTCCTTCCTATTAGGTATGAAGTGAGACACTTTTGTTAACCGGTCAACGATCACCCACATGACATCATTTCCTCTTTGAGATCTCGGCAGTCCATGCAAGAAGTCCATAGAAATGTAATTGAACTTCCATACTTGGATTGGTAACGAATTCAGGAAACCTCCAGGTTTTTGACATTCAGCCTTCACTAAGGCATAAGTTTGATATTTGGCCATGTAATGGGCTATATCTCTCTTCAAACCTGGCCACCAAAACACCTTCTTCATGTCCTTGTACATTTTTGTGCTCCCTGGGTGAATTGAGTACTTTGTAAAATGAGCTTCGTACATCAATTCCTCATGTAATTTACCCACATCCGGGATGCAAAAATGACCATCTTTCCACAAAAGTTCGTCATCCAAGGAGAATTGGGCATTTGACCCATCCACTACATAGCACCTCATGCTCTCATCGAGCTCTGTAGCTCTCTGAACCCTATCCGCGAGGTCATATTGAACCTCTATCCAGTTTAGGCATGCATTTACCGTGGCATTATTATCAACATAAGAAATCTCTAAGGCCTCCAATTCTTGGATCAGACACTCATCATGCATCTGCAGCCAATTTGCCCTTACCGGAGTCTGCTGACTCAAGGCATCTGTAACCACATTTCCCTTTCCGGGAGTATACTGTATCTAGAAGGTGTAGTCCCCAAGGAACTCCATCCACCTCCTCTGTTGCATGTTCAGATCCTTCTGATCTATTAAGTACTTCAGGTTCTTATGGTCCATGAATATGTCAACTTTCACACCATATAAATAATGATGCCACAGCTTAAGTGCAAAAATCACAGCAGTAAACTCCGAGTCATGGACTGAATAATTTCGCTCGTGCACTTTTAACTAGCGTAAGTCATAAGCAATAACCTTTCCAAACTGAAGAAGAACACAGCCTAAGACGCTCCCTGAAGCATGACTATAAATCTCATAGCCATCTACACCACATGGAGAACTCAAAATAGGCGTCGTGGTCAAACAACTCTTTAACTCCTCAAAAGCTCGCGTGTACTCAGGAGTCCAAAAAAACTTCTGATCTTTCCTCGTCAACGTAGTGAGAGGTAAGGCTATCAATGAAAAGTTCTTTACGAAGCTCCTGAAGTAGTCAATAAGTCCAAGGAAACTCCTGACTTCTGCTATAAAAGAAAGCACAGACCACTCCTGTATCATAACTATCTTCATTGGATCCATCGTATTACCTTCTCCACTAACAACATGGCCAAGAAAAGCCACTTCTGACAACGAAAACTCACATTTTGAGAACTTGGCATAGAGCTTGTTTCTCCTCACGGTGTGCAAAACCATCCGCAAATGATTTGCATGATCTTCTTCAGACTGAGAGTACACCAATATATCGTCAATAAAAACAATCACAAATAGGTCCAAGTACTCTCTAAACATTCGATGCATTAAGTCCATGAATACCGATGGCGCATTTGTTAGCCCAAATGGCATTACAGTGAACTCATAATGGCCATAATGTGTACCAAATGCTATCTTGAGAATATCATCTTCCTGAATTCTCAACTAATAATAGCAAGACTTTAGATCCAACTTCGAGTAGACTGTTGATCCCACTAGTTTATCGAACAAGTCATCAATCTGTGGTATTAGATACTAGTTCTTCTCTGTCAGCTTATTCAGCTCTCGATAATCAATGGAAAGACACAAGCTTCTGTCCTTCTTCATAAAAAGAACCGGTGCACTCTAAGGTGACATAATTGGACATATATAGCCTTGTTCTAGCAATTCTTGCAATTGAATTTTCAATTCTTCCATCTCTTTTGGCGCAACTCGGTATGGTGAGCGGGCCACAGATTTTGCACTTGGCACCAACTCTATAGAGAAGTCAATCTCCCACTTGGGTAGAAACCCAGGAAGATCCTTAGGAAACACATCTGTATACTCCGACATAATAAGAACGTAACTCAAACTAGACTCTGGCTTAATAACCTCCAACAGTGTGAAGAACAACTCCGCGCCCTTCCGAACAACATTGACTACCTAGAGAGTAGACATCAATATCTTGCTCGATACTCGCATACCAGTGAACTTAGTCTCTCGTTCGGTGTTCTATCCCAATGTGACTTCCTTAGTGTTGCAATCTATACAGGCACGCTACTTCATGTGCCAATCCATACCAAAGATTACATCGAACTAAGATATCAGCAACACAAATGTTGGATTCCTAGTTTGGATTTGTGCTAGGTTCAATAATTAGGATGTGTTTGACCCACATTGTATAGCTAGGGTCAAGTCTGTTAGTCCTAGAGTTTAGGCTAGTCTTTAGGTTCATTCTTCATGGACAAGCCTGCAGTGGACTTCAGAAACTCTATACTTAGAAGAATTTAGAGTTCAGACTTTCAGTTCAAAGTTCTTCAAACTCAGCTCGACGATCGTCGATCGCAGATCGACGAACTCAGTATTAATTCTTTGAGTTGAGCTCGACGATATTCGATCTCAGGTCGACAATCTCTTCCTCAAGACAGATTCTCTGGTCGACGATCTTGGAGAGCACAATTAGCAAGATACTTCCAGTTTAAGATTCGCTGAGCTTAGGTCAACCAACAGGAATTCTCAGCTCGACGAACTTGGAACTCCAGTCGACAAAATCTGCCTAGATGTCGACGAACTCTGTCCCGAGTCATATTGAGAAGTTTTCCTTATTTCTGTCCCCAATTTTTTATATTATTTAGCAGTAACTCTATGAGTAATTAATGCTCATATTCCCAAGAATATAGTCGTTCTTGGCAGCATTAATTGTGGATTTCATCAGAGTTAATTACTTGCTTATTTTAATGGGACAGTTGGGGAAACTCATTAAAGAAGATATTCCAGCCATTTTATTCTCCAGAATCAGTCATCAATTAATGCTTAGAATTCAAAATTTAAGAGAGAATTTGATAGCAGAATATAAAAGAGAATTTCTTCAGACAGCTCTCGAGACTGAGTACTTAGAACACACAGAAAAGAACACCAGAACACAAGTGTGATATAGAGAAGAGACACAAAACATATAGAAGAATATCTGATTCTTCTTTATGCAGAAAACAATTTGTTTTCCCCTTGTTCTTATAGAAGATAGAAGAAGAAGAACAATGATATATCAAGTGTCTTCTTAAACTTCTACTACAGGAATCTTCAAGGACAATAACTCTTTGATCAGTCTGCTAATTCCCGGATCTCATCAAGAAAAGGCTAAAGACCTGTGGTGGCAGTCACCTGATCAAAAACCTGATAGTGGATTCCTACCAGGGTGGTAGAAGAGTGGATGTACCAAGATTTGGGGAACCACTATAAAATGCTTATGTTTTCCGTGTGATCATTCTTTCTTTATTTTGTTGTGCTGTGATAGTGTAGCTTAGCCTAGTTTTTGTTTCATTTCTCTACTACTATTATTATAACTAATTTCTCTGATATAATTTAAAAATAGACAAAAGTTTTAAGGTACTCTATTCACACACCCCCCCCCCCTCTAGAGTAAATCAGGTCTATCCCCTATCTTTCAATTGGTATCAGAGGGGTGTTCCTTTGGTTTTACAAGCTAATACTTGAAACAAAAGATCCCTGATAGATCTGATTTTCTGTTCCTAGTTTTTATGTTTATTATATATCATTGCACAGAATAAGAATTATGCAAGCACCATACCTCCTGTTTGTAATCTGGAAGGCAAGAATTAGGCTTAATATGAACTCTATTGATGAAGACATACAACTCTATTTTGATAGGACCACCAACTCCAGTGGCTACATCTACTGCAACTTCTAGCACACATGCTGTTCCACCACCTGAGTGGACAAATACACAAAAGAAGTCCAAGATAGCAGATCCAAGACCAAGAACATCTTAGCACAGGCTATGTCTGATGACATATTCCAGAAGGTGGCTAAATGCACCTCTGCTAAAGCCATTTGGGACTCTCTCAATCAGATGGTTGTTGGATCTACTGATGAAATAAAAGACAGAAGGTCTAATCTCATCTCCTAGTATGAGAACTTCAAGAAGGAAGAATCTGAGTTAGTGGGTGATATGTACAATAGACTCAGCTCAATCATCAATGAGATGAAAACCTTGGACAAGGACATAACCCTTATTGAGATCAATGAAAAGATTCTCATGTGCTTCCCCAGCTCATGGGATTCAAGTGTCTGGCCAATCAAGGAAGCAAAAATCCAGAATGAGATCTCGACTAAATCTCTATTGAGAAAGCTCAAATCTTATGAGCAGTTGATGAAGACCAGAGAAGCTGTTGAGAAGAAGACCTCCACACCAGGAAGAAAAGAGCCAAGCATTGCATTCAAGGCATCTGTAGAAACAGAAGCTCCCTTAGCTATTTAAGAATTTCTAAGTCTCCTAGCCAAAAGATTATACAAAATGGGCAAGAAGGATTTCAGAAGGAAGTCATCAAGACAGGATGACAAACCAAGGTATGACAAAATACCTACTAAAGAGATTGTGTGTTTTGGATGCAGGAAACCTGGACATATCATATCAGAGTGTCCAGAGAATAAAAAGAAGGAGATAAGAAGAGAAAAGAAGCCTAGGAAGTAGCACTGCATCAAGCCCTCCTCTAGCAAGCATAAGAGGAAGGAAAAAGGCTTTGTTGCTGAAAATTGGAGTGAAACTGAAGATGAATCTTCATCTTCCAGCTCTAGTGAAGATGAAGAGGAAACAAAAGAAAGAGAAGCTTGCTTGATGGCTATCAATGCATCAGGTAGCCTCTTAGATGATGAGCAGCCAGACAGTGAAGAACCTCTATCTAAAGAAGATCAGGTATTGTTATCTTTTGATACTAATTCAGATGATTTTAGAACTAAATTTAAATCACTATGCATTGATTTAATAAACTTTGAGAAGGAAATCAAACTCCTTAGTAACTAACTGAAAAAGATTATTACCTTTTTGAAAGCACTAAATTAAAAGATGAATTAACTTTAGCAAATGAACAAATTATGTTACTAAAACTAAATTATGTGAGGCAAAGTAACTTGAGGAATCTCTCAATGGGAGAAGTCTTTAGCTTATGGACATCACAAGCAATGTAAATGCTAGATTAAACGGCAAGTTGGGCTTAGGTGCTTCATCAAGCTTACCCCCCATATTAAAGAAAAATATACTTTCTACACCTATCAAATTTATCTCTGAAAAAGGTAAAGAGAAATTACATGAGAACAAACCAACTGAAATAACCAAGAAATCTAAGAAAAAGAACAAGAACAAGAAGAATGTAAATAATAATAATGTTCAGCAGATTTCATCGAACTCAGATCAACGAAATTTTTATAGTTTGTCGAACTCAAGTCGACGAACTCCGAACGCAGACTTTTTTTATGATTATTCTCTAAACTACGATCGACGAAACCAGAATGGTTATTCAAGCAGAGATCGACGATATTCGGGCACATAGAATGAATATTTTCAATCTCTGAGCAGAGTACGACTAACTCATCCCCATTCGTCGACCTCAGATCGACAAACTTACAAGAATTCATCGACCCCAGTTCAGAATAATGGAAACTTTAATTCTTACAGATCATTTAATCAGCTAAGAGAATATATTAACCCATTCACTCAGTGGATAATTCCACAAAGAAGATATCATCCCCTAGGGTATAAAAATCAACCTGAATACTCCTATATTTCCATTTTTAACTATGAAAAGAAACAAGTACCCAAGGTAACCTGAGTCAAGAATAGCTAATCTGTTTAATTGCAGGTGAAAGACTATCCCACCACAAAGGAACAATGGTACCTGGATAGTGGCTATTCAAAGCACATGATTGGCAACAAGGACAATCTAATCAAATACAAGTCCAAGCTAGGTCCAAAAGTAATATTTGGTGACTCCAACTATTACCAAACTGAAGGCTATGGGAAGGTCAAAATTGGAGCTGTCACCTTCAGGAAGGTAGCATATGTAAGTGTACTGAAGCACAACCTGATATCCAAGTCAATTATGTGATGAAAGGTTTCAGGTATCATTTAATAAATCATCTTGTATTATTACTTCAATAGATAACAAAGTTATGTTAACTGGAACTAGAGTAGGAAACATTTATGTAGTTAACTTTTAATCTTCTAAATATGAAATATGTTTATTTAATTAAACTAGCAATAATAATGAACTTTTGCATATGAGATTAGGACATGTTAATTTGAAAAACATTGTTAAACTCTCTAGGGACAACCTTGTTAAAGGATTGCCTTCTTGCCCCTACAAGAAGGAAAGCCTTTGCAGGGCTTGTCAATTATGCAAGCAAACTAAAAATAGTTTTAAGTCACTTAATAAGAGTGATTCACCTAGGTTTTTAATTTGCTCCATATGGATTTTTTGGACCCATTACAGTACAGAGCCTAGGAGGGAAGTCTTATACCTTAGTGATTGTTGATGACTTCTCTAGGTTCACTTGGGTTTTCTTCTTGAAAAACAAATCTGATAACTTTAAGGTTCTTACAGACTTTCTTAAGAGCATAAGGATTTTGTATTCTACTCCAGTTGCATTGATAAAAAGTGATCATGGTACTGAGTTTAAGTCTCTTAAAAAATACAAGAATTCTGTGAGAAGGAAGGTATCAAGCATTGCTTCTCTGCTCCTAGAACTCCTCAACAAAAAGGGGTAGCTGAAAGGAAAAATAAGACCCTAATTGAAGCTGCAGGGACATTACTTGCAGATGCTTACTTGCCCCTATCCTTTTGGGCAGAGGCTGTAAGCACAATAAACTATGTACTGAATAGAATTTTGATTCACAAGCTTAAGGGCAAGAACCCCTATGAACTACTCAAAGGGAAGCAACCTAAAGTAAATTATTTTAGAATTTTTAGTTGTATTTATTACATTCACAATAACAATAAGAAACACGTTAGAAAGTTTGAAACAAAGGCTGAAATAAGAATTTTCTTGGATATTCCCAAATCAGCAAGGAATATAGGGTTTATAATAAATCAACTATGAAAATGGAAGAATCTATACATATTTCTTTTGATGAAACTAACATGTTTTACAAGGAGAAGAATGCTTCTACCAGTTAAACCTTGCAGGTACCACACTTGTGTGAGAAGTTGGATGAGCCGACCCTCACCAATGAGGTTGTTGCACATCCTTCTCCACATGCTGTTGAAGACAGTGAAGATGAATCCACTGAAGTGGATGTTGAACCAACAATAGCTCCCATAATTCCACAAGAAGAATTAATTCCCTAAACTGTTGCTGAACCAACTCCACCTACTGAGTTTGTCACACTTAGAGATCACCATACATCTCAAGTGATTGGAGACATGTTAGTGGGTGTGTAAACAAGACATAAAATCCACTAAGACATGATGCATGCCTGCTTCATATCTCAAACTGAGCCCCAATCCATAAAATATGTTGAGCAAGATCATCACTGGATTATTGTAATGCAAGAGGAGCTCAACTAGTTTTAGAGATGTAGAGTTTGGGATTTAGTTCTAAGACCCAAAGACTACCCAGTCATTGGAACTAAATGGGTATTCAGAAACAAACTAGATGCTCAAGTTATTATCATCAAGAACAAGGCAAGGCTTGTAGCTCAAGGCTATAGACAAGAGGAAGGCATTGACTATGATCAAACATTTGCTCCTATTGCAAGGCTTGAGGCAATATGAATCTTCCTTACTTATGCTGCTTATAAAATGTTCACTGTATACCTAATGGATGTAAAGAGTGCATTCCTCAATGGTGAACTTAAAGAAGAGGTTTATGTTGAACAACCACTAGGTTTTATCTCTCCTACTCATTCCTCTTAGTTTTTAAATTGCATAAAGCTCTCTATGGTCTAAAGCAAGATCCAAGAGCTTGGTTTGAGACCTTAGCTAGCTTTATCCTAGTGCATAATTTCACTAGAGGCATTATATATAAGAATTTGTTCATTAAGCATCATAAGGATAAAATTTTATTAGTACAAATATATGTAGATGATATTATCTTTGGCTCTACTAATTCCAAACTATGCAAAAGGTTCTCTGACCTTATGCATTCCAAGTTTTAATTGAGTAGTATGGGTGAACTTTCCTACTTCCTTAGTCTCCAAGTGAAGTAATTGTCTAATGGCATCTTCATATCCCAATCCAAATATGCTAAGGAGCTAATAAAAAGGTTTGGGATGGCTGATTCCTCAGTAAAGAAGACACCCATGGCTACAAATATTGTGATTGACTCTTATGAACATTGTAAGCCTGTTGATTAGAAACTATATAGGGGCATTGTTGGGTCCCTGTTATATCTCACAGCAAGTAGGCCAGACATAATGTTTGTTATATGCCTTTGTGCTAAGTTCCAGGTGAACCCTAAAGAATCTCACGTTATTTTTCTAAAAAGGATTTTAAGATATATAAAGAGTTGTCCTAGTCTAGGACTCTGGTATCCAACTGAATCAAAATTTGAGTTGACTGGATACTCAGATGCTGACTTTGCTAGATATAGAGTGGACAGAAAAAGCACCTCAGGGACATGCCAGTTCCTTGGTGCTAGACTTCTGTCCTGGTTTTGCAAAAAGCAGACATCTGTGTCTACTTCCACTGCAGAAGTTGAATACATAGCAGCTGGCAGTTGTTGTTCCCAGATACTGTAAATTCAAAACAAACTCTTAGATTATGGTTTCAGCTTAAATAATTCAACTCAACTATGTAATAATACATGTGCAATTTTCATTGCGCAGAATCCAGTACATCATAGTAGAACTAAGCTTATAGAAATAAGACATCATTTCATTAGAGATTTTGTGGACAAAAATAAAATTAAGCTTGTCTACATCTACACTGATTTGCAAAGAGCAGACATCTTCACCAAACCCTTGGATGAGAGGAACTATCTGTTCTTTCTGAATCAGCTAGGTATGATCAATGGAGAAGCTTCAATTTAATTTTCTGTCTGCGGTCGAAGAATTGGTAATAGTTCGTCGAATGGAGATCGACGATCTGAGGACAATTCTTGAGCAATTCGTCGACCTGAGATCGATGAACTCTCTGTGTGAAGTCTTATTCGTCGATCGGAGATCAATGCTATTGCTTCAGAAAATTTTCGTCAACCTGGGAATGACGAAAACTTTTCCCTTCTTCAGACTGAGATCAACGAACTCTTTTGTCAATAAAATATTTCGTCGAACTCAGATCAAAGATTTTTTTTCTTTTCGCAGGTCTGAGTCTGGAGGATCATATTCTAAAAACCTTATAATAAGGTTTCTTTGAGCTCCATCCCGCGCTTTCTGTTTCCTTGCACTTGATTTTTTTGTTTCCTTTTACAGGGCAACCAATGGCGATTCCAACGAGTTCTCTTTCAACAATGAAATTTGACATCGGCTTTTATATTGATTTTGAATCATTCCAACACTCGGATCAGATTTTCTTGGATATTCTGTAGTTGTTTGAGGAACAATAGTTGAAGAAGTTCATAACTACCAGGATAAAGATAGCAGCGACAGTGTTTAGAGAATGGGTGTTTACTTCTTCTACTCTAAACGTCGACACCATGACTGACACAATCTCTGGCAATCAGGTTTCTCTAACTCCTACAGTTTTAATCGAGATTTTTGGTTTAGTAAATGGTGAGGAAGATCTAGAGATTGATAATTCTGACTTTGATTATATGTTAAATAAAATGGGTCATATTAGTGAGAACTCTAACAAATTGTTGAAGAAAAACTTGTCCTCTGAATATAAGTTCTTAGCTGATGAGGTGGGAAAAGTCTTGCTAGGCAAGCATACTACCCATGACTATATTACCAGGCACCAATTTCTGGTAATGCGTGCTGTAGTGAATAAGAAAGCAGTAAATTGGGAAAGAATTTTGTTTGATTTTATAAGAAAGAAAAATACAATGAAGGAAGTTTGTTTTGGAAGGATCTTAGGGAATTTCCTTTAGGAAAAATCATCTGAATCACTAGTCTCCAAGACCATATTCATCAATGCTTCCAAAAGGCTGACTTGTGCCTTATTTGGAAGATGGGAGAGGACCATCTCTAAGCCATTAAAGGCTGCAACCTCTTCCAGACCCTCTGAGGATACAAGAGCTACTCCAGCTAATCCCCCACCTCTAGAAGATATCTTTCCCTCCATCCATATTCCATCCCCTCCATCTCAACAATAACCTACTCCTCCACAGGTTTCCATTCCTTCATCAACTCCCATCCAACAACCCTCCACATCACAAATTCATACTCCATCACCATCTGCCTCTCTAGTGCATGAACCAACTCCCATTGCATCTCCAGAGCACATCACACCCCCTTCCTCTCCACTACCACATTAACTTGTTGACATACCTCTCTCCAACCTCATGTCAACTCCTTCATTTGACTTATTTTCATCATCTCCATAACATAATCATATTCTATCCCGTTCACATACTCCTCCATCTTCACCCATCCATGATGAAGTTATGACTGATATCACTCCCATCCCTCCTATCATTCCATCTCCATCTACCATCATCCATTCCACTACCTCAACTCAAACATCACCTGAGTTAATACAACTGGATTCTCCATCCATTGACATAATCTTGGATCTCATCACTCTAATTCACAAAAAGCTCATAGCAGAGGCTATTCAACCTCTTGCTGATTCTATTTACTCTTCATCTGCTCTCATTGCTGCTACCCCCATTATCCCTTCTTCTTTTGGGGGTCTGGCTTCAGGACCCTCTGAAACCAGGCTGGGGGAGATATCTAATGAAGAAGTTCCAGTCAGTTCTCCTCTAGCTGTAACAGCAACAGCAGTAGATATACAGTTGGATATAGCAGCAGATGCATATGTATATATAGATAAAGCAGTTGATATTGATATGATTTGTACAGATGAGCCAGCAGATCTTCCAAAAATTTTGACTGTTGGTGATTGCTTTATCAATCCCACAGTGGACTTATTCGATTTATTGAAGTCTTTTGTTTATGCATATATAAATTATCTTCCATAAGTTTATCTAGAGCAGTCTAAGGCCATTGTATGTTATACCTTCCCAATAAGCCCTGAAGTTAATCAACTAAAGGAAAGTTTTGCTGTCCCAAAGGTTGTGGAACCTTCAGATGTTACAACAGACAAAGTTGAGCCAAGCCTTTCACCTCCAACTTATATTATGGATGAAAGTCCAATTCCTAATTTGGATGATTTAATTGCTCAAGATATTGTACAAGATCTTGAAAATGCTTAGAATGCTCCTGATCTGGCTGGTACAGAGATTGAGATTGTACAGCCAGTAGCTCCCAAGAAAGATCAATCTAAGCTAATTGAACAAATTGATGCTTTATAGGATAATCCTCCTAGTTCTTCTGATGATAATAATGATGATGAGGACTCTGAAGAATCTGATGATCCTAAAGCTAAGAAGAAGATAGTTAAGAAAAGGAAAGTTGTTCCCAAGGCTATTCCCAAGCCCAATCCTACTCATGACATAACATAGTACATACTGTAAAAGATTACTCCTTACCCTAGCATGCCTCAATGGATGTAGCTATCTAAGAATGAGCAAAAAGAAAGGAAGAAGAGAAGAAGGTACATGTATCCTCCTAAGAAATTCATTAAAGACCCTCCTCCTCCTCCATCGGCTGGGGCCTCTAGAAGTGTCACTCATAGATCAGCTCCAATCACCAAAACTTATCAGATACACTCCAAGCCAAGTTATCAAGGCAGCAATGGTCAGCAGCAATCTTCTAAGATCTCTTAACCCATAGCTACAGAGAAGAAAAGTACTTCAATATCTCTTTATGATTTAAAGAAGGGCACCAGTCCTAAAAGGCCAGAATCTCCTCCAATTCCATTTGTAGATCAAGAAAAAGAAACTACTGCCAAAATGGCCAGATTTCAAGAGTTGATTGGACTATCTTTGATCAGCAAAGCAAAATCAAAAGGCAAGGACCCATCTCAGTACTCCACCATGTGCTAGAAAAGATGAGCTCAAAAGGTATGATAAAGCCAACAAATTTGTTAATGTAGATGATTACATGTGTCTCCATCCTGAAGCTGTTGTACCAAGGGCTACTTCTTACAATATTATTAGAGCATCTGACATGACTATGTCTAAGAAAGAAGCTGCAAACCCCAACAGAGAATTCATATTCAAACAGCCATCTGACAAAGCTGAGAAAGAAAAGGCCAAGAAACCTAAGTAACTGTTTGATTAGTTTCTTTTTCTGAACTATTCTATGTTAATTATGAAGCACCTGTTGTACATACTGCTAGATCTTTTTATTTTCTGCAAGATATCTATTTTCATGCTTTGTGATTGTATTTCTTTTGTTGTATTAGTGACCTCACCCAAATAGGGGGAGATTGTTGGATCCCTAAGTTGGATTTGGGCTAGGTTCACTAATTAGGATGTGTTTGACCAACATTGTATAACTAGGGTCGAGTCTGTTAGTCATAGAGTTTAGGCTAGTCTTTAGGTTCATTCTTTATGGACCAGCCTGCAGTGGATTTCAGAGATTCTAGACTTAGAAGAATTCAGAGTTCAGATTTTCAGTTCAAATTTCTTCGAACTAATCTCGACGATCGTCGATCGTAGATCGAGGAACTCATTATTCATTCTCTGAGTTGAGCTCGACGATATTCGAGCTCAGCTCGACGATCTCTTCCTCATGATAAATTCTCTTTTCGACGATCTTGGAGCGCAGAATTAGCCAGATACTTCCAGTTTAAGGTTTGTTGAGCTCAGGTCGACGAACAAGAATTCTCAACTCGACGAACATGGAACTCCAGTCGACGAAATCTGTCTAGAGGTCGACGAACTCTGTCCCGAGTCAGATTGAGAAGTTTTCCTTATTTCTATCCCCAATTTATTATATTATTTAACTGTAATTCTCTGAGTAATTAATGCTCATATTCTCAAGAATATAGCCATTCTTGACAGCATTAATTATGGATTTCATCAGAGTTAGTTACTTGCTTATTTTAATGAGACAGTTGTGGAAACTCATTAAAGAAGATATTCCCGCTGTTTCATTCTCCAGAATCAGTCATCAATTAATGCTTAGAATTCAAAATTTAAGAGAGAATTTGATAGCAGAATATAAAAGAGAATTTCTTCAGACGGCTCTTGAGACTGAGTACTTAGAACACACAGAAAAGAACACCAGAACACAAGTGTGATACAGAGAAGAGACACAAAACATACAAAAGAATATCTGCTTCTTCTCTATGTAGAAAATAATCTGTTTTCCCCTTGTTCTTACAGAAGTCAAAAGAAGAACAACAATCATATATCAAGAGTCTTCTTCAACTTCTACTCTAGGAATCTTCATGGAAAATAACTCTTAGATCAGTCTTCTAGTTCCTAGATCTCATCAAGATAAGGCTGAATACCTACACCCTGAGCAAAGCTCCTATCTTCTTGAACCATTCAACATTTCAGGGGAACTTTGACAACAGCAATCCACTAGTCTTCTCTATTGTAAAGAGAAAAGAGATGACACCATCACCTTCCTTCCTCACTGTAAAAAGTGTTTATTAACTCCCTTCAAAAGTTCTTGTGTTGGTTTTTGGGCACCTGATCAAAAGCATAAAGGGTTGTGAGATCTCCCTGCAAATAGATCTTATGGTGATAGGGCACCTGAGCAAAAACCTGTGGTGGCAGTCACCTGATCAAAAACCTGATAGTGGATTCCTACTAGGGTGGTAGAAGAGTGGATGTACCCAGATTTGGGAAACCACTATAAAATTCTTATGTTGTCTGTGTGATCATTCTTTCTTTATTTTGTTATACTGTGATAGTTTAGCTTAGCCTAGTTTTTATTTCATTTATCTACTACTATTATTATCACTAATTTCTCGGATATAATTTAAAAATAGCCAAAAGTTTTAAGGTACTCTATTCACCCCCCTAGAGTAAATCAACTCTATCCCATATCTTTCAACAAATGCTTCCAATCCAAAATCCCGACTTCTTATCCGCACCTCAACACAGCAAGACCTATCCGCATGCATCACGCATACATTATGTAACAATACCTTTACTCTATCTATCGATATAAGTGTAGGCACTCTGATCCGCAATACGAAGTCCTCACATAGAAATGAATGAGAAGCATATGTATCGAACAGTGCTCTCGTCTAATAGTCTTGAATCAGTACAAAGTCTATACTTATCAAGTTATATAAAAGCAATTCACAAGGTATAAAGTATATAAAGCATGAAAAATATATACTAATCATACATGTGATAACATCAGCTTGTTTGATGGCCTCCTGTTGTCCAAGATTGTACACCCTTTGCTGAGCTGGAGCATATTGGGATGTAGTGGACTCCACCATCTTTCCCTTCCCAGTATATGTTGCTCCTGCCTTTTTATCCGTCTTTGGAGGACCACTCAAACAGTTTTGGGCTATGTGTCGCACCTTGCCCATGTTTAACATGTGAGCGGGCCTCGCCCTGATGTTTCTCCAGAAGTATCAGTAGATGGAGCATGCCTAGAAGACTTGTACTTCTTACTACATCTCTTGCGGTAGTCAGACTTTCCAGTACGCGGTGTTTTGAACTCAGGCTTTATCACAGCCAAGTCCCTCTTGCCCTGCACCCTCTTCATGTCTTTCTCTAACGAACGAGCCGTATTCACCAACACTTGAAAACCCTGGTTCATTGGACCTGAGAGAAATAACCTCAGCTCATCTCAGAGTCCCTCGTAGAGCCTGTTGGTCTTACGCTCCTCGTCAGCAAAACTAGACCCTGCATAATGCCCCAACCTAGTAAACTCATGCAGGTAGTCATCCATACGATCCTCGCCCAGAGTCAAATGCTGGAACTCATTTTCCATGGAAATTTACTGCGATAACGTCAGATGTTTTGCCAAGAATAGTCTCAAAAACCCCTTCATCGAGACCTCCGATAGTTGCCTACCCGTGAAGTGGTGTAACTCTAACTCATCCCACCAAAGCCGAGCTTCTCCTTCCAACAGGAAAGTGGCCAAGGTGAACTTCTGTCCCTCCTCTATCTCAATTTCCATCAATATCTTTTTGACGAGCGAAAGCCAGTCCTCTGCATGCGTTAGGGATCCTGCACTCGTAAATGTAGGTGGACTAAAGCTCATAAAGTGCTTCAGTTGTTGTTCAGTCGCTCGCTTCTAAAACAAAGCCTCAGCAGGAAATTTCTTAGCAACTATAGGCTCGTCAACAGCAACTTGTACTGGCACCATTGTGGTCGCAGCTACCCAGTCGGTTGTGCATTCATCATAGCAAACACGGCTTCATAAACTAAGCGTACTATTTCCGCAGAAGGAGGAGGTGTAGGCACATCAGCTGGTGTCGCACTCTAAACAGAACGTTGGGGTTCAGATTGACACACACCTCTTCTAGTCACCTATACGTGTAAAATACACAATTTTTGGACTACGAAAAAGGCAAACAATAATCAATAGGAACATGTAGGTTCCTCAAACATATGTATTTGTATTCCTAAGTGAACATTCTTGAGTTCATTTGTGTTATAACGGTAAGCACAAACACGTGCTTTCCACCCCTCAAAAGAATTTGACCACGAATTCGAAGAAGGAAAACTAGGATAGGCTGATTCTAAAATTATAACAACTCCATCCATCATATGAAATATAACAGAGGGTCCGGTCGGGGCCCCACAACATATTCTACAGACAGTCAGTTGAGTTATGTATGAATATCAAAACTATCTACACGTGTCCTAACTCAGAGCATTCTACCACAAGTTTTAAGGGTTAACTGTTGAACTCAAGTACACAAGATTGTCCACTATATATAAATATCAGGAATGTTTTACAGAAATACACAAAAGTCAATACGGCCTTAAGACCTTAAAACTATTGCCTTTATACAAAAGTTTTCCATACATCGACACGCAGGCCGGCCACACATAAAAACACTAAGAAGTCTTCGCTTGGCCTTCGAGGGCCGACATAACAACAAGGGAAGCAACCCACTATTTCCCGCTCGGCTCTCCAGCACCTTCACAAGGACAATCCACCACAAGGGCAACAAACAATGCAACGGTCAACTTTCGGCTGACCAATTTTATATTGACCCTACCGCATACCCGAGGCAGCGGTATTCCTTCCCTGTAGGCATATCATTAACACAACAGATATATCAGCAGAAGGCACACTTACGCACCATTTAATATATAACAAACGAGTGCCTCAACGACCAAACGTTCTGTGCACTCAAGGCATATTCTCGGTGTACCAGACAACTAGGGTCCCACCACCGTTCAGAGGTCCAAGACTTGACGGTCAATTTTGAGCATTCTAGACTTTCTGGCTTCAGGCCTAAGACTCTCATTATGAACTCCAACGAAGCCAATTATTTTAGGCACTCTAATCGGACAGTCATAACGCAGGTACAGTTTAGCTATTTCTCGTTGCTCAAATCGCCATGTTAACGCTGATGGTCCCAGCCATCATGGCGAACGACCAGACGTGGGTCAGCCTTCCCTTTCCTGTTCGGCTCACTAGCCTTCCTTAGCTTGGATCTTCAGGCTCTCAGCTTCAACAGCCGCCCACCAGATCCCAAAGACCAGAGCCCGCAATCGACAAAATGGCACTCACGGCCATAACTGGGCATCCAGGCTTGCAGGTCATATTCAAGCCACAAGGTCTCCAATAGTCAGGCTAACAGAATATAGCTCATCAAGAGCTATCGCCAGCAATACTCACTGTCGCCCGGCGATATCCAACTGTTATTCAAACTGTGGTATTTTCTATGTAATTTCCAGTAGTTCACCCCAGTACTTCCTGTTACTCTCATTTCACAGGTACAACCCACAGACTTCATAATCTAACTGTTTATACTCGGAGACTTCTCTAACACGCAAAACAAAACATCATCAATCCAAACCAACCCGTCCGGATGGGCTTCATACAGCATTCCTATTCCGTACTATGATTTCCGGATTCTATATGCAAAATCACTCAGGGATATCACGTATCAACCCATCGGAATTCCCTCAATTCTCCACCTTTTGGTGGGGGATTCCATGCATATGCAAAAGGAGGACTTCACTTGTCCAAGAATGAAGATCGTTACCCTTGTAGTTTTCTTTGGATCCATGAATGATTTTCGGTCTGGTTGGAAAGGAGCACCTCACTTTCCTCTCTATGGATCAAGCCTCGGTTCTTACTTCCGACCATAAGATTTCCTTCACCAAGCTTTGCTAAGCTCAGCCTCAGCCTGTAGTTCTTCCTTAGCTCCTTCTTCCAAGGGAGCAAGAGAGAGAGAAAGGGAGAAGTAAAATGAGACTTCTCTCCACCACTCCTCTGGATAAGTGGTCTCAGGATTAATCCCAGCCACATAATCATATCATAAAAAGGATGCAAAGGCCATAATTACAGCTGAATAGTCAAACAAAAGGATATCACCGTGCGATATCAGCTATCGCCTGGCGATAGCCACAGTAACCACCTTGACCCTAGTCAACCACCGCTCTTCAGCCGCCGAACGGACATCTGATACGTGGCTAGCATTCATGGCAGTATCGCCCCGCGATACCCATTGTCGCCACGCGATAGCTCCCTCAACAATTCGTGGAAAGCGTCGAGTGCGTTGAGTCTACTCAATGCTTGAAATCGTTAAGTCGTATCGCCGCATGATACTCACTGTCCCCGTGCAATAACGAATCCAATTGCTCACTAAACGCTTGAAAGCATCGAGTGCGTCGAGTTTAATCAACGCTCGAAAGCATCGAGTGCTAACGCTACCGCCAACGATATCCACTATCTCCCGACAATAGCTACCAAAAGTTCTGTTTCCACTTTTGGGGTGTTACAGGCCACATCTGTTAGGCCCGTAGGGTTCGCTACCCTTCTTGAAGATAAGCGATCCATAATATGTCAATATAGGGTATGTGCGCGGGTTTTGAACACCTGCAGCATGTTGGCGGGCTTTGAATACCCGCAGTGTGTTTACAGGTTGTGTGTACCTGTCATATATGATAGCTAATTAAGCGATTATAATATATAAGGGATAATTAAGCTGCTACTTTCCATTTACTTTATGTTGCACTTTATCCTAGATAGTTGTTCTTAGATTAAATATGAAATGTGTTACTAACTTTCTTCTGCTTCAGCTATTTACTTAGTGTTAGGTATGTAGACTCATCCCCAGGATATGAATATGGGGAGGAGATGTTTTTCCACTTAACTCTGTGACTAATGATTATTTCAATAAAAATTCATAGGAGATGGAGTACCGTGAAGTCCAATTACCACGTGAGGATACACCAGCTGACATGACTACCTGAACAGAGGCACCCCCGTCGTCTCTAGACTTTCGAGACGTGAGTTTCTAGCATGCAGGATTGAGAGAGAGTGAGAGTGTTATTAGTAGTCCTTTTAAATCTTACAAGCTTGTTTGTATAAAAAGTGGCTACAACCTATGCTTACTCTGATAAATATATATGTTGTTATATATATTTGTGTGACTTTCTACTATTGCTTCCGAAAATCTGTGATGTGATGTGAATGTTATGATTTAAGTCGGGCAAGGCGGCCAATTAAGGCTTGGCAGAGTGGGTTATTGCCACTTGGGAAGCATTGACTGGACATCTTTGGCAGTAATTTCAGTTTCTTACCCAACCCGAGAAAAGGTTGGGGGAGGGGTTCTTACACTATATTGGCTACTTCAAACTTTTTAGGCACTTTTTGGGATAGAAAGCTAGAGTACATTGCTGCATTTAGAGTTTTTCTCCTTGTGGTAACACTTTGGCCTGCACCCCAAATAATTAGATCTCTGGGTAGTCTCTTAACTGTATAACATCCATAGGTAGTCCATATTGAAAGTATTTAACTTCAAGGATAGCTAAATCACCTAGAGGAGGGGGGTGAATAGGTTTCTTAGCCTTTATGACTGTCTTTTGCTTTTATATATTTTAGGGTTTGTAGTGCTTTAGTTACATTTGCTTTCAGGACAATCACATAGACAACACAGTAATTTTATAGTGGTTCCCCAGATAATGGGTACGTCCACTTTACCTCCGACCTTTCTAACATCTTGTTAGACAAGGCACTTCTCTAATCTCGGCTCGTAAGTGCTTACAACACGATCTATCAGGACCACTCAGTCTCCTCCAAGACCTACAGCTCGGGCCCAAAGCCCTACAACTTAGTGATCCAAAGATCACCTACCTCAAGCCCAAAGGCCCTACAACTTAGGCTGGGAGGACAACCCTACCTCAGAGAGAATGACTCTCCTACAACTCAGGCATAAAGGCCCTACCTCAGATCTAAAGGATCCTACAATTTAGACACAAGTGCCCTACAACTCAAAGAGAATGACTCTTCTACCTCAAGATCAAAAGCTCTATCTCAGATCCAAACTGGATCCTACTCTCAGGCCAAAGCACTACCTCAGGCACTCATACTCTACACTCAGAATTGCAACCAGACCCTACCTTAGCCTTTATAAATCAGGCCAACAACTCATATCCAAAAGGATGCTATAAGATGAAAGTTGGTTGGTGATATTTTACTACAGAGATATGATCTCTGAGTCTACGTTCCTAGACTGAGTGAACTCATACCAACTTTAACTCTAGGGAAATATTCCCTGAGCCTACTGCTTCCTGAACTAAGAAAATCTCAGCCCTATCTTCTTCTTCAAATCACCAAAAATTGATCTTCAAGATTTACTCTGCTTGGGCCGTGAAGTGTTGCAGCTAGGGTTGGCCCTTTGCTTGTTCTTCTTCCTCAGAGATTTCCTCTATACTTCTAGGTATAGGTGTGAATGCCACCAACTATTTTCTTAAGCTTCTAGTTACTGCAGCTAGGGTTAGACCTTGCTGCTTCCCGAGCTGAGATAAACTCAGCCCTAACTTCTTCTCAACAACAAGAATAAATCTCCAATGAACAGCTGCTTGTGCTGGAAGTACCTTGCTGAACTCTGCTTCTCACTGAACTAAACAAGAATCTCAGTCCTAACTTCTTCTCAGCTACAGAAGTTGATCTTCAGGATTAGGCTTGGTTGAGCTGAGAGGTCACAGCCGCTTAGGATTGCTCTTTTTCTTCTTATTACCTTAATGAGAGAAAGCTCATTGAACTTGCTTGTCTGAATTTATCAGACCTGCACTACTGCAGCTAACCTTGACTGCAAAGAATTAAAGATCTACTTCTTCTTCTTTATCAAATCCTTATCTGAACTTGTTGTAGCAGAAGAAATTAGCTACAACTAACTTGCTGGAACTTTAGAGCAGCTCGATGAACTTTTGTTTCTCAATATTGGCAACAATGGCGAGGAAGATGAAGTTTAGCCGCCTCTTTTTGAAATGAATAAAACCCTAAAATTTCAAGTTCTCCTCTTCCGATCTTATCCTTTTATCATCCGCCGATTAACATTACTTAGAGTATTGGGACCCACAATAGTTCACAGCTGCAACTTTGCTTTAACAGCCAAAAGTCTTACAGTAGGCCTGCGACACCGTTTGTCGCGTACTGTAGCCATCCCGCAACATTTTGAATTTTTATCACGTCAACACCAGTGGACTTAGAAAAATTCAAACACTTTAGTATAGTCATTAAGTGAGACACCATCACTTAATTCCAAAACACCTAGATAGATTTTCTATCACTAGGTGTTGAGTGAATAAGCTTGACTCAATGTCAAAACACTTAGACAGATTTTGTGTCACTAGGCGTTGAGTGAGTAAGCTTGACTCAACTCTAAAACACTTAGACAGTTTTTCTGTCACTAGGCATTGAGTGAGTAAGCTTGACTCAATGTCAAAACACTTTGAAAGTTTTTCTATCACTAGGCGTTGAGTGCGTTGAGTGAGCCATCATCACTCAACGCCATCTAGACTTTTGTAGTCTTAACTGCTTAGGCGTCGAGTGAGCCTTCATCACTCGACGTATCTAGACTTAACTAGATTTCTTTACTGTGAAAGATAAAGCTTTGACTGACTAGTCTTTACTCGATGCTTCTTATAATATGGCGTTGAGTGAACTGCCTTCACTCAATGCTTATGGACTTAGCCACTTTTGTGCCTTGCAAATAATCAGGCATTGACTGACTTGACTTTACTCAACCCTTCTTGTTGTATTACGATGAGTGAACTCCCTTCACTCAATACTTGTGGATTTAGCCACATTCCTGCCTTGCCAATGCTGAAGGGCTTTGATTGTCCTCCCTTCTCTCAATTCTTTTTGGCATATGGCATTGAGTGAGCTTGATTCACTCAAGTCCTATGGACTTAACCACATTTCTTTGCATCTGGCATTGAGTGAGTTGTCCTCACTCAATGCCATTTGACTTAGATAGATTTTTTGTCTCTCCACCTGCCTACCTTGTGACTACCTATCACCATCACTTAGACAACCTGTCTAAACTTGTTCTAAGGAACATCCTGCACATGGTGAGCTTAACAAACATCAAATATAATTATGATCTTAGTGTTTATGGTGATGTCTCTTCAAATCAAATCTAGGGAACATTGAGGGCAGTATTACCAACACATATACATCACCTTCTACTTCTACTTCAATGGGCTGGATTACTTCCTCTACCTATATATAAACTGGTCCTTTTAGAATGTACACACCATCTTCCTTTTCTTGGTCTGGTGGTGAAGTGTCTTCTAGGCTCAGTTTTTTTATTCTTAAGAAGACCCACTGTGAATCATGGATGTTTCATCAAAAACTATATTTATTGATTCTTCGACAAATTGATTTTCAAGTTGTAAATCATATAGGCTTTGATGTGATGGTTATACCCAACAAAAATGCCTTCATAGCATTTTGCAATAAACTTAGTCAAATATGACCTGCAATTATTTTGCACATAATATTTGCTTCAAAAATTCTGAAATAGGCTAAATGAAAGTCTTTAATTCAAGGATAGCTAAATCACCTAGAGGGGAGGAAGGGTGAATAGGTTATTGGTCGCTTTTCTAGTTCTTTTATGTTTCTTCCTTAAGAACTTTGGCTTTTAGTTGTTTTATGCTTTCAAGATGTACACAACCTACATAAAGAATACAACACAGAAAAGCACACAGAAATTTATAGTAATTCCCCTAACTAGGGTACATCCACTTTCCCTCCCACCTATCCAACTATCTTGTTGGATGAGGCACTTCACCAAAACTTGCTCCAAAGAGCTTACACCTCAGATCCCTCAAGATCTCTAAGTCTCCTCAAAGACTTACCTCTCAGCCACAAGGTCCTACAACTCAGTGGTCATTAGACCACATACCTCAGGTCATTAAGCCCTACACTCAGGCTGGGAGGAGAGCCCTACCTCAGATCCACTATAAATCCTACCTCAGAGCTCTGCAATGCTCCTACACACAGTGACCCTCAAGCCACCTACCTCAGCCTTATCTCTAGGTCCTATAACTAAGACTTTTCAGCCCTACAACTTCAGGCACAAGGCCCTACTCTCAAAGTGCTGCAATACTCCTACAACTCAGTACCCTTCCAGGTACCTACCTCAGTGCCCTTCCAGGCACCTACAGGTCTGTGACAAACTTGTCACCTACCTTAGGACAAAATTTCCTACAGCTCAGATCCACACATGGATCCTACCTCAGAGATCAGCACTCTCCTACCTCAGGTAGTTAAGCCCTACAGCTCAGATCCACACTTGGACCCTATAGGATGAAAGTGGGTTGGTATGATGATTGGCCACAAGTGAGATTTCACTGTGCCAATCTACCTGGACTGAGATTAACACAGCCCAACCTTGGCTCCAGGAAATATATTTCATGAGACTACTTATCTTGACAAAGTAAATACTTAGATCTAACTTCCTCTTCTCAGCCCCAGAGATTTTATCCAGCTAGAACTAGAGAAGTAACTACAGTTGATCTAGCTATAACCTAAGATGGGAGAATCCCAACCCTACTCATTTCTTCACAGTAATAAGGATGAAGATCTTGCTTTGTGCTGGAAGTAACTATCAGATCAACTTCTCTGCACCTTTCTGAATTGAGACAACTGCTCAGCCCTATCTCCTTCTTTACAGCTCTCCAAGAGAATGTTCTTTAGGATTTGTTGGCTGGGTCTGTAAAGAACCTGCAGCAAGGGCCAGCCCAAGCTACCACCTTTTACTAAGAGAATTCCTCTGAGATAACTTTTTGGTGCAAATGAAGATCACACCAGCTATCCTACTATTGAAGATGTTGATACCAATAGCTAACTTTCTCTTCGTCTTGTATACTTGAGCTTACTGTTCTTCAGCTCTGCAATAATGGCGGTGAAGAAGAATTTCCTGATTGCTATCTCCGAAAAATCTCTGTACCTCTATAAAAGCCTTTTCCTTTTAATGATTTTTACCCAACGGCTCTTGAGCAATGGGCCCCACATAATTAATGGCCAGCAGCAACCTTGCTATAACGCCAAATGTCATATAGCAGGTCTGCGACAACATTTGTCGCGTACTGTAGCCATCCCGCCACTAATTTGAAATATGTTGACTTGTTGACTTGCTGACGTTATCAGATGAGGACTTAGCCAAAAATCCAGCAACATTAGTATAGGTGTTGAGTGAGGAAGCATCACTCAATGCCAAAACACTTGGACAGATTGGCTGTCTCTTGACGTTGAGTGAGTAACCTTCACTCAACGCCAAACTACATAGAATATAAATCTGTTTCTAGGCGTTGAGTGATTCAGCTTCACTAGACGCCAAACTTACTTTATCAGCTTTCTGTTGCTTGGCGTTGAGTGAGTGAGCATCACTCAATGCCAAAACACTTAGACAAATTCTGTTTCCACTAGGCGTTGACAACGTTGAGTGAGCAATCTCCACTCAATGCTTTTTGCCTCAACCATATTTCTGCCTCTACAGCATCTTAGGTGTTTAGAGCATTAAGTGAGTAACCTTCACTCAACGCTCTCTACCTTAGACATTTTCCTGCTTAATTATCTCAGCGCTTTCTTATTCTCTGCTGATATAAACACTTGTCTCAGCGGTTATGCTGAGACTAACACTTGTCTCAACGGTTATACTGAGTCTAACACTTGTCTTAGAAATTTTTTCCTTAGACAAAATCTTCCTGCTTCTCTGGCATTGAGAGCATTGAGTGTGTCTTCATCTCTCAATGCTTTTTGCCTTAGCCAAAATTCTAAACTTAGTTTGACGAATGCTGAACTGAGTTCGATGGAATAACTCTGAGAGTAGCTCAACAAACAGTGAGCTCAGCTCGATGAACTCTGAACTCAGTTCGACGAATTGTGAACTGAGCTCGATGAACTCGGAATCTCAAGCAATGAATTTAGCTCGACGAATGGTGAGCTCAGCTCGACTAATTCTTTCTTACCTCTAGTGTTGAGTGAGCTTACCTCACTCAACGCTTATGGACTTAGTCAAAATCCTACCTTTCCAGCATCTTCTGTTGGTGTCTACCTTTCTGCCTTATAACTACCTGTCTTATCACTTGGACAATCTGTCTAGACTTGTTCCATGGAATATCCTGTGCAGGATGAGCTTAATCAACATCAAATACAACTATGATCTTAGTGTTGATGGAGATGCCTCTTCAAATCCAATCTAAGGAACATTGTGGGCAATGGGCCCAACAATCTCCCCCTATTTGAAGAAGGCAAAATACCCAGCAATACTAAGAGGCATTACCATAATAGGCAGAATACTTTCATGTAGCTGTAGATTATAATCTGCTATACCTGCTAGCTTATGCTATATTAATTCAATGTGCTCCATTTAATTGTATTGACACAATAAGTTAGGTCAATGCATCCTCATTCTACTTGAGCAATTACTATAGTAATATGTTCTCTCCTTTATACCACTTAATATTTAACTAGAGCACCACTAGAAGCACTTACCTCAAAATATGCACTGACAAAGTTATGGCTTAACATGTAGTCAGTCATTGCCTTTCACACACTACTTGAATCTTTTCAAGTAATATACACTGCCTCAACATGACCTAGTCATGCCAAATATTGATTCTATATCTCCCTCTTATGTATTGCCACACATATCTCACCCTTTTTGTCTTCTTCAATAAGCATATCTATTGAGGAAGTAGAAAATATCATGGGAGAGATTATCTCTTGATTCTAGTCAAAGTCCTATCTTGATACTACTAAGGAAATCATCCTAGTGATCAATCTGCTTGATTAGGATTCATACCTTCTGTGTTGATACATTGATACAACACAACACTGCAGCATTTGAGCTAGCTGCTAACATAGTTCCACTTGTGTTGGCTATTCCTCTTCTCTAGCAGCAGGACTGTCTTCTCAGTAGTAGCAGTCCTTCTCAAACTCAGAGAAGATTATGACTATGTCATACATACTCTCCCCCTTGGTCTATGCATTGTCCTTAAGACAAACTGATCAGCAAATGAGAAAGCTGATCTACTACAGCAGCTGCCTGCTCCACCTCAACTAAGGCATCCTTTGTTAGATTCTTTGTAGACATTCTAGTCTATGCCAGTCTAGATACCACTCGATGATCTTTATAGTCTTGATGTCACATCAAGTACTCATCTACATGTAAGAGAAGTAAATCCAGCAACACAAACTAGAGTTTGGAGCTACTTAAGCTATCCTAAGTTCTACATACCCAACTCAACCAAGAGGGTGTTGAACTTGACTTCATCTAGCGGCATGATAAACATGACAGCCACTTATCAGTCAGGACAAACTCAGGATTGAATTCTTCCTTATGCTCCCAACTTGTTGATACTTAATCTACATATGCATAGTCCTGCTATGATAGTTAGGATTCCTAGCAACTTAGATTACACTAGTAGAATATCAATATAAAAGAAATTCTACTTATCTGGAGGTTACTGTTCTGATGCCATGAAATTTCTGTTTGACAATTTTGAGTTAGAGGAATTATTTAGATTTCATCGAGCTCCATCCATATTGATGCTTAGCAACTCTCTTGCACCTTGCACAGTCTCTTTTTGTTGAGCAAGATCTTCAACCCCTCTTTAACAATAGACTTGTTGTTGGAACACCCTATTACTGATTTGGGTAAGGATCACTATGTCCTTAGGAATATGTCTTGACCTCATTATATAGTTTTAAAGGTTAACTAGAATAGGTGTAAGGCTTAGAACTTAGGTTTAAAAGCTGCCCCCAAGACCTTCTAGTTCAGATTACAAGTGCAGAAGACTAAGGCAATTATCGTCGAGCTCAGATCGACGAGGCGTCGAACTCAGTTCGACTATCTCTGAGCTCAGTTCAATGAGTCGTCGAACTCGGTTCGACGATCTCCGAGCTCAGATCGACGTTTCTGTCTCTAACCAAATCCAGATCTCTGAGCTCGGGTCGACGATAGTTGAGCTCAGGTCGACGATAGTCGAGCTCAAATCGACGACTTTTCTTGAGAGATCGACGATTTCAGAATTCAAATTCAGTCAGTTATGGAATTCAATCTGATTCATATCAGACATTTATTTCAAAGGATTTTGTAGCCGTTTCAATCAATCTGGAGCAAGTTTTAAGGAATATTAAATGGAATGTCTCTTAGGACTTTCCTCCAGAGACAAATATCATTTAAGGAAGTCATTTATGACTGGCTAACGACTATCTAGAAGACTGAATTTCAATATATCATTTCAGAGTAATTGAGATAGCATGATGATTATTATTCTAAGGAATAGATTTTGAGACACAAGTACTACATGATTACAAGTTAGAATTCTTAAAGAACACAAGGAATACAATAATGAAGGAGATCACCACACAGAAAAGAATTCCCCTATTCTTTCAAGATCTCTTCTGATTCAAGTGTTCAAGGCTTCATCAATCAAGGACTCAAGACACATCACATTTCAGCCTTTGTTGAAATCATTCTTTGCTGGAGATCTCAAACATACTGAAGGCCTATCACCCTGTGCAAAGCTTCTCTTCCTGAACAACTACAAATCTCAGGGGGAGCTTTGACAACAACAATCCACTAGTCTTCTCTTTGACTGTTGACAGAGAAGAACATCAACTCTTTCTTTTTCTTTTATTCTGCTGTAAAAGGGTTACTCAAAACTCCCTTCAAAAGTTTTCTGGTTGGTTTCTGAGACCTTGTCAAAACTCAGTGGTGGCAAGACACCTGATCATAAAATCTTATTTGGTTTTTGAGCACCTTATCAAAAGCTCATTGGTGCCCAGGACACCTGATCAACTATTCCTGCAGTGGATTCCTACCTAGGGTAGTAGAAGAGTGGATGTTCCCAGGTTGATTGGGGAACCACTATAGATCTTTGTGTCTTCTGGTTGCTCTGTTTGATTTGCTGTGTGCTGTGATTTGTTTCTTGCTTACTTAGTTTTTTACTTACTGCAAGCACAATACATATATATATATATATATCAAGTCTTCCACTGCTGAATAATTTTAAATTTGGAAAATTATTTTAATATACTCTATTCACCCCCCCCCCCTCTAGAGTAAAGGTAGATCTTACCCTCACTTTCAATTGGTATCAAAGGCAGGTTGGTTATTCGACAACTAAATCCTTATCAGATTGGTTTTTCCTACAGGCTAACACCTGAACCAAAAGATCTCTGATAAGATCAATCTTTAAAAGAGGGTTATTACTTTCATTATATTTATTTTCCTATAAAACCATGGCACAGAATAAAGATTATGCTAGCACCAGACCTCCAGTGTGAAATCTTTCTAAGTTTGCACTTTGGAAGGCAAGGATTAAATTATACATGAATTCTATTGATGAGGACATCTTTAATTCTGTTTTGACAGTGTGTCCAAGACCTCCAGCAACTACAAGTACAAGTGTTGTTCCACACCCCTCAGGAATAGATGCAGAAATCAAAAAGTGGAAAGTTATTGATGCCAAGGCAATGAACATATTGGCTCAGACTATGTCTGATAACATATTTCAAAAAGTGGTTGAATGCAACTCAGCAAAAGAAATTTTGGACAAGCTATCTGAGCTTGTGTCAGGATCAGCTGATGAAAGAAAGGATAGAAGATCCCATCTCATAACCCAGTATGAGAATTTCAAGAAGGGAGAAACTTAGTCAGTTGCTGACATGTACAACAGACTCAGTCTAATTGTCAGTGAACTGAAGACCTTGGACAAGGAGATCTCATTGACTGAACTCAATGATAAGATCCTAATGTGCTTCCCCAACACTTGGGATTCAAGGATCTTGCCAATCAAGGATGCCAGAAGCCTAAATGAGATCACCACTCAAGCTCTATTGGGAAAGCTCAAGTCTTATGAGCTGCTTGTCAAGAATAGAGAAGAAGAGCAAAAGATAGCTTCTCTAGCAACAAGGAAGGAGAAGACAATTGCTTTCAAAGCTACAGAAGAACAGCCTGAAGACAAAGTCACAGGCAATGAAGAGCTATTGAATCTACTGGCCAAAAGATTTTACAAGATGGCCAGGAAAGATTTCAGGAAAAGGTCATCCAGAGGCCATGAAAAGCCAAGGTATGACAAGTCCAGTTGTCACAACCCGCATTTTCTCCGAATTAAGAATTATCAGAGTAAGAGAAAACACGCGTCATGATGCCACGTCAAGCAGGGGATAACTGCTGACGCTCAGGCAAATCCAACTACAATCTTTATGCAAGAAAAATCATGTGCTTAATGAAATAGAAAATTAGTTATGTTTAGAGTCCGTATCCCTCGGCTCAGTGGATCATCTAGTCCACAAAAGAAAACTATATTTAAACGCTGCGGAAAAATACTTTGATTAGGTTTTACACCCTAAAGAGCGCATAAGGGTCCCAAGAGAACCACTCATACTATGCAAGACACTACACTCAGTTTATATAATATATATAAGAAAACGGTTTTCGTACGTGATTTGGAAAGTAGTGATTAAGTTTATAAAAACATACTGATCATGAGCTTCATTTATAATAGTATTTATAGTCTAAAAATAACTAGCAACCTAGCATAAAACCTTCTCAAAGCAAGTAGACTATCTCCAGAAAAATAAATGGTAGCAGCAATAGTGTATATCTAGTACAAGGTAAAAACTACTAGTGGGCGCCAACAACCTGACACGAACCCACCAGCACACATATATGTCTGTAAGAAAGTACTGAAAACAACCTCACAAACAAGGTAAACAAAACTCTAAAGTCCGGAAGTCCACCAACAACACCACCTCCAACTAGCCACCAGACTGGCTACAGCTCAGAACCTGGGGTATTCCAAAAGAAAACAGAATACCTCAGCAAGCTAAAATCAAGGTAAAACTGCATGAAAGAGTCAACCAAAAGGACGAAAATAACAGGAAACATGCAGTAGAAAGAGTCACAAATGTCCAAAACAGGACCACAAGAAATGCACAACGTGCAAAGAAACAGCAACGACCCAGCCCAGGAACCACATCCTGCAGGGCCTACTAGGCTGCCAAGAGCCAAAATGCTGCAAAACTACCACGGAAGAAACTTCTAACACCCTAAACTGTGGGAAGTGATAGTAGCAAAAACAACAACGAGGAACCGGATCGAAGGCAAACGCAGTCCCCCAATCCACCATGTCCAAGTCAAAAGCTCGAGGGTCAATACGTGAACACACAAGGGACCTTCCACCCGACATGCCCAGCCCGTACCTGGAGCAAGAAATCCATGGGTGGCCTTGGCTATATCACAAAACTCCACCCCCATAAAGAGCTACAACCCCCACTACTATCCACGACCCACGATTCGGCCTTTAGGAAAATAAAGAAAACGGCCGACAAGGAAAACCCAGAAATACAACTGGAAAATCCACTCGGAAACGAAATACAAGGTAAAGGAAGAGTGTTGAAATAAACCAACACGACTAGGCGTTGAGTGAAACCCACTCAGTGCCTACCTAAACCTTGGCGTTGAGTGAGCTAGTCTCACTCGCCGCCAAAATAAAGTTACTACCCACAAACCCACTAAAGAAAACGGAGCTCGACGGTAGTCGAACGACCAAGGCAGAAGATCCAGAACTCGAGTAATTTCCTGTTACTTGAGTATCTAAACTCCCGCACTCGAAATCAGCTAAATACGCCTAGCAAAAGGAAATATACAAAACGCACGGTCAGTGGCGCACGGTCAGTGGTCGTGCGCACTCATTGGCTGATGATCGTGCGAAACGAACCTGGAAACCTGACAGAAAACCTAGCAACTGCGCACGATCTCTGTCGCACGATCACTGGTCGTGCGCACTGTTGCCAGCGCTCGTGCGATTGCCCGAGACAGAACTTTGGAAAAAGAAATTTATACGCACACGAACAGATGCACACGACCAGTGGTCGTGCGCCCTAAAGGCTGATGACCGTGCGCGGCAAACCTGTACCGTTTGGAATTTTCCGAACGACACCGGAACGCGCACACGACTCACGCCACTGCAGTAGCAGTAGACAACTATCAACGTCTCACGCTACTACCATTCAAACTATGCCTAACCACTCGAATAATATCTTAACGAGGGAAATTGGCAACCACACCCCCCTCCTAACTCTCCCCCTCGGCTACGCCCGAACCGGAGCAACAATCAAAAATGAAGGAAAACAACGGCTTCACGCCGACAATTTGGATTCCAAACATCCCCACATAGGGGGGGTTTCAGTAGGAAGAACTAAGCCCTATAGTTAGCAAGAAAAAATGAGAATAACAAGGCCTCTAACCTAGGCTAACCGGGAGTTCAATTTCAGCAAATAAAATCAAAGGAAACACTTGGCAAGGGCAAGAATACCACTTGCCTCAAATCTAAGCGAAGCTTTGGACTGCTTTCCTCCTCTTCGCACGGATCAAGACGGCCGCAACACCTAGAACAAAGACTCGGCCATTAATGGCGGAAAACTTCCAAAACTGAAAATTCCAATCCTTCCAAAACTCCATGAAAATCGAATTTCTTACCGCAGGAATGAAGGTCTCGGCGAGAGCAATCCGTATCCACTCTCGGAATCGAATTCCGTCCACAAACGCTCCGGGAATCGGCGTCCGAAGGCAAGGCTCGGCGGTTACGTTTCTCTCGTACAAGGGGCCGGCGGTTTCTTACGTGAAGAAGATGAAGATCGGCCCTATTCATTCTATATATATATATATATATATAATTATATAATTATATAATTAATTACAAAATTACCTAAAGCACTAAATCGACGCGAAAACCGAACTACCTCGGAATTCGACGAAATTCGCACCGTAGCTAAATGCCCACGCTACGAACACAACGGCGAAGTCGAAATTAACTTTCGACAAACAGAACTCGAGTTATACCCAAACAAAGCCAAACACAAACATCCCCCCGAGAGGCCACACCGGGTCACCAAAACGACTCGGTTTGCTAGGGAGATTTTGCCAACAGGCTACCAAACAGGGCACTCAGTTCTAAGGAGCTAAACCACACTCCACACATGGCACAAGCCACGAAAACGCGTCATCGTAACGCCAAACGAGAATAAAAATAATCGCTGAAAAGACGGGGCGTTACAGTCACTCCCCCTAAAAGAAAGTTTCGTCCCGAAACTTTACGCACAGCCCTCCTACTAAAGAAGGAAAAGTAACAAACAGAAGTTACAAAGGGAAACATACCGATCAAATCAGAGAAACAGGCGAGGGTACGCCCTCCTCATGGCCGACTCTAGCTCCCAAGTCGCGCTCTCCAAATCCTGATTTTTCCATAGAACTTTCACCATCGGTATGGACTTCTTTCGCAGCACACGCTCCTGAGTATCCAAAATACGAACTGGCACCTCAACAAAGGAGAGGTTGGGCTCTAACTGGGGCACAACATCCAAAAGTTTCCCACTGCTGCGCAAACATTTCCGCAATTGGCTAACATGAAAGACATTATGAACACCAGGGAAGTTCGCTGGCAGATCCAATCTATATGCAGACACACCAATCCGCTCCAAGACCTCGAACGGGCCCACATATCTTGGGTCCAATTTCCGATTTTTACCAAATCTCTTTACACCAACCATGGGAGAAACCTTGAGGTATACATGATCCCCTACTAAAAACTCCAAAGCAGACCTACGCCGATTGGCGTTCTTTTCATACCTCTCCTGGGCTAAGTGAATCTTCTCCCGAATAAGCTTCACGGCAACTTCCATCTCTTCCAGAGCATCAGGACCCAACAAAGGCTTCTCACCAGCCTCAGCCCAAAACAACGGAGTCCTACAGCGCCTCCCATACAACGCTTCGAACGGAGCCATCTGCAAGCTTTCCTGATAACTGTTATTGTAAGCAAATTCCATGAGTCGCAGACGCTCATCCCACGCTCCACCGTGGTCTAAAATATAGCACCGGATCATATCCTCAACAATCTGATTGACCCGCTCCGTCTGCCCATTGGTCTGAGGGTGGTACGCAGTAGAATACCTCAGATCCGTACCCAAACCCTCCTGCAGACTCTGCCAAAAACGAGAAGTAAACCGGGAGTCTCGATCTGAAATGATGCTAACCGGCACACCGTGGAGTCGGATGACTTCGTTCAAGTACAACTCCGCTATCTTCTTCATCGGGTAATCAATCTTATATGGCACAAAGTGAGCACACTTTGTCAATCTATCCACTATAACCCAAACAGAATCAAATCCTCTCGGGGATTTTGGCAAACCCGTAATGAAGTCCATAGATATACTCTCCCACTTCCAAGTCGGGATATCTAGCGGAGTCAACTTACCACCAGGCCTTCCATGATCGGCCTTCACACGCTTGCAAGTGTGACACTCAGCAACATATCGGGCTATATCTCCTTTCATACCATACCACCAAGCAATTTGCCTTAAGTCACGGTACATCTTCGTAGATCCTGGATGGTAGGCAATGCTGGAACCATGAGCCTCACTGCAAATCCTACTCCTAATGTCCCCAACAGCGGGAACGCAAAACCTGCCGCGGTACTTCAAGGTACCCGCATCATCAATAGAAAAATCTGGCAACTCTCCCTTCTCTATCCTGGTAAAAAGGTGCAACAGATCCGGATCGTCCTTCTGATGCAGTCTAGTCAAAGAAATCCAGGAAGGCTCTTCCACTGATAAGCTATTCTGCAAACTACAGCATCCCACTGAAATATCCATAAGGAGGAACTCCTCAACTAAACGATCGGCGGAGAGGTTAAAGATCTTTCCCGTCTTTCGGCTCAGGGCATCGGCCACCACATTGGCCTTGCCCGGATGATACTGGATTTCCACATCATAATCCGCCACATTCTCGAGCCACCGCCGCTGACGCAGATTCAACTCCTTCTGCGTGAACACGTACTTCAGGCTCTTATGGTCCGTAAAAATCTTGCACTGAGCCCCATAAAGTAAGTGCCTCCACAACTTCAACGCATAGATAACCGCTGCAAACTCAAGGTCATGCGTAGGATAATTCCGCTCATGAGTTTTCAACTGCCTTGACCCATAAGCAATTACTTTTCCATCCTGCATTAATACGCATCCCAGACCTATATGCGAAGCATCTACATACACATCATAATCCATGCCCTCAGTAGGAAGGGTCAGAACGGGAGCAGTACACAATCTCCTCTTTAACTCCTGAAAAGCTTCTTCGCACTTCTCACTCCAAACAAAAGCCACATTCTTCTGAGTTAGCTTGGTCAAAGGTGCGGCTAGAGAAGAGAAACCCTCCACGAATCTCCTGTAATAGCCAGCCAACCCTAAGAAACTTCTGATCTCCTTAGGAGTATTCGGCCTACTCCAATCCGTCACTGCTGCAATCTTTTCTGGGTCAACCGAAATCCCATCCTTGTTCACCACGTGGCCTAGAAAAGAAACCTGAGGCAACCAAAATTCGCACTTGCTCAACTTGGCGAATAACTTGTGGTTCCTCAACTCTGATAGGACCAAACGCAAATGCTGCTCATGCTCCTCAGCACTGCGAGAATAAACCAACACGTCATCAATGAAGACCACAACGAACTTGTCTAGGAAATCCTTGAACACCCTGTTCATCATATCCATGAAGGCTGATGGTGCGTTGGTCAGACCAAACGACATCACCAAAAACTCGAAGTGTCCATGCCTCGACCTAAACGCAGTCCGTGGAATATCTGCCTCACGGATCCTGAGCTGATGATAGCCCGAACGAAGATCGATCTTGGAGAACACCGTGCTACCACGCAACTGGTCAAATAAATCATCGATCCTCGGCAGAGGGTACCTGTTCTTGATAGTGACCTTGTTCAACTCTCTATAGTCAATGCAAAGCCGCATCGACCCATCTTTCTTCTTTACGAACAAAACAGGAGCACCCCAAGGCGACGAACTCTGCCTGATAAAACCTTTAGCCAACAACTCATCTAACTGAATTTGCAACTCCTCTAACTCGCGAGGGGCCATCCGGTACGGCGCCTTAGCAATAGGACGCGTACCCGGCTCCAAATCAATAACAAACTCCACATCCCGCTCAGGAGGGATACCAGGAAGATCATCAGGAAAAACATCGGCGAAACCACGAACAATAGGAATCTCCTCCAAGCGTGGCCCGCTTACAACGGTTCCAACCGCCGATACTAAACAAACACAACTATCAGAAAGAAACAATCTCTGAACACATACCGCAGAGAGAACAGGAGAATCCTGACACGGATCAGCATACACGCTGCCGGGCTGACCGTCGTCCCTGATGAAGTCCAAGCGCTTTCCTTTGCACTGAATGACCGCATCATACCGAGAGAGCCAGTCCATGCCCAAAATGACATCGAAGTCCTCTAGATCAATCATCTTCAGGTCCGCCTTCGCAAGAAAATCCCCCAACAAAACCGGGCAATCCAAAATACCCAAATCTGACAACACAGATTCACCAGAGGGAAACTTGACACGGAAGGAATCCCGAACACGATCTAGAGACAACCGATGACGCCCCACAAAGGCTCTAGCCACGAACGAGTGGGTAGCGCCGGAGTCAAACAGAACACGCGCCCAACGGTTCTTCACCTTAAATTTCCCTATAGGAACGCACAAAAACTAAGGAACTAGCACAACAGTACCGCAAACAATCTAGCAACTAAACTACCAGGCTAGAAAGAAAAACGACAAACTACTAACCTGAGATCACCTGGGTCGAAGTCTGAGCCTCCTCGGAAGAAATCACGTTCAGCTTCCCTTTTCCCTTGTCCACACGCTGAGGTGGAGGTAAAGCCTGTAACGGAACTGCAGGAAGAGCTGACTGGACCTGAGGACACCTCGACTTAATGTGTCCCTTCTGCCCACACTGAAAGCAGACTCTATCTCTGGACCAACACTGGGCTGCATCATGCCCGGATCGCTTGCAAACTGAACAGGAGACATCTCTCCTAGGAGCACCCTGAATCGCATGAACCTGCTCCTTCTTCTGAGCTGCCGCCTTCTTGAAACACCTCTCAACAGGATGGCCTGACCGGCCATAGAAACTGCACACCACCCTGCTCCTCTTTCCCGGAACAACATCGGGTACCAGGGGTTTCTTCTCCTCTACCAACTTCCTCTTATCCTTCTTCAACTGCTGGCCTCTGCTCTTTGCCGCCTCAATGGCCTCAACCTTAAGAGCAGCCTCTACAACTCCAGCATAAGTCACTGACCCATAAGCACTGGCCAACTGCTGCACCTCACTCCTCAAACCACCGAGGAATCGCTTAACTCGATCAGCCTCAACGCTGACCAATCCAGGGGCAAAACGGCTCAACTTACTAAACTCTATCTCATACTCACTCACCGTGAGCTGCCTTTGCTTCAGATAGAGGAAATCATTCATGAGGCGGTCACGCTCGACCGAGGGTAAGAACTTCCTCAACAGCATCTCCTTGAACACTTCCCAAGAGCATCCGGCTACCAGGCTCTCCTTCTCTCTCAGCCACCAACTCTTAGACAAACCTTTAAGCTGATAGGCGGCTATCATCACCCTCTGATCATCTGAAATCCCAGAGTACGAGAACATCTCCTCCATGGAGATCAGCCAGTCGTCTATCACCATGAAATCTGCCTTCCCATCATAAGTGGGAGGGCTCAGCCTCTGAAACTGCGAGATGAAGGCCATCTCTGCTGGCACCACCACTGGAGGTCTCAAGGGTGCAGGAGGAGGAGGAACAGCTAACCCCCCAGCAGGAACTTGCGCACCCTGAGCCTGGCCTGCCACAACTGCCACCAAAGACTGAATCTGGGCTTGCACCTCCTCCAACTGCCTGCCCATAGCTTCGCTACTCTGACGCAGACCCTCGATCACCGCATCATTCTGAGCTCCAGAAGATTCACCCTCAGACAGGGGAGTCGATCGAGTCGCAGGACGCCTAGCCATTCTAAAAAAAAAATCAATACAACGCAAATCAGATCCAAATCCCACGACTAGAACCGACTACCAGTACAGACAATACATATGTAGATATAGACTTAAAGCTGCTAAACTTGCTCTGAGAGTTTATCTTCTTCACAAAAATTAGATGATATGCCCTATCCTAGGATGGTTAACCACCACCTCACTAACTCTTGTGCCTAGATCGGATGCATGAACTTATGTTAGTTTGAAAACTTATGTGTGTACATATGTCATCCTGCAAATCTTTAGCTTGGCGCGTTGTGCTTATGCAATGTTATGATATGCATGATTGTGCTATGCATTCTAAAAACAAAGGCCCTAATGCATGATATGAGCGGCGTACACATGAAAATGTTATGCATCCCATACTACATAACATTTCCATGCAACGAAAAAAGAAACGTGCTAGTCGCAGTCATGTGGTGAGGTTATGCATCCCATACTACATAACCCTCACATGTAGCCCCTATGGTGAATCCATATACGAACACATATTATGCATCCCATACTACATAATATGCCCCGTATACTTCCTGTTATGCTATGAGTGTAGTGTTCGTGCTTTTGCCAAGACGTGCTGATGACATATCGGTGTGTGAATGACATGATGCTGAACTACTAAAAGCATCCAAGGAAGGTTGCCCAACTAACTTGTCAAGCAACCTCCCTCTGATACCAACTGTCACAACCCGCATTTTCTCCGAATTAAGAATTATCAGAGTAAGAGAAAACACGCGTCATGATGCCACGTCAAGCAGGGGATAACTGCTGACGCTCAGGCAAATCCAACTACAATCTTTATGCAAGAAAAATCATGTGCTTAATGAAATAGAAAATTAGTTATGTTTAGAGTCCGTATCCCTCGGCTCAGTGGATCATCTAGTCCACAAAAGAAAACTATATTTAAACGCTGCGGAAAAATACTTTGATTAGGTTTTACACCCTAAAGAGCGCATAAGGGTCCCAAGAGAACCACTCATACTATGCAAGACACTACACTCAGTTTATATAATATATATAAGAAAACGGTTTTCGTACGTGATTTGGAAAGTAGTGATTAAGTTTATAAAAACATGCTGATCATGAGCTTCATTTATAATAGTATTTATAGTCTAAAAATAACTAGCAACCTAGCATAAAACCTTCTCAAAGCAAGTAGACTATCTCCAGAAAAATAAATGGTAGCAGCAATAGTGTATATCTAGTACAAGGTAAAAACTACTAGTGGGCGCCAACAACCTGACACGAACCCACCAGCACACATATATGTCTGTAAGAAAGTACTGAAAACAACCTCACAAACAAGGTAAACAAAACTCTAAAGTCCGGAAGTCCACCAACAACACCACCTCCAACTAGCCACCAGACTGGCTACAGCTCAGAACCTGGGGTATTCCAAAAGAAAACAGAATACCTCAGCAAGCTAAAATCAAGGTAAAACTGCATGAAAGAGTCAACCAAAAGGACGAAAATAACAGGAAACATGCAGTAGAAAGAGTCACAAATGTCCAAAACAGGACCACAAGAAATGCACAACGTGCAAAGAAACAGCAACGACCCAGCCCAGGAACCACATCCTGCAGGGCCTACTAGGCTGCCAAGAGCCAAAATGCTGCAAAACTACCACGGAAGAAACTTCTAACACCCTAAACTGTGGGAAGTGATAGTAGCAAAAACAACAACGAGGAACCGGATCGAAGGCAAACGCAGTCCCCCAATCCACCATGTCCAAGTCAAAAGCTCGAGGGTCAATACGTCAACACACAAGGGACCTTCCACCCGACATGCCCAGCCCGTACCTGGAGCAAGAAATCCATGGGTGGCCTTGGCTATATCACAAAACTCCACCCCCATAAAGAGCTAAAACCCCCACTACTATCCATGACCCACGATTCGGCCTTTAGGAAAATAAAGAAAACGGCCGACAAGGAAAACCCAGAAATACAACTGGAAAATCCACTCGGAAACGAAATACAAGGTAAAGGAAGAGTGTTGAAATAAACCAACACGACTAGGCGTTGAGTGAAACCCACTCAGTGCCTACCTAAACCTTGGCGTTGAGTGAGCTAGTCTCACTCGCCGCCAAAATAAAGTTACTACCCACAAACCCACTAAAGAAAACGGAGCTCGACGGTAGTCGAACGACCAAGGCAGAAGATCCAGAACTCGAGTAATTTCCTGTTACTTGAGTATCTAAACTCCCGCACTCGAAATCAGCTAAATACGCCTAGCAAAAGGAAATATACAAAACGCACGGTCAGTGGCGCACGGTCAGTGGTCGTGCGCACTCATTGGCTGATGATCGTGCGAAACGAACCTGGAAACCTGACAGAAAACCTAGCAACTGCGCACGATCTCTGTCGCACGATCACTGGTCGTGCGCACTGTTGCCAGCGCTCGTGCGATTGCCCGAGACAGAACTTTGGAAAAAGAAATTTATACGCGCACGAACAGATGCACACGACCAGTGGTCGTGCGCCCTAAAGGCTGATGACCGTGCGCGGCAAACCTGTACCGTTTGGAATTTTCCGAACGACACCGGAACGCGCACACGACTCACGCCACTACAGTAGCAGTAGATAACTATCAACGTCTCACGCTACTACCATTCAAACTATGCCTAACCACTCGAATAATATCTTAACGAGGGAAATTGGCAACCACACCCCCCTCCTAACTCTCCCCCTCGGCTACGCCCGATTCGGAGCAACAATCAAAAATGAAGGAAAACAACGGCTTCACGCCGACAATTTGGATTCCAAACATCCCCACATAGGGGGGGGTTTCAGTAGCTGCTTAATCGGCTACAACCTTGACCTGAGGCATTCAAGAAAAGAAATGCCTCAGCAAGAAAATAATCAAAAGAAAAGGAGTACCAGATTACTTAATAAAGAAGGGTTCTCCAATCCGGAAACAAGGTACCAATAAGCAGAAGCAGGAAAAAGAAAGAACTATTGTTAAAAAGAAAATATAGGCAAATCTGTAACATCCCAAATTTCAAATGACTTAGATTTGGGTTAGACATGTGGTGGATGCTAGGGTTTAGCTAGGTTTGACCCTAGGAGGAGGATTTGGACCATGTGGGGCCCACTATGGGGCCCAAGTCAACCTAGGTCAAACTAGGCTAAATACAAACCCTAGCCACACCATGACCCCACCACATTGCCCTAACCCTAAATACAATCTAAGTGGACCCCAAGGTAGGCCATGGGGTCAACTAGTTGACCCATGTTGGGTCAAGTCAACATGTTGACCTAAATAGTGAAAATGGTGCCCTAGCCCATTTCACTAGGTTGGGTCCACCCAAATCAACCCAAACTCATTAGGTGGGCCTAAAGTGACCCTATACCCCCTATGGAAGAGAAAAATATGGGCATGCAATGGTAATTTTGGGAATTACCTAGGAGAGAGAAAATGTGATAAATAGGAGAGAGAAAATGTGGAGGAGCTATTTTGGGCCACTTGGGCTTATCCCACCAACCCACCATGGGTTGGCTGACCAGGTAAGGGTATTAGGAGGTGTGAGGACCCACCATGCAGCCTTGGGTCAAGCCCAAGCCCAAACCCGACCCAACCTAACCTATTTCATTAGGTGAGCCAACTCCCCCTCCTCACCACCCACCCACCTTGGCCCCAACCTTGGAACCCGACCATTAGGGTCTAATTAAGTCAACTGGAGTGGTGGGGCCCACTCCCAAGCCACCTAGCCGGCCACACACTCAACCCGAGCCCTCCCCACATTGTTGAAATCGCCCTCCTTGGTGAATCCGCCCCAAGCCTTGGTGAAGTCGCCCCCCTCTCTTAACTCAGCCCCAAACCGAGCCTATCCCTCATTCCACTCATTCCACCCCAGAGAGAGAGAGAGAGAGGAAACAAGGAAGCCATGGCAAGCCAAGGAACTCGCCGGAATTTGCAAGCTAGGGGAAGCCGCCGCCACCCTCGACCACAACCACCACCGGTCCGTATCCCCTCCCCTCTTACTGTACTAGATCCTAGATCATCTAGGTTAGAAGTCGAGCTCAAACGAGCTCGACATAGGAATCAAAAAAGGCTTGAAAATAGGTTTAAAAATGGCGGTTTTAGGGTTTTTGGCTTGGTTGCGCCGCCGCCGTCCGCCGCCCTCCGCCGCCCAGTCGCCGGCCAGCCCTAGCCCCGACCACCGTGAGGCCGGGGAAGGTCTTGGCCGGAGGCCCCGCCGCCGGCGATGGCCGGAATCCACCCCGCAAGGAACACCTGCTCGGGCTGGCCATGCATGCATGTGCATGAGGAAGAAAAGCAGACACCGTTAGATGTTCTTTAAAAATCGTGCAAGCCTGATTAAATCATTTTAAGTTATTATTATTAAATCTGTTATTATTTAATTTATTGAATAGTGATTTAAGATGTGACATTTTGGTAGTCACCTTGCATGCTGTTTATGAGGTACTTAGAGGCCCCACCTCAGGTTGAACCCTGAATAAAAATTGTAGCTAGATGAGTTAACTTCAAAATGCCACAGAAATCATAGGTTTTGGACCAGTAGGCTGCCCTGTATGGCTGTTTTTCTGGGACTGCCCCCTAACTAGGGCAGAAATTAAAACTGATGCCCTGCTCAAACCCTAAGTCCAAATGGACTGAAATTTTGGACATGTGGCTTATTTGGTCAAATCTAGGCCCTCCCCAAAAATCAGAATTTTTGGGGAACATTTTGCTATAGTTTTTACAAAAATACCCAAAAGTAAATAAATGTGATTTTTGGAGTTTCCTAACTCCAAATGGCCCCAAATTTTGGTGGCACCCTCTCATGGGTATATTAGATCCATGGTTAAAATTTGGGCTAAATTGGTTCACTGCATGATGAGGAATCTCACTTGCATGTTTGAGAAATGAAATTTGACTTGGGCTGCAAATAGCAATTTTGCAGAATTTCAAATGGCTGCCCAAGCCAAACCAGAATCCCCCTTGACCTGAGATTTTGGTCAGAGGTATAATTAGGACATATCCAGGCCCTGCCAAAAAATGGGCTTGATTGGAAAACAAAATGTGGGAAAATTACCAAAATACCCCTAGGGCTTAACTAGGTGATTCTTGGAGTTAGCTAACTCCAAATGGCCCCAAATTTTGGTGGCTGGCCATTAGGGACCATATAGACCAGTGGTAGAAATTTCTCTGAAATTGGAACAAGTCATGTTGGGAAAGACCCACATGCAAGAATTGAACTACCTTGGTTCGGGGTGCAAATAGCAAGTTTTTGATATTTACCTAAAGGGGTGCAGTTAGAATGCACATCCCCTGATTTAGTAGACCAGTAGGGTATAATTTAAAACCCTAAGTTAGTTGGGATTTTTGGGGAGCAAAAATCCCACACTTAATGAATTTGACTATTTTGATAATTGGGAACACGTAAGCATTTTTCTTAAATGATTCAAACTAGGGTTTAGAAGATTTATAAAACCCTAATGACATTATATAAACTCAAGGGAGACATATTCGAGCCCTTGAGATTCGACTTGATAAATTGAAGATTTGAATTATAAGTATTCGGGAAAATGACGATTTTACCCTTAACAGTAATTGAATGATTCTGATGATGATAAGTAATAAATAAATCGACGTGTCCTATTTATAATAATCTCATGTGATTAAACACAACACAATGCATTTGGAAGTTCATTCAATGGATCATTAGATAGGTCATTTCACCCTAGTCATTCAGCCTCGATAGACGTGTCGTACGTAAATGCTTATCTAGAGAATACCACCCTAGGTTAATGAACAGAGCGATGGGGATGGTATTATAACTTGGAAATGGCAGGGTGGTATTAGGTCTGGGGCTACATTTAGAATAAGTAGGATTACTCTACTAGGACCACCGGGAGATAGAATAAAATGGGATAGTCGTGGAAATTGGGAATAAACCCGGGTGGTGTTGATGGCATCATAAGTATAGCAACGAGTGATAGAGTGCAAATCACTTTACAATAGGCATAACGGAGTCCGACGGAAGACCGTCGCCCTTCCGACAATAATACCATAAGTCATTAGGCTACTAAGGAGTAACACAAAAGGAGAATCGTGGGTAATGGGTAAACATCAACTAAAACTAATTATCCTTGCGAAAGGGAACTTCGGGTTTCATGCCCGTCTTGGTTCCTAGTGCCCTCGAGACCCCCTCACAGGGCATGCCTTGGGCAGTCCTGGGATTCACTTTAAATCACTAGGTATAATAAACCTTAAAACAAGAGTAGTCTAATAGGTTTGGAGTCCTACACGATAGGTTCGCTGGTTAAATAAGGTTGGGAACATCATATGGGTTACTTGCTCACCTGTTTCACAAGGTTGGAGGGATACAAGTAATAAGCTCATCCTAACCGGGTTGGAGTGGCTTGCTCACCTGTTTCTTAAGGTTGAAGGGATACAAGCGCTTACTCACCCAAATTGGATTGGAGGGAATGTGTTAACAATGTCAGTACGAGCAGGAAGCTCAGATCAATACCTTGCATGTGCATAAAATTAGTGGCGAGTCACGCGGGACTGGCCAGTCGATGCACCGATGGCAGTACGATGACTCGGGCGAGGAGTACGGGTGGAGGGGCCAGTATGCTTAAATATATAATACTGGGGAATCCCCGATGACGTACACTCGACCTACAAGACTGACGGGTAGTCAGCAAAATACGTACGCAAAACTCTAGAGTGCACCTAGGACGTGTACAGAGGCGTATGAGAGGGGTCTAGGTCTGGTAGTGCTTATACCTACCTAGAAGTGGAGAGCCCGCTCCACTGTTGCCGTAGCCACAACGGTAGTACCCGAGAGTGATGCAAGCTCTCAAAAAGAGGGAACTAAAGGTCTGTGATCACGGAGTCGTGTGTGTGTGTTGCACTTGCATGTTTAACATATTCATCATAACATACATTCATACATATTAGGGCATACGCAATCATAGATCCTTATCATATAAATTAGTATGGGCTCTTTTATATGATAAGTTACTTTTGGAAACCCTAACTTACATGTTCGTATGGGCGTTCATATAAGTTAGGGTACTCTTGTGATATTGATAGGAGTAGGAGTAGCAGTAGCGTACTTTCCTTTCTGTACTGCATTTACTTTCAGTTCTATCTTTTTACTGCAGTTCTTCTCTTTCTGTACTGTCTTTACTTGCTTGCACTATATATATAGAACTGCTAGATCATATATATAACTGCTAGACTTTACTTACTCCTGCTAGATAGAAATGTCACCTGCTCCACTTTGCTACCCCTTGTTGTCCTCCGCATCTTCCTTCCATCCGGTGCCTAAGAGCGACAGGAGGAGGTGTTGAGGATACGACTTAGTCTTTTTGACTAACATACGTTGACTTCCCCTTTTTAGGAGCTCGAGGAGATAGACCAGCACGTCCAGCGGGACGAGGAGGCAGGGCATGAGGAGCAGCTACCACCACCACCAGACACTACTACCGCACGTCCTCAGGTGGGAGGAGATGTAGTAGATAGCTTAGTTTACAGCTTTCTGTTTTGTGAGAGAGAGTCTCATTACTATTGATGTATATGGGCATAAGCCCTATTTCACTTTTGTACTCATTTTGGACTGTAGTAGCTTTTCATTTCCTTATATATGATATGCTCTGTGACTTCTGTGGACATGTGTATTGGGTTGTTTATACACTTTTACTTCCGCATCTCTAGTGAAAAATGATCGTAATAGCCGGCAGAATCGGCGTCTTACGGTGTCGACTAACTCAGGAGTTAGTGTCACCGTAAGGCGGCGGTTCTGGGCATAAGATCCGGGTTAGCCTCGGGATGAGGAGACGGGATCTTACAAACTGGTATCACTTGAAAAATACGATCATTAGAGAAAGAAGTCCACAACACTGGAACACCCCGCTCGAGAGTAGTTTGCGGACAAACTATTCAGCGGAAGCAATGGTGTGCCCATGTGTAAAAAGTCACACTAAATAGTCCATTAAACAATGAGTTAGGCCAAATTTTGAAGAATTCTGACTTAAGAATCACCTTTTTGCAACCTCTACAGGTCGCCGTGCCACAGAACGTGGTCCCTCCCCCTCCGGATGCCACTCCGTTCATGCAGACTGAGATGGGACAGACCCTTACTGCGATCCTAGATGCATTTAGAGCTCAGCAGGCCCCGGCACAGCTGCCAAATCCAGGGTCAAACTGGTTGAATGCGTTCAGGAGCCTGTCCCCGCCCATGTACCACGGGACGGAGAATGCTGTGAAGACAGAGGAATGGCTGGAGGCCATACAGGAGATGCTTGCAGGCATCAGTTGCCCGGTGCAACAGGCAGTACCCTTGGCGACTTCTGCTCTAGATTCACATGCCTGGAGATGGTGGAAATCCATGATGGATTCCACATATGCTGATAGGGACCCATCAGAGATCTCATGGGAGGAGTTCAGTGAGTCCGTCCTTGGACATTTTGTGTCAGATACAGACAGAGATGAGTTGGAGGAGAGGTTCTTGAACCTCAAGCAGGGGACTCGTTCAGTGATTGAGTACTAGAGGGAATTCTCCCATTTGGCCAGATTTGCAGGCTTCCATGATCTAGAGGACCGGAGGTATGCAAAGAAGTTCTACCGAGGACTTAGGGATTCAGTACGGCAGGCACTGCTATTTATTTCTCATGGATCATCGACAGAGATCATCGAGATGGCAAAGAAGCACGAGGCGGACCAGCTTATGACACAGAGTAGAGGGAAGAGGCCACTTGATGGGCCATGGCACGGAGAGAGTAGTAGAGGCCCCCAGAAGGGCAAGGTCATTGGGTTCAAACGAGGCGGGGGACGTCGCCGTCCTAACTACCGGCAGGAGAACTACAGGTAAGAGAATTACAGACAGGAGAACTACAGGCAGGAGCAGAGGCCTCCTCCAGTGTATGCTCCTCCACCTCTTCAGATTCATGGATCGATCGGGCAGGAAGATCAAGGTCAAAGACAAGTGGTCTGTTTTGGGTGCCACCAGCCGGGGCACTATAGAGCTGATTGTCCGCAGCAGTTCCGTCAGCTTCCTCCTCCTCCTCCACCCCCTCCAGTAGCCCCTCCAGCATACCAGGGTCGAGGTCGAGGACGAGGCCGAGGCCGAGGACGAGGACATCACGGCCGAGGCAGGGGTCGTGATCAGATGTATGCCTTGGATCTTGCCGTTCCAAGAAACCCAGAGGAGGTCATTACAGGTAATTTAAAACCTTAAAAGTTTCATTTCCTTCAAATTACTTGATCTTATAAGCTCATTAAGCCTCGTAGAATAACACTCGATAAAATAATCAAAACCTCAGGCATAGTCATCGTCAATGGCAAACCTGCCCATACCTTATACGACACGGGTGCTACACACTCGTTCATATCAGAAGCCTTCATCAAAGGGCTAGATGGCGTGGAAAGATTCACAGGCGCGGAGAGAAGGGTGCGTCTGCCTGACGGCTCGGAGATAGTGACTACGGAGCATTGCAACTTGGAGGGAGAGATCGCTGGCAAGATATTCCAGATACCGGGGACGATCCTGATGCTGCAGGACTTCGACATTATTCTGGGCATGGTGTGGTTACATTGGAACTACGCCCAGATAGACTGTCTGTCCAAGAGGATCACCCTCAGGCATGGCGACTCCTACGTCACCATCGAAGGTATCCGACCTATCCCACCTCTTTCATTATCTTCCATACAGGCTGTCAAAGCCTACGAGCAGGGCGAGGAGGTGTATCTTGTATGCTTCGAGATGATAGTGGCGGAGACGGCCATTTCCGATATACCCGTGGTCCGGGATTTCTCCGACGTATTCCCGGAGAAATTGCCCGGACTACCACCGGCCAGAGACACCGACTTCCGTATCCAGTTGATACCGGATGCCAAGCCCGTATCCCGAGCACCGTACCGGATGGCTCCAAGGGAGCTGGCAGAGTTCAGGACGCAGTTACAGGAGCTAGTGGAGTCCGGATTTGTCCGGCCTAGTTCTTCACCCTGGGGAGCACCAGTTCTATTCGTGAAGAAGAAAGACGGTTCGCTCCGGTTGTGCATTGATTACCGGGAATTGAACCGGCTTACGGTCCGGAACACTTACCCACTGCCACGGATTGATGAGCTGTTCGATCAGCTTCAGGGAGCATTCTGGTTTTCGAAGCTGGACTTGAGATCTGGATACTATCAGTTGCGGATCCAAGAGGAGGACATACCAAAGACGGCGTTCAGTTCTCGGTATGGCTTGTTTGAGTTCACGGTGATGCCCTTCGGGCTCACGAATGCGCCCTCAGCATTCATGAGTCTGATGAACCGTGTATTCGAGCCTTACTTGGATCGGTTCGTCATAGTCTTCATCGACGACATTTTGGTCTATTCCAAGACCAAGGAGGAACATGCGCAGCATCTATCGTTGGTTTTGGGGAAGCTGAGGGAGCATAGCATGCTAAGTTCTCTAAGTGCCAGTTCTGGCTTGAGGAGGTAACATTCTTGGGACAAACCATCAGTGGGGCTGGACTAGCCGTGGATCCAGCTAAGATCGAGGCAGTTAGAGATTGGCCGCAGCCGAAATCGGCCACGGAGATACGCAGCTTCTTGGGACTAGCAGGCTACTACCGCATGTTTGTGGAGGGGTTTTCCAGGATAGCTCTCCCCCTCACATCCTTGACGAAGAAAGAGGCAGGATTTCATTGGTCTGAGAAGTGCGAGGCAGCATTCCAGGAATTGAAGAGCAGGCTCACCTCATCCCCTATCCTTGCACTTCCAGCTGGGAAGGAAGGATTCCAGATTTACACCGACGCATCATACCAGGGGATGGGTGCTGTCCTAATGCAGCACGGTCATGTGATAGCATACGCTTCGAGACAGTTGAAGAAGCACGAGCACAACTACCCAGTCCATGACCTAGAACTCGGGGCAGTGGTATTCGCATTAAAGATATGGAGGCACTATCTGTACGGGATCCATTGTGATATTTTCTCCGATCACAAGAATCTCAGGTACATCGACACTCAGAAGGATCTGAATCTACGCCAGAGGAGATGGCTAGAATTCCTATGTGACTACCAGTACAAGATCCATTACCACCCGGGGAAGGCAAACACTGTGGCGGATGCCTTGAGCAGGAGAGCCGGCACTATTGGTCCGGAACCTCGGGTGGGAGCTATGTCGTTGGCTCAGATGGTGGAGGGCCTGCACATTACTGTGGTGTCAGAGACTGAGCCAGAGCTGTACCGGGAGTATCTGAACTCCATGATTAGTGATTGTGACATTCGGGAGCGCATCTGGGCGCATCAGAGGCAGGATGCAGATTTAGAGCCGATATTCGGAGCCCTAGCTGAGGGCAAGGCAGAGGATTACACGCTACGCGACGAACTCGTTCATTTCCGTGGCCGTATATATATACCCGCAGGAGGTGGTATCCGGGAGGACATACTCAGGGAGTCGCACCAAACACAGTACTCAGTGCACCCCGGTATCACCAAGATGTCGGCTGATTTACGGAAGAGCATGTACTGGCCCGGAATGAAGAGGGAGATCATACATTATGTTACACACTGCGAGGCATGTCAGCTAGTGAAAGCGGAATGCAAGAGCCCAGGAGGGTTATTACAGCCATTACCGGTGCCAGAGTGGAAGTTTGAGGATATTGCTATGGATTTTGTGCATGGGTTGCCTCGCTCCCACTCTGGGCACGATTCCATTTGGGTCATCGTCGATAGATTGACCAAGGTAGCCAGATTCATACCGACCCGGAAGGACGCCCCAGTTGCCGTATTGGTGAGATTGTTTGTGGAGCAGTTCGTTAGATACCACGGCGTCCCCAGGACGATTGTCTCGGATCGTGACGGTCGATTCACTTCTAGGGAGTGGAGGGCAGTGCATGCTTACTTAGGTTCGCAGCTCTCTTTCAGCACTGCCTTCCATCCACAGACCGACGGTCAGACAGAGCGGACCAACAGGACTATGGAGGATCTGCTGCGTCTTTGTATTTTGGATACGGGGAAGCCCTGGGAGCGACTGTTACCCTTGATTGAGTTTTCTTATAACAACAGTCACCAGGCGAGCATTGGGATGGCTCCTTACGAGGCACTATATGGGAGGAGGTGTCTGACACCTCTATCATGGGTACAAGATGAGGATACACGAGCTCACGGTTCGGAGTATGTCGAGAATACGGAGGCTCAGATACGTCTGGTCAGAGATCGGATGTTGGAGGCCCAGAGCAGACAGGCGAAGTATTACGATGCGCGGCATCGTAAGGTGGAGTTTCAGGTGGGAGACAGGGTTTTCTTGAAGATACGTCCAGTGCACGGTGTTTCCCGGGTGCGGAGGCACAAGAAGCTCAGTCCGAGATATATGGGGCCTTACTTGATCCTGGAGCGGATCGGCCCCTTGGCTTACCGACTGCAGCTACCGATAGAGTTGGGAACTCTGCACGACGTCTTTCACGTCTCCTCCCTACGACGAGCACTCCTTCGCCCTGAGCAGCATATTTTTACTACCGACGGGCCAGTAGCATCAGATCGATCAGTTCGTTTAGAGCCGGTCCGGATCGACGATACCGCCGTCCGAGTGTTGCGGAAAAAGAAGGTCCCTCTCGTGAAGGTGTTGTGGTCCAACCACGGACGGGAGGAGCACACCTGGGAGCCGAGGGATCTCATGATGGAGCGACACCCGGAGCTATTCTCCTCAGGTACAACTTAGTTTTGTATTTTCCCTCTAGTTACGTTTCGAATCTCTTAAAAGCTTGTCGTAGAAACCCCGTAGCCCGAACTTAAATTTCGGGGACGAAATTATTTTTTTGTTTATAGGGTTTGTAACATCCCAAATTTCAAATGACTTAGATTTGGGTTAGACATGTGGTGGATGCTAGGGTTTAGCTAGGTTTGACCCTAGGAGGAGGATTTGGACCATGTGGGGCCCACTATGGGGCCCAAGTCAACCTAGGTCAAACTAGGCTAAATACAAACCCTAGCCACACCATGACCCCACCACATTGCCCAAACCCTAAATACAATCTAAGTGGACCCCAAGGTAGGCCATGGGGTCAACTAGTTGACCCATGTTGGGTCAAGTCAACATGTTGACCTAAATAGTGAAAATGGTGCCCTAGCCCATTTCACTAGGTTGGGTCCACCCAAATCAACCCAAACTCATTAGGTGGGCCTAAAGTGACCCTATACCCCCTATGGAAGAGAAAAATATGGGCATGCAATGGTAATTTTGGGAATTACCTAGGAGAGAGAAAATGTGATAAATAGGAGAGAGAAAATGTGGAGGAGCTATTTTGGGCCACTTGGGCTCATCCCACCAACCCACTATGGGTTGGCTGACCAGGTAAGGGTATTAGGAGGTGTGAGGACCCACCATGCAGCCTTGGGTCAAGCCCAAGCCCAAACCCGACCCAACCTAACCTATTTCATTAGGTGAGCCAACTCCCCCTCCTCACCACCCACCCACCTTGGCCCCAACCTTGGAACCCGACCATTAGGGTCTAATTAAGTCAACTGGAGTGGTGGGGCCCACTCCCAAGCCACCTAGCCGGCCACACACTCAACCCGAGCCCTCCCCACATTGTTGAAATCGCCCTCCTTGGTGAATCCGCCCCAAGCCTTGGTGAAGTCGCCCCCCTCTCTTAACTCAGCCCCAAACCGAGCCTATCCCTCATTCCACTCATTCCACCCCAGAGAGAGAGAGAGAGAGGAAGCAAGGAAGCCATGGCAAGCCAAGGAACTCGCCGGAATTTGCAAGCTAGGGGAAGCCGCCGCCACCCTCGACCACAACCACCACCGGTCCGTATCCCCTCCCCTCTTACTGTACTAGATCCTAGATCATCTAAGTTAGAAGTCGAGCTCAAACGAGCTCGACATAGGAATCAAAAAAGGCTTGAAAATAGGTTTAAAAATGGCGGTTTTAGGGTTTTTGGCTTGGTTGCGCCGCCGCCGTCCGCCGCCCTCCGCCGCCCAGTCGCCGGCCAGCCCTAGCCCCGACCACCGTGAGGCCGGGGAAGGTCTTGGCCGGAGGCCCCGCCGCCGGCGATGGCCGGAATCCACCCCGCAAGGAACACCTGCTCGGGCTGGCCATGCATGCATGTGCATGAGGAAGAAAAGCAGCCACCGTTAGATGTTCTTTAAAAATCGTGCAAGCCTGATTAAATCATTTTAAGTTATTATTATTAAATCTGTTATTATTTAATTTATTGAATAGTGATTTAAGATGTGACATTTTGGTAGTCACCTTGCATGCTGTTTATGAGGTACTTAGAGGCCCCACCTCAGGTTGAACCCTGAATAAAAATTGTAGCTAGATGAGTTAACTTCAAAATGCCACAGAAATCATAGGTTTTGGACCAGTAGGCTGCCCTGTAGGGCTGTTTTTCTGGGACTGCCCCTAACTAGGGCAGAAATTAAAACTGATGCCCTGCTCAAACCCTAAGTCCTAATGGACTGAAATTTTGGACATGTGGCTTATTTGGTCAAATCTAGGCCCTCCCCAAAAATCAGAATTTTTGGGGAACATTTTGCTATAGTTTTTACAAAAATACCCAAAAGTAAATAAATGTGATTTTTGGAGTTTCCTAACTCCAAATGGCCCCAAATTTTGGTGGCACCCTCTCATGGGTATATTAGATCCATGGTTAAAATTTGGGCTAAATTGGTTCACTGCATGATGAGGAATCTCACTTGCATGTTTGAGAAATGAAATTTGACTTGGGCTGCAAATAGCAGTTTTGCAGAATTTCAAATGGCTGCCCAAGCCAAACCAGAATCCCCCTTGACCTGAGATTTTGGTCAGAGGTATAATTAGGACATATCCAGGCCCTGCCCAAAAATGGGCTTGATTGGAAAACAAAATGTGGGAAAATTACCAAAATACCCCTAGGGCTTAACTAGGTGATTCTTGGAGTTAGCTAACTCCAAATGGCCCCAAATTTTGGTGGCTGGCCATTAGGGACCATATAGACCAGTGGTAGAAATTTCTCTGAAATTGGAACAAGTCATGTTGGGAAAGACCCACATGCAAGAATTGAACTACCTTGGTTCGGGGTGCAAATAGCAAGTTTTTGATATTTACCTAAAGGGGTGCAGTTAGAATGCACACCCCCTGATTTAGTAGACCAGTAGGGTATAATTTAAAACCCTAAGTTAGTTGGGATTTTTGGGGAGCAAAATCCCACACTTAATGAATTTGACTATTTTGATAACTGGGAACACGTAAGCATTTTTCTTAAATGATTCAAACTAGGGTTTAGAAGATTTATAAAACCCTAATGACATTATATAAACTCAAGGGAGACATATTCGAGCCCTTGAGATTCGACTTGATAAATTGAAGATTTGAATTATAAGTATTCGGGAAAATGACGATTTTACCCTTAACAGTAATTGAATGATTCTGATGATGATAAGTAATAAATAAATCGACGTGTCCTATTTATAATATTCTCATGTGATTAAACACAACACAATGCATTTGGAAGTTCATTCAATGGATCATTAGATAGGTCATTTCACCCTAGTCATTCAGCCTCGATAGACGTGTCGTACGTAAATGCTTATCTAGAGAATACCACCCTAGGTTAATGAACAGAGCGATGGGGATGGTATTATAACTTGGAAATGGCAGGGTGGTATTAGGTCTGGGGCTACATTTAGAATAAGTAGGATTACTCTACTAGGACCACCGGGAGATAGAATAAAATGGGATAGTCGTGGAAATTGGGAATAAACCCGGGTGGTGTTGATGGCATCATAAGTATAGCAACGAGTGATAGAGTGCAAATCACTTTACAATAGGCATAACGGAGTCCGACGGAAGACCGTCGCCCTTCCGACAATAATACCATAAGTCATTAGGCTACTAAGGAGTAACACAAAAGGAGAATCGTGGGTAATGGGTAAACATCAACTAAAACTAATTATCCTTGCGAAAGGGAACTTCGGGTTTCATGCCCGTCTTGGTTCTTAGTGCCCTCGAGACCCCCTCACAGGGCATGCCTTGGGCAGTCCTGGGATTCACTTTAAATCACTAGGTATAATAAACCTTAAAACAAGAGTAGTCTAATAGGTTTGGAGTCCTACACGATAGGTTCGCTGGTTAAATAAGGTTGGGAACATCATATGGGTTACTTGCTCACCTGTTTCACAAGGTTGGAGGGATACAAGTAATAAGCTCATCCTAACCGGGTTGGAGTGGCTTGCTCACCTGTTTCTTAAGGTTGGAGGGATACAAGCGCTTACTCACCCAAATTGGATTGGAGGGAATGTGTTAACAATGTCAGTACGAGCAGGAAGCTCAGATCAATACCTTGCATGTGCATAAAATTAGTGGCGAGTCACGCGGGACTGGCCAGTCGATGCACCGATGGCAGTACGATGACTCGGGCGAGGAGTACGGGTGGAGGGGCCAGTATGCTTAAATATATAATACTGGGGAATCCCCGATGACGTACACTCGACCTACAAGACTGACGGGTAGTCAGCAAAATACGTATGCAAAACTCTAGAGTGCACCTAGGACGTGTACAGAGGCGTATGAGAGGGGTCTAGGTCTGGTAGTGCTTATACCTACCTAGAAGTGGAGAGCCCGCTCCACTGTTGCCGTAGCCACAACGGTAGTACCCGAGAGTGATGCAAGCTCTCAAAAAGAGGGAACTAAAGGTCTGTGATCACGGAGTCGTGTGTGTGTGTTGCACTTGCATGTTTAACATATTCATCATAACATACATTCATACATATTAGGGCATACGCAATCATAGATCCTTATCATATAAATTAGTATGGGCTCTTTTATATGATAAGTTACTTTTGGAAACCCTAACTTACATGTTCGTATGGGCGTTCATATAAGTTAGGGTACTCTTGTGATATTGATAGGAGTAGGAGTAGCAGTAGCGTACTTTCCTTTCTGTACTGCATTTACTTTCAGTTCTATCTTTTTACTGCAGTTCTTCTCTTTCTGTACTGTCTTTACTTGCTTGCACTATATATATAGAACTGCTAGATCATATATATAACTGCTAGACTTTACTTACTCCTGCTAGATAGAAATGTCACCTGCTCCACTTTGCTACCCCTTGTTGTCCTCCGCATCTTCCTTCCATCCGGTGCCTAAGAGCGACAGGAGGAGGTGTTGAGGATACGACTTAGTCTTTTTGACTAACATACGTTGACTTCCCCTTTTTAGGAGCTCGAGGAGATAGACCAGCACGTCCAGCGGGACGAGGAGGCAGGGCATGAGGAGCAGCTACCACCACCACCAGACACTACTACCGCACGTCCTCAGGTGGGAGGAGATGTAGTAGATAGCTTAGTTTACAGCTTTCTGTTTTGTGAGAGAGAGTCTCATTACTATTGATGTATATGGGCATAAGCCCTATTTCACTTTTGTACTCATTTTGGACTGTAGTAGCTTTTCATTTCCTTATATATGATATGCTCTGTGACTTCTGTGGACATGTGTATTGGGTTGTTTATACACTTTTACTTCCGCATCTCTAGTGAAAAATGATCGTAATAGCCGGCAGAATCGGCGTCTTACGGTGTCGACTAACTCAGGAGTTAGTGTCACCGTAAGGCGGCGGTTCTGGGCATAAGATCCGGGTTAGCCTCGGGATGAGGAGACGGGATCTTACAAAATCACACCAAGTGTGAGTACAAAAGCTACCTGCTGTGCGGAAAGAATCAACCTACAGCAGTAAAGCATCAGTATAATAGCAGGAAAAGCCAAAAGAAGACAACGGGAGAGCTAACAATCCTAAGTTTGTAGGCAAATGACCGGGGTGTAAATAATAAGGGGCTGGAGCGTATGGCAGTACCAACACCAACAACCAGACCCCAAAAGAAAATACTCAAGAGTGAAACACAACCAGTGGCCGCCTTAGGGTCCACACACCTAAACAAGTTGGCCACAATGTCCAAACTTAGTGGTGTAAACAGCTCAGCACACACAATCCACCCCTCTAGAGTCCAGAAACAAACACCCCCTCCAGCCATAGCCCATGAGTCGGCATGCAAAAACAAGCTGAACACCCCCAACATCCCTCTTAGAAAGGTAAAAGTCCTCTAATAGCCCAAAAGAAGCACACACCCCAAGCCAAAAAATGACCCTGGCGTTGAGTGAGTGCACCACACTCAACGACATAAGACTAACAGTCTAGGCATTGAGTGAGGTACACTCACTCAACGCTTTTGACTTAGCATAATCCTCAGCTCTCCCAACCCCAGCCCACTCAACGCTACTCATCTAGAGAGTTGGAAATCTATTCCAACTCTCTCTTACCCCCTTCTACCCCACCACAACAGCCTAATAATTTAGACTTTTACCTAAATAAGCCCAAACTCTACTTCCAGCTACCCACTAGACACAAACCGAGAGCAAGGAAAGAGAAGAAGATAAGTTAAGTTAAACTCTACTTCCTGGAGCCAAACATGGCTGAAACAAGAAAAATAAAAAAAAATTGCTGGGCTAGCTATTAGGAAGCAAAACAAAGCTATAATAGGAATATTAGCAACCAATGATTCAAATAGCAAGGGAGAAAGAGCCACTTTCCAAACCACCAGGCTCCAATAGCAGCCTTCACTTCACGGCTCGGCACCGGCAGCAAGGCTACCTAGGGAGAAAACAGAAATCTGGAGCTTTAGAGAAGAGGAAGAGGAGAGGACCAAACCCTAGCTCCTAATGACGGCCCCAAAACAAGAGATACTTACCTAGGAAGCTAGCTCTCGGCGAGAGCAGCTCAAATCTGGAGGTACCCGAGCAAAACAAGCCCTAAAACGCTGGAAATCACCGGCCAGGACAGCAGGTCCTCTGCCTCCCGTTTCTTCCGCTGAAATCCAACCCGAGCTCGGGAAAAGGGGAGAAGTGGGGTGGAGGAGCACAGCTAGAGCTTATCTAAATCTTCCCACTAACTCAGACTAAAGCTATTAAAATACTAAGCCTAACCAATCCACTAGTTGTTACCCGAGCCCAACCCAGCAAGCTAACATATATATATATATATATATATATATATTATATATATATATATAACAGCCACTAACAGCCACTAAGCTAAAGAAAATAATATCCTACCCTAATTGGTCGGCCACTACCCAAAAGATTATATATATATATATATATATATATATATATATATATATATATGACAACCACTAACACCTAATAAATATATATATTTATATATATATATATATATACATATATATATACATATATATATACACAGCACACATACTAACATATATATATACATACATACATATACATATATAAAATAAATGGCTAACCATACTTAGCCTAAAATAAGCACCGGCCTTACCAAGCTCGATCACACCAGGCCACGTACAACAAATAGGTAGCCACTACCAGCTAACAAAGCAAACATCGAAACGACGGGAAAAACAATTAATCTCGGATTTCGACAAAACTCGCACAGTAGCTAAACACCCCATACTACGAAGACAACGGCGAAGACGAAAATAACATCCGACGATCAAAACTCAGGCAAAAACCTCCTGAAGCAAAAACAGAAGCATTCCCTGAGAGGCCCAGCCGAGTCACCAAAACAGACTCTGGCTAGCTGGGGAATCTTGCAAACAGGATACTAATGGACCACTAAAGGAACCTAAAGATCTATGACCACGCTCTAACAATGGCAAAAGCCGACAAAGTATCATCGTAACGCCAAACAATGATCAAACAAAATGCAGAAAAACCGGGGGCGTTACACCAAGCCCCTTACCCATCTCTTAGAAAAAGATGCCCCATTTATCTTTGATGACCTTTGTCTATCTTGCATTTGAATTAATAAAAGAAAAATTAATTAACGTCCCAATTATGATAGCCCCGGTGTGGGACCTTCCATTTGAAATCATGTGCGATGCGAGTAGTTTTGCGGTGGACCGTATTAGGTCAACGCATATCTAAAAACTTCAACCCCATCTATTATGCTAGTAAAACGCTCACATCTACACAGCAAAATTACACCACAACCAAGAAGGAGCTCCTAGCTGTAGTATTTTCTTTTGATAAATTTCGCCCTTATATTATGCTTTCAAATATTATTGTTTTTACAGACAACTCGGCCCTCATATATCTTCTCTCTAAATCAGATCCCAAGCCACGCTAGATTCGCTGGGTCTTACTCCTCCAGGAGTTAGACTTAGAGATCCGTGATGAATGAGGAGCCGAAAACATCGCCGCCGACCAACTCTCTAGATTAGACAATCCCTTTATTGAAAAATTAGATGAAAAATCTTTTAACGATTATTTTACCGATGAGAAGCTTTTTTCAATTAACACATATACTTCTTCTTTGTTCACACATATCGCCAACTATTTAGTGGCCCAGGTGCTCCCAAAAGAGTTCTCCTCTCAGCAAAAGAAGAAATTATTTTCTTAGTTGAAGAACTATTTTTTTGAAGACCCACATCTTTTCAGAATCTGTGCGGATCATGTGATAAGGAGATGTGTTTCTTATGATGAAGGATTAGACATTATTAAACATCTGCATGAAGGACCGACAGGTGGCACTATCAAGCTACTCGCAAAGCTCACAAAGTGCTAAGCACAGGTTTTTACTGTCCTAGCCTGTTTAAAGACGCGTAGGCCTTTGTGAGTAGGTGTGATCGTTGCCAACGGTCGGGAAATATTTCCAATAAAAATGAAATGCCACAAAATTATTTCCTCGAGTGCGAAGTTTTTGACCTCTAGGGAATTAAATTTGTTGGCCCTCTTCCTTCTATCTTCGGGAATAAGTATATCTTAGTCGTTGTCGATTATATTTCTCGATGGGCAGAAGACCAAGCTCTTCTTACGAACGAGGCCCGAGTCATAATTACGTTCTTAAAAAAATTATTTTCTCGATTCATTACACCGCGCACCATCGTTAGAGATAGGGGTTCCCATTTCTGTAATGCGCAGTTTTCTAAAATTCTTACTAAATACGGCGTTACGCTTAAGCTTTCAACTGCCTACTACTTCCAAACTAATGGACAAGTCGAAGTAGTGAACAGAGAAATTAAAAGAATTTTAGAAAAGACTGTTTCAACTTCTGGGAAAGACTGGTCAGCCCAATTAGACGACGCTCTATGGGCCTACCGAACTGCGTACAAAACCACCCTCGGATGTACGCAGTATCGATTGGTTTATGAAAAATCGTGCCATTTACCCGTAGATCTCGAACATCGCGCTTTTTTGGCCTTAAGGTTTTTAAACTTCGATCCCCACTCCGTCGGAGACCTTAGAAAATTTCAAATCAACGATCTCGACGAGTGTCACTCTTACGCATACGAGAACAACAAAATTTAAAAAGGGCAGACAAAATGTTTTCATGATAAACACCTTACGCACCCAAAAACCTTTAAGCCGGGCGACCAAGTTATTTTGTATAACACTCGATTACGTTTATTTCCGGGCAAATTAAAGTCGCGATGGTCTGTGCCCCTTTCTGCTCTATAAGTTTTTCCTTGTGGTACTGTTTTAATTTCCTACCCTGATAAGGGTAATTTCAAAGTAAATGGTCAGCGTCTTAAAGTATATTTTTTTGGTGATGATGATGTTAGTCCAAACATTGTTAAGTATCTGCTGCACGAACTCTAACTCCGAACTTTTATTTTTTTGTTAAAAACTTTAATTATTATTCTGGAAAAAATATTTTTTTTACGCCGAGCTCAAACAATGTTTTAAACAAATGGCGCTCTTGGGAGGCAACCCAAGTTATCTTTTTTTTATTTCTTTATTTTACACTTTTTACCCCAGATGGCTCTGGCAAGCTGAAGCTTCTGCGATCGCCTACTCCAACACTACTGAATCCATCACGAAGTCCAAAGAAGATATTTTATGAAGATCAAAAGTGCAAGCATGGGGGAACGGCATCACTCAGCTTTCGCAGTAAATAAATCCGGGGAAGTACCTATTTTTTAACTCTGTACTTTCAATTTTATAATTTAATTTTTTCTCCTTCTCTAACCCCCTTCTCCATTGAGGATAATGTCCATTTTAAGCGTAGGGGAGGGCTTCCTCCTATTTTTTGCTATTTATGAATATTTTGCTTTTTGTAAATACTTTTCAAAAATTCAAAAAAAAATATCTTAAAAAATCCAAAAAAAAATTTATTTCCAAAATCCAAAAAAATAGAATATTTCAAAATTAAAATAAATATGCTTCTTGTTTTTACTTTAATAGTTTAGACGTTTTTGTATTTCAATTGTACCCCTCTTTTTTGTTTTGTTTTTCTCAAAATCTGATTTAAACAACTTAATTAATTATAATATTTCTAATCGTCCTTTTTAATTATGTTTCACAAGTAAAATGTTGGTCTTTATGTGTTTCTAATTTGCGGTAGCATGTTAACATAAAACATTTTTTCTAAAACTCACATTTCCATTATGGTTTTTGTTCTTTATCCTCTTTACTTTCTCAAAAAATCATCATCCACTATTTTCCTTCTTGTTTTTGGATAATTTTTGTAAGGTTAACTTTTGAATAGCGTAGTAGATGTGAATGATCCAAGTCACTTATTATTTCTATTTTCAAGATAATTTCATCAATCTTCTTTTATTATCTAGGACTTGTTTTTTGAAAATTTTCAAATCTATGTTTAAAATAAATTTAAAAGCATGAAAATGATTTAGGCCATTTCTGTTTTTGCTTGAGCTTTCCTGCCAACCTAAAAACTTTCACCACTAGTTAGCCGCTTATGAGCCTTTTTACCGATTTCATTTGATATCTCCTCTTTTCATATTATTTTCACCAAAGCCAAAATTTCCAACCTATCTAATCGCACTAGCCTTTTTGAGTTTCATAAAGAATTTTAATGGTTAAGATATGTTATTTTGTGATATTCTTGGAGAAGTTTTTTAAAAAAGTTTGCTCAAAAGAAATGTTTATTTTTGTTTGGCCAATTCAAAATGAAAATAAAAATATTTATGGCATTTGTTTTGAAAAAAAAGAAAAAAATGAAAAAGAATAAAAAGAAAGAAAAAACATTTTGTTTAAAATGAAATTTTTTGAAACTCTTTGTTTTGGTTTAGTGTGATTTTAAGCCTCCCTGTTTATCTTTGAATTCCACTCATAATCATAATCCTAAACTAAACGTTTTGGTCCAATTAAGTCCTTTTGATTCTTGTTTTTGAATTTTATTTAATAAATAAGAAAAGAAGAAAAGTAAATAAGTATAAGTTTTGGATTTAAACTTAGATTTTTGTTATTTAATTGATATAATCATAATGCGTTGTTTGGATCTAGTAACAACTCAATGCATTTTTTCATTTTTGTTGCTTTGCTTAAATCTATTTAAAGAATTTCGTCAAAATTTTGGAAGATTTATTTTTGTTAGTAAAGTTTATAAATTGTAAACCATGTTTAATTAATTGTTTTAGATTTACGTTTAACATTTCCCCTACTTAGAATTTCATATAGTACATGTGTTAGCATAATTAGAATCTTTGGTTTAGTTATCTTTTTATGATTATCTAATTTTTATATCTTTGCTTGGGGATAAGAAAACCTTAAGATTGGTGGAATTTGATAGTTCGTTTTGTAGTCTAAGCTATTAGGGTGTATTTCCTTATTTTTATCCCATTTATCTTGTTTTATAAGATTATTTTTACCTTTCTTATATAAATATTATTGCCACTAACATTTTCCTCTCTTTTTGCAAGTCTCCTGAAAATGTGCCAAAATTGACCTGATACGCCCCCTATCACGCCCTACCTAGGCATGACCTAGGGCGTGTCACCAGATCCCGAGGAAGCCTGCTGATAGAGGACAAATAACAGGAAAAATGGATGTCATGCCCCCCTGATACGCCCTCCCCAGGCATGTCACAAGGAATTACACAGGCGTGTCGCCATCTGCCTGAAGTCTGCCCCTGCATTAAATGAAATTTGGCTTCAGCACGGTAACCGTACCTGTCACGCCCCCATCACGGTCGTGTCCCGGGCCTGTGATAATACGTTTTGTAGCCTAAACTATTATCGTATTTTCTATTTTATAGTGTACAAATCATGTCTATTATTAGTTTATTTTTATCCTTTTTATGTAAATATTATTGCCACTAACATTTTCTTGTCCTTTTGCAGGTTTTCAGGAAATTCGTCAAAAATGACCTGACACACCCCCCTGTCACGCCCTCCCTGGGCGTGACCTAGGGCGTGTCACCCGATCCCGAGGACTTTTGTTGGAAGGGACAGGAAAATGAACAAAACTGCTGTCATGCCCCCCTGACACGCCCTCCCTGGGCGTGTCACCAGGCATGACCATGGGCGTGTCGCCCTCTGCCGCAAAGCCTGCCGCCACATTAAATGCCATTTCTCCACAGCACGAAAATAGTACTGTCACGCCCCCCGTCACGGGCGTGACCTTGGGCGTGACATCAACTTTTCGGTGACTGATGGATTTCCGATCAATGATTTGGACATGATGTGCCTGTCACGCCCCCTACACGGGCGTGACGTAGGCCATGACCACCGACGTACCGAAGCAATGATCCTTACCGCCAGAGTCCAGTTCCCGAGGTCAACATAGTACTGTCACGCCTCCTGACACGCCCCCCCTAGGGCGTGTCGGAGGGCGTGACCAACCCGTGAAAAAAATTCTATAAATTGAGACCCCCCTCTTCATTTCAAAAAGCTTTGGTAGAGAGGGGGTGGTGCTGCCCCTTTGGATCTTGAGTTTTTTTCATGCTTTCTCTCTCTCTCTCTCTCTCTTTGTAATTTTTGTTTAACCCTAGTTTAATCTTAGTTTGTTTTAGCTTTTGTTGTAATTTTGCTCTTGCTTAGTGCTACATGTAGGGCTAGAATAGGATTTCAATTTCATGCACTTGTAATTTTAATTTCAATTAGTGTAAATTGCCCCTTTTCATTAATAGAATTGTTCTTTGTTTAGCTTGTGTTTTTTTATGCTTTACTACTCATCCCCCCTCCTCCACTCCATTATGATTAACTAATCCTCCTTGTACTCGATCTTGATGATCTGAGGTTAGAGCGATTAAGTTATGATGTTTTAATTAATCTTTTCTTTTTAGGTTAGGGCCTTGAATTACTCTTGATTAATCACGGGTTGGAGGTATATTATCGATATATACTCACCGCCTTTGCTTTCATTCTGGGCTAGCCGAGAGGCCGAAAGAATGAAGTGAGCATTCAAGAGTAAAGGGAGTTGTACGCACCCCTCGAGAGAGGCAGACGTCCAAATCTCCCGGATTGGAGTAAAATCCAATAGTGGGGTTCACCGCGTAAAGCGAGTTTTAGGCCTCCGATTTAGACGAGAGTCGGTCGGACCTTCCTAAACTCAGTTGGGCATGACTTCAAGAGAAGCGTGTTCAAGCTTTAGGAACCTCCACGGTCAAGGACCTTTATCCTATTAAGTTTAGATTTTTATCGCATTTTCTTAATCGTCTTTAGCCGAGGTGAATCATGATCGAGTGCATTTCCATTTCATATTTTCTACCTTTTGTAGTAATCGTTTTACTTAATAGTACTTTACTTAATTGCAATAGCTCTCATTCTAGCATTAGTTTTATTTCCTTAATCTCAATTAGATTCATTAAACCCTAGTTTTTCCGTCGATAAGATAATAGCGTTCGTGTGATTAAGCATAGCCAACAGTTCCCGGATTTCAATACGACACTTGTGTCCCCTTGCTACAATTCGATAGGTATACTTGCCTCATTGGGTTGCTAGTTCGGTTGCGTTTATTTTCTTCGAACCCTAGCGCGCAATAAGTTTTTGGCACCGTTGCCGGGGACCAACTTCCGTTGATATATTAAAAACACGAACCTATTAATTTTATCTCTTCTCTTTCTCATCCTCTTTATTTAAAGTTTAAAAAAAAAATTTCAAAAAAATTTCACCGCTCTTAATAGTAACCAACTTCACAATTTTTCTATGCCACCTAATTCTCTCAAAAAGGGCAAAGGGCTTTAAGCGCCACTGTCTTGTTTAGTACCTTGTGAACCCTTCACGGGGTAGTCCTTGGGAAGTTCGGGAGTTAATCTATAAAAAAATTTATTTCAAAAAGAAAATTTTTTTTAAGCTTTTTTCTAGTTTATCCTTTTTCTCTTTCACTTCTTCTTTTCTGTTCTTTTAGTGCATGACCCGCGGGAGTCCGTCGGTTATTTTGGACTTGGACCACGAAATTGAGCGTACTCTTCGGAGAAGATCACGATTTCAAGGACCTACTATCCAAGTGCCGGTTGAGGACTCCGAGTCATTTGCTACTTTAAGAATGGAAGAACCCAACGTAGATGAGGCCGTGCAAAGGACTATGTCCTATTATGCACGACCGAACCTCGAGGGAACAGAATCAAGTATAGTCCGCTCTGCTATAATAAATAATAACTTCGAAATAAAGCCTAGCATAATTCAAATGGTGCAGCAATATGTGCAATTTGATGGACTTCAAGATGAAGATCTGAACGCACATATAACTAGCTTTCTTGAAATTTGCGACACCTTCAAGATTTATGGTGTCACAAATGATGCGATCAGGCTAAGACTCTTCCCCTTCTCTTTAAGAATTAAAGCTAAGCAGTGGCTGAACACACTTCCTAAAAAATAGCATAACCACTTGGAATGAATTAACTGAAAAATTTTTGGCGAAGTATTTTCCGCCAGCTAAAACTGCAAAACTTAGGAACGACATCTCTGCCTTCGGACAAATAGACTCTAAAACCCTATATGAAACCTGGGAGAGATTTAAAGAATTATTAAGACGATGCCCACATCACGCGCTGCCTGTATGGTTACAAGTGCAGACGTTCTATAACTGGCAAAATAAAGCACGAAGCAAATGATAGACGCAGCTTTTGGCGGTACTTTAAATCATAAGACCCCGGAAGCCGCTCTTGATCTTTTCGAGGACATGGCCATGAACACTTATCAGTGGAATATGCCTAGGTCCCGCCCGAATAAGCCTGCAGGTATCTATGAAGTGGACAACGTCTCCCAGCTCGCTCTGCAAGTAGAAATCCTAAGCAAAAAAATCACGGAGATGACTGCTTCCTCCACCCCTCAGGTATGGGAATCTGCAACCCCTACTCCAGAACATTTAGATTATGTTAATAATATACCTAGAACTGCTTTTAATAATTTTTCTGCTACGAATTTTCATCCGCCTGGTTTTAATTTTCTGAATAGTTATAACCCTGCTTTAAGAAATCATCCGAACTTTTCATGGAGTAATCCATCGAATGTGATGCACCCACCCCCGCAAAATGATTTTTCTGCACCACCACCACCACCACCTCTTCAAAATTACCCAAAACCTCCAAGCTTGGAGGAATTACTTTCTAAATATATCACCACAAATGACGCTACGATAAGAACTTTGACCGGAAGCGTAAAAAGTCTTGAAAATCATGTAGGACAGCTCGCGAAAATAATTTCTGAGCGACCCGCAGGGTCTCTTCCATCCAATACCGAACCCAACCCGAGAGTGCAAGCGAAAGCTATAACTCTTTGGAGTGGGAAGCAAGTCTCCGGTATGGTAAGTGAAGAGCCCGAGGCAAGCTACGCTCTCGCTTTTAAAAACCAAAGCTCCGCTCCTGCTTTTAAAAATCAAAGCTCCGCTCCTGTTTTAAAAATTTCACCCTCTGCTGAAGAAGTAATCACCCCCGCTTTAGAAAATAATCTAACTCCACCACCTATCTTCAAAAATAATTCAACTCCTCCATACCCCTCTGAACTTAATAGACAACGTCAAGATGATTAGTACTCTCGCTTCTTAGAGATCTTCAAGCAAATCCACATTAATTTTCCCTTCCATGAGGCTATTTCGCAGATGCCAAAATACGCCAAGTATCTTAAGGACCTCCTCACAAACAAGAAGAAGTTAGAGAATCTTTCGCACGTCACGCTAAACACCGAGTGCTCCGCCGTTTTAACAAACGGTTTGCCGAAGAAAATTAGTGACCCGGGTAGTTTCACTATCCTGTGTGTCTTCGGTGATCTTTTTGTTAAACACGCGTTAGCCGACTTAGGCGTGAGTATAAACCTGATGCCCTTTTCGTTGTTTAAAAAGTTAGGGATTGGTAGCCTTAACCCCACGCATATGAGTATCCAGCTAGCCGATAAATCCGTCAAGTACCCGTTAAGAATACTGGAGGACGTTCTAGTGAAAGTCGACAAGTTCATCTTCCTGGTGGACTTTGTCATTTTGGACATCGAAGAAGATGTCGAGGTTCCCCTGATCCTTGGCCGACCCTTCCTTGTCACCTCCCGAGCCATCATTGACGTAAGCAATGGTAAGCTCTTTCTTCGAGTAGGCGACGATGAAGTCACATTTTCTATCACCCCTTCGATGAAGAACACCTTAGCAAACGATGACTCATGCTTTTTCGTAGATGCCGTGAGTGATGATTCTTCCTACTGCCTCTCCAACTTTGAAAAAGAATTTTCTACTTTTTGCTCCTCTTCTCAAACAACTGAATCACTGCAAGGAAGTGATGAATCTTTTGATTATCTTTCTGAGTTTGAAAAAGAATTTTCTGATTTTTATTCTTCGTCTTTTCTTCCCACTGAATCGCTACAAGAAGCCGTCTTGGTTGCTAGCTCCACCCCTTATTACGTTCCTTATAAAAAAGTTTATGAAGATATTATTTTTGAAAAAGAAAGAATCTCAAAATCCTCTTATGAAGAACCCCCTACCCTAGAACTTAAAGAACTTCCCGAACACCTTAAGTATGCTTTCTTAGAAAAAGATTCCAAGTTACCAGTTATCGTTTCGGCCTACCTCACGGATACGTAAAACGATAAACTTCTTCTAGTTCTAAGTAAGCATTGTCGGGCTATTGCTTGGCAAATTTCTGATATCAAGGGCATAAGCCCATCTTTCTGTACCCATAAAATTTTAATGGAAGATAATTCGCGTAACTCTATCCAACCTCAGCGCCGTATAAACCCGAATATGAAAGAAGTAGTTAAGGGCGAGGTTATGAAATTATTAGACGCAGGAATTATCTACCCTATATCGGACAGTAAGTGGGTTAGCCCCATTTAGGTAGTTCCAAATAAGGGAGGGATAACCGTAGTTAGTAATGAGAATAATGAATTAATCCCGACACGGACGGTGACGGGTTGGCGTATGTGTATAGATTATCGTAAGTTAAATGACGCCACCCGTAAGGACCACTTTCCTTTACCGTTTATCGACCAGATTTTAGAACGTCTCTCCGGCCATTGCTTTTATTATTTTCTCGATGGCCTCTCGGGGTACTTTCAAATACCCATCTCTCCCGAGGACCAAGAGGAAACTACGTTTACTTGTCCCTTCGGCACCTTCGCTTATCGAAGAATGTCGTTTGGATTGTGCAATGCGCCAGCTATATTCCAGCGATGTATGCTCGCAATATTTGACAAGTACATAGAAAGCATTATGGAGGTATTCATGGACGATTTCTCCGTTTTCGGCGATTCCTTCGATAGATGTTTAGAAAACCTCGAAAAAGTCTTAGAACGATGCGAAGAAACTAACCTTGCCCTAAATTGGGAAAAATGCCATTTTATTGTGAGGGAAGGGTTAGTTTTGGGTCATAAAATTTCTGCTAAAGGTATTGAGGTAGACGTTGCCAAGATAGAAGTTATTGAGAAGTTGCCGCCGCCTACAAACATAAAAGCTATAAGAAGTTTTCTAGGCCACGCTGGTTTTTATCGTCGTTTTATAAAATATTTCTCCAAGATCACTAAGCCACTCACCCATCTCTTAGAAAAAGACGCTCCATTCATTTTTTATGACTCTTGTATTTCTGCCTTTGAATCAATAAAAGAAAAGTTAATTAACGCACCGATTATGATAGCTCCGGTATGAGACCTTCCTTTCGAGATTATGTGCGATGCGAGTAGTTTTGCGGTGGGAGCCGTATTAGGTCAACGCATATCTAAAAACTTCCACCTCATCTATTACGCTAGTAAAACCCTCACATCTGCACAAGAAAATTACACCACAACCGAGAAGGAGCTCTTAGCTGTAGTATTCGCCTTTGATAAATTCCGCCCTTAAATTACACTTTCAAAAATCATTATTTTTACGGACCACTCGGCCCTCAAGTACCTTCTTGCCAAAACGGATGCCAAGCCTCGCTTGATTCGCTGGGTCTTACTCCTCCAGGAGTTTGACTTAGAGATCCGTGATAAGCGAGGAGCCGAGAACTTGGCCGCCGACCATCTATCCAGATTAGATAACCCCTTTATAGAAAAATTAAATGAAAAATCTTTTAATGACTATTTTCCTGATGAGAAGCTGATTTTAGTTAATACATCTACTTCTCCCTGGTTCACGCACATCGCCAATTATCTAGTGGCCCGGGTGATCCCGAAAGAGTTCTCCTCTCAGCAAAAGAAGAAATTCTTTTCTGAGCTGAAGAACTACTTTTGGGGAGACCCGCATCTTTTCAGAATTTGTGCGGATCAAGTGATAAGGAGATGTGTTTCTTATGATGAAGGAATTGATATTCTAAAACATTTGCATGAAGGTTCGACAGGTGGGCACTATCAAGCTGCTCGCACCGCTCATAAGGTGCTTTGCGCGGGTTTTTACTGGCCTAGCCTGTTTAAAGACACGAAAGCCTTTGTGAGCAGGTGTGATAGTTGCCAACGGTCGGGCAACATCTCTAATAAAAATGAAATGCCGCAAAATTATTTCTTAGAGTGCGAAATTTTCGACCTCTGGGGAATTGATTTTGTTGGCCCCCTTCCTTCTAGCTTCGGAAACAAATTTATTTTAGTTGCTGTTGATTATGTTTCACGATGGGCTGAGGCCCAAGCTCTTCCTACGAACGACTCCTGAGTTATAGTCACGTTTTTAAAAAGATTATTTTCTAGATTTGGTACGCCACGCGTGATCATTAGCGATAGGGGTTCCCATTTCTGTAACGCACAATTTTCATAAATTCTTACCAAATACGGCGTTACGCATAAGCTTTCCACTGCCTACAATCCGCAAACTAATGGGCAAGTCGAAGTAGTTAATAGAGAAATAAAAAGAATATTAGAAAAGACTGTTTCAACATCTAGGAAAGACTGGTCAACCAAACATGACGATGCTCTATGGGCCTACCGAACAGCGTACAAAACCGCCCTCGTATGTACGCCGTATCGGCTGGTCTATGGAAAATAGTGCCATCTGCCCGTAGAGTTAGAACACCGCGCCTTTTGGGCCTTAAAATTTTTAAACTTCGATCCCCACTCAGTCGGTGACCTTCGTAAATTTTAACTAAATGAACTCGATGAGTGGCGCTCTTATGCTTATGAAAACAATAAACTTTATAAAGAGCAGACGAAGCGTTTACACGATAAACACTTAAGACACCCTAAAAACTTTAAGCCGGGCGACTAAGTCCTTTTATATAATTCTCGTTTACGTTTATTTCCGGGCAAATTAAAATCTCACTGGTCTGGCCCGTTTTCTGTTTTAGAAGTATTTCCTTATGGAACTGTTTTAATTTCTCACCCTGATAAGGGTAGTTTCAAAGTGAGTGCTCAGCGCCTTAAACTCTACTTTTCTGGTGATGTTGATGTCAGTCCAAACATTATTAAGTTTCTGCTTCACGAACTTTAATCTTGAACTTTTAATTTTTGCTATAAACAATTTTATTTCTAGACAACAATATTTTTGGACAATATTATTTTTTTGATGCGTCGAGCTCAACGACTCTTTAACAAAAGGGCGCTCTTGGGAGGCAACCCAAGTTATCTTTTTTTGTTTTCTTTATTTTACAATTTTTTCCTCGGACGGCTCCGACAAGCTGAAGCTTCTGCGATCGTCGGCTCCAACATTACTGAATCCATCACGAAGTCCAAAGAAGACATTCGGAGGAGCGGCATCACTCAGCTTTCGTAGCATATAAATCCGGGGAAGTACCTGTTTTTCAATTCTGTCTTTCAATTCTGTACTTTATTTTTCTCTCCTTCTCCAATCCCCTTCTTTAGCCATTGAGGACAATGTCTATTTTAAGCTTGGGGGAGGATTTCCTCCTTCATTTTTGCATAGTGTATAAAATTTTCTCTTTGTATATATTTTAAATATTTCCAAAAAAAAAATGAATATCTTAAAATTCCAAAAAAGAGAAAAAAAGTATTTCCAAAATCCAAAAAAAAGAGAATATTAAACAAAATTAAAAAAAAATATATTTGTTTTTGAATAGTTTAAACATTTTGGTATTTCAATAGTACCCCTAGTTTTTGTTTTTGTTTTACTCAAAATCTCATATAAACAACTTAGTTAATTATAATATTTCTAATCGTCCTTTTTAATTATGTTTCACAAGTAAAATGTTGGTCATGCTGTGTTTCTAATTCACGGTAGCATGTTAAATTGAAATATTTTTCTAAAACTCGCATTTCTATTATGGTTTTTTGTTTTTTTATTTCCTTTACTTTCTCAAAAATTCATCATCCACTATTTTCTTTTTCGTTTTTTAATAATTTTTGTAAAGTCAACTTTTGAATAGCGTAGTAGATGTGAACGATCCAAGTCACCTATTATTTCTATTTTCAAGTTAATTTCATCAATCTTCTTTTATTATCTAGGACTCACTTTTTGAAATTTTTCAAACCTTTGTTTTAAATAAATTCAAAAGCGTGAAAATGATTTAGGCTGTTTTTATTTTCATTTGAGCTTTCCTGCCAACCTAAAAACTTTTACCACTAGTTAGCCGTTTTTGAGCCTTTTTCCGATTTCATTTGATAGCTTCTCCCTTCATTTCAGTTTCACCAAAGCCAAAATTTCCAACCTATCGAATCACACTAGCCTTTTTGAGTTTCATAAATTATTTTGACGATTTTGATAGGATATTTTGTGATTTTTGTGGGAGAAAGTTTTTTTAAAAAAAGGTATGCTCAAAAGTGATGTTTATTTTTGTTTGGCCAATTCAAAAGGAAAATAAAAATATTTATGGCCTTTGTTTTGAAAAAAGAAAAAAAAATGAAAAAAAAAGAAGAAAAAGAAAAAAATTTGTATATATTTTTATGAATGTTTTTGAAACTCTTTGCTTTGGTTTAGTGTGATTTTGAACCTTCACATTTATCTTTGAATTCCACTCCTAATCATATTCCTAAACCAAACGTTTCTGTCCTATTTAAGTCCTTTTGATTCAAGCTTTTTGATTTTTATTTAACAAGTAAGAAAAGGAAAAAAGTAAATCAGTTTTAGTTTTGGATTTAAACCTAGATTTTTGTTAATTAAATTGATATAATTATAATGCGTTGCTTGGATCTAGTAACAACTCAATGCTTGTTTTTTATTTTCGTTGCTTTGCTTATGTCTATTTAAAAAATCTCGTTAAAATTTTGGATGATTTGTTTTTATTGAGTAAAGTTTATAAAAGTTTTACCATACCTAAATAATTATTTTAGACTTACATTTCACCTTTTCCCTACTTAGAATTTCGCATAGTACTTGTGTAGGCATAATTAGAACTTTTTGTTTAGTCCTTTTTATAAATATCTAGTTTTTATATTTTTTCTTGGGGACAAGCAAAGCTTAAGCTTCGGGGAATTTGATAATATGTTTTGTAGCCTAAACTATTATCATATTTTCTATTTTATAGTGTACAAATCATGTATATTATTAGTTTATTTTTATCCTTTTTATGTAAATATTATTGCCACTAACATTTTCTTGTCCTTTTGCAAGTTTTCAGGAAATTCATCAAAAATGACCTGACACGCCCCCCTATCACGCCCTCCCTGGGCGTGACCTAGGGCGTGTCACCCGATCCCGAGGACTTTTGTTGGAAGGGACAGGAAAACGAACAAAACCGCTGTCACGCCCCCCTGACACGCCCTCCCTAGGCGTGTCACCAGGCGTGACCATGGGCGTGTTGCCCTCTGCCGCAAAGCCTGCCGCCGCATTAAATGTCGTTTCTCCACAACACGAAAATAGTACTGTCACGCCCCCCATCATGGGCGTGACCTTGGGCGTGACATCAACTTTTCGGTGACTGACATATTTCCGACCAATGATTTGGACATGACGTGCCTGTCTCGCCCCCCCTACACGGGCGTGACCTAGGGCGTGACCACCAACGTACTGAAGCAATGATCGTTCCCGCCAGAGTCCACAGCCCGAGGTCAACATAGTACTATTACGCCCCCTAACACGCCCCCCCCCCCCCTAGGGCGTGTCGGAGGGCGTGACCAACCCGTGAAAAAAATTCTATAAATTGAGACCCCCCCTCTTCATTTCAAAAAGCTTTGGTAGAGAGGGGGAGGTGCTGCCCCTTTGGATCTTGAGTTTTTTTCATGCTTTCTCTCTCTCTCTCTCTCTCTCTCTCTCTCTTTCTCTCTCTCTCTCTCTCTTTCTCTTTGTAATTTTTGTTTAACCCTAGTTTAATCTTAGTTTGTTTTAGATTTTGTTGTAATTTTGCTCTTGCTTAGTGCTACTTGTAGGGCTAGAATAGGATTTCAATTTCATGCACTTGTAATTTTAATTTCAATTAGTGTAAATTGCCCCTTTTCATTAATAGAATTGTTCTTTGTTTAGCTTGTGTTTTTTTATGCTTTACTAATCATCCCCCTCCTCCACTCCATTATGATTAACTAATCCTCCTTGTACTCGATCCTGATGATCCGAGGTTAGAACAATTAAGTTATGATGTTTTAATTAATCTTTTCTTTTTAGGTTAGGGCCTTGAATTACTCTTGATTAATCACGAGTTAGAGGTATATTATCGATATATACTCTCCGCCTTTGCTTTCATTCTGGGCTAGCCGAGAGGCCGAAAGAATGAAGTGAGCATTCAAGAGTAAAGGGAGTTGTACGCACCCCTCGAGAGAGGCAGACGTCCAAATCTCCTGGATTGGAGTAAAATCCAATAGTGGGGTTCACCGCGTAAAGCGAGTTTTAGGACTCCAATTTAGATGAGAGTCGGTCGGACCTTCCTAAACTCAGTTGGGCACGACTTCGAGAGAAGCGTGTTCAAGCTTTAGGAACCTCCACGGTCAAGGACCTTTATCCTATTAAGTTTAGATTTTTATCGCATTTTCTTAATCGTCTTTAGCCGAGGTGAATCTTGATCGAGTGCATTTCCATTTAATATTTTCTACCTTTCGTAGTAATCGTTTTACTTAATAGTACTTTACTTAATTACAATAGCTCTCATTCTAGCATTAGTTTTATTTCCTTAATCTCAATTAGATTCTCTAAACCCTAGTTTTTCCGTCGATAAGATAATAGCGTTCGTGTGAGTAAGCATAGCCAACAGTTCCCAGATTTCAATACGACACTTGTGTCCCCTTGCTACAATTCGATAGGTATACTTGCCTCATCGGGTTGCTAGTTCTGTTGCGTTTATTTTCTTCGAACCCTAGCGCGCAATAGCCTGACCGCCCCCTTTTTGAAGACTAACGGATTTTCGACCAATGATTGAGACTTTAAGTACGTGTCACGCCCCCCCTATATGGGCGTGACCCAGGGCATGTCAGCCATCGTACATGAGCAAGCATCCTTTCCGCCAGAATCCAGAAATGAAGGTCAACCTTGTACCTGTCATACCCCCTGACACGCCCTCCCCGGGCGTGACCTATGGAGTGACCAATCGGAGAAATTTTCCTATAAATTTAGATGCTCCCTTCCATTTTAAACAAGCTTGGGTTGAGAGGGGAGGTGCTGCCCCTTTGTTTCTTATTCCTTTTATGCTTTTTCTCGCTCTATCTCTCTTTCTCATTTTGGTTTTTTTAACCCTTGTTTAGTTTTAGCTTTTGTAATAGCTTTCGTTGTAATCTTTGTTCTTCATTTAGTAGTTTAATGTAATGTAAGCTTAGTATTTTCATTTCCATGAAAGTGTATCTCCTTCATTTCAAGTTGTAAGCTCTCCTTTATCATCTATAAAAATTTTGTTTTCTCTACTTTGTTGCCTTTGTTTTCATTAGGCTTTACTACTCGTCCCCCCTCCTCCACTTCACAATGAGTAACTAATCCTCCTTGTACTCGATCTTGATGATCCAATGTTCGAGTTGATTATGTTATGATGCTTTAATTTACCTTTTCTTTTTAGGTTCGAGACCTTAAATTAATCTTGATTTATTTTGGGTTGGAGAGACGTCATCGATATATATTCTCCACCTTTGCTTTCATTCTTGGCTAGCCGAGAGGCCGATAGTTTGAAATGAGCATTCAAGAGTAAAGAGAGTTGTACGCACCCCTCGAGAGAGGCAGGCATCCAAATCTCCCGGATTGGAGTAAAATCCAATAGTGGGGTTCATCGCGTAAAACGAGCTTTAGGCCTCCAATTTAGACGAGAGTTGGTTGGACGTTCCTAAACTCACTTGGGCACGACGTCGAGATAAGCGTGTTAAAGCTTTAGGTACCTCCACGGTCAAGGACCTTTACCCTATTAAGATTTGGTTTATTTATCGTATTTTTAATCGACTTTAGCTGAAGTGATTCTCGATCAAGTGCATTTCCATTTCATCGTTCTAATCCTTTATTGTAATCGTTTCTTTTATGCTCTCCACTTAGCTGCATTTAGTTCTCTTTTAGTGCTAGTTTTCCTTTCATTAAGTACATTTAATTTTCTCTTTATCCCTAAAGATTTTCCGTCGATAAAATAATAGTCTTCATGTAAGTAAGTGTACTCAACAGTTCCCGGATTTCAATTCGACACTTGTGTCCCCTAGCTACTGTTCGATAGGTATACTTGCCTAATTGGATTGCTAGTTCGGTTGCTTTATTTTCTTCGAAGCATAGCGACCACCAGATGGCACTAGCAAATCACTAGCTAAGCAAAAGTCCTTGGCGTTCAGAGCTAAATTCACAAGGAAGGCCAAGGAGAGAATTCTTTCTCCACCTAGAAGACCAGGTGAGTAAGATAGCTCAGACTCAGAGGCATCAGACAACAGCATGTCTGATGATGATTTTGTAGCATTCTCTAGGCAACTCCGAAGGCTGATAAAGAAGAAGCACTAGAAGAATAAGTCTTCCACCTCCACTCATCACAGGAAGAATCAATCCAAGACTGACAAGTATGGTTCTGAACCTAATAAATATAATTATTCTAAAGTTGTTTGCTACTATTACAGCAAACAAGGGTATGTGATTGTTGACTGACCTGAAAAGAGGAAGGAAGATGCTGAGAAAAACTAGTATAAGCACAAAGGGAAGAAAAAGTAAAAATCCATAATTTCTAAGAAGGAGAAGAGCTAAATAGACTCATCCTCATCAGAGTTTGAAGAAGAGGAAGCCTATATTTGGCTTGTTGTTGTTGTCGCTGGTAAAGAAGTAGTTGATCAGCAGAAGAAGTTTGTCCTTCAGTAAGGACAGGTATTAGGGCTCCTCTAACACTGTTAGATAGTGACTCAGAGGTGAATGAAGATGATGACCACTGTTATAGAGGGCTGATGGCAATTACAAATGAATAAGCCAACCAGGATCAGCCTGGTCCAAGGAAGGTATATTCACTACCGAATTTTGCTTCTATATCTGGGTATGAGACCAATCTTTTTACAGAAACTTCTACACCAAGTGGTGAAGAAGATTCTAGATCTAAAGGAGATGTCAATCAACTGATTGAAAAGTATGGAGAACTCTTGTATGCCTTCAAGAAGGTCAAGAGGTTGTCTAAGAAGCAAACTAAAGTGATATCATCTCTAAAGCTTGATGTTGCCCAACAAACTTTAACAGCAAATCTGCTTGACCAAAAAGCTAGGTAAATTAGTCAACTGAAGTCCATATTAGAAATTCAGGTAGACTCCATCAAGCACAAGAGCTGTCTCTTCAGGGAACTTGAAGATAAGCTTGATAAGGAGAAAAGAGTAATGGCAAGCTATTCTAAGCCAAGTACTATCCTCCCCTGGATAGACACCTTCTCCTCTCAAAAGGGCAAGAAGGTGTTGGGATTCAAGGGAAGCACAAGAGTTGCTCCTTCCTAAAGGAAGGGCAAAGCTTCAGCTCCACCTCAGCCTATTGCTTCCAAGCCTCCCATTCTTTTTAGAAAGGTTCTGACACCTTCTAACAGGTATGACTAAGAAAGCTCTTATGGTCACTTGGAGAAGGGGTTTTCATCTAGAGTGAATAAATATGTTCACTACCATAGTGAAAGTTATAGCAGGGTGTATGCTTTCAAGGCTGCCAATGATAAATTTCAAATGGCCCAAATCGGACCATTTGTTTTTGGTGCTTCTACACTAACACTCAAGAATGTTGCTGCAGCCAAGGCTCAAAGTATGACAGCAAACGTTCAGACAAAAGGCAAGTCTAAGAGTCTTGTTGATCTTGGTATATCTGAAGCCATCAGAAGCTTGCGTTTCTAAAAGAAGCTTGCTGCTACTAGCACTCTTGGCAGACCAAATCAGCAAGCTAAAAGACTTTCCTTCAATCAAATCCTTGGTGAAAGAAATAAGAAACAGGCTGCAGCGCATCTTCCTTCTATTAAGGCTGCTGCTGGGCCTACACAGAAGAGATGATACAACATAAATAATTGTTGGTGTTGTGGTAAGATAGGGCATTTTTACATTGATTGCTGGCACAATCCAAATGTGCCCAAAGCTAGAGTCAGCCCACCAATTAGAAAACTTGTTGGTGGACATGTTTAATTTCACACTAATGTGCACCTAGGACCTAATAAAAGTTGGAATCCTAAGGTAAAGTGAATTGCATATTGTAGGTTAATTCAAGTTGCAATACCCCTATATGGTACTAGACAGTGGTTGTTCCAGACACATTATTGGGACAAAGAGCCACTTAAAGGAGTATTATCCAGTGAATGATGGACCCAAAGTAATCTTTGGTGGTTCAGATAGAGGTGTAACTAGAGGATATGGTAAGAGTACCAATGGCAAAGTCACCATCACCAATGTGGCCTATGTTGAAGGGTTATATGACAACCTTATAAGCATAAGCCAGCTTCCGGATCTTGGCTATGTTATTGTCTTCCACAAGGATGAGTGCCTAATTAGGAGGTCATGTGATCAAGAAGTCATCTTGACAGCAACTAGGAGTGGAAATGTTTTCTGCTTGAACTTTTTATTTTTAGATACAGACTCACCTATCTGTCTAGTGTTAAATGAGAAAGTCTCCTATTGTTTGCAATGGCACAAGAGACTGGCCCATTTAAATTACAAGACTATATGCAAGCTCTTTAGTAAAGAGCTAGTTAGGAATGGTCCCAATATGAAGTGATCCAAAGAGGGCATTTGCTCTGGCTGCCAAAATGGAATGCAGACAATAGCCTCCTTCAAGGGCTTTAAGACCAAAGACTCTTTGAGGTGTCTATACCTCTTGTATATGGACTTATTAAGGCATATACCAATTCATAGTCTTGGTAGGATGGTCAACACCCTTGTGGTGGGAGATGATTTTTCCAGGTTTGCTTGGATGTTCTTTCTCAAGAAAAAGAATGAGACCCTTGGTATATTTAGTAATTTTGTCAAAAAGATACAGAATAAGTTTTACTGCTTTATGGTAAAAATCAGAAGTGACCATGGAACTGAATTTCAGTCTGAAGACATGAAAAAATTCTATGAAGAGCAAGGGATTCATCAAGAGTTTTCTTCACCTAGAACTTCTCAGCAAAATGGGATTGTTGAGAGGAAAAATAGAACTCTCATAGAGTTTGGAAGAACCTTGTTGAGTGACACATCTCTCCCAGAATATTTCTGGGCTAAGGTAGTTAATACGTCATGTCATGTCCTCAACAGGGCCTCTATCACAAAAAGCCACAAGATTACTCCCTATGAGATCTTGAAGGGCAAAAAGGCAAATCTGGGCTGTCTCAGGATCTTTAGCAGTAAGTGCTTTGTGCTTCACAATGGGAAGTCCTATATGACTAAGTTTGCTACCAAATCCTTTGATGGATATTTGTTGGGTACAACAATCATAGCAAATCTTATAGGATCTACAACTTGAAAAGTAAAGCTGTAGAAGAATTAGTTCATGTAGTCTTCGATGAGACTACTATGATTAATAGTGAGATTCCAAGCTCCTCTTTTAGTACTGCAGGCACATAATAGATGATGGACAATCTGACCATCAAGGAAGCAGCCCCAGTCATCCAAGATGAAGTTGATATTTAAGAAGATCTACCAGGAACACTTGAATTAGAAGAAGATCAACAAGAGAGTGTACCTGAAAGTGCACCTGATGTTGTAGCTGAAAGGAAACTGCCACCTGTAGTCAGACATATGAGAAATCATCCAGCACCCCAAATTATTGGAGATGCAAATAATGGAGTAGTGACAAGAACCAAAAATATGAATACAACCGTGTATGCTAGCTTTCTATCACAAGTAGAGCCAAAGAGGTTTGAAGAGGCCAACATAGAACAACATTGGATTGGAGCTATGCAGGAGGAGCTGAACCAATTTAAAAAGTGCAAGGTCTAGAAGCTGGTTCCCAGACCATAAGGACATAATGTCATTGGTGTCATATGGATCTACAGAAATAAACTTGATAAAAATGTCATTATAATCAAGAACAAAGCCAGACTAGTAACTAAGGGGTACATGTAAGAAGAAGGCATTGAATTTGATCAAACCTTTGCCTCTATAGCACGATTGGAAGCCATCAGGTTGTTCTTAGCATAAGCTACTGTAACACCCCTATCCTTCACATACCATATAACAGTAGGTCTGGCCGGGGCCCGATGCCATATACCACGGACAGACCGGTGGGCTACTCATTGGGACCAATCAACCAATAAAAACGTCCTACACGGAGAAACTAGCGGAAGCAATTTATTATGTTGCAAAGAATAAAGAAACCAGCCAAGCATCAATGCCCACTACTCAAATAAACAGGAATGTACAATACACGAGTACTGGCCTTATGGCCTTACAATAGTTTTCTCAAATATGAGTGTCTTCCAAACCTCGGTACGCAGGCCGCTCACATATGAGAATACAAGAGAAACACTCAAAATTAGGCCTTCGAGGGCTGGCTCAGCAACTTGGGCTTTAGCCCGCTATTTACCGCTCGGCTCTGCAGCACCTGCAAGCAATAATCCACCGCACGGTGGGAAATAAAAGCAACGGTCAGCTATGCTGACCAAATTATAACGACCCCGCCCCAAACTCGGGGCAGCGATGCTCTTTCCCTGCACTTTGTTAGCATAACCAAGCAGTATTTTGTAAACAAACTTCATCATAGGCGTAGGCATGCACGACCACACACCCTGTGCACTCAGGGCACATTGACGATGAACAGGCAAACGTCACGTCAATTTAAGCCATAGACATTTCTGTCTCACCACTGCCCCTTGGATGGCCAACCTTATGAGCATTTTGTCTTCCTGGCCCGGGTCACATCAATTTAAGCCATAGACCGCCAAAGACACTCATCTATGCCAACGGTTCCGCCGAACGACAAAGAACAGGTATGTTTTCGCCTGACCCGTTGCTCATACCGAAACGCCAATTTAATCCATATATGCGGGTCAAGACTACCCGAGTCCCATTTCCGTCACACAATTCACATAACCCGGTTATGTTAAAGTTGGCTCTCCGACCACCATGTTGGCAGATTCACGCATTTGCCCAGTTTTCCGAGTACACCTTGGAGTTAGTCCCCAAGGCTCCCTGTTGGAATCTACCCCGTAGAAAACCCGAAAAACAAACATTCGCACGGAGTCTTCTCTGGCCATATATGCAATGCAACATCATCGTTCCAGACAGACTTGTCCGGGAATGCTTCAGACATCATGCCTATGTCCGTTCTCGAATACGGACTCTATAGAAGGGGGACTTTACATATCTACCCCAAAGAACGCCACAAACTCACAGCTCACTTGCGAGAGAGGGCTTCCTATGCAAAGGAAAAGAGGACTTCACATGTCCTAGGGTGAGAATCGTTACCCTTGCATTTTTCCTTGGCGCCATGGAAATCAACACGGATGAAAAGCACCGCAGTCTCCTTGCCTCCGTAAATCAGAAGTCGTCTCGCGATTTGGAGCTCTAAAACTCCATCGGTGACCGGATCTAGCCTTCCTTCTTCCTCCTTGCTCTCTATTCTCTCTAGGATTTGGAAAGAGAAGGAATCCAAGATTATGAGGGCTTTACACCCTCAACCGGCCTTAACCCTTAAGTGGGAAGAGCCTAAACCATTACATCCAAAATCAAGGTAACGAACGGCTGTGATTCAGCCCGAAATTCTAAAACCTGGGCCGAACACGGGTTCCGATACGCCCGTGTTCAAGGCCGTGCCACCCATTCGCCGTCAAAACCGTCGCGTCCCAAAAAGAACACGGGCACTCGACCTGCCCGTGTCAGGCTTGACATGCCCGTGTCACCCAATACACGCCCGTATAGCTAGGCGTGTTCCCTCAATGACATAGGTCCAAAATAACCCGAGCACGACACGACCATGTGACACGCCCATGTCATATGCCGTGTGCTAGACACGCCCTGGGATACGCCCGTGTCCCAGGCCGTGTAGCTTCCTTAGCACAAACCGCCAAATGACCCAAGGAGTACACGGGTATTCGACACGCCCATGTCAAATTTTACACGCCCTTGTCGGATCCGAACACGGCTGGGCTTAGGCTTTGCATCCCTCATTCAATGATCATTGAGTGCAAGGCATTGAGTGACTTACACGCCCATGTCCCAGGCCGTTTTCACCCCCCCCCCCCCCCCTCCGACAACCGTTGACTCCAAAATCGTCGACCACGCGACCAACGCCGAACCCAAGCACGACACGCCTTGGGACACGCCCATATCCCAGGCCGTGTCACCTCTACCAAATCCCAGATTTGACTCAAAACGCCACCCGTCACTCTTTTGAGTTTCGGGGCGTTACAACTCTCTCCCTCTTAAAAGAATTTCGTCCACGAAATTACCAAAAGAAAGATAAACAAAACCAAAAATGTTACCTGAGTGAAATAATTCTGGGTACTCCTCCTGCATGGTGTGCTCCCGTTGCCAAGAGAGCTCCTCACGACTACAATTGTCCCAACAGACCTTTACCATCCTAATCTCCTTATTACAGAGTCGCTTAACTTCAAAGTCTTCAATATGAATGGGCTTGACCCTAGTCGTCAACCTTTCATCCACCGGCACTTGATCAACTGCGATCACCTGCTAAGTCTATTGCACCACTTTCCGCAACATTGAAATGTGGAATACATCGTGTAGACCACTCAACTCGACTGATAGCCTCAGACGATAAGCCGCTTCGCCGATCCGCTCTAGAATCTCAAATGGTCCAAGGTATCTTGGGCTCAGCTTCTTCAAGCATCGTACCCGTGACACACCCTTGAACTACATTATCTTCAAGTACACCCAATCGCCAACCGCGAACTCCATATTTCGATGCATGGCATTATATTACTTAGCTTGTCTATCCTGAGCGATCAGCAAACACTATCGAATGATCCACACCAAGGAAGTAGCGCTCTCCACCTCCTGCTTCTTGTACAACCATGCCTCACCCGTCTCTAGCCACAACAATGGCATGTGATACTTCCTACCAAATAGGGCCTGGAAGGGCGCCATCTGTATACTTGCTTGGTAGCTATTGTAGTACGCAAATTCCACCAGATACAGGTAGTCTTCCCAATGCTTTCCGAAATCTAGAATGCACATGCGAAGCATGTCCTCCATAGTTCTGTTGACCCTCTCGGTGAGATCACAGGTTAATACCAAAATACCATCGCACCCTAACCTAGATAATTCTATCGGAAGTTTAATAGTTGCAAGAACTAAACCAATGAATTTCCACTACAAATAAATAAACAACTCATTTATATATAACCCCAGAAATGTATACAAGAGTGCAACACTCACGGCCTTATGGCCTTACAAGTTTGTCTTTACAAAATATGGTTTCATACATCAGCATGCAGGCCGACCACACATGAAATCCAATACTTCGCACGGTCTTCGAGGGACTACAAGCAGTAGCAGCAACAAGGGCTTCAGCCTGCTCAATCCAATCAGCCCGCAACACCTGCATATGGACGTCCACCCCAAGGGTGATAAGCAAAGCAATGGTCAGCATTAAGCTGACCAATTATAACGACCCTACCCCTTACCCAGGGCAGTGGTTCCTTACCTGCATGTATTTCAATCATAATATCTAAATAAGCAACAACCATATCACAAACACTAGCCTTCGTCCCAGACGCTCCGTGCACTCAGGGCACGCTTACAGTGTACCGAAATACTCCTGGTCCCCAACCAGTTCGAGGTGATTAGCTTTTTAGCCGGGCATAAGCCTCCAAACCCCTGTTTAAGACCTCACACACCTAACCCACTCAGAGGCGTTCACCTCACGACAACTAGTGAGCATGATAGATCGACCTATACCCGTAGTGCAACACGCTGGGAAGGCCCGAAGCCCCACCACTTAACTTGTTTGGTAGCCCACCCACTCAGAGTTTCTTAACTTATTGGCCATGGGCATCAGCCTCCAAACCCCGTTTGAAGACCTCTCGCACCCATCCTCTCAGAGGTATCCGCAATCCATCTCAGAACTCAGGCACACTGTGCTACTTTCCCATCAATTAACCAACTCGTGCCGAGCATAGAACCAAAGGAGCTATACAAAGCTTCCTTACCACAATTCACAAGCGCCCTCACACTCTCCGCAAGCTATTCATTTTATATGCGGAGTCTTCTCCGATTCGCTGCATCACCAATCTAGACTACCCGTCCAGATGGGCTTCACACAGCATGCCTATTCTATACGAAACATTTCCGAATCTAAATGCAGACACAACTGTTGAAATCGCTAATGCTATCCACCTCTTGGTGGAGGATCCCAAGCACATGCATAAAGTAGGAATTCACTTGTCCAAGAAGGAGATCGTTACCCTTAATGATCGCTTCGGAGCCATGGAGAAATAAGCCAGATGGAAATTACCGCGATGACCTTGTCTCCACAATGCTGGGTTCGGATCTTGAGTCGAACTGCTGAAGCTCCACTAGCAGCCGAAATCCTATCCTTCTTCCTCCTCCAAGCTGTTCCTTCTCTCTTGCTTAGAAAGAGAGTAATCTTAGACCAAATGAGAAAGCCATCCTATTCCATGGTCATATCACTACAGCGAGGAGCTTGGACAACGAGATCCAAATAGAAGGAATTGGATGGCCAAGATTTTCCCTAGAATCACTTTTCCTGGGCTGACAAGGCTTGTGACATGCCCGTGTCATGGTCCATGTTCCCCAAAGCAGCAAGGAACCGACTCAATACAGACAAGAACATGGGCTAATACACCCCCATGTCAGTCCCCTGACACGCCCGTGTCAGTAAGTATACACCCATGTTGAGGGGTGTGTCCTTCTGTCAACACTAGACTGCTAACTCGGAGAAGAACACGGCTAAGGCACACACCCGTGTCCTTGGCCATGTGCCAAACACGCCCCTGTGACACGTACGTGTAACAGGCCGTGTGCCAAACTCAATGCCACTCAACGTTGTTTGGTTACCAACCCGAGCAGGACACGGCCTGGGACAAGCCCGTGTCCCAGGCCTTGTCCCTTACTCGAGACAGACTCGATGCCTACTCGAGTCCTACTCGAGACCCACTCGAGTACTGAGAGCTTTACACGCCCTGGGACATGCTCGTGTCCCAGGCCGTGTATTCCAGCCTAAACTCCAAATCGGGATTTGGGGTGTTACAACCCTCCCCTCCTTATCGAAATTTTGTCCCAAACTTTAGCGCAACATAGATACCAACACAACCACTCTGTTGCAATAGAAACAAAGACGATCCGAGTTTAAAACTCAGAGGCCGCAGCTTGTCTCGCCCCACGGCATGGCACCAACACAAGTGTTTTCACAAACACACATACATACAATATGTACATAGTACATCATAAAGATAATAATGTAACATACATGCTCTATCCACAATCACTCTTTTCACCACGGTCATGTCAATCCACTCGTAGCGGTGATATCAAGATAAGTTCACAGGACAATAAATATCCTAAACCACAACCAACAACTTCTTTATTCGCGATCACAACATGTTTATACGCGCAAAACAAAGATCATATACATTATTATGGATATGAACACATAGTTACACATAATCTTGCCCTTCTTGCTTCGAGTTGTCTAATGGCCACAATTACAGTTTCAGGCTATATGTCATTCTCTGCAACACGAGCAGCAATTGGTTGAAGTTTTCCCTGCAATTGCTTACGTCTTAGTTTTCTTTGCCCTTGGTGTAGGACCATGATAACATTGATTGGCACGATGTCCTACCTTACAACAGGAAAAGCAAATATGTGGACCACACTGTTTCTTTGTTCCCATGATAGTGGAGGTAGTTGGTTCCAACAGATGTAATTGCTTATTCCATGTATGATCATATGCTTTTGACATATTGGCAAAGATTGGCACATTGATATTGTGCCTCGCTCTAAACTTCATTAAGTCCATTTCCAAAGACCGAGCTGCCATTACTATGGAATAGAATCCAAGCAACTTTGGAACCCCCAATACATGCCATAGTTTATTGCGTAGACCATCGTAAAATCTGTTGGTCTTAATCTCCTCGGTTTCAAACATGAACTCTGCAAGTTGTCTTAACTCAACAAATGCATGAAAATACTTCTCAACCGTATATGTTCCTTGAATCAGACACATATTCAACGGCGGGATCGATGCTCCTTCCCTTTTCACCTGCTCACGCACACCCACCAGCATGGGACACACTCTAAGAATAGAGAGGTGTATATGTCCCTCATGGTGGGCCTTGATCATCGCAAAAACCACATCCGGGATCAACCGGATCGTCTTGACCAAAGGAGGAGGTGTGGGAACTGCAGTTGGTGCCACACACTCATCCGAACACTGGGGCTCAGATTGCCTAGCTCCACTCCTTGTCATCTATATGTGAACAAGATATCAATAACCTCCAATCCAAAATGGTAAACATACCAAATACACACGCGCACATTCTAAGTGGACATTCTTGAGTTCAATTATGTTAAAACGGTTCGCACGTACACGTGCTTGCCACCCGACAAAAGAATTCGGCCACGAATTCGAAAGCGGAAGACCGAGGGCCTCTAATACCAAAATGTAAAAACCCTACCCGTTAAATACCATATAATAGAAGGTCCGGTCGGGGCACCACATTATATGCCACAAATAGATGGCGAGATCATAGGTTAATACCAAAATACCATCGCACCCTTACCCAGATCATTCTAGCGAAAGTTTAATAGTTGCAAGAACTCAACCAATGAATGTCCACTACAAATATATAAACAACTCATTTATATATAACACCAGGAATGTATACAAGAGAGCAACGCTCATGGCCTTAAGGCCTTACAAGTTTCTCTTTACAAAATGTGGTTTCATACATCGGTACGCCGGCCACACATGAAATCCAATATTTCGCACGGCCTTCGAGGGACTATAAACAGCAGCAACAATGACTTCTTCAGCCTGCTCAATCCAATCAGCCCACAACACCTACATATTGACTTCCACCCCAAGGGTGATAAACAAAGCAACGGTGAGCATTCAGCTCACCAACTATAATGACCCTACCCCTTTCTCGGGGCAGTGGTTCCTTCCCTGCATTTATTTCAATCATAATATATAAATAAGCCACAACAACATAACAAATGCTGGCCTTCGTGCCAGACACTCCATGCACTCAGGGCATGCTTACGATTAACCAAAATCCTCCAAGTCCCACCATCGGTTCAAGATAATTAGCTTCTTGGCTGGGCATAAGCCTCCAAACCCCTGTTGAAGACCTCACACACCCAAACCACTTAGAGGCATTCACCTCACGGCCACTAGTGAGCACGATAGATCGACCTATACCCATAGTGCCACACGATGGGAAGGCCCGAAGCCCCACCATTTATAGTGCTACAAATCGACCGCTCACCCAATCCTACCACTGAACTTGTTGTGTGGCCCACCAACTCAGAGGTTCTTAACTTGTTGGCCATGGGCATCAGCCTCCAAACCCCCATTGAAGACGTCTCGTGCCCATCCACTCAGAGGTATCCGCAATCCATCTCTGAACACAGGCACACAGTGCCGCTTTCCACACACTCTCCGCAAGCTATTCATTTTATACGCGGAGTCTTCTCCAGTTTGCAGCATCACAAATCTAGACTACCCATCCAAATGGGCTTCACACAGTATGCTTATTCCATACTACACATTTCTGGATCTAAATGCAAACTCAATCACAGGAATCACATACGCTTTCCACCACTTGGTGGAGGATCCTATTCACATGCATAAAGTAGGACTTCACTTGTCCAAGAAGGAGATTGTTAGCCTTGACGATTGCTTTGGAGCAATGGAGAAACTAGCCAGAAGGAAATCACCGCGACGGCCTTGCCTCCACAATGCTGGCTTCGGATCTCAAGTCTAACCACTGAAGCTCCACCAACAGCTGAAATCCTCTCCTTTTTCCTCATCCAAGCTCTTCCATCTCTCTTCCTTAGAAAGAGAGTGATATTAGACCAAATGAGAAAGCAATCTCATTCCACGGTCTTAATACTGCAGGGAGGAGCTTGGACCACAGGATCCAAATAGAAGGAATTGGACGGCAAAGATTTGCCCTAGAATCACTTTTCCTAGGCTGACACGGCTTGTGATACCCCTGTGTCACAGGACGTATTCCACTAAGCGCAAGGAACCGACTCAATCCATACCAGAACACGGGCTAAGACACGTGTAAGACCCCCCTCCCGGAACACAAGACATGGCACAAGAGGGGTCTTATGCCCAGAACAGCCGCCTTGCGGTAACACTAGCACTCAGGCTAGCCTGTACCACAAGACGCATATTCTGCCAGCTACCAACAATATCAATAGATAAATGCCAACCCAACCATAATAATATGAAAGTCAAATCCACACCAAGCATATGTCCATAATATCATAAATAAAGAAGCTACAACAAGCTTCTAATTATCAGAGTACGTAAACAGAATTGCCTCGAAGGGCTACAACAAAATCTCTCTCTTACTCACATCTGTAACCGACGGTAGCGACGTTACCGTCCTTTCAGGCCCTATCACCCTAGCCTGGCTGTCCGTCTGCATAGCCTGTTGCTACACCTGCGGGGTTTCCTACTAAAAAGGAAGACGTAGCAACCGTTAGTCAAAAAGACTAAGTGGTTTCACATCCGCTCCCCCGACGACTCCTCGGCCCCGGGCGGAGAAAGGAACAGGTACAATATATAAATAACAGTAGTACAACAGGTGAAGTGAGTATACATATTATAAGCAGCAACCTCGGTAGTGTATAATAAATAAGCTCTTATTTCAGATCTACGAACCACAGTAGCAAGAGAGTATATAACTAGAACAGTAAGTAACTCAACTTATATGGATGCCCATACAAGCATATAAGTTGAGGGTCGTTCAGCAGAAAGTAACTCATCGTATAGGACTGTCCATACAAACTTATACGATGAGGGTCTTGGGTATGTAATGAAGTGTAATGCTATGTATGCAATGCAATGACACACCCATGCTCAATCACATGCAATTGCTATGTCGACACAGACTTATAGTTCCCATTATTCGAGCAGGTAGCTAAACTCTCAGGCATCAACCGTCATGGCCAAACGGTGATAGTAGAGCAGGCATCTCCACTACTAGGCTGGTCTCCACACTACCTGGCCTAGGCCTCCGTACGCCTCAACGCTAAGAACACAACAGCGGAGCTCACATGCGTACTACGGCTCAGCGGGTTCTTTCGGGTAAATATGCACCAAGATCCTAGCCCCTGACTGGCCTATGGTATGACACGGAAGGAGCCTCAGAAATGAGCACGAGGACCAAGCCCAACCGTTCACTTGGTACGGAAGGAGCCTCGGGATGTGAACACCGAGGTCCAAGCCCAACCGCCCAAGGTCTACCTGTCAACTCCCATCGGTGTGGCGATTGGCGAGCCCGTAGACCTGCCACACTATCCTTAACCCGGGATTACGACAACACGTGTCGACTCACACCACATGTAGTTCCACAATTCCGTGGCATGGAAGGAGCCTCGGAGAAAGCACGAGGACCAAGCCCAACCATCCATTAAATACGGAAGGAGCCTCGGGACGTGAACACTGAGGACCACGCCCAACCGTCCAATTTTATCCAACTCAACCTCATTCCCATTAGTGACGGTCAACACCGCACTTGTTAACTTCCACAATGCTACCCGTGGGGAGACGACACTCTAAGCATTGGACTATCCATTCCCTTCCATCAATCCATTATACATCCTGGCCATAGTTCTAATCATTTACTAATCCTTCCAAATGAATTCAACATATTATAGACAATGCGCATAATGGAGATCTACCAAATATAACAAAGCCTTTTATTCACTTAGGCTTGATCCACATCTCGGCATAGGGATTCAAGTCCTCAAACATCAATCTTCACATTACCTCGGTGATTAACATAAAAGAATTCACCCAACCTCGAGATGAATTGCAACATCTATTCCATCGAATCCAAGTTCATATTATAATCACCTAGAACTGTATGTAATCTGGTCGGCAACTTTGACTGAGGATTCTTGTGGCTACAGGTATCGCCTAAAAACTTGCCACCACTCGTTGGAAAGGTAATTTTAAGGGCTACGACTTTCGTGTTTAGTCAAAAGCCCAGATCTGGTCACATCATGCCAGAAATGCAACTCGAAGTCTGCTGCGTACAGGATACAGAATTCCTGGGCAATAACTTCCAACCGCAGCAGATTCAAACGGACTTTCCCGTGGCTATAGGTATTGCATGGAAACGTGCAACCACTCGTTGGAAAGGTAATTTCAAGGGCTACAACTTTCGTGTTTAGTTGAAAGCCCAGATCCGCCCCCTCCTTATTTAAAAAAAGCCAAGAAGGTCGCTGCGTGCAGAATACAGATTCTGCACGCATCTTGAAGCGAAGTGAACGGCGTCCGTTCATCTTCCTCCTCAAGCGATTTTCCCCAAATCGCAGCCAGAAATTCCTCCACCCTTATTCTCCCTCTTGAGGCCATTTCCTCTTTATGAGACCACCCCTATCATCACCTTGAAGCGAGGGGAGGTTGAAGACGACTAAGCTTTAGAGCACAAGCTCTAGCATGGCCTTCTTAGAAAGCTTCATCTCACACATCAAGACTCGTTTGAGTCGATGTCTCGCCTAAGAATAACTATTGATCTAGCACCAAGGGAGCGGGGAGGAAACTCACATCATTTTCGGCGTTTCCTCCGTTACAGGCCATGGATCGCGTTATTCTTCGTGGCGGCATCCTTGGCTTCGTTAGCAGTGTTCTTCCACGGAATTGGCGGAGCTTTTACTCCAGAATCCGGCTCTGGCGACCCGCGATATCTCCTCTTCCGCTCCCGTCGGTTTGCACGGTGACGGCTCGACAAGAAGGATCGGATGCGATGGTTAGGGTTTGGTTTACTTCCTTTTTATATTATGTATTAGGTTAAGTCCCTTCCGCCACGTGTCACTCTCTAATTGGACCGCCCAAATTAGGTTTCATTTGAAGTGACCGGTCCAAGGATCACTCAGCATGAATCCCGAGGTCCAGTTCGGTTCGCCTGTACAAGCCGGTGAATCGGCCTGGGCGCAGAAAATGCCCAAGTCAAATTCGGCGGGAATCAGCCAGTGATTCCCGTCGATCGGCGAGTATTGGCGGGTCATTCTCGACGAATCCGTCGAGTATCAACAATGATACTCGACGATTTTCCCTTGTTGATACTCGACGGTCGGTGGGTATCACCGAATATTTTTGGCGATCAGTGAGAATCGTCAGGCACTCTCGACGATTTTCCCTTAGCCTACTGCAGTTCTGAGTCCGGCGGGTATCGACCACCGATACCCATCGAATCGGCGAGAATCAGTCCTCCATTCTCGACGATCCACGAGCATCAACCTCCATTCTCGACAACTTTTACTTAGCCGAGTTCCCTCATCTCGGCTACTGGTTGGGGTATCCTTGAACCCAACCCTACACTTATTCTATGCACCTGACACCTCGCGTCGGTGCACCCCGAGCCCGAGTTGAGTCTCTTGACTCAGAACACGTGCGAGGGGCCTAGCGCGAATTGGGACGTTACAAATCCTATAAACAAAATAAAAAGATTTCGTCCCCGAAATCAGGCTGAGGTCGTGGGGAGTAAAGCATACAGAAAACCAAATATGCTTTTAAATAAAATTACCTGAAGCAAACAACTCTGGGTAGCGTCTTTGCATCAAATCCATTGGTTCCCATGTGAATTCCTCCTTCCCATGATTAGACCATAACACTTTTACCAAGGGGACACTTTTGCGGCGCAAGGTTCTTATCTCATTATCAACGATCCGCACCGGCTCCAGTCGCACAGATCTGTCAGACGCCACAGTACCATCAGTTGTGGGGATGTATTGTTCGGGCCGCAACAGCGCCTTCCGAAGCGACGATACATGGAACACATCGTGGAGATTCTCTAGTTCGGGCGGTAGCTCCAGCCGGTAGGCCAAAGGGCCAACCCTTTCCAATATGATATAGGGCCCAATATACCATGGACTGAGCTTCTTCAATTGTCTTGAAGCATAAGCAATTACGTGCCCGTGCTGCATCAACACCGCTCCCAAACCCTGATAATACGCATCCGTATAAACTTGAAATCCTTCCTTCCCAGACGGAAGGACAAGGATGGGGGCGGAGGTAAGTCTATCCTTCAATTCCTGGAATGCCGCTTCACACTGGGGTGTCCACTCAAATGGCACTCCTTTCTTTGTCAAGGAAGTAAGCGGGAGGGCAATCTTGGAGAATCCTTTTACGAACTTGCGGTAGTATCCGGCAAGTCCAAGAAAACTCCTCACATCGGCCGCCGACTTCAAAGGTGACCACTCCTTCACAGCGCGCACCTTGGCCGGATCCACAGCTAGTCCTGCCCCACTGATTACATGGCCCAAGAAAGCAACTTCCTTAAGCCAGAATTCACACTTGCTAAACTTGGCGAACAGGGCGTGCTGTTTTAGCTTCTCTAAAACTAAGGCCAAATGTCCGGCATGCTCTTACTCCATCTTCGAGTAGACTAGGATGTCGTCAATGAACACAATGACGAAGACATCTAGATAGGCCTCAAACACTTTATTCATCAAGCTCATGAAAGCCGATGGGGCATTTGTGAGTCCAAATGGCATCACTGTGAACTCATATAAGTCGTACCTTGAGCTTAAAGCCGTTTTCTGTATATCATCCTCCTGTATTCTCAATTGGTAGTACCCCGAGCGCAAGTCTAACTTGGAGAACCAATGCGCTCCCACCAGTTGGTCGAACAACTCATCGATCTGAGGTAACGGGTAGGTGTTCCGTACTGTCAGTCGGTTGAGTTCCCGATAGTCTATACATAAACGCAGGGTTCCATCCTTCTTCTTGACGAATAGAACAGGGGCTCCCCAAGGCGACGAGCTGGGGCGAACAAACCCTGATTCTACCAACTCCTGCAATTGCACTCTAAACTCCGCAAGTTCTTTTGGGGCCATCCGATAAGGGGTCCTGGAGACAGGCTTAGCTCCTGGTACAAGCTTAATTTGAAAATCCACTTCTCTATGCGCGGGTAACCCTGGCAATTTCTCGGGAAATACCTCAGGGAAATCCCGTGCTACCCGCACATCCTTCACATCTAACTTCATCTCTTTTAGTTCGAATCGTATCATGTAGACTTCATCCCCACTCATATGAGCTTTCAAGGTCTGGATTGAGGATAACAAGATTCGTGGTGTAAAATTTATACCTTGGAAGACTACATCAGTATCCCCATGTCTCAAATAGATACGCTTCTCCGCACAGTCGATTCTCGCATGGTGCCAATCCAGCCACGCCATACCCAGGATGAGGTCGAACTCTGGTATTCTCAAAATTGTGGCAGGGGTATCAAAGGTCTTTCCCCCAATGGCTATCTCTAACTCACACTTTGTGGTTGCCGTCATCTCAGATCCGTCTGGGAGGCGTACTCTTCGAGCAATACCAGTGAAATATTGCACTCCGTGTATATCTTTGATGACGTCTTCAGACACGAATGAATGTGAGGCACCGGTATCAAATAACGTATGAGCCGGTTTCCCGCCGACCATCACGGTGCCTAAGTGTCATTAATAATACTCAAGCTAGATGTCTAGTATATCTCAAGCAACTAGAGGATATTAATGAAAGCAAAATGACCAATTCGAATCGTACCTGCAATCATCTCTTGAGGGTTCCGCTCTTGAGTCATGTCCAGGGCATACATCTGATCTCAAGCGGGTCCGGGGTTTCTTCCTCGTGGTCCTCGTCCTCGACCACGCACATATCCCCGCCCCCGAGGGGTTGCTGGAGGGAAAGCAAGAGGCGCATCACCAAACAGTTGTGTGTAGTAGCGTCGAATGTGTCCCGGTTGGTTGCATTCGAAGCACACCCGTTCCTGCCTTCCACCGTGTTGTTGAAACTGTGGAGGTGGAGGTAATGCTGGCGGTTGTGGAACCGAGCGCTCCTCTCCAAAGTTCTGGGGAAAATGCCCGCCACCCCTCCGATATCCTCTTCCTCTTTTATTATCAAACCTCCTTCTATTGCTGGGGCCGGCTTCCATCATGCCCTCTGCTGGCCTCTTACCACTTCCCAAGTGGTCCGCTTCCAATCTCTTCGCCATATCAATAATCTCCGCCAGACTAGAGTCCACTATAAACAAAAGGGCTTGCCTTAGGGGGTCTCGCAAGCCTTTGTAGAATCTTTTGGCGTACGCTCTATCATCCAGCTCATAGGAGTCAGCGAATCTAGCCAGGTGCTGAAACTCCCGTTGGTACTCCGTCTCCGACATGGACCCTTGCTTAAGTTGCAAAAATCTCTCTTCTAGGCCATCCCGAGCGGCCGAGGGGATGAAATGCTCTAAGAAGGCTTCGGAGAATTCGCTCCAACTAATGTCCGTGTACACTCTTCCACGAAAAGTGGAGCCCATGAGGGACTTCCACCACCTTTTGGCGTGCAGCTCTAAGAGTGTCACCGCCATGTTGTTTGGACATCTTATTCCTGCCAACAACTCTTTTATAGTGTCGAGCCACTCTTCCGTATGCACTGCCGACTCTGTCCCAACATAAGCGGGAGGGGAGAGAGCTCGAAAAACGCTTAACCAAATAGATCCCGGACCCTGTTGTTGTACAGGTGTCTGCTGAAATTGGGACCTAAAGGCATCCAGAATAGCTGTGAGCGTCTGCCCCAGCTCTGATTGTTGGAATTGTGTAGGTACGGACGGGGCGGGGGTGCCCCTTACTGGCTCAACAAGTGCTGGGATCTACACATAAGGTACAAACTTAGGGTTAGGTTGGCTAATCTAAGGTTAAAGATGGACAACTTAGTGTGAATTACATATGGGCACACCACTGCTTCCGCTAAGTCAGCTTGTCCCCAAACTGACCAATCAAATGGGGGTGGTACCATTGTTAAGTGACTTTCGCCTTGGAGGATCGTAGCAAGCTGATACCATTTGTAAGACCCCCCTCCCGGAACACAAGACACGGCACGAGAGGGGTCTTATGCCCAGAACAGCCGCCTTGCGGTAACACTAGCACTCAGGCTAGCCTGTACCACAAGACGCCTATTCTGCCGGCTACCAACAATATCAACAGATAAATGCCAACCCAACCATAATAATATGAAAGTCAAATCCACACCAAACATATGTACATAATATCATAAATAAAGAAGCTACAGCAAGCTTCTAATTATCAGAGTAAGTAAACAGAATTGCCTCGAAGGGCTACAACAAAATCTCTCTCTTACTCACATCTATAACCGACGGTAGCGACGGTACCGTACTTTCAGGCCCTATCACCCTGGCCTGACTGTCCGTCTGCATAGCCTGCTGCTCCACCTGCGGGGTTTCCTCCTAAAAAGGAAGACGTAGCAATCGTTAGTCAAAAAGACTAAGTGGTTTCACATCCGCTCCCCTGGCGACTCCTCGGCCCCGGGCGGAGAAAGGAACAAGTACAATATATAAATAACAGTAGTACAACAGGTGAAGTGAGTATACATATTATAAGCAGCAACATCAGTAGTGTATAATAAACAAGCTCCTATTTCAGATCTACGAACCAAGTAGCAAGAGAGTATATAACTAGAACAGTAAGTAACTCAACTTATATGGATGCCCATACAAGCACATAAGTTGAGGGTCGTTCAGCAGAAAGTAACTCATCGTATAGGAGTGCCCATACAAACTTATATGATGAGGGTCTTGGGTATGTAATGAAGAGTAATACTATGTATGCAATGCAATGACACACCCATGCTCAATCACATGCAATTGCTATGTCGACACAGACTTATAGTTCTCATTATTCGAGCAGGTAGCTAACCTCTCAGGCATCAACCGTCGTGGCCAAACAGTGACAGTAGAGCGGGCATCTCCACTACTAGGCTGGTCTCCACACTACCTGGCCAAGGCCTCCGTATGGCTCAATGCTAAGAACACAACAACGGAGCTCACATGCGTACTACGGCTCAGCGGGTTCTCTCGGGTAAATATGCACCAAGATCCTAGCCCCTGACTGGCTTATGGTATGATACGGAAGGAGCCTCGGAAATGAGCACGAGGACCAAGCCCAACCGTTCACTTGGCACGGAAGGAGTCTCGGGACGTGAACACCGAGGTTCAAGCCCAACCGCCCAAGGTCTAACTGTCAACTCCCATCGGTGTGACGATTGGCGAGCCCGTAGACCTGCCACACTATCCTTAACCCGGGATTACGACACCACGTGTCGACTCACACCACATGCAGTTCCACAATTCCGTGGCGTGGAAGGAGCCTCGGAGAAAGCACGAGGACCAAGCCCAACCATCCATCAAATACGGAAGGAGCCTCGGGACGTGAACACCGAAGACCAAGCCCAACCGTCCAATTTTATCCAACTCAACCTCATTCCCATTAGTGACGGTCAACACCGCACTTGTTAACTTCCACAATGCTACCCATGGGGAGACGACACTCTAAGCATTGGACTATCCATTCCCTTCCATCAATCCATTATACAACCTGGCCATAGTTCTAATCATTTACTAATTTTTCCAAATGAATTCAACATATTATAGACAATGCGCATCATGGAGATCTACCAAATATAACAAAGCCTTTCATTCACTTAGGCTTGATTCACATCTCGGCATAGGGATTCAAGTACTCAAACATCAATCTTCACATTACCTCGGTGATTAACACAAAAGAATTCACCCAACCTCGAGATAAATTGCAACATCTATTCCATCGAATCCAAGTTCATATTATAATCACCTAGAACTGTATGTAATCTGGTAAGCAACTTTGACTGATGATTCCCGTGGCTACAGGTATCGCCTGAAAACGTGCCACCACTCGTTGGAAAGGTAATTTTAAGGGATATGACTTTCGTATTTAGTCAAAAGCCCAGATCTGGTCACATCATGCCAGAAATGCAACTCAAAGTCTGCTGCGTACAGGATACAGAATTCCTGGGCAATAACTTCCAACTGCAGCAGATTCAAACGGACTTTCCCGTGGCTACAGGTATCGCATGGAAACGTGCAACCATTCGTTGGGAAGGTAATTTCAAGGGCTACAACTTTCGTGTTTAGTAAAAAGCCCAGATCCGCCCTCTTCTTGCTTAAAAATAGACAAGAAGGTCGCTGCGTGCAGAATACAGATTCTGCACGCATCTTGAAGCGAAGTGAACGGCGTCCGTTCATCTTCCTCCTCAAGCGATTTTCCCCAAATCGCAACCATAAGTTCCTCCACCCTTATTCTCCTTCTTGAGGCCATTTCCTCTTCACGAGACCACCCCTATCATCACCTTGAAGCGAGGGGAGGTTGAAGACGACTAAGATTTAGAGCACAAGCTCTAGCATGGCCTTCCTAGAAAGCTTCATCTCACACATCAAGACTCGTTTGAGTCGATGTCTCGCCTAAGAATAACTATAGATCTAGCACCAAGGGAGAGGGGAGGAAACTCGCATCATTTCTGGCGTTTGCTCCGTTGCCAGCCATGGATCGCGTTATTCTTCGTGGCAGCATCCTCGGCTTCGTTAGCAGTGTTCTTCCACGGAAACTGCGGAGCTTTTCCTCCAGAATCCGGCTCCGACTACCGGCGATATCTCCTCTTTCGCTCCTGTCGGTTTGCACGGTGATGGCTCGGCAAGAAGGATCGGATGCGATGGTTAGGGTTTGGTTTACTTCCTTTTTATATTATGTATTAGGTTAAGTCCCTTCCGCCACGTGTCACTCTCTAATTGGACCGCCCAAATTAGGTTTCATTTGAAGTGACCGGTCCAAGGATCACTCAGCATGAATCTCGAGGTCCAGTTCGGTTCGCCTATACAAGCCGGTGAATCGGCCTGGGCGCAGAAAACGCCCAAGTCAAATTCGGCGGGAATCAGCCAGTGATTCCCGTCGATCGGCGAGTATTGACGGGTCATTCTCGACGAATCTGTCGAGTATCAACAATGATACTCGATGATTTTTCCTTGTTGATACTCGACGGTCGGTGGGTATCACAGAGTATTTTCGGCGATCGGTGAGAATCGTCAGGCACTCTCGACGATTTTCCCTTAGCCTACTGCAGTTCTTAGTCCGACAGGTATCGACCACCGATACCCATCAAATCGGCGAGAATCAGTCCTCCATTCTCGACGATCGACGAGCATCAACCTCCATTCTCGATGACTTTTACTTAGCTGAGTTCCCTTATCTCGGCTACTGGTTAGGGTATCCTTGAACCCAACCCTACACTTATTCTATGCACCTGACACCTCACGTCGATGCACCCTAAGCCCAAGTTGAGTCTCTTGACTCAGAACACGTGCGAGGGGCCTAGCGCGAATTGGGACGTTACAATACGCCCGTATCAGTCCCCTGACATGCGTGTGTCAGTAAGTACACGCCCGTGTTGAGGGGTGTGTCCTTCCCTCAACACAGGACTGCTAACCCAAGAAGAACACGGCTAAGGCACACACCCGTATACTTGGCCGTGTGCCAAACACGCACCTATGACACGCCCATGTCACAGGCCGTGTGCCACACTCAACGCCACTCAATGTCGTCCGGTTACCAACCCGAGCAGGATACGGCCTGGGACACGCCTGTATCCCTGGCCATGTACCTCACTCGAGTCACACTCGATGCCCACCACTTAAGTACTGAGAGCTTGACACGCTCTGGGACACGCCCGTGCCCTAGGCCGTGTCATCAAGCCAAAACTCCAAATCGGGATTTGGGGTGTTATAAATAGTGACACCATAGTTTAAGTGCAAAAATCCCAGCCACTAACTACAAGTCGTAGACTGGATAATTTTGCTCGTGCACATTCAACTAGCGTGATCCATAAGGAATAACCTTTTCGAACTGAAGAAGAATATAGCCTAAGACGCTCCCTGAACATCACTACAGATCTCAAAGCCGTCTGTACCACATGGAGAACTCAAAATACGGATCGTGGTCAAACGACTCTTTAACTCCTCAAAAGCTCACATGCATTCAGACGTTCAAATGAACTTCTGATCTTTCCTCGTAAGTGTAGTGAGAGATAAGGCTATCCGCAAAAAGTTCTTTACGATGCGGTTGTAGTAGCCAGCAAATCCAAAGAAACTCTTAACTTTTGCTTTAGAAGACAATACAGGACACTCTAGTATCACAACTATCTTCGCCAGATCCACCGTAATACCTTCTCTAGTAACTATATGGCCAAGAAAAGCCATTGAGGACAACCAAAACTCACACTTTGATAACTTGGCATAGAGCTTTTAAAAACCATCCAGAAATGATTTGCACGATCTTCTTAAGACTGAGAGTACACCAATATATCATCAATAAATACGATGACAAATAAGTAAAAGTACTCTTAAAACGTTCCATGCATTAAGTACATGAATACCGATGGTGTATTTATTAGTCTAATCAGCATTATAGTGAACTCATAATGATCACATCGCGTACCAAAGGCTGTGTTAGGAATATCATCTTCCAAAATTCTCAATTGATAATAGCAAGACTTTAGATCCAGCTTCGAATAGATAGTTGATCCCGCCAGCTGATCAAACAAGTCATCAATCTATGGTATACAATATTTGTTCTTCTCTGTCAACTTATTCAGCTCTCGATAATTAATGCATAGACTCAAGCTTCCGTCCTCCTTTTTCACGGAAAGAACTGGGGCACTCTAAGGGGACATACTTGGATGGATATATCCTTGCTCTTGCAATTTCTGCAATTGAACTTTCAACTCTGCCATCTCCTTTGGCCCAACACAGTACGACAAGCGGGTCATAGGTTTCGCACCTAGAACCAACACTATAGTGAAGTCAATCTCCCTTTAGGTCGGTAACCTAGGGAGATCCTTAGGAAACACATCCGCGTACTCTGATACAAGAGGAACGTCACTCAAACTGGACTTCGGCTCAACAGCCTCCAACTTCATGATGAAATACTCTGTGCCCTTCGGAACAGCTTTGACTACCTGGAGAGCATACATCAATATCTTATTCGATCCTCACAATCCAGCAAACTTAGTATCTCATACGGTGTTTTGTCCTAGTATGACTTCCTTAGAGTTGCAATCTATACAGGCGCGTTGCTCCGCGAGCTAGTCCATAACAAAGATTACATCGAACTCAGATATCGGCAGCACAGTTGCCTCCAATCCGAAATCCTGAATTCCAATCCGTACCTCAAGACAACAAGAATAATCCGCACGCATCACGCATCAGTTTGGTAAAAACACCCTTACTCTATCTATTGACATAAGAGTAGGCACTCCGATACACGATACGAATTCCTCAGATAGAAACTAATATGAAGCACCTGTATCAAATAGTGCCTTCGTCGAAAGGTCGCGAATAAGAACAAAGCCTATACTTATCAAGTTACACACAAGGAATTCATAAGGACTAAAGTATATAAAGCATTAAAACTATATACTACTCGTACCTATGATGACATCAGTACGTTTTATGGCCTCCTATTGGCCAAGATTGTACATCCTTGGCTGAGCTAGAGCATATTGGGACGTAGTGGACTGCACCGCCTTTCCCATTTCATCATACGAAGCTCCTGCCTTTTTGTCCTTCTTTTGAAGGCCACTGGTAAACTCAGGGGCAAAATGTCCTAGCCTACCACAAGCTTTTTTACTCGCGCTTTATCATAGCTAAGTCCCTCTTGCCCTGTACCCTCTTCATGTATTTCTCCAACGAATGAGTAGTATTTACCAACACTTGAAAACCTTGGTTAATTGGACCCGAGAGAAACAACCTCAGCTCATCTTGTTGTCCCTCGTAGAACCTATTGGTGTTATGCTCTTTGTCAGCAAAAGTAGACCCCGCATAACGCTATAACCTGGAAAACTCATGCTGGTAATCATCCACACTACCCTCGCCCTAAGTCAAATGATGGAACTCATTTTCCATGGAAATTCACTGTGATAACGGTAGATGCTTTTCCAAGAACAGTCTCGAAAAATCCTTCATAGAGACCTCCGATTGCGGCCTTCCCACGAAGTAGTATAACTCCAACTCATCCCATGAAAGCCGAACCTCTCCTTCCAATAAGAAAGTGTCCAAGATGACCTTCTATACCTCATCTGTCTCAATCGCTGTCAATATCTGCATGACGTGTGAAAGCCAGCCCTCTGTCTGCATTGGGGATCCTGCATCCATAAATGTAGGTGGACTAAAGCTCATAAAATACTTCAGCTGTTGTTCAGTTGTTCGCTTTTCAACCAAAGCATCAGCAGGCACTTGCCTAGCAGCTATAGGCTCTACGACACCAACCTTTACTGGCACCATTGCAAGTCGCACCTGCCCAGCCGGCTGTGTATTCATTATTACAAATAATGCTTCAGCAACTAAGCGTATAATTTCTGCAGAAGGAGGAGGTGTAGGCACATCAGCTGGTGTTGCACTCTCAACAGAACACTGGGGTTCATAATGCCCCGCACCACTTCTAGTCACCTATACGTATAAAATAAACAATTTAGCAACTACTCAAAAGGTAACCAATGATCAATAGGAATTCGTACGTTCCATAAATATGTGTATTTTGATTCCTAAGTGGACATTCTTGAGTTAGGTTTTGTTTTAACGGTAAGGACAAACACGTGCTCGCCAATCCTCAAAAGAATTCGACCACCAATTCGCGAAAGGAAGGCCAAGAAAAGCTGATATAAAAATTGTAACACCTCCATCCGTCACATGAAATATAGCAGAGGGTCCGGGTGTGGCCCTACGCCATATCCTGCAGGCAGTCAGCGGAGTTACATGTTAATATCAAAACAACACACTTATAAGTTAAAAATATACCTTTTTTAGTATTTTTATTATGTCATTTTAGTTTATTTTTGTCTTTTTTAGTTAGTTTTATTTAATAAAATGCTTCTTTTTGTACATATTATTCTAAATTAAGTTATTTTTATTTTTTGAAATTTTTCAGAAAAAGTCAAACATTCACCTGACACGACCGTGTCCCATGCCCGACACGCTTGTATCACACCCTGGACGATCGTTGAACTCAACCCGACGCTCGACGTTCGGCCTTCGTCAACCCGAGCAGGACATGCCCGTGTCTGAAGACCCGACATGCCCGTGTCACTCCACCAGCTCTGTTGCTTCTGACATCAAAAGTGCAAGCTGGCCAGTCACGCCCCTCCACACGCCCCTAGAAACCCCCCCTTCCAAGCCCTGACATGCCCGTGTCCGACACATGTCCCGTCCCGAAGCTTCCAAAATTTAACCCAGTCAATGATATTTTGACTTCTTCAGCACACCAGCCATGAAACCCCCGTGTCACATCACCCGACACACCGGTATCACACATGAAATTATGTCTATAAATACAGATTTTCTGTATGAACTCTTGTTCCACTTTTTTGGACCACTTTGCTTTGGGTGGGTGATGCTTGGGTGTTTGCTATGCTAGGTAAGGGAATTTCTTCCCCCCTCTTAGTGTTTGTTTTTAACTTTCTTGAAATCACTTTTCTATTAATAAAATATGTTAGTTTTTCTCTCTTTGCATAGCTTGGAATTCATTTATGCGCCCTGCTCAAAGTGATTTTTATTGTTTGTTCTTATCTTTGGTTTTTCAAAATCTTCATAGCTTAGGGTTTTAGTTTAATTTCTAGCTGTTGTAATAGCTTTTTCTTTTCTTGCATCCTACTTGTTTAGGTTTAGCTCTCTTTTTTAGCTTTGTTTTCACTCTTATGATTTTATAAAAAATGTTTTAAAAGGTGGTTTTTAATTTTCTTTAACTTAGACTTTTAAGGATCGTAAAACTTTTCGTTCTCTTTTAACTTTATTTCCACTTTTTTGCCAACTTTGTTTTTAGCTTTTATTTCCAAAACTTTTCCTCGTTTAATTTTTATTTTCTCATTTTATGCATTTCTACCACATTCCAACGATAGAAATGTGGTTGTTTTAATTTTCCGAACACTTAGGTTTTTTTTATTTAATGTAGAGTGTGTGCGTTTTATTTATGTAGAGTGTGTGCGTGTGTTTGATTTTATGTAGAGTGTGTGAGTGTTTGAGATAGCATTTTCAGTTTTCATTTCCCGCCTACTCGTTTGAGTACGTCTCGCAATTTTTCGCTTTCATTTCCCGCCTACTCGTTTGAATAGGACTTGTCATTTTTTTGCTTTCATTTCCCGCCAACGCGTTTGAGTAGGCTCACACTTTCCTTCTTTCATTTTATTGCTTTCTTTTACTGCTTTAATTTCCCGCCTACTGGTTTAAGTAGGACTTGCATTTCAATTTTGTATTTTATTTTTTATAGCCGTCCCCATTCCAATGAGTGGTTAATCGCTCTTAGACCTAAGTATCGAAGAGCATTAGGACATAAAATAGCTTTAAATAATTAAATGTCTCATTTTTCGCTTTAATTAAAGCACTTAAGTTTTCCTGGGTTCGTAGGACCACATATCAATGTGTAGGCTCTATTTCTGTTGTCCATATTCTAGCTTGCCGAGAGGCCGTGCGTATGGACCGATCACCCTTGGGTAAAGATAATTGCGTGCATAACCTCGAGAGAGGAGAAGCGCAATTCTCCCGTATTGGGTTCCCCACCCAATAGTGGGATTCTTAGCGTAATGCTGACATTAAGAGGAATCTTTCTTCAGACTAGCATTCGGTGGAATAGTCTTAATGTTCAGTTGAGCGATATTCAAATATCTAGATAAGCTCATTCTTTTGGAGCCTCCACGGCAAAGTCTACCCTTTAATTAATTTGAAATTTAGGATCTCTAGTTATTAAAAGTCATTTTCGTTCAAATTTCTTCAGTACCGGTGCACTATTTCTTCATCGGCATTTTCTACATTTTAGATATATATCTGCCATTAATTAAAAAACCACCGACCCAATTATCATCGCTAAAATAATTGTCTCTCCAGGGAAAGAGTAGAAATAGTCAACCCGACCCCGAGAACAATACGACCCTGATATTTCCCACCGAAATCATGTACTACACGCGATAGGTGCACTTGCTCCTTTCGTTTAAAATGTAATATCGCTCACGAGCTCCGCCCTCTTATATCCTACTAGTTAAATAAAAACCCTTCTCTTATCTTTTTAATAAAAATAATCAAGGAGCTCGTGGCGCCCATCAAGTTTTTGGCGCCGTTGCCGGGGAGCATTTTTGAGTTGCTATTTTGAATCTCTGGAAAACTATTACTTTTACCTTTTATATATATATATATATATAATGGCCAACAAAAAATATATATATAAAAATTATAATAATAATAGTAATAATAATAATAAACATAATAACTACTTAAAAACTCTAAAAATCTAAAAAAATCAAAAATCTTACAAAATCAAAAATAAAAAAAAACTTAAAAACTTAAAAACTGAAAAACTAAGAAAAAACTTTTCTAAAAAAACACACAATAATTTTTTTTTATTATCGCCAAAAAAAACATAAAAACTTAAAAACTAAAAAAACTAAAAAAATCTAAAAACAAAAAACTAAGAACCCAAAAAAAAAATCAAAAAACTAACAAACCAAAAAAAAATGTAAAAACTACAGAACTAAACAAAAAAAAAATATTCAGAATTATATATTTATTTTCTCGCTTCGGTGCGCTTCACACTTTTGTGAGCAATAGGGGAACGATTTTCCATTACACTAATATAGCTAAGACATTAACTCATTACGAGTCACACATGCACTTTCCACCCCTACCACCCGCAAACTTCTAGCCGAATTTATCTTTCTCATTTTTTGGTTTATCTTTTATCTTTTTGCAGGGTTTCTTAACGGGCCTCCCTGAACACATTTCAGGGAAGTTTCCTCCCTCCTGTATTTTTTTGTACATACTTGTTTTTTTTATCGTTCCTCATACTTATATTGCAACATTGGGGACAATGTTGGATTTAAGTATGAGGGTGTTTTCTTATTTTTCACTTTTATATCCTTCCTAATAAAACACTTACAAAAAATGCAAAAAAAAAGAAGATAAATTAAAAACTTCAAAAAAAACTTTATTCAGAATTTGTACATACTTGCATGTTTTTATAATAAAAAAACTAAAAAAATTAATAATACACAAAAAATCACAAATCAAAAAAATTATAAAACAAAAATCCAATTTTTTTTTACTTTGCAAATATTTTTTGAAAATATTTTCTTTCCTCTTCTTTTCCCCTCTTTTCTTTGCAAATAACACATCTTTCTTCCCCCTTTCTTGTAAATAACTTAAAAAATAAAAAAAAAAGGTTTTAAAATCCAGAAATCTAAAAAAGAGAATAACTCTAAAAATCAAAAAAAGAAAATAATCAAAAAACACAAAAAAAGATAAATACCTTAAATTCAAAAAAATTGTTTATTATAAAACAAATAAATTGAATACACCATTTCAGAACTCCTTTTCGCACTCCAAAAATTTTGTTACGAGTTTATTTATAAGCAAATTTTACTTATTCTTTGTTTACTATTCGTTTATTAATTGGAGATCAATAGATTTAGATATCTAGGGTCAAGTTTTAAAGAATTTCTTATGCTTTATATTGTTTATTTTAGATAAGGGACTTATTTTTTAGCACTACTTCTAACTTATCTAAATAATTGCACATTCATTTTATTAAAACATAACAACCTTAGACTTCAAAAATGTTTACTCCAAGATTTTTTTTTGAAATATAGGAACGTTCAATTTATAAAGGTTGCTCTCAAATTTTTTTTATTAAAATCTAGTTTTCTATTTGAAAACCCATCTCCCATTTTTTTCATGCCTTACTTGGCATGATTTATCTCTTTTTTGTCCCTAAAAGATACTACGTAAATGGGAATAATATTTCATTCCGTAAACATAGGCATCCAATATTAAAAAAAGATTATATGTTACGGAGTAAGAGAATAAAATTCATTAAAGCTATAAATATACATTGGGTTATAATGAAGTGCATTCAAAAAAATTATTTGTTAGGAAAATAAGACTTCATTTTCCTTAACATCCAAATACAAAAAAAAAGTAGAGATTTGAAAAAAAATCTCGCCTCTATACCTAAGCCCTCTTCATAAACCAAAACAAACCCTTAGCCACTTTCTACGATTCTAGACTTAATTTAAAAACTTTTTGAGAGCATAATTTTTAAATGGAAATATTTCCTTTAATTCTTACAAGCTAAAGTTCATATAATTCTAGTCTATTTTTGTTAACCTAACAAATACAATATCTGTTTTCTATTTGATATATCAAGAAGTTTTTAGCTGAAACTATCCTCTATTTATAACATTTTCATAATTTAGGATTTAACTCTAGTACCCCGGATGTTTATTTTGATCTTTATTTTAATTAATTCAAGCTGTTGCTAAACATAGTATTTTTTTTAATTCCTTATAAGTATATCTCCAACTTTTGCTCTTGAATAACAAAAGCTTAAGTAGGGGGGAATTTGATAAGTTGTAAATCTACCTTTTTTTTAGTATTTTTATTATGTCATTTGTGTTTATTTTTGTCTTTTTTAATTATTTTTATTTAATAAAATTCTTATTTTTGTAAATATTATTCTAAATTATGTTTATTTTGTTTTCCGAAATTTTTCAGAAAAAGTAAAATTCACCTGAGACGCCCGTGTCCCATGCCCGACACGCCCGTATCATGCCCTCGACGATCGTTTAACTCAACACGAGAAGGACACGCTCGTGCTTGAAGACCTGACACGCCCGTATCTGAAGACCCGACACGCCTGTGTCACGCAACCAGCTCAATTATTGCCGACATCAAAAGTGCAAGCTGTACTGTAATGCCCCTCCACACGGCCCCAGACACGCCCGTTCCAAGCCCCGACACGCCCGAGTTTGACAAGTGTCCCATCCTGAAGCTTCCAGAATTCAACCCAATGAACGAAATTTTGACTTCTTCAGCACACCAACCATGACACGCCCTTGTCACATCACTCGACATGCACGTGTCAAACCCGAAATTTTGTCTATAAATACAGATTTTCTTAATGAACTCTTTTTCCACTTTGCATAGGGTTGGTGCTGCTTGGGTGTTTACTATGCTATGTAAGGGAATTTCTCCCCCCCCCCCCCCTCTTAGTGTTTTTTTTAGCTTTCTTGTAATCACTTTACTATAAATAAAATATGTTTGTTTTTTTTCTCTTTGCATATCTTGGAATTCATTTATGCGCTCTACTCGAACTGATTTTTATTGTTTGTTCTTATTTTATGTTTTTCAAAATCTTCATAGCTTAGGGTGTTAGCTTAATTTCTAGCCGTTGTAATAGTTTTTTCTTTTCTTGCATCCTACTTGTTTAGGTTTAGCTCTCTTTTTTAGCTTTGTTTTCACTCTTATAATTTTATAAAAAATGTTTTAAAAGGTGGTTTTTAATTTTCTTTAACTTAGACTTATTAGGATCGTATAACTTTTCGTTCTCTTTTAGCATTATTTCCACTTTTTATGCATTTTTATAGTTATAAGATTGAATATGTTATCCTTTTTATTTTTCACCAACTTTGTTTTTAGCTTTTATTTCCAAAACATTTCCTCGTTTAATTTTTATTTCATCTTTTTATGCATTTCTACCATATTCCAGCGATAGAAATGTGGTTGTTTTAATTTTCCGAGCACTTAGTTTTTTATTTATTTAATGTATAGTGTGTGTGTTTTATTTAAGTAGAGTATGTGTGTGTGTTTTATTTTATGTAGAGTGTGTGAGTGTATGAGATAGAATTTTCAGTTTTCATTTCCCGCCTACTCATTTGAGTAAGACTCGCAATTTTCTACTTTCATTTCCCGCCTACTCGTTTGAGTAGGGCTTGTCATATTATCGCTTTCATTTCCCACTTACTCGTTTGAGTAGGACTCGCACTTTACTGCTTTCATTTTATTATTTTCATTTACTGCTTTAATTTCCCGACTACTCGTTTGAGTAGAACTTGCATTTAAATAATGTATTTTCTTTTCTATAGTCGTCCCTATTCCGATGAGTGGCAAATCGCTCTTAGCCCTCAGTATCGAAGAGCATTGGGACAGATAAAATAGCTTTGAATAATTAAAGGTCTCATTTTTCCCTTTAATTAAAGCACTTAAGGTTTGACACGGGTATACGATGCGTTGGACCACATATCGATGTGTGGGCACTATTTCCATTGTCCATACACAAGATTGCCGAGTGTTCGTACGTATGGACCGATCACCCTTGGGTAAGGAGAACTGCAAGCATATCCTTGAGAGAGGAGAAGCGTAATTATCCCAGATTAGGTTCCCCACCCAATAGCAGGGTTCTTAGCGTAATGCGGGCATTAAGAGGAATCCTTCGTCGGAGCAGTGTTCGGTCGAATAGTCTTAATTTTCAGGTGAGCGATATCCCTATAGATAGGTGATCTCATTCTTTGGGAGCCTCCACGACCAAGTCTTCCCTTTAATTAATTTGAAATTTAGGATCTCTAGTTCGTAAAAGTCGTTTTCGTTCAAATTTCTTCAGTACCGGTGCGCTATTTCTTCATTAGCATTTTCTGCACTTATTTTCTGCATTATATATATATATATATTTGCCATTAATTAAAAAACAACCGACCCAAATATCATCGATAAAATAATAGTCTCTCCAGGGAAAGAGTAGAAATCGTCAACCCGACCCCGAGAACCATATGACCCCGATATTACCCACCAGAATATCATGTACTACACGCGATAGGCGCACTTGCCTCCTTTCATTTAAAACAAAATATAGCCCTCGAGCCCCGGCTTCTTATATCCTACTAGTTAAATAAAAACCCTTCTCTTTTCTTTTTTTAAAAAAATGAAGGCCCTCGCGGCACACATCACACGCATCCTAACTCAAAGCATTCCACTGGAAGCGTTAAGGGTTAACTTTTGAACTCAAGTACACACGAATATCTATTATATATATATACATATATATATATATATCTCAGGAATGTTTTACAGAAGTACACATAAGTCAATATGGCCTTAAGCCCTTATAACCATTATCTTTTATTAAAGTATTTTCATACATCGGCACGCAGGCCAGCCACACATGTCAGCACGAAAAAGCATTCGCTTAGCCTTCGAGGGCCGACATTGCAACAAGGGCAGCAACCAGCTATTTTTCGCTCGGCTCTCCAACACCTACACAGGGGAAATCCACCACAAGGGAGGCAAACAAGGCAACAGTTAGCTTTCAGCCGACTAATTTATAATATACCTACCCCATTAACGGAGCAGCGGTATTCCTTCACTGAAGTCATAACATTAATATAACAGATATATCACAAGGAGGTGCACTCAATCACCCATCAATATATAATAAAAAAATGACTCAACGGCCAAACGTTCTGTGCACTCAGGGCACATTCTCGGTGTACCAGAATTCTCCGAGTTCAACCACCATCCATAATCCTCGACTTGATAATTCACTTGAGCCTTCTAGTCTTTCTGGCACGGGGCTTAAGACTCTCATTATGCCAACGACGAAAGCCAATTACTTTATGAAATAAAATCTGAACGACATAATGCGGGTATAGTTCAACAACATCCCGTTTATTAAATCTCCATGTCAACATCGATGGTCCCAACCATCATGTCGAACGACAAGACGCGGGTCAGAATCCCCTTTCCCATTTGGCTCACTGGCCTTTCTTTAGCTGGGATCTTCAAGCTCTCAGCTTCGACTATCGCCCACAAGGTCCTTAGGACTAGAGCTTGCAATCGACACATGGAACTCTTGGCCATAGTTGGGCACCCAGTCACGCATCTCACAAATTTGCCACTCTTTCTCCGAGAGACAGGCTAAAATAACATAGCTCATCACGAGCTATCGCCAACGATACTCACTTTTTCCCGACGATATCCAACGGCTAAGTAAACTGTGGTATTTCTTGGGTATTTTCCTGGAGCTCACCCCCAGTACTTCTTATTACTCTATTTTCAGAGGGAGAACCCACAAAGCCCGTAAACTAATCGTTTATACTCGGAGTCATCTCCAGCATGCAAAATAAAACATCACCAATCCAGACCAACCCGTCCGGATAGGCTTCACATAGCATGCCTATTCTGTACTATGATTTCTGGATTCTATATGCAAAACCACTCGGGGATATCCTATATCAACCCATTGGAATTTCCTTGATTCTCCACCTTTTGGTGGGGGATTCCATGCATATGCAAAAAGGAGGACTACACTTGTCCAAGAAGAAAGATAGTTACCCTTGTAGTTTGTTTCAGAGAAATGACAAAGCTTTATATCAAGTTGGAAAGGAGCACCGGACTTTCCTCTTCGTGGATCTAGCCTCAGTTCTTTCATCTCACCACATGATCTCCTTCACCAAGCTTTGGTAAGCCCAGCCTCAGCCTGTAGTTCTTCCTTAGCTCCATCTCCTAAGGGACCAAGAGAGAGAGAGAGAGAGGGGGAAGTTAAATGAGACTTCTGTCCACCTCTCCTATGGATAAGTTGTCTCGGGTTAATCCCATCCACTTGATCATTTTATAAAAAGGAAGCAAAGGTCACGATTTTCGCTGAATAGCCAAACAAAACAATATCTCTGTGCGATATTGTCTATCGCTTTGTGATAACAATAGTAACTGCCTTGACCCTAGTCAACCACTGCTCAGCAGCCGCCGACTGTCCATCTGACATGTGTCTAACATATGTGGCAGTATCACCCATTGATATCCACTATCTGCACGTGATAGCTCACTCAATTATTTTTTGAAACCATCTAGTGTGTTGAGTCTACTCAATGCTTCGTTGAAAGCGTTGAGTGTGTTGAGTGGTATCGCTATGTGATACCCACTATCGCCACGCGATAGTCTCTTACTCAATGATTCTTCGAGTTTACTCAACGCTTAAAAGCGTCGAGTGCGTTGTGGGCTATTACAATCGCCATCAATACCCACTATCGCCCGGTGATAGCTAACAAATGTTCTATTTCTATTTTGGGGTTTTATAAGGCAAGGCTCTAATATTGACTAAGTTTGGTCCATCAGAAGATGAGGATGAACTTTTAGTTAGGGATGTTAAGACATCACTTAAATGGCGGGGCCTGTCAAGGCACACCACAGGTTCTATCATGAGAAAATAGATGAACATGAAAAGGAAGTTTTTGGCAGATGTCATAGGCAAGGACTTAATTTGCAAGAGTGGTTCTCATGACAAGATCTCAAGAAAAATGTTTGTAATGATGACCAAAGTAATTTTGTCAAAGAAGACTGACTAGGGAAAGATTCTCTTTGAGAGGATAGTGAAATGTATTCTAGAACCCAACATTGGTACAAGACTCTCCTTATTCTTGCTATGCTCATCTCCAGGGATCCTCAATGTGAGGAAAGGAGTTAAGATACATCATATGATGAAAATGGTCTCAAGGATGTTTGATAGGTGGGAAAGAGTGTTGCTCCCACACCAACAACAAACTGATGAAAAGAAAAAGAATGTAGTTACAATAACTGAATAGAGATCTGGATGCAACTCCTCTAAAAGCCGTGGTGAAGAGCCTCATGACCCACAGATATCTGAATCAACTCCTGATATTTGGAGAGATATAAGAACTCAGGTGTCTATTTCATCAGAACCTGCTTCCAGAACTCTACCAAGCAGTGTTTCATAATCTTAAGACACTCCAATAAAACCTCCTGAGAAACTTGATGGTGGTGTTGTGGACAACATTTTTGTAGAGATTGATGGGGAGACACTCAGAATAAATGCTCTTACTGAGGGGGAGCAAGGTCAATGTTTTGGTGGTCTACAAGACCAGATTGAGTCCTTCTTGGATAACCTATAGGAAATAATTGGTAAAATTCCTATTGAATCTCAATTGTTTCCCTCAAGTGCTAAAGTTGAGGGGGAGTAAGTCCCAGATCACGTCCATGAATATGCCCCTATGGATGATGATGATTAACCTACAATTGATTTGGATGGTGCACAATATGAGGGGGAGATTCATATAGAACTCCACGCTCAAGGAACTAAAAAATTTATTGAGTTATCTGAGGCTGATGAGCATGTTACTAATATTCCTGATCACTCCTCCGAGTTTAAAAGGGTTGACTCAGAATATTGGGGAGATATAAGGAGGGATGAATAAGATGTTTGCTTCTAAGGTACAACTCAACAAATGTATATAATGTTTTCCTCCTTCCTTGATCAATTAAAAGAACTACTAAATGACAAGAGGAGGCAACTATAACACTATGCGGATAATTCTATCATAGAACTAAGACAAGTTCTATCCTGTGAGATCAAGTCTATAAGATTTGAGGTGAATCTTCTCATGGCTAACACAATTATATTGTTTAAAGGAGCTTCTCCAGTTGTTACATATATTGAGGGAAAGCTTGCTGAAATTAGGCAAAAGCAAAAATGACATCTTAGAAAATAAAAACATCACCTCAAAAAATATGGAAATAGTGCATAAAGCACAAAAAAAGGAAACAAACAAGATCATTCTAGAGAGAAGAAAGGATGCTTACATCTAGTACTTTGATGATCACATGCTGAAATCTAAGAATCAAGTTACCAAAGATGTTAATTATTTACCTGAAAAGATTTCCTCTACCAAGGACTCCCTGACTACAATCATAACTCAAAAGTCGTAAAGGGGGACAAATCAATGATTAAGGCGGTAAGACCCCCCCCCCCCCCCCAGGAACCAAGACACAGCTAAGGGGAGTCTAATGTCCAGAACACCTGCCTTGCGATAGCAACAACACACGGGTCAACCAGTACCGCAAGATGCTTATCCTTCCACCTAAGACCAATATCATCAATGCCAACCCAACATAAAGATTATAAAAAAAGTCAAAATCAACACAATCATATATGTCCAACTAGTTTATCAATAAAAAGAAGAAACAACAAGAATTCTATAATATCAGAGTACAAAACTGCCCAAAGGGCTACAATAAGAGTCTCTCAAAAACTCACATCTGTAACTGACGGAAGAGATGGTATCATCACATTAGTTCCTGTCATCCTGTCCTAGCTTCCCTATTACACAACGAGCTTCTACTCTATCTACATGGTTTTCTCCTAAAAAGGAAGGCGTAGCAACCGTTAGTCATAAAGAGTAAGTGGCTCTCACATCCGCTCCCCCGATGACTCTTAGGCACCGGGCGGAGAAATGAAAAAGGGTAAAATATATATATATATATATATATATATATATATATATATATTTATATAAGCAGTACTACAAGTAGGTGGTATAATCAATATCAGAGTATCCAACATGTACAATAAGTGAGTATATCAATCAACACTAGGAGTTTTACTATCAATAATAGTACACAAGTACGGTCCTATAACAGGAAAGTAACTCAACTTATATGAATGCCCATACAGACATATAAGTTAAGGATCAACTTAACATTAAAGTTACTAATCATATAAGAGTGCCCATAAAAAATTATATGGTAAGGATCTTATGCGGTGTAATACAATAATATGAATGCAATATGATGACTCACCAATGCACACACGCGCACACTGCTATGTCGAGACAGACTTGCAGTTCCAACATTTTGAGAAATTAGCTAACCTCTCAAGCATCATCCATCATGGACAGATGGTGATAGTAGAGTGGGCTTCCCCACTACTAGGCGGACATCTACACTACTAATACTAGGCCACCCTATGACTCAATGCTAAGAACACAACAACAGAGCCCATGTGTATTATGGCTTAGAGGGGTCTCAGGTAGATGTGTACTAAGAACTCATCCGTAACTAGCCTATATCGTGGCACGGAAAGAACCTCGGGAGTGAGCACCGAGGACCAAGCCCCACCCTGCAAGTCTATCTGCGAACTCCCATCAGTGTGATGATTGGCAAGCCCATAGACCATCCACACTATCCATAACCCAGGATTATGACACCGCATGTCAATTCACATCGCATGCAATTTTCACATCTAACCCAAGATCCATAACCAAGGATGATGACTGGCACGCCCGTGTCCTTACCCGTGTCCTACTCTTGCGAAATATCATCAACGGTATGATAGTCATTTCGTACACATACACGGGTACTGACATGCTCATGTCTGTACCCATGTCCAATTGAAACGGCCGTCGTTCTGACCATCTCGATACCCGTGTCCTGCTCGGGACACATTTCATCGACCTTGCCTCGACATACACAGGTAGGGACACGCCTGTGTCTCTACCCGTGTCCTTCTCTCAACAATCTTGCTTATCACTCAACGCTATGCCACTCAAAGCCACAAAACACGGGTAGGGACACACCCATGTCTCTACCCGTGTCCTTATTGGGAAAGTCCACTCAACGTCATTTCCTTATCACTTAATATCGTGCCACTCAATGATACGGCACATGGGTAGGGACACGCCCGTGTCTCTACCCGTGTCCTTCTCAGGACAAACAACTCAATTCCATGCCACTCAAAGCCATGGCACACGGGTAGGGACATGCCCGTGTCTCTACCCATGTTCTCCTCGGGACAAACCACTCAACGCCATTTTCTTATCACTCAACACCATGCCACTCAAAGCCACGACACACAGGTACGGATACGCCCGTGTCTCTACATGTGCCCTCCTCGAGACAAACCACTCAACGCCATTTTCTTATCACTCAACACCATGCCACTCAAAGCCACGACACACAGGTAGGGACATGCCCGGGTCTCTACCCGTGTCCTACACAGGGCCAACTTCGTTTTTCCTCACGAGTGCGCACCTGATCGCCTGCACTCTCTCAGCCTAAATCAGCTCTACTGACTTAAAAGCGCGCACAAGGGGCCTAGCACGAATCGGTACGTTACAAATTTTATAAACAAAATAAAAGATTTCGTCCCCGAAATCAGGTGAAGGCTACCGGGGGAGAAAAGCATAAAATAGACATAAAATAAAATTTGCTTTTGCATCAAGTTTAAAGGTTACATTGATGGAATAGCTCCAGGTAGCGCTTTTACATCAAGTTCACCAACTCCCATGTATACTCCTCTTTCCCATGATTAGACCACAACACTTTTACTAGAGGAACACTTTTGCGGCGCAAAGTCCTCATTTCGCTGTCTACTATCCGCACACGCTCTAATCGCACCAATCTATCAGTCTCAACTGCTCCGTCAGTGGTTGGGACATACTGTTCGGGACGCAACAATGCCTTTTGGAGTGACGACACATAGAATACGTCATGAAGATTCTCTAGCTCCAACGGTAACTCCAACCTATATGCAAACGGGCCAAACCTTTCCAATATGATGTAGGGCCCAACGTACCTTGGGCTTAGCTTCTTCACACCACGTACCCGAGATACTCCATGCATCGGCGTAATCTTTAAAAGTACCTTGTCACCCACTTGAAATTCCACCATCCGGTGCTTTGCATTATAATATTTTGCTTGGCGACTTTGAGCCTCGAGCATACGGTCCCGTATTAGCCTCACAGCCACATCAGAATCATCTATGTATTCAACTCCCAAAGCCTTCGGGTCTTCATCCTGCACCAATGACAAGGGTGTTCTACACCTTCTTCCGTAAAGGGCTTCATGGGGCGACATTCCAATGCTAGCTTGATGGCTGTTATTGTATGAGAATTCTACCAAGGATAGGAGCCTTTCCCACGGCTCTCCTCTATCCAACACACACAACCTCAATAAGTATTCCAATGTCTTGATAGTCCTTTTAGATTACCCGTCGGTCTAAGGGTTAAACTTTGTGCTGAAGTTAAGGCACAAACCCAAATATGCCTGCACATCCTTCCATTCCCTAGAGGTAAACCGACCATCCCGGTCAGAAGCGATTGTCTTTTGCACGCCATGATACCGTACGAATTGTTACACAAAAAGGCGCACCAAAACATCCACGTGTGCTTCTTTATTCATAGGTATAAATCGGGCTACCTTCGTCAAGCGATCAACGATTACCCATATCGAATCATTCCCTGAGAGGGAGCGAGGCAAACCGTGGACGAAGTCCATGGAGACATCCTCGAACATCCACTCGAGGATGGGCAATGACTGCAACAATCCACCGAGGCTCCTGCATTCCGCCTTCACCCTTTTACAGGCATTGCAATGCATAATAAAATATCTGACGTCTTTCTTCTTTCCCGGCCAACACATGGTGTTCCATAAGTCGGCGTACATCTTAGCAATCCCAGGGTGCACAGAATACTAAGAGCAGTGTGCCTCTCTCATGATATCTTCTCGAATTTTACCTCCCTTGGGAATGTAAAGCCGGCCACGAAAATGAACAAGTTCATCCTTTAGAGAGTACTCGCTAGTTTTCCCATCTTCAATTAACTTTATTACTGGGGCCAGAGCCTCATCCCTTCCTTGCTCCGCCCGGATCCCGTCTCGAACATTGCAAAATATGCTCATCATGGCTAAGTACTCCGTATACCAGTCCGATTGATCCTTATACACTAAGGTGATCTCCATCTCCTCAAGCATCCGAGCTAACTCCATACGCATCAACCGGGACTCGGGGCTTATTTCTGGTACCTTCCTGCTCAAACCATCGTCTACAGAATTTACTTTTCCTGGGTGGTAGTTCAGGGTGTATTCATAATCGCACAAAAACTCCAACCACCGCCGCTATCTTAGATTCAATTCCTTCTGGCTATGGACATACTTTAAGTTCTTCTGATTCGAGAAGATTTCACAGTATACACCGTATAGGTATTGCCTCCAAATCTTCAAGGCAAAAACTACTGCTCCCAACTCCAAATTATGTACTGGATAGTTTGTTTCATGCTTCTTCAGTTGTCTTAAAGCATATACGATCACATGCCCGTGCTGCATCAATACCGGTCCCATTCCTTGATATGATGCGTCCATGTAAACTTGAAATCCTTCCTTCCAGGATGGAAGGGCCAGGATGGGTGCGGATGTAAGTGTGTCCTTTAGTTCTTGGAACGCAGCTTTATATTGGGGTATCCACTCATACGACACACTTTTCTTCATTAGGGAAGTAAGAGGAAGAGAAATCTTTGAGAATCCCTTTACGAACATGCGGTAGTACCCAGCATGTCCAACGAAACTCCGCACGTCGGTTGCCGACTTCAAAGGCGACCACTCCTTCTGGCACACACTTTGGCCGGATCCATAGCTAGCCCAGCCCTGCTGATCACATGACCTAAGATGGCAACCTCCTTAAGCCAGAATTCAAACTTGCTGAACTTGGTGAACAGAGCGTGCTCTTTTAACTTCTTCAGTACTATGGCCAGATGCCCGACATGTTCTTCCACCGTCTTGGAGTAGACCAAGAGGTCGTCAATGAAAAAAATTACAAAGACATCTATATAGGGCTCGAACACTTTTTTCATCAAGCTCATGAAAGCTGATGGGGCATTTGTGAGCCTAAACAACATCACTGTGAACTCATACAAGTCGTACCTTAAGCTAAAAGCCATTTTCTGAATATCATCCTCTTGTATTCTCAATTGATAATACCCCGAGAGCAAATCTAGCTTGGAAAACCAATGCGCTCCCACCAGTTGATCGAACAACTTATCAATCCGAGGTAACGGATAGGAGTTCCGTACCATCAGTTAGTTGAGCTCCCGATAGTCTATGCATAATCGCAGGGTTCCATCATTCTTCATAACAAATAAAACATGGGCTCCCCAAGGTGATGAGCTGGGGGCGAACAAACCCAGATTCTACAAACTCTTGCAACTGAACTCTAAACTCCGCGAGTTCCTTTGGGTCCATCCGATAAGGGGTCCTGGAGACGGGCTTAGCTCTGGGTACTAGTTTAATCTGAAAATCCACTTCTCTATGCGGGTGGTAATCCTAACAATTTTTCAAGAAATACCCCAGGAAAGTGTCGCACTACCCGCACGTCCTTCACATCTATTTTTATCTCCTTCAGTTTGAAGCATATCATGTAGACTTCATCCCCTCTCATGTGAGCTTTCAAGGTCTGGATTGAAGATAATAATAAATGTGGTGCGAATTTAACACCTTGAAAAATGACCTTTGACTCTCCATGTCTCAACGAGATCCTCTTCTGCGCGCAGTCAATCTTTGCATAGTTCTACTCCAACCATGCCATGCCAAGAATGAGGTCAAACTCTTGCATTCTCAAGACTATGTTAGGGGTGTCGAAGAGGTTTTCTTCAAGGAGAACCTAAAACTCGCACTTCACGGTTACCGTCATCTCCGATTCGTCTAGAAGGCGAACCCTTCGAGTAGTACAAGTAAAGTATTGCACTCCATCTATATCTTTGATGAAGGCTTCAGACACAAAAGAGTGTGAGGCACCGTAGTTGAATAACGTATATGCTGGTTTCCCGCCGACCATCACGGTGCCTAAGTTTCAATAATATTTCTCAAGCTAGGCGTCAAGTATATCTTAAGCAACTTGAGGGTATTAATGAAAATAAAATGACTAACTGTAGTCATACCTGCAATCACCTCCTGAGGGTTCCTCTCTTGAGTCATGCCCAATGCATAGATCTGATCCCGAGCGGGCCTGCGGTTTCCTCCTCGTTGTCCTCATCCTGGACCACGCATGTGCCCCCGCCCTCGAGGAGCTTCTGGAAGGAAAGAGAGAGGTGCATTTCCAAATATTTACGGGCAGTAGCATCGAATGTGGCCCGGTTGGTTGCATTCGAAACACACTCGCTCCTGCCGCCCACCGGGTTGCTGAAATTATTGAGGTGGAGGCAATGCTGGCGGTTGCGAAACCGGGCTCTCCATTCTAAAATTCTGGGGGAAACGCCTGCCACCTCTTCGATATCCTCTTCCTACTCTATTATCAAATCTCCTTCTATTGCTGGGGTCGGCTTCCATCACACCCTCAGCTGGCCTCTTACCACTTCCCAAGTTGTCCGCTTCCAACCTCTTCGCCATGTCAATAATCTCGGCTAGACTGGAGTCCGCTATAAACAAAACGGCTTGCCTTAGGGGATCTCGCAAGCCTTTGTAGAATCGTTTTGAGTATCCTCTATCATCCAACTCATAAGAGTTAGCAAATCTAGCCAAGTGTTGAAACTCCTATTGGTATTCTGTCATCGACTTGGACCCTTACTTCAGTTGCAAAAACTTCTCTTCAAGATCATCCCGAGCGGCCGAGGGGATGAAATGCTCTAAAAAGGCTTCAGATAATTCACTCCAACTGATATCCGTGTACACCCGTACTTTAAAAGTAGAGCCCATGAGGGACTTCCACCACCTTTTGGCGTGCAGCTCTAAGAGTGTCACTACAAGGGTCACCGCCATGTTGTATGGGGTGCTTATTCCTCCCAACAATTCTTGTATAGGGTCGATCAGTTCTTCTGTACGCACTACAAACTATGTCCCAAGGTAAGCAGGAGGGGAGAGTGCTCGGAATGTGCTTAACCAATTGGATCCCGGACCCTGTTGTTGTACAGGGGCTTGCTGGGATTGGGACCTGAAGGCGTCCAGGATAGCTGTGAGCGTCTGCCCTAGCTCTGATTGTTGGAATTGTGTAGGTACGAACGGGGTGAGGGTGCCCCTACTGGCTCAACATGTACTGGGATCTACACGTAAGGTAGAAACTTAAGGTTAGGTCAGCTAATATAAGGTCAAAGATGGACAAACATAGTGTGAATTATATATGGTCTCACCACTGCTTCCGCTAAGTCAGTTTGTCCGCAAACTGACTAAATGAACGCGGGTGGTACCATTGTTGAATGACTTCTTCAGTTCAGGATCATAGCAAGCTGATACCATTTATAAGACCCCCCTCCCGGAACACAAAACACAGCACGAGAGAAGTCTTATGCCAAGAACAGCCGCCTTGCGGTGGCACTAACACTCGGGTTAGCCTGTACCACAAGATGCCTATTTTGCCGACCATAACCAATATCACACATTGCTAACCCAACAAAATATAACACAGAAGTCAAATCCACACAAAGCATATAATCCATAATATCATAAATAATGAAGCTACAACAAGCTTCTAATATCAGAGTACGTAAATAGTAGTTTGCCCAAAATGGCTATAACAAAAACCTCTCACACTCACATCTGTAACTGAAGGTAGCGACGGTACCGTCCCCTCAGGCCCTGTCGTCCTAGCCTGGTTGTCCGGATGCATAACTTGCTTCTCCACCTGCAGGTTTTCCTCCTAAAAAGGAAGACGTAGCAATCGTTATTCTTAAAGACTAAGTGGCTTCACATCCACTCCCCCGGTAACTCCTCGGCACCGGGCGGAGAAAGGAATAGGGTACAATATATATAAATCATAAGTACAAGCAGATGGTATAAATGGAATAACACATAGTATTTAAGCAGTGTAATAAATGAGCAACCTCTTATTCTAACAACTCAATCATCTACAGCAATATGAGAGTATAATATTATAATAGTAAGTAACTCAACTTATATGAATGGTAATACAAACATATAAGTTGAGCATCGTTTAGCAGTAAGTAACTCATCGTATAGGAGTGCCCATACAAACTTATATGATGAGGATCTATTGAATCCAATGAAGTGTAATGACATTTATGCAATGCAATGACTCACCCATGATCACGCACATACAATCGCTATGTCAACACAGACTTGCAGTTCCCACTTTTCGAGCAGGTAGCTAACCTCTCAGGCATCATCCATCGTGGCCAGACGGTGACAGTAGAGCGGGCAAATCAACTACTAGGCCTATCTCCACACTACCTGGCCTAGGCCTTCGTACGCCTCAACGCTAAGAACACACCAGTGGAGCTCACATGCATACTACGGCTCAGCGAGTGTCTCGGGAAGATGTGCACCGAGATCCTAGACCTGAATTGGCCTAAGGTGTAATACGGAAGGACCCTCAGAAATTACCATGAGGACCAAGCCCAACCGTTCACATGGCACATAGGGAGCCTCGGGACATGAACACCGAGGACCAAGCCAAACCGCCCAAGGTCTAGCTGTCAACTCCCATCGGTGTGATGATTAGCAAGCTCATAGACCTGCAACACTATCCTTAACCCGGGATTACGACACCGCATGTCGACTAACACCACATTCAATACAACCACATCGTGGTATGGAAGGAGCCTCGGAAACAAGCATGAGGAACATGCCCAACCGACCACTTGGCACGGAAGGAGCCTCGGGACATGAACACTGAGAACCAAGCCCAACCGTCCATATATGATTCTTCCCAATGGTACCAACCAGTGGGATTAGATATCCGCACTCACCCCTTTCAAAATCCGGTGCCCAAGGCACTACAAGGGTTTACCACAAACACAGGTGGCGAACCACCTCATACATTGGACCATTTTAGACTCCCTTATATGACAAGCCTCAATACCATGATTACGTCTAATGCTATGGTCACATAACTTTAACATCACCACTTACAACTCCTTCACCAAAATTAATCATTTGTGTACAAATGAGTTAACCATCTATTTAACACCTCACATGTTCATATAACCAACACCGAATAATTACCCAAGCTCTAGTAAATCTTATTATTAAATGACTAATTACCCTTCATTCATTAACCCCCACCAAGTCATTTCGTTCAACCACAAACCATTTCACCATTTGCTTACGTGGGGTCTATCCAGTAATTTCATCATGTGTTGAATCATCACAATTAGGCTTATTATGAATCGCCTACAACTTAACGTCGGATTTTTACAAAACCTCTTCCGAGTCCAGACGTAACTTTTTACTTACCCGGGAATTTCAGGTACAGAACACCTGCTGGACAACAACTTCAATCAGAGATTCCCGTGGATAAACGAATTCGGTGAGCGCGTGTAACCATATGATGGAAAGGTCTTTCCATTAGCTACAACTTTTATGTTAAGTCTGTAACCCAGATCAGACTGTATCATACATGAATTTGGCTCCAAAGCTTGCTGCGTACAGAATACAATTTCTGCACGCTTAGTCTGACAGCCCTCTACTTCGATTAGACATTTCCATGGCTATAGAATTCACCCGAAGGAGTGTAACTACTCGTGGGATAGGTAATTTCAAGTTCTACAACTATCGTATTTAGTCGGAAGCCCATATCTGGCCATATCTTTCCTGAAAATAGCCAAGAAGGTCGCTGCGTGCAGAACACAATATTCTGCACTTATCGTGAGGCGAGATGAATGGCATCGGTTCATCTTCCTCCTCAAGCCAATCCTCCCAAATCACAACCAGAAGTTCCTCCACCCTTATTCACCCTCTTAAGGCCATTCCTCTTCACGAAACCACCCACACCATCACTTTGAAGGAAGGGGAGGTTGAAGATGACTAAGCTTTAGAACACAATTTCTAGCATGACGCTCATAGGAACCTTCATCTCACACATTAAGACTCATTTGAGCCGATGTCTAGCCTAAGAATAATTATGGATCTTGCACCAAGGGAGAGGGGAGGAAGCTCACCTCATTTCCAGCGGTTCCGCCATTTCCGGCCATGGATCTTATCATTCTTCTCGTCGGCATCCCTTTTCCTTGGCGGCGGTGGCGATTCCTCACGGAGTTTGAATGGCTCCAGCAAGTTTTCCTTCCTCCATGAGTTTTCTCCAGCAGATGTGCCATGGAAGAGAATGAAAATGGCTTGGGTTTCATTAGGCCCTTTTTATTCAGAGGTGACACGGGTAGGGACACGCCCGTGTCCTTACCCGTGTCCTTCTTTGGCGAAACGTTGTCAATGGTTTGACTGCCGTTTCGTACACATACATGGGTACTGACACGGCTGTGTCTGTACCCGTGTCCAGGTGAAACGACCATGGTTATGATCGTGTCGATACCCGTGTCCTACTTGGGACACATTTCGTCGACCTTGCCTCGACGAACACAGGTAGGTACACGCCCGTGTCTCTACCCATGTCCTTCTCTGAACAATCCTGCTTATCACTCAACGCCATTCCACTCAAATCCACGACACACGGGTAGGGACACTCTTGATTCTCTACCTGTGTTCTTCTCTGGACTTTCCACTGAATGCAAATTTCTTTATCACTCAAGACCGTGTCACTCAATGCCACGGCATACGGGTTTGGACACGCCCGTATACCTACCCGTGTCCTTCTCAAGACAAACCACTCAACACCATGCCACTCAAAGCCACGACACACGGGTAGGGACACGCCCGTATCTCTACCCGTGTCCTCCTCGGGACAAACCACTCAACGCCATTTTCTTATCACTCAACACCATGCTACTCAAAGCTACGGCACACGGGTAGGGACACGCCCGTGTCTCTACCCGTGTCCTCCTCGGGACAAACCACTCAATTCCATTTTCTTATAACTCAACAATATGCCACTTAAAGCCACAGCACACGGGTAGGGACATGCCCGTGTCTCTACCCGTGTCCTACACAGGGCCAATTTTTTTCCCCCACGAGTGCGCACCTGATCGCCTGCACTCTCTGAGCCTAAATCAGCTCTCCTAACTCAAAAGCGCGCACAAGGGGCCTAGCGCTAATCGGGACGTTACAGCTGGTGAGGTCAAAATTAAGTGAGTGTGGTCGTATCAATAGAAACAAAGATGGGGATTTCGGCCAAGGCAATTGGAATGCTCTTTCTCCCTCTCTCCTGGCTTTTAGTTGGCTGGAGTAAATGGTGAGAAGTCCTAAATCATGGGAAACACATTTAGTAGCCCTTGGAAAGATTAGGATAGTGCCAAGAGGCAAGATCTCCATGTGTTCCTCCTCCTTATCCACCAAATTGGTGAAATTCCTATTTTGCCCTCCATGAAATTCCTTCATTCAAATTCAGTGGGGCGTAGGGGATCATTTGGCTCGTGGGCTTACTGGATGGTCTTTGGATAAGGGCTTAGCCCAATTAAATTGGGCAATTGAGGGGTTGACTTGTCCAATAAGTTTGTCTTGTGTCCCTTGACACCACCCAATGTTGGTTGTTTCATGGTGACGCCCTAATAGAGCCAATTTAGTCAATATGTATGATTTTGACCAATTATCGGCTAAGTTTGACTTCGGTCAAATTGGTCCAATTTATGACCCCATGATTGTGATTTTGGATCAATTGGGTTCCATATAATGTCCTAAGATCAGGCGTGAGGTGAATTTCATGTTTTGGGGGCCAATTGGATCTAGCAGTGAGGGATTGGCCTATGTTGACCTAAAGGATATTTTGCCCAATTTGCCCAATTTTGTGATCCTATGATGGGACTTTGTTGTCAATTCGGTCCATTATGATGTCCTAAGACCAGAGGTGAGGTCAATTACATGTTTTGGTGGCCAATTGGACGTAATGGTAAAGGATTGACCTTTATTGACTTAAAGGATACTTTGACCAATTTGCCCAATTTGGTGACCCTATGATTGTTCTTTTGGTTCAATTGTATCCCTTATGTTTTCTTAAGACTAGGGGTAAGGTCAATTTCATTTTTTTGGGGCCAGTTGGACCTAATGGTGAAGGATGGACCAAAATGGTAGTTTGATCAATTTGCCAAATTTGGTTACCCTATGATGGGGATTTTGGGTCACTTGGGTTTCTCTTAGGGTTATGGATCTATTGGTGAGGTCAATTTGAGTTGGTGAGTGTTTATTGGAGTGAATTTGCCTTGGTTGACTTGTGTACCTTTTGAGGTGCTTATTGAAATTTACCAACTTTAAGCTAACCTAGGGTCATCACTGTTGATGCAGGAAATGCGCATCTAGATTCTGCGAAGAGAAAATGTTGGGAGAAAATTGTCGAGAAGTCGGTTACTGGTGGTTAGAAGTAGCAGTAATGTTGAGGGGGAGAGAAGAGAGAGAGTCCGCTAGCAGCGGCAACACCAGAGTTCGCCCGCTGCGGCCAACTTCCACTCTTGTGATAGGATTTCCTTTGATTATGAAGAAAACTGGTTATAAAAGTTAAGACAATGGAACCCGAGCGCACATGTATCTGCTAGAAGAAGAGTTCGATTCCACTGCCACAAGTGGCTAGCTTTGGGATTCGAACTTCCTCAACTAGGCAGTACTATTAACGCCTATTTATAGGCTCGGGGGCCTGCCCAAACGGGCAGGGCTAAGAATAGCGGCAGCCCAGGGACAGGACAAACTGGCAACGTTGACAAGATATAGGGGAGCAAAAAAAAGGCTGTCATCTAACCACGCTGCTAGGTGGTCAGAATTGCACCTGATCGGCTTTTCGTCAGCGGCATCTATATCGGGGAGACCTTGCGAGAAGGCGGATAAGTGGATAGAGAAGATCTTGTCGTCGGGACATGAAAGAAATCTTGGAGAGAGGTCAAATAGGGTTAACAAGATACTCATACATTTTTAATTTGCCAAGCAATTTCAGAATTGTAAAATTTATATGCTTGATCGCAAACATATTAAATGCTCCAAAAGCTATAAATATCTATAATACAGATGTATTTTTCACTAAATAGCTTTATAAGTCGGTCGCTTCTCCCCAACTATAGTTAGTTCTTTTTTTATAAAATGTCTGCAAGAAAAAGCATCTTGGCCAGGATGGGCATCAATGGTCTTTTTGCGACAAAGTCACCACGTAAAGAACTAACTAGCCACGAAGCTGACGATAGGTCACCAAAAATGAAAACGGCCACCGTAGTTTCGCTTAAACTGTGACAGTTTTGTGAAGAAATGATGGAGAAGTTAAAGAAGTCTGAGGTAGGAACATTTGCGATGATTCCTCCCGAAAAGCTAGCAGAGAAGGCTTCGGAAAAGCCTAAGGAATAACTGCCTGAGGACCCGATGAGTAAAAGTCTTGTGGAAACCATTCCGGCCATAACTCTACAGCCGGGGACCACCCCAGATGTCGATTTCATATCCACTCAACCAATGAGACCAACAACAAGGAGGACTCCACCAGCAAAATCGATCAGGAATCAGTAGAATCTGCGGCCACTGACAAGGGGAAGAAGGCAGCTAATAGTGTTGCCGAGAAGCTTAGATAGAACATGGAAGAAGTGATCGATGCAATCCTGGATAAGAAGCAGAAACTCAGTCTGACTTCAACAACCAAAGAGAGGGTAGAGGAGACCCTCCAGAAGAAGAAAAGGGAAAACAAGAGGTGTTCGGTACTCAAGGTGGCGACTTGCTAGACCAAAGTAATCGTGTTGTCTGAAGAGGTAATCACACTAATTGATGTTGAAAAATTCCTCGAGGCAGAGGATGGGTTAGCTGTTAATGATGTCCTTCCCGCAGACTATGGTTTCTTGCAAGAGATGGAAGAGATAGTTAACCGCTAGAAAGTCTTCGGGGGTGACTCTAACATGGAGGTCTTGTTAGTAAAGCAAGGAGAAGCTTCAACACCTTCTAAAGGAAATGATAAGGTGAAGGTGTAAGAAAGACTAATTGTTAGGTTAAGTGATGGGGTAATTCACTGTAACAGAAGAAAGGCCAAGAGAGGGCCTGGTGGGAGAGAGAAGAAAACAGGGGAGAGGCAGACGATCATTCTTACTTTTTATTCCTTAAAAAAACTTATTACATTCTAATCACATATATATAGTTTATTACATGAACAGTAATTCCAACGGCTATGAAGAGGAGGTCTTCTGCTGAGCTGGCCTTGTTTCAAGAGGGTGGTCTTCATGTGCCACGTGTTGGCCTGAGCTTTATTTCCCTGATGATGAATCCATCTGAGCCGTTGCTTAAATTGAAGCTCCAGAACTTCGGTGAGCAGCGTAAGCTATTGTTACCTTTAGCTAAATAACAAACTGAATGGTTTCTAGCCGTCCGATCCTCCGGTGAGAGTAATCTGGGTGTAACATTTACCCTCCCCTTATAAAGCACGCTGTCCTCAGCGTCTTCATCAATTTGCTTCCTGAACTCAAACCCTAGCGATGGAGAAGGAATAGTACATATCTCCGGCAAGTTGAATCTTCCTGGCTGGCTAATGGAAGACGGCAGAAGATGATGTTGATGAGAGCAGATACGCCGGATGTTCTGAAGCTAATTCCAGAACTGATTCTGCTACTCTTAGCTAGGCGAGGTAGTATTCCGCTGTAGATGATGCTGGTTCTTTCTCTGTTCTGGATGTGCTGTCGATTTTTTTTCATATGCTTCTCTACCTCATTTTTATTTTCTGCTTCCTTCCCCGAGTCAGGCCCCTTAATCAAAGCTGGAAGGTAGTTTCCCATGCTTTGCCGGTCTGTTCTCGTGTGATCTGGTCTTTGGTGTTCTCTTACTTCTTTGGCCTTTATTCTTCCATGTTGGTTCTGTTTTTTGAGTACTGTGAGAGGCTAAGTTGGGGAAATCCTTAAGATTGGCGAGATCTTCCCAAGTGCTGTCCTCTGGTGGAAGTCCTTCCCACTGCACTAAGGCTTGCTGTATTTCGCGTCCTTGTTGTGAGATTGTGCGTGTAGAAATGATTGCTAATGGCCGATGAAGTGGGTTGTTCCTCCAATGATTTTCTGGAAGGGCAACTGGCTGAGGTCCTGGTTCTCCTATGAATGGTTTAAGCAAGGAGATATGGAAAACTGGGTGTATCTTTGATTCCGGAGGGAGGTCCAGTCGGTAGGCGACCTGTCCAATGACTTCCTGAACTTGATATGGGCCGTAGTATTTGAGGCCCAATTTTTTGTTATAAGAGCGCCCCAGTGAGAGCTGTCTGTACGGGTGCAATTTGAGCAGAACCCACTGCCCTGGTTTTAAGTGCAGCTCCTTCCTTTTTTTATCGGCGTTGGTCTTCATTCTTTGTTGTGATTTCTGCAGGTTTTCCTTAAGTAGTTGTAGAATTTTCTCTCGTTTTGCCAGTGTCGCTGCAACCGCTTCATTTGTTGTGCTCCCCGGGCTGTAGGACAATAAACCAGGAGGTGTTCGACCGAACATGACCTCATAAGGGGTCATTCCGGTCGCAGAGTTAAACGTTGTGTTTATAAAGTATTCAGCAAAGCTTAGATATAATGTCCATTTCTTATAATTGTGCTGACAAAATAAACGTAAATATTGCTCCAGGGAGCGGTTAATACGTTCAGTTAATCCATCTGTTTGAGGATGGTAAGCTGAACTGTATTTCAATTTTGTACCCTGAAGCCTAAATAATTCTTTCCAGAAATTACTGATGAAAATCGTGTCTCGGTCAGTAATTATAGTTTCAGGAATACCGTGTAGTTTGCCCACCGTTTCCCAGAATAAACTAGCTACAATAGGTGCAGCTAATGTTTTGAGCGATGCAAAATGAACTGCTTTTGAAAATCTATCTACTACTACCATAATGATAGTATGGGAGTTTGAATTTGGTAGTTGAGTTATGAAATCCATGGTAAGATCTGACCAAAGTTTTTTTGGTGTTTCTAGTGGCTGTAACAGGCCATAGGGTAGATGGTTGCTGGGCTTGGCCCGCTGGCACATTTCACAGTGTTTGACATAATTTTCGATTAGTTTACGCATGTTGGGCCAATAAAATTGTTGCTGTAAACGGAATGTTGTTCCCTTTACGCCGGAATGGCCTCCCCAATGGCTGTCATGTGCTTCCTTAACTAGCGTCTGCCTTAAGTCAGTGTTTTCTGGAATATATAATTTGTGCTTATTATAAATATAAGGTCCTTTCATGGACCAAGTAGGAATTAACTGTGGTGAAGTGTTCAACTTCTGGATGAGTTGCTGTGAAAAGCTATCGGTGGCATAAGCCTGCTCCAGTCCACTCAAAAGAGGGGAGACTGGAGCTGTTAATGTGGCTAGACACATTAAGGGTTGTTCTGGGGTTGTATCTACCCTAGATAAGGTATCAGCAACAATATTATTCTGTCCAGCTTTATACTTTATCGTGTAGTCGTAACCTAGTAATTTTGAGAAAAATTTGTGTTGGTCTGGTGTGTGTAAGTCTTGAGTTAATAGATGGTGTAGGCTTTGGTGATCTGTGTAAATGGTGAATTTATGGCCCAGGAGATATTGGCGCCATTTTGCTACTGCGGAGATGATTGCATACATTTCCCTTACGTAGGTTGATTTAAGTTGCATTTGTGGTGTCAGTTTTTTGCTATAAAAAGCAATTGGTCGTTTAAGTTGGGTTAAAACTGCGCCGATTCCCTTCCCCGATGCGTCTGTCTCGATTTCAAAGGGTATTTCAAAATTTGGTAAAGTTAAAACTGGAGGATTGCTTAAGTTGGTTTTTAAAAGGTCAAAAGATGTTTGTGTTGTTTGAGTCCATAGGAACGGTGTTTGTTTGAGCAGATCCGTCAAAGGATAAGCAATGGTGGCGTATCCCTTGATAAATTTGCGATAATAGCCCGTTAATCCCAGGAATGCTCTTATATCTTTCTGGGTTTTAGGTTCTGGAAAGTTTTGGATGGCCTCTAAGTTTGATTTAGTTGGGCCTACTTGTCCTTGAGTTATTTGGTGGCCCAGGAAATCAATCGTGGTGGTCAAAAAGGAGCATTTATTGTGCTTAATATATAAATTATTTTCTTTTAAAACCTCCAAGGCTCGGCTGAGATGCAAAAGGTGGTCTTTTTGAGAGGCGCTGTATATTAGTATATCATCGAAAAAAACAACTATAAATTTTCGCAAAAAGGGTTGGAAAATTTTGTTCATTAAAGCCTGAAATGTGGAGGGAGCGTTAGAAAGACCGAAGGGCAAAACTGTGAATTCGTAGTGGCCTTGATGTGTCCTAAACGCTGTTTTGTGTATATCCTCCTCGGCCATCCTTATCTGGTGATATCCCGAGCGTAAATCTAATTTTGTAAAGTAACGGGCCTGGTGGAGTTCATCTAATAATTCATCTATTGTCGGTATTGGGAATCTGTCCTTAATTGTAATCTTATTTAGGGCTCTGTAATCGACACAGAACCTCCATGTGCCATCTTTTTTTTTAACTAATAGGACTGGGGAAGAGAAACTTGAAGTACTAGGTCTGATTTGTTTTTTGTGTAACATTTCAACAATTAGGCGTTCAATCTCATTTTTTTGGTAATATGGGAATCGATAAGATTTGAGGTTGGGTGCATGTGCTCCTGGTTCTAAATTAATTCTATGGTCAATGTCACGTTTTGGTGGTAATGTGGAGGGTTCCTGGAATAGGTGATCATAATTCTTAAGGAGGGAAGTAAAGTTTGGTGGTAGAGTCGGCTGGTCCGCGACCGATGATGGTAAAGAAGTGTCAGACATAATTAACCAACAAAGTGCTAAAGGCTGTAAGGATAACAAACGTGAGAGTTGCGATGATGAAATCTGGCTATCATGGAGATTGGTATGTCCGTGAAGAGTTATTGGTCCCTTATCGCTTACATAGGACATGGTTAAGGTAGAGTAATCTGTGGTTATAGGTCCTAAAGGCCGTAACCATCGTACTCCCAGAATAACGTCCGCTCCTGTGATGTCTAGTACATATAAGTGTACTGTGAACGGGATGGCCTGTATGAGCAACTGTATATCCTTACAAATGCCTTTACACTGAATGGATGTCCCGTTCCCCATTAGGACAGGAAATTCAGGTATAACATAAATCGGGATGCCTAAGTATTTGGCCATGCGAGGGGAGATGAAATTATGGGAACTGCCGCTGTCCACTAATATTTCGAGAGGTTCTTGTGCGATATGTCCTGTGAAACGAATAAAGTGTGTGGGGGATGAATCCGTTAATGTTTGTATTAAGGCAGCTGAGGTTGGATTATCGTCGTCAATATCCGAGAGTTGGTCTAAGGTATCTTGTGGGTCCTCGTCTTCAGTGCCTTGAAAGTAGCATAAAATTCCTTTGCCTCGACACTTGTGACCTTGATGAAATTTCTCATCACAGTTGTAGCATAATCCTTTTTCTCGTCGATATTGGAGTTCCTGTGGGGTTAATTTTTTTATAAATTGTTTTGGGTGTTGAGTCGGGTTTTTGTTGGTAGAAGCTGGCAGCCAGGTTTGTGGTTTAGAATTATAGTCGGGGGGAGGCTTATATTGGGTTGGAGGTGGTTTGTGATATTTGAGATGTTGGGCCTCAAACATTCGGGCTATTGCAAAAGCCCGATCCAGTTCTTTCGGTTCGTGGATCATAACTTGACTTTGGATGTGGGGTTGTAAGCCGGAAATAAACATATTGGTGACGAAAGTTGGGTCAAGTCCAGGAACCTTATTTTTAAGCTCTTCGAATTCTGTTTTATAATTTAAAACTGATGTTGTTTGAGTAAGTTTTGTGAGAGCCCCCTGCGGGTTCTCGTATGGGCTGGGGCCAAAACGTTGCATTATTGCTTGAACAAAAAAATCGAAGGTAAGGGTCGGATGGTCAGATAGGATTGCTTGGTACCAGCGGGAAGCTGGTTTGTCTAAGTGTAAGGCAGCGTACAGTAAATATTCCTGGGGGTCGATTGTGTTATATACGAAAAAATTTTTAAGGTCATAGAGCCAATCAGTTGGGTCTCCTTCTGAAAAACGTGGGCAAGAAATTGAAATAAGTTTAGGTTGAGCAGAAACAACCTGGATTGGGGTCTCTGGAGGGGGCGAAACACCCAAAATGCCAGCCGAAGAATGTCCTGTGCACTGGTCCGGTTGTTTTTGGAGACGTGCGTTTTGCAGGTCTAGAGATCGCTGAATTGATTCCATAAACGAGCGCATTTCCTGTCGTATTTCCTCCTGGTGTTCTTGTGTCTGGTCTCTGGAGGCCAAGAATTGTTGAGTCAAGATCTTGGTTTGGGACTGTAAGTCATTCCGGACGGAGTCGATCTGAGCTTGGCGTGCCCGCTGTTCTTCTTGGATGGCCTGAGAGACATCAACGGGAAGATGTTCCGTTGATTGGGATCTGGTGCCGCCCGCCATGGAAGGAGTTCAAGACGAGAGCGCCAAATGTTAGGTTAAGTGATGGGGTAATTCACTGTAACAGAAGAAAGGCCAAGAGAGGGCCTGGTGGGAGAGAGAAGAAAACAGGGGAGAGGCAGACGATCATTCTTACTTTTTATTCCTTAAAAAAACTTATTACATTCTAATCACATATATATAGTTTATTACATGAACAGTAATTCCAACGGCTATGAAGAGGAGGTCTTCTGCTGAGCTGGCCTTGTTTCAAGAGGGTGGTCTTCATGTGCCACGTGTTGGCCTGAGCTTTATTTCCCTGATGATGAATCCATCTGAGCCGTTGCTTAAATTGAAGCTCCAGAACTTCGGTGAGCAGCGTAAGCTATTGTTACCTTTAGCTAAATAACAAACTGAATGGTTTCTAGCCGTCCGATCCTCCGGTGAGAGTAATCTGGGTGTAACACTAATGGACGAGAAGAAGCTGCTAACCGTTGGAGAAGAACCAAGCAGTCTCTGGGCTTGTTCGATAGAAGAACAAGTTGAAGCTTATCGCCAGCTTGTCGCCAAACTTCTCCAGATAGGTATGATCAAACCTGCCTAGAAGATAATTAGAATTCCACCAACTTACAATGAACCACCACAGGTAAAGCAATCTATCCGCATGATCACTGAGAATGACAACATCCACTTATCTCGTTAGGAGCTTCAGAAGAACAGGCAGTTTGAGAGACTACGAAGGGATCTGTACTTCAAGAAAATAGACCTGAAAAGGTTGAGGCGACCTGTATTTCCTAGACACCAAATAATAGAGGCGACTAGATAAGAGATCCTCACCTTTGGTACTACTTCTCAAAATACTAATGTTTGTCTCTTTAGCCGCTTAACAAACCTAATTCTGACTGCTTATTTGCTTTCAGATTTTGCGAGTTGGACTCTTTGGCTGTCTTGGATGAATCTGTGCGGTGAATTTAGGAGAATGAAGGCTAAAGCTCCTTCTCCTAACTGTTCGTCGACTTCGAGTGGTTAAAGGAAAAGCTCGTCGAGGTAGAGATGAGGAAGGCTGTAGAAGACCAGATAATAATGTTATCCGCTATGTTAGGGGCTTGCCACGAGCTGGGAAGGTGTCTATCGATAGATTTGGATACTCGCTGCGAGTGATAAAGAATTTTCCGAGTTCAAGTCGTAAATCATGCGAGGTGAATTTAAAAATCCGAGGAGGATGTCGCTCACTATAACAAAAGATAATATGAGGTGATGGAAAGAGAGAAGAGTATGCGACCTGATTTCACGATTTCAGAGAAACCGCAGCAATTAGATCATGACTACGCAAGGAGGGAGACTTCTACCCTGATGGTCGGTCAGTCGAGCTTTCTTTTGCATCCTGGAAAATAGCTGTTTCTTAACAAGCCAACCATTATGATGAGCCGCATAATTAGGGACGCTTCCTGGATAGACTGAGCCCAGAACGTCTTGAACCACCACTTGGTTGTCACACTATCTATTTTACTGAAGATAGACGACCAAGTGGCTCATATTGGAAGAGATCCAGTATATCGTTGCAAGGAGCGGCGAGAAGAGAGGGAGTGAAATAATTGTAAACCGTTCGAGCGGACAAACCTTCTAGTTATTATGACTATATTGATATTCTTTATTACCTTGTAATGCTTGCAATTTTACTTACTTTGTTCGCGTACTTGCTTGATTTTTTGTTTGTGAAAATCTTGTCATTGAGAATATTTGCGATTAAATTCTCCTGTGCATTAAGAAATTAGCTACTTATGCTAGAATAATTAACCATGCGGATTTGCTGATTATTCGCATGACTAGATTCTTGCTTGCAAGTTATCTAAATAGAGCTTGATTACATATTCTTCGGAAGAATATCAAACTACTAATTCTTATGGTTAGATTCAATGGTGCCCGCACGAGTTTCAACTGCTTCTGCTGCCTTCCTCAATGTCAAGCACAAGAAATATGAGATAACGAAAACTGAACTGGACTGCTTTATCATAAAGCATATGACTGATCCGGGTATAGTCGCGTGACTACCCCTTGAGGATGAGCGGATAAATAATAGTGCCAGAATCTTGATTTCCATTCCAATCTACCATTTCGATTACAACTTCTCCATGCTGCCGATAATTGAATTTATCAAAATCCTTAACATCTTTGGCATTGTTCCCGGATAATTCTCACTGAATACCAAGGATTTGGTGATGAGCTTCACCATATACCTGTATACAAAGCAGGTAAGGTTCACAATGGTCCTTTTCCACCATTGTTTGGTTATTTACTTGATTACATCCGGCACGGAAAGATGGGTCTTCAAGGGTGTGGTCGACTTCACCTACACTGGCATGAAGGCAGTGAACTTGATTAATAAGTCCCCAAATTGTTCGACTAGGTTCCTCAAGTTCGTGGGGAACCTGGGTCTTCTTCATGACCGCCTACAAATCCGGGCGACAAATCTGTTCGTGCGGTTTAATGATGAGGGCATTGAAAAAGAGATCACCGAATTCATTGTCGTGGTACTGCTATACCTCCAACATTACATCCCCATGCTTCCAGTAGTGGCTGACTTGCTTACAAAGGAGGGTATGTTTTTTATGGTTAGAATTTTATTAACCGTCTTACCGAGAGACAAACACCTTTGGCTTTTCAGCTATTCTGAGATTTTCGACGAACAAATTGGAAACACCTGATGGCCTCGCCTTCGCCCAATGTGAAGTCCAGAAGAGAAGAGAAGACAGTCGTCGCAAGGAAATGGATGTCGTCGTTGGTTATGACTTAGATGCATCCTTAACCTATTGGGCATCAGCGAGAAGTTGAAATATCGCCACTACAAGGCGGTAATGAACTAGCACCCTCGTGGCAAACACATTCAAGTCTCCACCGCTCATCCTTTATGGAAGAGAAAGAAGATAACATGTAACAACAAAAAATTTTGTAGGCAGTAAGAGAGGGTACCACACGCCGGTAGGCTGATAACGCGTTGCGGTAGCTTCAGGAGTCGAGACCGTTATGTGAGGTGAGGTCACTCAATGCCTAGACTATCACGCAGCGGTAGGTTCTTTTCGCGCGACGTTAGCCATTTACTTGGCCGAGCTCTCAGGAAGCTATCACCCAACGGTAGTGATACCGCAGGAACTAGCTTGGTAATTTCTTTATCGAAGCTCTTGGGTTTCTACCGTGCATCGGTAGTAACAATAGCCCGTGGCGGTAGTGGGAGTGGTCGTTTAGTAACCATCCCCAGCTACCGTGAGGCGCTTACATCCTATCATGCGACTATAGTGAAGCTATAACGTCATGACCTCGTGTTGGCCTGTGGTTGGAAGGCCTGGGAAGTGGCATGCAAATCGAGGCATTGATTGGCGATACCACACGGCGATAGCTAGTTATCGTGCAAAGCTAGCTCTGTTTTTAGTATTTGTTTTTCCATTTTAAATTCATTCTTTTGGACTTTGAGAAACTTAGGATGGACGTTTGGAGGAGAAGCAGCGTTGGAGAGGGAACATTTCGCCACTTTTTGAGATTTGAAACTTCGATTTGCAAGGCGAGTTCGAATCTATAGAGGCAAAGCCATAACAGTCATATTCCTCCAATTAAAATCTCTTCCATGGCGTCGAAGCGGACTTCTTGGGTAACGATCCTCTTCCTTGGATATGTGAAGTCCTTTTTTTTAGGATTAGAGGGTAGACAATCCATGAATATGTGGAAGTGGTTCTCCCGACGGGTATATTCGTCTATCCCCGTTAGTTTTGAATTTAGATCCAGAAACAAAGTACGGAATAGGCATTCTATGTGAAGCCCATCCGGATAGGTTGGTCTCGATTGGTGATTTTAGTATACTTTTATATGCTTGAGAAGACTCCATTGTTATCACGTAGATTTCAGAGTCGCAGGTTTTATAGGTGGCTGCGTTGAGGGTACTGTATGTAGACACCAGAAGAACACCCAAGTCATGGGAAGAATCGATAGACTTTCCCCTAATGCGCGGAGGTAGAATTACCGCCGGCGATAGCTCCCAGTGAGCGTTGTTTTGTTTGTTGAGGCCTGTTTCTTGTATATCTTGTGTCCATTCGCTGGATCCCATCTTGTGGGACATGGAGGACGTGGGTTCCTGTCTCTCGAAGACCTGGGGTCCATTTTATGGAGCATGAGCTTAAGTTGCTCAGCTTTGGTAGCCATGAATGCTAGCTAAGGATCTGTACAAAGTTATAGATCATGCAGAAAAGGGAAAGGGGATGAAGACCCACGTCAGGCCAGCGAGCCAGATGATTTCAGAACGGGATGTGGTTGAACCATACCCTCCCCTATATTGATCAACTTAGAGTGTCAATGTGTAAAATACATGACATGTCAAAGCACAGGGCGTTGTCTTTAGCCTTGTCCTTTGGAGAATGAAAGCTCAAGTGTTGTTGACCGTCATAGAGAACAATGGCGCGACCCTTGTTGTCATGTGCACCAAGAATGTTCCCTGAGAGTATTAAGCATTGGCCATTTGCGCCAATTTTTGTGACGACTGGTGCTTAAGTTGCATGTTTTGATTGTAAGTATATAATTTTACAAATGCATGCAGGGAAGAAGCATCGCCACCCCGAGTGAGGGGTAGGGTCGTTATAGTTTGGTCAGCTAATGTTGACCTTTGCTATTGTTTATGACCATTTGGTGGAATGTTTCGTGCTGGTCCAGCCGAGTCACGCGGGAAATAGCAGTCTGGAGCACAGGAATGCTAAGCTGGCCTTTTAAGGTCAAAGTGAATTTCCCGTTTATTTTATTGTCCATGTGTGGCTGGCCTGCGTGCCAATGTAAGCAAGACAATTTAATTTAAGTTGAACAATGTATGGAGTTAAGGCCAAGACTATTTGTGTATTGGTTATTCATTCCTACTTTTATGCTAGTGGACATTCAATTGGTTAGGTTCCTGTTAACCTTTAAAGTAATTCTGATAGAATGCACTCTATGAAAGGATGTGTTTCCACAATTGATGGTTTCAATTATTAACTCCCTTGACTGTCAATACTGTATGGCGTCAGGCCCCGGTCAAACCAATTGTTATATGCTATGTGACAGATGGGGATGTTACAAAGTTAGTATTAGAATCTACTGTTGGTCTTCCTTATTCGAATTCGTTGTCTAATTCGTTCAAGGGGTGGTGAGCACATGTATATGCGTTACCGTTATAATATAAAAGAACCCACGAATTTCCACATAGGAATGAAAATACACATGTTTGAGGAACCTGCGTATTCTTATAATTACTTTTTGGCAATTTCTTTGTCGCCTAAACAATTATTTCATGATTATAGGTGATGAGGAGTAGTGTAGAGCAGTCACAATGTCAACACTCTACAAAGAGTAATATGACCAAAGATGTGCCTCTGACCCCTCCTTCTGCTTAAACCATCCGTATGGTGCCCGAAGTAGTGTTCGTTATGATTAATGCCATACCATGGAGGCAAGTGCAACCTCCTTCTCCTAGAATAGGTCATGTGCCGCTTGGCATAGTTGAACCTATAGTGGCAGATCAAGTAGAGTCAGAGCCTACAGTATAGAGAAGAGCCACTAAGAAACAGCTAAAGCGCGTGATGAGCTTTAATCCACCAGTTTTTTCGGGTCTAAGACACCAACGCAAGCTGAGGACTGGCTTTCAAGAGTCAAGAGAGTCATTTCTGCAAAAGAGACTGAGGAGTAGCAGAAGGTAACGATAGTTACTTTCCTTCTGGATAGTTAAGCAAGGTTATGGTGGGAGGAGTTAGAGCTACATCACTTCGCTGTGAGGCAAATTGTTGATATCTCGATGGAGGAGTTCTCAATACTTTTTATGGCACGGTTAATCCCATTAACGCAGAAAATAGTTATGGAGAATCAGTTCTAGAGACTAACTCAGGGTAATAGTAGTGTGGACGACTAGCTATATGAGTTCACGAGATTGGGAAGTTATGCTGGCTCCACTTTTACTGATGAGGAGCATAAGACCAATCGGTTCTACAAAGGACTGCGCGACGATCTGTTGGAACACCCTATTACTATTTGGGTCAGGATGACTATATTTCTATAGGGATTTTGTGTTGTGACCTCCTTGTTGTTATAAAGGTCACATAGGTTAGTTAGAGTCCTCTTCAGCTCGACGCAGAGTCGACTTCAGCTCGACGCAGAGTCGAACTCAGCTCGACGCTGAGTCGACCTCAGCTCAACGTGGAGTCGACCTCAGCTCGACGTTTCGTCGACCCGAGTTCTGCTTTCTGAAACCTCTCTCTGGCCGACGTGTGTCGTGCTCAGATCGACGTTTTATTGTGAGCTCGACGTTTTCCAGACTCCCGTCAGTTTTGAATAGGAATTCAAATTCCTTCTGTCAGAACAATTAATGCTGAAGATTTATTGACCGTTACAGCAAATCTAGTGCATGGCTCAAGGAATTTTCTAAGGAATGTTTGCCTGACACTTCCTTTGGAGACATGGACATTTAAGGAAAGCATTTAATGCTGGCTGCCAACGGTTATCAAAGACTCAGAAGAAGAATTCAGAGATATAATCTATCAGTCAATAGAGATTAAAAAAAAAGATCTCTCTCTCTTGCTCTCTGTGATATTCATTCAAGCTTACACACAGGAATTCTAATTGCTTCAGACACAACCATCCAACGTGTTTGGATCATCTTTTGCTGGAGCAGATCAGATCATTGAAGACCTGTCACCCTTATGCAAAGCTCTCCTTCCTGAACTACTTATTGATCTCAGGGGGAGCTCTGACAACATCAACAGATCCACTTTGCTTCTCCCTACTTATTGATAGAGAAGACACCATCAGCTTTTTCTTTTTCTTTCTGTACAGGGTTTTAACTCCCTTCAAAAGTTACCTTTGGTTTTGCTGAAACCTGGTCAAAAATCAGCCCCTTTGGTTTGTGAGAACCTGGTCAAAAACTCTCTGGTGCTCAAGACACCTGATCAACTCATCTTGAAGTGGATTCCTATCAAGGGTGATAGAAGAGTGGACTACCCAAGATTTTGGGGAACCACTATAGCTCCTTGTGTATTCTGGTTGCTTGTTTCTTTGTGTTTTGCTTTGTGCTGTGATTCTCTTCTCTCTCTAATTAATTGCTATAGCACCATACACTAAGTAAATCTAAGCCTTTTCTCCACATAAGCTTTAATTTTCAAAATTATTTTAAATAACTCTATTCACCCCCCCCCCCCCCTCTAGAGTTAGGATTGATCTTATCCCTCACTTTCAATTTGTATCAGAGGCAGGTTGATCAGTCATACAGGCTAACACCTGGATCAAAAGATCTCTGATAAGATCATTTCTCTCAAAAGGGTTATTTCCTTTAGTTTTACTTATCTTTAAAACTCATGGCACAAAACAAGGACTTTGCTAGCACCAGACCTCCTATGTGCAATCTCTCTAAGTTTGCACTATGGAAAGCAAGGATTAAACTTTACATGAATTCATTTGATGAGGACATCTTTAATTCTGTGTTGACAGATTGTCCAAGGCCTCCCACAGAAACAAGTACATCAGCTGTTCCTCCTCCTTCAGGAACTGATGCTGACATAAAGAAGTGGAAGGCAGCAGATGCTAAAGCCATGAACATCTTGGCTCAAACCATGTCAGATGACATTTTCCAGAAAGTAGCTGAATGCAATACTGCCAAAGAGATCTGGGAAAAACTTTCAGAAATTGTATCAGGTTCTACAGATGAAAGAAAGGATAGGAGATCCTACCTCATCACCCAGTATGAGAACTTCAAAAAGGCAGAGTCTGAGTCAGTTGCTGACATGTACAACAGACTGAGCCTAATCATCAGTGAGCTTAGATCACTAGAAAAGGACATATCTCTCACTGAGATAAATGACAAGATACTGACTTGTTTCCCTAGCTCTTGGGACTCAAGAATCTGGTCAATCAAAGATGGAAGGAATGTCTGTGAGTTATCCACAGAAGCTCTTCTAGGAAAGCTCAAGAGTTATGAGCAATTCATGAAGAAGAGAGAGAAGAGCAGAAGATATCCACACCAACTGAAAAGGTTGAGAAAACCATTGCCTTCAAGGCACAGGAAGAACAACCTAAAGAAAAGGTGTTGGGATATGAAGAGCTTATGAGCCTACTTGTCAAAAGGTTCAATAAGCTGAATAAAAAGAACTTCAGAAGATGGTCATCCAAAGACAAAGACAAGCCAAGGTATGACAGATCTACTAATAAAGATGTTATCTGTTTTGGCTGCAGGAAACCAGGACACATTGTCCCCAACTGTCCAGAAAATCAAGATAAGGACAGAAGGTACAAGAAGGAAAGAAAAGATAAAAGGAAGGACAAGGAGTCAAGGAAGCACCATGACAAGCCTTCCTCCAGCAACAGCAAGCACACCAGAAAAGGATTTGTGGCTGAATCCTGGAGTGACTCAGATGAGTCTGATTCATCATCCAGCTCTAGTGATGATGAGGATGATGCAGAAGAAAAAGGATTCTGCATGATGGCCATCAATGCATCTCAAAAGAATACTGATTCAGAGCTTGATGCTGACTACCTGTCTGATCAAGAACTTACTGAGGATCAGGTAATAGATTCATTTGATTTTAATTCTGATGAATTTAAATCTGAATTCAAATCTATGTGCGTTGACTTGATTGAATCTCAAAAGTTAATTATAACTCTTAGAGAACAATTGATTGAATGCAAATCCGTTAACTCAGATAATCTTAGACTCTTAGAAGAGTTGAAGCAGTGTGGGGAGGAGATAGCTTCACTGAAAGGTGAGCTATCTAAGGCCAAACAATTTGAAGAAACCCTTAATGGGAGAAGTATCAAATTAATGGACATCACAAGTACAGTGAACTCAAGATTGAATGGTTCACTGGGCTTGGGTGCTTCATCCAGCCAACCCATAGTGCTGACAACTCCAATCAAATTTACCAGTGACAAAGGTAAAGGAGTCTTGATAGTGGCTAGGAAGAATGCTGACTTAACCCAGGAAACTGGACAAAAAGCGTCGAACGAAGCTCGACGGACGTCGACCAGAGCTCGACGTAATCGCAAGAAAACGTCGAACTCAGGTCGACGCCTTCTACCTTCTGAACAAAGCAAGACTTCGCCGTCGAATGGAGCTCGACGCACTCACCAGAGTCCGTCGACCGAAGCTCGACGTGCGTCGAGCCAAGTTCAGAGCAAAAGTCAGTTCTCAGGGGTTAATTCAAGAGTTAATTCCAGCTCCACATCTCATCACTTTAACCCTTATGCTGAATGGATAATACCTCCTAGGAGATATCATCCTGTAGGCTATAAGAGCCAACCTGAGATGTCTTTTATTTCAGAATTTAAAGGATATCAAGAAAGGCCCAAGGTAAACTGGGTCAAAAACAATTGATTTGTTGTATGTGCAGATAAAGACCTATCCAATTGAGAACCAGCAGTGGTACTTGGACAGTGGGTGCTCAAAGCACATGACTGGCAACAAGGAGAACCTTGTGTCCTTCAAAGCCAAACATGGACCCAAAGTAATCTTTGGAGATTCAAATTTTGGACAAACAAAATGCTATGGCCAAGTCAAAATAGGGTCAATTACATTCAAGAAAGTGGCCTATGTGGAAGGACTAAAGCACAACTTAATCAGCATCAGCCAGCTATGTGATGCTGGTTATCAGGTTTGGTTTACCAACTCAGCATGTAATATTGCATTAAATAACAACATTGTTTTAATTGGTAATAGACAAGATAACATATATCTAGTTGATTTCAATTCATCTAAAGTAGATATTTGTTTATTTAACTCCCTTAGTAAACCTAATGAACTATGGCATAAAAGATTAGGTCATGTGAACCTTAGAACCATTGCTAAGTTATCCAAAGACAACCTTGTTAGAGGACTACCTTCTGGTCCCTACAAGAAGGAAGGACTTTGCAAGGCTTGTCAATTAGGCAAGCAAACTAAAAATAGTTTCAAGTCACTTAATAAGAGTGATTCACCTATAATTTTGTACCTACTACACATGGACCTTTTTGGACCAATTAATGTACAAAGTCTAGGAGGGAAATCTTATGCTTTAGTAGTTGTAGATGACTTCTCAAGATTCACTTGGGTGTTCTTTCTGAGAAAGAAGTCTGATAACTTCAAGACTTTGACAGATTTTCTCAAAGGCATACAGATTGAGTTCAATACTCACATTGCCCTGATTAGAAGTGATCATGGGACAGAGTTTGATTCTCTTCTTATGCTAGAGTTCTGTCAAAAAGAAGGTATCAGGCACACTTTCTCAGCTCCAAGAACTCCTCAACAAAATGGGGTAGTTGAAAGGAAAAATAGAACCCTTATTGAATCTGCCACAACATTGTTGACAGATGCTCACCTTCCTCTAACCTTTTGGGCAGAGGCTGTGAACACCTCCAACTATGTTTTGAATAGAAGTCTGATACATAAACTGAAGGGTGAGACTCCCTATGAGTTACTCAAAGGGAAGAAACCTAAAGTAAATTATTTCAAAATTTTTGGTTGCATTTGCTTCATTCACAATAATGACAAGAAATACCTAGCTAAATTTGAAGCCAAAGCTGATGAAGGAGTGTTTCTGGGATACTCCATGATTAGCAAGGCTTACAGGGTTTTTAACAAGTGCTCTAATAAAATTGAAGAATCCATGCATGTTACATTTGATGAAACTAATATGTCTTATAAGGAGAAGGAGACTTCTACCATAAGCAATTTGCAGGAAGATTCAATCTCAAAAAATCTGAAGCAGCTTACCATCACAAAAAAAGATTCATTACCTTCAACAATTCAACAAGACACTGAACTTAGTGACAATGAAGAGGAATCTCAGGATTTGGAAAGCTCAAATTGTCAACAAATTGAAGAACCAGTTGTTGTTCCACAAGAGGAAACAACAACACAGGTTGATGCACCATCAACACCCCTTGTTGATTTAGTAACAGCAAGAGATCACCCAATTTTACAAGTAATTGGAGATATCTCAGTAGGTGTGCAAACAAGGAATCAAGTTAATCACAATATTATGCACACTTGCTTTCTTTCTCAAATTGAGCCTCAAACAATACAAGATGCAGAGCAAGATCCAAACTGGATCATTGCAATGCAAGAGGAGTTGAATCAATTTGAAAGGAATAAAGTTTGGGAATTAGTACCAAGACCAAGAAACCAGCAAATTGTTGGAACCAAATGGGTATTCAGGAACAAGTTGGATGATCAAGGAATAATTGTGAGAAACAAGGCAAGACTTGTTGCACAAGGATATTGCCAAGAAGAAGGGATTGATTATGACCAAACCTTTGCACCAGTTGCAAGGTTGGAGGCCATAAGAATCTTTCTTGCATATGCAGCTCACAAGAGATTCAAGGTATATCAGATGGATGTCAAGAGTGCTTTTCTCAATGGAGACATCAAGGAAGAGGTTTATGTAAAGCAACCTCCAGGTTTTATCTCTCCAACCTCTCCTGATCATATTTTTAAACTGCATAAAGCTTTATATGGTCTCAAGCAAGCTCCTAGAGCATGGTATGAGACCTTAGCTCGTTTTTTATTGGAAAATTATTTTAAAAGGGGTAGAGTAGACCAAACTCTCTTTATTAGAACCCATAGGTCCCATATCCTACTAGTACAAATTTATGTAGATGATATCATATTTGGGTCTACTGATTCAAACTTATGCAAAAAGTTCTCACAACTTATGTATTCAAAGTTTGAAATGAGTAGCATGGGTGAGCTTGCTTTCTTTCTAGGACTGCAAGTTAAACAACATGTGGATGGCATTTTTATTTCTCAAACCAAGTATGCAAGAGAACTGGTTAAGAAGTTTGGAATGTCTGAAGCAACCTCTATGAAAACACCCATGCCTACAAATGTTGTTTTAGATGCTGATGAATCTGGAAAACCAGTTGATCAGACAAACTATAGAGCAATCATTGGCTCATTACTTTATCTAACAGCTAGTAGACCAGACATAATGTTTGCTACATGCATTTGTGCTAGATTCCAAGTAAGCCCTAAAGAGTCCCACCTCACATTAGTTAAGAGGATTCTTAGGTATGTAAAAAGTTGTCCTAATCTAGGTCTCTGGTATCCACATGACTCAGGATTTGATCTAACTGGATTTTCAGATTCTGATTATGCTGGATGTAGAGTAGACAGGAAAAGCACCAGTGGAACTTGTCAATTCCTTGGTGATAGACTTGTCTCCTAGTTTTGTAAGAAACAAACTTCTGTGTCCACATCAACTGCTGAAGCTGAATACATGGCTGCAGGCAGTTGTTGCTCACAGATTTTGTGGATTCAAAACCAGCTCCTAGACTATGGCTACAACTTAGAGATGTCTAAAATCTTTTGTGATAATACTAGTGCAATTTGCATTGCACAAAATCCAGTTCTCCATAGTAGGACTAAGCACATAGAGATCAGACATCACTTCTTAAGGGATAATGTAGAAAAGAAGAAAATTGCACTAGAGTACATTTCCACTGAACTACAAAGAGGAGATATTTTCACCAAGCCCTTGGATGAAAAGTAGCACTTCTTCTTCCTCAATCAGTTGGGAATGCTAGATGGAGACAGTATAAATTAAAACTCCAAGATTTTGAAACCCATAATTAACAGGAATAGGAAAAATTTCATTTTAAAATTCCTCTGTCTGAGTGGTTTCTTTGAGCTCTGAACTAAGCTCGACGCTGCGTCGAACTAAGATCGACGGTCCGTCGCCCTCAAAAGCGTCGAACGTCGACCTCAACTAAGTTCACAGCTCCCTGGCTTCTTGAGTTTCTTCTCCCTTCGGTCGACGCCTTCGTTCAACATCGACCTGAGCTCGACGTATAGCATCAGCCCAAGCGTCGAACGTCGACCTAAGCTGCACGCGGTTGAGCCTTTTCAGTTCCCCTAGAGCCTTAGAGCGTCGACCTGAGCTTGACGTTCTTTCCAATTCTGCGTCGAACCCTTGTATAAAATCATTCTTCTCCATCGTTCGCAGTTGCGCTCTCATATTTCTCTGCTCAAGCTTTTTCCCTCCAAATCCTTTACTCTTGATCTTGGAAGGTATCTATTTGCAGGATAATGGCGATTGCTGCAGGTTTATTGGCGGCAATGAAGTTTGATTCAGGTTTTGATATCGACATCGACTCCTTTGATGGATCTTCGCAGAATTTTCTGGATATTCTGGAGCTATTCAAAGAGCAGCACCTGGTTAACTTCATGACAACCAGGATCCCTCTTCCAGAAGCTGAAATCAAAGAATGGAATTTTACTGCAGTGAATTCAGATAACAGTACGATGACTGGAACAATTTCAGGGAATGAGGTAGCCATTTCTCCTCAAATCATTTCAGAGGTTTTCGGTTTTGCTGTTGGAGATGATGAGATAGAACTCTCTGTAGAAGAGTTTGCTGTGATGCTAGACAGAATGGGGCATAATTCTGGTAACCCCTCTAAAATTTTAAAAGTTAACCTAGCTATTGAGTTTAGGCTGTTAGCAGATATCACAGGCAAGGTAATCTGTGCAAAGAGGACTGCACACGATGCCATTACTAGGCATCAATTTTGCATTATGGCTGCAATTTTGGATAAGAAGCATCCCAATTGGGGTTTGATTGTTTTTGATATGATTAAGAAGAAAATGGATAAGAACTTTGTCCACTTTGGAAGGGTTCTTGGTTTGATTCTGAACCACTGTTGCCCTCAGTTGCTTGTGTCCTCAAAGAAGCACATCAATGCTTCTAAGAGGCTCACTTGTGCACTGATTGGCAAGTGGGACAGGAAGATTGTGAACTCCAGGGCAGCTGCAGCAATGAGGACTTCTGCAGACACCAGGACTGTAGAGGTCACTCTTCCTCAGTCTACTGGCCCAGAAGCAGGGATTTTGCCATCTTCCTCCATCATCCTCCCATCCTCTTTCATTCCAACAACATCAATCTTCTCATCCACTCAACCCATCCCTTCATCCATTTCTACTATTGCATCCTCCATTCCTCCACTCATCACCTCTTCTTCCATGAGCTTGGAGTTCTCATCTCATGAGGACATCCTTTCCCTTGATATTCATGATGAATCCTTCATGGATGCCTATACCTCCTCTCCTCATGACTTCCATCCTTCAACAACTTTTTCAGAACTTCTTCTATCCTCCATCCATGAACCAGCTATCCCTCCCATGTCTGCAACACCAACAACATCTTCTACCTTCACCTTCTCTGCTGCTCCCTCTACCTCTACTCAAGTCCCACTTGAGCAAGTGGATCTTTTGCCCCTGGCCAATAAGCTTTTTGATATTTTGGCCCCTAGGCTCTCCTCTCTATTGGATGCCAAGCTGGCTCCTCTAGTCCTTTCCCTGAGCTCTCTCTCTGCCTCAGTCTCATCCCTCTCATCCTATCTGGCATGCCCTTCTTCTGGGGGCCTAGAGTCAGCTGCCACTGATTCTAGGCAGGGGGAGATGTCAGCAGAAGAAGAGCTGCAGCCTTTAGCAGTACAGGTAGTACAGGCTTATTCAGAGACAGTCTCAACAGTAGAAGTTCAGATGACCTCTGAGGCTCCTCCTCAAGGTTCAGTTCAGATGATCAGCAGTGCCTTAGACTTTCAATCCTTGGCATCTTCTGTCTAGAGCTTCCACCTTCCAGCACATCTTCAATTCAGTAACTACAGCCTCCTGCCTCCTCAAGAAGACCTGTCTAGGGCTATTGTCCCTTTTCAGAAGATCATTCCATCCTCCTTGGCTGTTGATGCCATGATCCTTGATGAAGCAGTGGTAGTTGTGGCTCCTGCTTGTGATGATATTGTTGTTGAAGTAGTAGTAGCTGCCAAGACTATTCCCTCAGAAACTTCAGGTGAATTGATTGAGACACCAGATGAAGTTGAGACCATTGTCTCACAAGTTCTTCAGGAACTAGCCACCTCAGCCTCTATGGCTCCTGAGGCTATTCCCTCTCCTGCAGTGTTAGACTCCTCCTCAACACTGTCAGTAGACCTTCCTTCAGTTACTTCTTCAGATGCTCCAGCCCCCATCAATTTTCTTATCTCAAAGAGAACCTACATAGATCCTTATGATGAATCTCAAAGCTCAGAGGATGAATTTGCAACTGATTCTGATGACTCCTCTGCAACCATTGCAAGGAAGAGGAAAGCAAGATCCAAAGCAATGAAAAGAGTTCCATTGTCTAGAACCACAGATCATGACATCCCCTACTACATCAAGTACAACTGTGAAATCACTGAGCCCTGGATGCAATACTCTCTAAACCAAAGAAAGGCAATGAAGAAGAAAAGAAAGTTCAATGAAGGCCCCTCCAAGCCTGTCATTCAGCCTCCACCTCCACCTCCTCCAGATGCAGGTGCAAGTGCAAGCCTCTCTTCCAATCCTGCCCCATCATCCCTGCATGGCAAGACCTATCAGTCAAGAAGATCTCAAGGGTATAACCAGCAAAGGGGAAACCAGCAAAGAGGAAACAATAGAGGTAGGCAGTCCAGAGGAAGATCAGGATCTCAACCTTACCAAAGGGGAGGACCCATTGATCCAACCTCTGGTCCCTATCCTTACAGACCCAGAGTTGACTTGACTCCAAGAACTCATCAAGAACACTCTGCCAACAGATATGAACCAGCTATTCCTTTTGAAGACCCTACTAAAACTCCAGCTTACTGGAAGGCCAGGATGACTGAGATGGCTGCTCTGAATGAGATTGACAGAGCTAGAGCAAAAGGTCTAGACACCTCTCAAATCAGCACCATGTCAGATCAAAGGAGAGAAGAATTGGAGAAATACAAATAAAAGAAATTCTTTGATTCTGATAAGTATATGCAGCTTCATCCTGCAGCTGTACCAGCTAGTGGAAAAAGCCAGAAATCCTTAGGTGCAGCTGAAGATTACAGATCCAAGAAGGATGCTACAAACCCTAACAGGGAAATCATCTTCAAGGCAAGTGATCAAGACAAAGCTCCAAAGGAAAAGTAATGTAAGGTGTTTTATTTCTCTTCCTCTGCTGGATACAGGACATTAAACATTATTGCTGCTATATAGTGTTATATATATGCTGCTTTATTCTGTCATATGTCTGGTTGTATTTTATTCAGTTTTGTCTTTACTTCTTTTTGAATCCCTAAATTCATGTAAATAGTAATCCTAATCCAAATAGGGGGAGATTGTTGGAACACCCTATTACTATTTGGGTCAGGATGACTATATTTCTATAGGGATTTTGTGTTGTGACCTCCTTGTTGTTATAAAGGTCACATAGGTTAGTTAGAGTCCTCTTCAGCTCGACGCAGAGTTGACTTCAGCTCGACACAGAGTCGAACTCAGCTCGACGCTGAGTCGACCTCAGCTCGACGTGGAGTCGACCTCAGCTCGACGTTCCGTCGACCCCAGTTCTGCTTTCTGAAACCTCTCTCTGGCCGACGTGTGTCATGCTCAGATCGACGTTTTATTGTGAGCTCTACGTTTTCCAGACTCCTGTCAGTTTTGAATAGGAATTCAAATTCCTTCTGTCAGAACAATTAATGCTGAAGATTTATTGACCGTTACAGCAAATCTAGTGCATGGCTCAAGGAATTTTCTAAGGAATGTTTGCCTGACACTTCCTTTGGAGACATGGACATTTAAGGAAAGCATTTAATGCTGGCTGCCAATGGTTATCAAAGACTCAGAAGAAGAATTCAGAGATATAATCTATCAGTCAATAGAGATTAAAAAAAAAGATCTCTCTCTCTCTTGCTCTCTGTGATATTCATTCAAGCTTACACACAGGAATTCTGATTGCTTCAGACACAACCATCCAACGTGTTTGGATCATCTTTTGCTGGAGCAGATCAGATCATTGAAGACCTGTCACCCTTATGCAAAGCTCTCCTTCCTGAACTACTTATTGATCTCAGGGGGAGCTCTGACAACATCAACAGATCCACTTTGCTTCTCCCTACTTATTGATAGAGAAGACACCATCAGCTTTTTCTTTTTCTTTCTGTATAGGGTTTTAACTCCCTTCAAAAGTTACCTTTGGTTTTGCTGAAACCTGGTCAAAAATCAGCCCCTTTGGTTTGTGAGAACCTGGTCAAAAACTCTCTGGTGCTCAAGACACCTGATCAACTCATCTTGAAGTGGATTCCTATCAAGGGTGATAGAAGAGTGGACTACCCAAGATTTTGGGGAACCACTATAGCTCCTTGTGTATTCTGGTTGCTTGTTTCTTTGTGTTTTGCTTTGTGCTGTGATTCTCTTCTCTCTCTGATTAATTGCTATAGCACTATACACTAAGTAAATCTAAGCCTTTTCTCCACATAAGCTTTAATTTTCAAAATTATTTTAAATAACTCTATTCACCCCCCCTCTAGAGTTAGGATTGATCTTATCCCTCACTTTCACGATCTGAGGTTGTTACTCTTAAGTCCTATGACAGAGGACTTTCTAGTCTTGGTCAATACAACCCGATCTCTGGAGAAGGATCTGAAGAGAAATCAAGGTAAGAAGGACTCGGCGTTGAAGATGTTATACTTTAAAAATCCAAATTAATCAAAGTCTGGGTACTAAAAGCAGAATAAGAAACCCAAAAATTCTTGACCGACTACTTCATCGATTACTACTAGTGCATCATTTGGGAGAGGAGGCACAAATCTTTGTTATAATTATGGCAACCTGGGGCATATAGCCCGCAACTGTTTGAGTGGCAAATAGGAGAAGAAGGCTGGAGCAAATGCTGATAAAGGGAAGGCAGTGGAGTCAACAACATCCCATCAGGCTCCAACCCTACCGAGATTCTATAACCTTGGCCAGTAGGCGGCCATCATGCAGGGCAATGCAGTGACATGTATGTGTTAGATTTTAGCCATAGTACTTTGCATACCTTGTGTCTTATGCTTTGGTCGTATGACTGTCGTGTTATATGCTTTATCGTGGTTATTGACTATCTGGCTCAAGTACTGTTTGATACAGTAGCTTCACACTCTTTCCCATCCGAGGACTTCGTATCATGTATCAAAGTACCCTATTCTGTGGCTAAGGATAGATTGGATGTGTTGTTACCTAATGGTTGTTCGATGTGCGCGTATAGAGTATGTCGCATTAAAGTACTGATCGGAAGTCAAACTTTTGACTTGGAAGCTTCTCTACTATCGATAGTAGAGTTTGACGTGATATTTAGAATAGATTGGTTCTTAGTGCAAGGTGCAATCATTGATTATAGTTTGAAGACTGTCAAACTGGGATTAAATACCAGCCAAGAAACTACTTGCTCTGGTCTGAAGGGATTGAGCAAAATGATGATGTCTGCTCTCCAAGTAGTTAAGGTAGTTCATGAGGGTGCATTGTTGTTCTTCACCCTTCTAGAGGCTAAGAAGAGTAAGTCTAACTTTGCCAGTATTCCTATTGTGGGGGAGTTTGCCGATATTTTTCCCAAAAATCTCCCTAGAGCCCCAACTCAGAGAGAGATCGAGTTCACCATTGAGTTGGTGCTAGGTGCCATGATGGTGTCGCGGTCTCCTTACTGCTTAGCACCAAGAGAGATGGCAGAATTGAATGTGCAGGTTCAAGAGCTTATAGAGCAGGGGTTTGTGTGTCCAAGTTCGTCACCTTGGAGCACTCCAGTCCTCTTTGTTAAGAAAAAGGACGAAATTCAGGGACTCTGTATCGATTATCGGGAGTTGAACAAACTAGCAGGGAAGAACAAGTACCCAATTCCAAGGATCAATGATCTTTTGACCAGCTGGTTCAATACACGATATTATTAGCTGAGAATCAAGGAAAGTGATATTGCCAAGACAGCGTTCAGTACACGATATGGGCATTATGAGTTCACTGTCATGCCTTTCGGGCTGACTAATGCGCCATCCGTGTTTATAGACTTAAAGAACAGGACATTCAAGGAGTATTTGGATCAGTTCGTGATTATGATCATTGATGATATCCTGGTGTACTCCTAATCCGAGGATGATCAAGTGGAGCACTTACATATTATTCTGGAGACCTTGAGGAGTAATCAGTTGAATGCCAAGTTCTCCAAGTGGGAGTTTCGGATATGTTCGGTGGCATTGCTAGGTCATATTGTTAGTGGTGATGCTATCGCAGTGGATCCAACAAAGGTTGTTGCAATCTAGGAGTGGCCTGTATTGTCTTCTGTGGCAGAGGTTTGGAGTTTTCTAGTGCTTGCTAACTACTATAGGAGTTTTTTGGAGAAGTTCTCACGGATAGCTTTACCCCTCACGAACCTAACAAGGAAGAATCCGAAATTTGTTTGGTCGCCAACATGCGCACAAGCCTTCGAAGAACTAAAAAAGTCATCTGACCACGACGCTTATTCTATGCTCGCCATGTGGGACAGAAGGCTTTCAAATTTACAACGACGCTTCAGGTAGTGGCTTAGGCTGCATTTTATTACAGCATGGGAGAGTAATATCTTATGGTTTGCACCATTTAAAGGTGAATGACAGAGATTTTATCTGATCCATGACTTGGAATTTGCGTCTTTGATATTCACACTGAAGCTCCGGAGTCACTATCTGTAAGGAGTGAGGTTCGACATTTATACAAACCATTAGGGCTTGAAGTATCTATTGGATCAGAAGGAACTAAATATTCATCAGCAAAGGTGGATGGAGTTCCCTAGGAACTACACCTTCAAGATACATTATATCCCTAGAAAAGGTAATGCGGTTGCGGATGCATTAAGTCACAGAGCTCACGCATAGGCCAATTGGTTTTTGATTCATGAAGAACATCTTGTTCAAGATTTGGAGGTTTTAGAGATCTCTTGTGTAGATAAGAGGTCTAGTGTTGAAGCACATTTGAACTATACAGAGGTACGGTATGACGTTGATGATAGAGTTCGGAAGGATTTGGAGTTGGATGACAGTATGAAACGTTACATGGATAAGTGTTTGGAAGGGTCAAATACCCAGTTTAATGTTGATAATGGGCTGTTCTGGAAGAACAGTCATTTATGCGTCCTAAAGGTTGGAAAAATACAGTGAGAATTAAAGTATGAGGCTCATTATACCAAGTACTAAATTCACCCAGGGAGTACGAAAATGTATAAAGACATGAAAAAGCTATTCTGGTGGCAAGGACTGAAGAAGAACATAACATTATATGTAGCAAAGTGTCAGACTTGTGCCTTAGTGAAGGATGAATGTTAGAAGACCGGTGGATTTTTCAAGTCTTTGCCTATAACTGAATGGATGTTTTACGATATTTCCATGGATTTATTGCATGGTTTGCTGAGATCACAGAAGGGAAGCGACGGCATCTGTGTGATTGTTGATTGTTTTTTGAAAGTGTCCCAGTTCATCCCGAATAGGAAGGACGATTCGGTGGAGAAACTGGCAGAGTAGTATGTGGATAATATTGTTTGACTGCACGGTATGCCCCGTAGCATTGTGAGTGACCAAGATAGGCGCTTCACGTATAACCAGAGGATGGTACCTCAACTGTTGGGTACAAAACTGAAGTTCAGTACAACCAATCATCTGCAAACCGATGGTCAAACCGAAAGGGTAAACAAGACGATGGATGATATGCTTCGTATGTGCTCCCTAGTTTTAGGGAAAAAGTGAGAGGATCACTTGTATATGATCGAGTTCGCTTACAACAACAGCTACCAGCCAAGAATTCAAATGGTGCCCTTCGAGGCCCTATATTTTAGAAAGTGTCGTACTATGTTGTCATGGTTGGAGGCAGGTGAGTCAAAGTTGTATAAGAAGAAGGAAGTTTAGGATGGGACTTCCATTATTCGAACAATCGGGGAGCGGCTTTTGAAAGCATAGGATAGGCAGGCTAAATATTGCAATGTCAAGCACAGAAGTGTTGAGTTCACCGTGGGCGATTGGGTTTACCTAAAGATCAAACCGTTCAAGGGTGTGTCAAGGATTTGACGACTAAAAAAGCTAAGCCCGAGATACCTTGGGACAATTGAGTTTTTGGTGCGCGTTGGTGAAGTGGCTTATCATTTGAAGCTTTAAACAGAGCTTAGTGCTCTATATGACGTATTCCACATATCAGTATTGTAGAAGGCAGTGCAAGAGCCTACGCAGGTGATTGTGGCGGATCAGGTACCAATTTATGGTGCGTTGAAAACGAAGGTCAAGCCCATTCTTATTGAAGACTCAAAAGTCAAGCAACTTCGAAATAAGTCTATCAGGATGGTCAAGGTCTATTAGGACAATTGTTATCGAGAGAAGCTAACGTGGGAGCAGGAGAAAACCATGAAGGCGGAGTTCCCCGAGCTTTTTATGTGAGGTATATTTTCGTAGTATTGATACTCTTTCTTTTTCCTACAATATGTAATTTCGGGACGAAGTTTTTTAAGTGGGGGAGATTTGTAACACCCCAAAATTTTGTAGGTAGGAAGAGAGGGTATCGTGCGGCAGTAGGCTGTTAAGCCGCTGTAGTAGTGTCAGGCGTCGAGAGCATTAAGTGAGGCAAGGTGACTAAACGCTTAGAATACTGCGCGATGGTACGCTCTTATCGCGTGACATTAGCCATTTAATTTGCTGAGCTCTCGGGAAGCTATCTCCTGGCGGTATAGATACTGCAGGTGGTAGTTTGGAAATTTCTTTGTGGATGCACTTTGGTTTCTATAGCGTGGTAGTGGAAACTATTGCATGGAGGTAGCAGGAGCGGTCGTGTCATAACCGTCCCGAGATACCACGAGGCGCAAGCATCCTATCGTGTAGCGATAGCGAAGCTGTAATTGTGTAGCTACGTGTTGGCGTGTGGTTGGAGTGACTAGGCGGTGATAAGCGAATCAAGGCATTGATTGGTAGTACCGCGCGGTGGTATCTAGTTACCGCACGGCGGTAGCTTTATTTTTTGTATTGGTTTGACCATTTTCATTTCATTCTTTTGGAGTTTTAGAAACTTGGGGTGGACGTTTGGAGGAGGTGAAACAATGCCGGAGTGGGAAGATCTTACTACTGTTTGAGATTCAGAACTCGGATTCGCAAAGCGAGTTCGAATCAACGGAGTTAAAGGCATAAAGATCATATTCATCCGGTTAAAATCTATTCCATGGCCCGGAAGCGGACTTCTAGGGTAATGATCCTCTTCCCTGGACATGTGAAGTACTTATTTTTGGAATTAGAGGGTAGACACTCTGCGAACACGTGGAAGCTGTTCTCGCGATGGGTAGATGTAACAGCCCGGTTTAGAGCTCAGAGGCTGCCGCACCCAACCATGGGCCGCACAGCGTGTCTCGCTCGGTTGCCTGCTACAGGGTTGCAGCCCAATACAACCAAACGCAAACGCATATCAGGCCTATTTCTCAGCACGGTACGGTGTTGGCGCTAGGTATCGAACCCTCAACCCTTGATAACACACTCCTCCAACTACAGCGTAGTTGGTCATAGCCACTGTTGTAGGAGTGTGTTATCAATGGTTACTGGTTTGATACCTAGTGCCAATATCGTACCATGCTGAGAAATAGGCTGGATATGCATTGGGGTGTATTGGGTTACAGCCCTGTAGCGGGCCATGCGGAGAGACACGCTATGCGGCCCTTGGTTGGGTGAAGCAGCCTTTGAGCTCTAAACTGGGCCATTACATAAAATGTGCAGCCCAATACAGAGGTTGTCTCACCCAACCAAGGGACGCACAGCGTGTCTTTCCCTATGGCCCGCTAAGTTTAGTATAAAACAATAGTCTTTACGTTACTTGGGAAAGTAGTGCTTTAGTTTTATAAACATGACGTGCATGAGGTACATACAGTAATGCTTTTAGGGTTTAAAATACCTATCATGCAACCTAGCATAATGCATCCCCAGAAAGCAAGTGAACAACCTCCAAACAGACAAAAATAGCAGTTTCAGTTTATACCCAGCATCACAAGTAAGCCACCAGTGGGAGTACACAACCTGACACGAACCCACTGGTGAGAATGCATGTCTATATAGAAGGAAGAAAACTACCTCACTAGGATGAGGTACAATAATCTCAACTACCTAGGAGGCCACAAGCTAGCGCAACAAGAAAACTAGCCGCTCAACCGGCTACAACCTGAACCTGTGGCATTCAAAGAAAGAATACCTCAGCAAGAATATAATCAAAAGAAGTGGAGCATTAGATACATAAACAATAAAAGAAGGGGTTTACCAACCCTGCAACAAATGCTATTAAAAAGAGTAGAAGGAAATAATCAAGACAGCAAAAAGAAAACACTGTCTAAAGAGCAATCAAGGCACACCAAGTGCAAGAATGAATAGCGACATGCTATGCCAAACACCTGCAGTAGCAACAAGGAAAATATATGACAATAGAAATAGCCATCTGAAAGGAAAGGAGATAACAATCCTAACTTTGCGAATTATTGGCCGTGGTAAAACCTTGAGTCAGGGTTGGTGGCAAAAAATAGCCCTCTTCCAAACAACCAGACCCAAAAATGCTCAAGGGTGAAAAAAACAACCAGTGGCAGCTACATGGTCCACACACCAAACCAAACAAGCCAAAAACAGCCTAACTGGTGGTGGACACAGCTCAGCACAAACTATTTACCCCTTACAGAGCCACCATAAATGCCAACTGCCATAATCCGTGAGTCGGCATTCAAAAACTATCCGATAACAAAACACCCCCCCTAAGGGAAAAGCCACACTAACAATCCTCGAGAAAACACCCACCCAAGGAAAAAACATCGAGTTCACTCGATGCGGCATTGAGTGAGCTCCACTCACTCAACGCCAATACCCAGCGAGGAAGACGTCGAGTTCACTCGACGCTACGTTGAGCGAGCTCCACTAACTCAACACCAAATGACTTAACCGCAAAAAAACTCACTCTCGGGACGACGACGTTGAGTGAGTTCAGCTTACTCAACGCTGTCAATGCTAAAAAGCCGATGGAATTGAGTGACTTCACCACACTCAATGCTTTCGACTTAGAAGAGAAACATCGCCAGACAATACGGAGTTGAGTGAGCTCAACTCACTCAATGCCAAAATACTTTGGAAAAAAATTCTAGCCAAGACGGCGTTGAGTGAGCTCAACTCACTCAATGCCAAAAGTAGACGGCATTGAGTGAGCTCACGTTACTCAACTCCAAAAGAATTAGAAAAAGTCTCTGTCAAAATGTAGACGGCGTTGAGTGAGCTCAACTCACTCAACGCAAAAACCAGACAGCATTGAGTGACCTCAACTCGCTCAACGCCAAAGGCAGATGGCGTTGAGTGAGCTCACCTCACTCAACGCTGTCAACGCTTTTGGACTTAGACTCCAGACCTAATAGCTAGGCCATGAGTGTGTCCACTACACTCAACGCTTTTACACTTAGCCTCTAAAATGATCTTCTGCCCTAGTCTAACACTCAACGCCTGTTATACAGAGAACTAAAAAAAAGAAATGAATTTCTAACTTCCTCACTTATACCCCTTCTACCCGGCTACAGCTACCAACAAACCTGAGCTTATACTAGCAACCTAAAATCCAACAACCAGCAACTACCTGGACAAAAAACAGCACTAAGGAGAGAAAATAACTTGATTTGGTCAAGATTGGTAGTAAACCTGCTCGAGACAAAGACTGCAGCAACCCTAGCTTCTAAGAGAGAAAAGAATGAGCTACTGCAACAAAATTAATTGGAACAAAATCAAGGTTGGCAAGGGCAAATAACGCCACTTGCCTCTTCCTCCAGGAAACAGCAGCTACCTTCCAAAATTCGGCATCGGCGGCAAGATCGGCCACCTGAGAGGAAATCTGAAGCTTTTAGGGGGAAGATGAGCAAACCCGAAAAACCCTAGCTTACAAAGACAACTCTAGAAGAAGAAACAATTACCTAGGGAGGAAGATCCAGGTGAGAGCAGTCCAGATCTGCCCTTACCCGAGAAAAGCAAGCTCTAGATTGCAAGAAATCACCGGCCAGAGCTCAAGCTTTTCCGTCGCCCAAAAACTATCACTGGAAGCTATTCGACGGGTTTGGAGAAGAAGAATAGGGATTAGACCAAGATAATGCTATTATAATAACTCTTAAACCACTTGGCCACTAAGTATTATAATACTATTATAAATCAGCCACTAGTATAGTAATATAGGAATAACAGCCACTGAAATATATCTAATATAATATACACTATACTATTATATCTGATAATATAATATTAAAAATCATCCACTACATATATGTACAGTAATAAAACCGGCCAAGGAAAACTGTCCAAGCAAATCATTATATCAGCTAAAAAAATAACACGCTAAAATGACGCGAAAAAACAAGCAATCTCGGAATTTGACGAAATTCACATCGTAGCTAAACACCCACGCTACGAAAACAACGGTGAAGTCAAAAATAGCATCCAACGATCAAAACTCGGGATAACACCTCCCGAAGCCAAAACACAAGCATTCCCTGAGAGGCTCCGTCGAGTTACCAAAACAGACTCCGCCTAGCTGGGGAACCTTGCAAACAGGCTATAAACAAGCCACTCAAGAACCTAAAGAGCTAAGACTACGCTCTAACAATGGCAAAAGGCAGGAAATGCATCAACGTAACGCCGAACAATGATTATACAAATCACAGAAAAACCGGGGGCGTTACAACCACTACCCCTACAAGAAATTTTCACCCTGAAACTTTACACAACACTCCTATCAAGAAGGAAAAAGAAATATCCAAGCAAGAGCTATAATAGAAAATGCAAAACATACCAGGCACAAGTAAGGGAAACAGATGAGGGTGAGCCTCCCTCATAGCCGACTCTAATTCCCAAGTCGCGCTTTCCACACCTTGATTTCTCCACAAAACCTTAACCATTGGAATTTATTTCCTCCGCAACGCTCATTCTTGAGCATCCAGAATACGAACAGGCATCTCCACATTAGAAAGATTTGGCTCTAACTGAGGCACAAAATTCAAAACTTGCCTGTCTCTTAGCACACACTTTCTTAGTTGGCTAACGTGAAAACATCGTGCATGCCAGGAAAGTTCGCAGGCAAATCCAGCCTATAAGATGCCACACCAATCCGCTTAATGATATTAAATGGGCCCACATAACTCGGGTCCAACTTCCAGTTCTTACCAAACCTCTTGATTCCAATCATCGGGGAAACCTTTAGAAATACCAAGTCCCCCACAGCAAACACCAGATCAGATCTACGCCGGTTGGCGTACTTCTCATATCGCTCCTGGGTTATCTGAAGCTTCTCCCGAATAATCTTCTTAGCAGTTTCCATCTCTTGGAGTTCATCTGGACCCAACAAAGGTCTCTCGCCAACCTCAGCCCAAAATAAGGGAGTCATGCAGCGCCTCCCATACAAAGCTTCAAAAGGAGGCATTTGCAAGCTTTCATGATAACTGTTATAATAAGCAAACTCTATAAGACTCAAATGCTCATCGCACGCTCCTCCGTTGTCTAAAATATAACATCTGATCATGTCCTCCACTATCTGATGTACTCGCTCTGTCTGACCATTGGTCTGCGGGTGGTATATGGTAGAATATCTCAAATCCGTACCCAAACCTTCTTGCAAACTTTTCCAGAAGCAAGATGTAAGCCAGGAGTCTCGGTCTGAAATAATGCTGAGTGGAACACCATGCAATCAGAAGACTTCATTTAAATACAGCTCAGCTATTTTCTTCATCGAATAGTCGATCTTATAAGGTACGAAGTGAGCACACTTCATTAATCTGTCCACACTCACCAAAACTGAATCATATTCTCTAGGAGATCTCAGTAAACTCGTGATGAAATCAATCGAAATGCTCTCCCACTTCCAAGTCAGAATCTCCAATGGAGTCAACTTGCCACCAGGCCTTCCATGATTTCCCTTAACACGCATACAAGTATAACACTCAGAAAAAAAACCTGGCAATATCTCCCTTCATCCCACACCACCAGGAAATTTGCTTTAAGTCATGATACATCTTGGTAGATTCTGAATGGTAGGAAACACTAGAATTATGTGCCTCCCTGCACATCATAACTCAAATATCTATAATGACGGGGATACAAAATCTTCTGCGGTACTTCAAAGTACTTGTATGATCAATCGAGAAATCTGGTAACTCCCCTTTCTCAGTGTTGAAGTTGAGACCGGGCGGTCTGTCGGTCTGGCTTGGCGGGTTATTGACCGGGCGGTCTGGCGGTTTGCCTCCAGCGGGTTGGTTGCTGCGTTGAGGTCTGAGGTCCAAGCGGTCTGTTACTGGCGACTAGGAGACCGGGCAGTCTAACGGTCTCACTTGGCGGCTTCTCTCTCTCTGGTAGTGGCCGAGCAGTTAGCCCTACTGTCTAACCGCGCGGCTTGTTCCGGCCTGTTATTCTAGCCGCCCAGATTCTTTTGTATAGTTTTTAGTCCCACATCTCTTATTTGTATTCTCTCTTCTCTCCTCCATTCTATATAAGGGAGGCCATACCTTTGTAATAGACACCTTTTTCTGATAATAAAATTTCAGTTATACCATTTCCGGCTTGTTTTAGTTCGCTTCTTACATGGTATCAGAGGAATCGATCTTTTCCTCCTGATTCTGTTCTTCTCTCTGTCCGCGCGGCTTGCTTCTCCGGCTTGCGCCCTGTCCGCGCGGTCTCCCTGTCGTTGCCCTCTGTGTGCGCGACCTGTTGCCTTGTTCACTGCGATCTGTCGCCTTGTTCGCCGCGACCTATCGCCGTGTGCCTTGCCCTCTCTTGTGCTTCTGTTCGAGCGGACTGTCTGCTTGCCGCTCGACTTCTTCCCCTTCGCTTGTTACTGCGGCTTGGTCGTGGTCTCTCTGGCCGCTGGTGTCTGTCATCCTGACCGCTGCAGTTCCTCTTCTGCCTATCCGCGCGGCCTGTTTTCTAACCGCGCGGCTTCCTGTTGTTTGCTCTTATGGCTCTTTCTGATGCTTCTACCGCCACCACTCCTGCCGCCACCCCTGTAGCCAATCCGGCTCCTCCTCCTACTCCTTCCGGGAACCTTGGCACCGTTTCCAAGCTTGTCGGCTCCAACTACCCGGATTGGAGCGTCTCTTTCACCTTTCTCCTTCGCTCGCAACGCAAACGCCACCATCTCGTTGATGACCCTCCTCCTACCACTTCTCCTCTCTTTGATGACTGGGATGCGAGTGACGCTCTTGTGCGTACTTGGCTCGCTAACAGTCTATCCGATGAATGCCTTCCCGTCATCCGTCATGATGAGACGGTGAAGGCCGCTTGGCTTCATCTTGCTGCTTTGTATTCCAAAGGGGCTCAGACGTCCCGCATCTATACGTTGTATGCGGACCTCTTTGCCCGGCCTACCTTGTCTCCCGCTGCTGCCTACCAACAAGTTCAAGCTCTTGGGGCTGAGATTCTTCAGAATCGCCCCTTTTCTGCGGATCTGGCTCAACAACACAAGCACTTCCAGGAGCTTCTGGTTGTGTGTTATCTGCTCCGTCTTCCTGACACTTATGACATGATCCGCCAACAAATTCTGGGTGAGGCGGAATCTCCTACATTAGATGCCACCGCTGCTCGCATCGCCGCTGTCACCTCTCTCCTTCAGCGCCCGCTTCTACCCGCTCCTTCTCCTCCGGATAACTATGCTCATCAAACTCAGCGGAGTGGCTCTGGTAGCCGCAGTCATCAGTCTGGCGGACGTCCTTCTTCCCGCTATCTCTGCTCTCACTGCGGCCGCACCGGACACACTCTTGACCGCTGCTGGACAAAACATCCCCATCTTCGCCCCTCGGGTGACTCTTCCGCCTCTTCTTCCAAGCCGTCTGCTTCCGTAGTCACATCATCAGGTAGTGCCCATGTAGTCACTCAAGGTAAATGGCTTATCGACTCCGGTGCTACTAATCATATGACGGGCAATCCTCAGTGCTTCTCTCTCCTCGAACAGCATGATCGGTTGCCCCCGGTCCTCATTGCAGACGGTTCTCCCTCCCCGGTTCATGGGTTGGGAGTGGTTCATGTTACTCCGTCCCTTCGGCTAGAGGACACTCTCTATGTGCCCAAGTTTCCGTGCAATCTGTTATCGGTTACTTCTTTGTGCAAGCAGCTTCAATGTTCTGTGACGTTTACTCCATCTTCTTGCTCTTTTCAGGATCCGAGCTCCTAGCGGACGATTGCTACTGGGACTGAGAGTGGCGGCCTCTACTTCCTCGACAACGTTTCCGCTTTGTCCGCATTCTCTTCTTCTTGTACGGATCTTCTCCAGTGGCATCTCCGTCTCGGTCATCCTCCACCACGGCTTCTGCATCAGCTTCTGCCCCACCTCCCTCCCTCCACTACTCCTCTCCACTGCGAAGCATGTCAACTTGGCAAGCATCATCGTTCCTCCTTCCCGCCGAAGCAAGGTCGGGGCTCTACCCGTCCGTTTGATCTAGTCCACTCCGACATCTGGGGACCTGCTCCTACCCTTACTATTGGTCGGGGTAGTTCTTATTTTGTAACTTTTATTGATGATTTTTCTAGATGTACTTGGGTGTATCTCTTACGAGATCGCTCTGAACTGTTTAATGTATGGACCTCCTTTTATCATTTAATCAAAAATCAGTTTGATGTTAGTGTTAAAACTTTTCGCTCTGATAATGCAAAAGAATACTTAAGTCATGCTTTTACCTCTTTCTGTGTTCAACATGGCGTTATTCATCAAACAAGTTGTGTCTATACATCCCAACAAAATGGGGTGGCGGAACGCAAAAACCGTCACCTCCTCGATGTTGCTCGCACATTAATGACTCAAATGCATGTCCCTCACTCATATTGGGGTTATGCTGTTCTTCTTGCTTGCTATCTCATCAATCGCATTCCTTCCTCCGTTCTTCAGGGAAAAACCCCTTTTTCCATCCTTTATCCTGGCAAGGAGCCTTTTCCTCTCCCTCTCCGAATCTTTGGGTGCACTGCTTTTGTGCATGTCCCATCTGCCACCCGTGATAAGCTCTCCCCTCGCTCCACCAAATGTGTTTTTCTGGGGTACTCGGTCACTCAGAAAGGCTACTGCTGCTTTGATCCTGTTCTTCGTAAACAGTTTGTCTCCGCTGACGTCACCTTCTTCGAGAATGCCTCCTACTTCTCGGATGACTCCTCTTCTCTTCCTCCCACCTCGGATTCTCCTGTTATTCCGTTCGTTCCCTCGTCTCCTACTGCGATATCCGCTCCTCCTCCGTCTCCGCCCACTCCTCTCCCTCCACCTCTCTCTCCGCCTCCATCTCCCTCATCTCCGCTGCCGTCGCTCTCTCCTCCCGGGCCAGCTCTCTCTGCCACAGATGCTCTGGATGCCGAGGAGCCCGCCGACCTGGATCTTCCTGTAGCTCTTCGCAAAGGGGTGCGGACGTGTACCCTACACCCCCTTGCTGCTGTTGTTTCATATGATCGTCTTACCCCTTCTTGCAGGGCCTTTGCGCTGGCTATCTCTGCTACTACCACACCTCGTTCCTACCAGGAGGCCCTTGCCATTCCTCACTGGAAGCTGGCCATGGATGAGGAAATGGCGACCCTCACAGAGCGGGGTACCTGGACTCTTGTCCCTCCTCCTCTTGATACAGATGTTGTTGGCTGTCGATGGGTCTTTGTAGTCAAGTTTGGCCCAGATGGCACTGTAAACCGGTACAAAGCTCGTCTGGTGGCTAAGGGCTTTACTCAAACCTACGGGGTTGATTACTTTGACACCTTCTCTCCCGTGGCTCGTCTCAGCACTATACGGGTCCTTCTCTCTGTGGCAGTCAACAAAGACTGGCCCCTTTCCCAGCTGGATATCAAGAATGCCTTCCTTTATGGTGATCTTCAGGAGGCCGTCTACATGGAGCAACCTCCAGGGTATGTTGCTCAGGGGGAGACACGAGTCTGTCGGCTACAGAAGGCAATCTATGGCCTCAAGCAGAGCCCTCGAGCTTGGTTTGACAAATTCAGCGGCATCGTGGCGGCCGTTGGTTTTGCTCGCAGCGCTGCTGATCACTCTCTATTTATTCGCAAAACCTCTTCGGGACTGGTGGTTCTTGCAGTATATGTGGATGATATTCTTCTCACTGGTGATGACCAGGAAGGGGTAGCCTTGACAAAGCGGCATCTTCGCCAACATCTAGTCACAAAAGACATGGGTTCTCCGAAGTACTTTTTGGGGATCGAAATCTCTCGGAAGCCCAACTCTTTAGTCCTCTCTCAGCGTAAGTATGCTCTTGATATTTTAAAAGAAGCAGGATTGACTGGGGCCAAACCTGCCCGATGTCCCATGGCTGTTGGAGAAGACAAAACCTGGACAGATGATTCGCCTCTTCTTTCAGATGCTTCGCGGTACAGGCGTCTAGTTGGTAAGCTCATATACCTCACCGTGACTAGGCCCGACATCTCCTATGCTGTGGGCAAGGTGAGTCAATTCATGCAAGCTCCCAGGGAGTGCCATCTACAGTCCGCCTTGCGGATCTTGGAGTACGTCAAAGCAGCCCCTGGGAAAGGATTGCTCTTTCAGAAGAATGATCATCTGAGGGTTGAAGCTTACTCAGATGCGAGTTACGCGGATGACAAAGGGGACCGCAAGTCTACCTCCGGTTTCTGTACCTTTGTTGGGGGCAATCTGGTAAGTTGGAAGAGCAAGAAGCAATCTGTTGTCTCCAGATCCAGTGCTGAAGCTGAGTATCGGAGTATGGCATCGACCACTTGCGAACTAAAGTGGCTACGGGCTCTCATGTTGGATTTAGGAGAGGTCTACAACCATCCTCTACCTATGTTCTGTGACAACAAGGCTGCTATATATATCTCCAAAAATCCAGTCTTCCATGAGAGAACCAAACACATTGAGGTCGACTGTCATTTCATTCGTGAAGAGGTTCTGAAGGAACAAATTTGCACTCCCTTCGTCACGTCTGAAAAAGAGCTGGCCGACATCTTCACCAAGCCTGTATCCGCCTCATTTCTTCATATATGTGACAAGCTGGGAATGATCGACATATATGCTCCAGCTTGAGGGGGAGTGTTGAAGTTGAGACCGGGCGGTCTGTCGGTCTGGCTTGGCGGGTTATTGACCGGGCGGTCTGGCGGTTTGCCTCCAGCGGGTTGGTTGCTGCGTTGAGGTCTGAGGTCCAAGCGGTCTGTTACTGGCGACTAGGAGACCGGGCAGTCTAACGGTCTCACTTGGCGGCTTCTCTCTCTCTCTGGTAGTGGCCGAGCGGTTAGCCCTACTGTCTAACCGCGCGGCTTGTTCCGGCCTGTTATTCTAGCCGCCCAGATTCTTTTGTATAGTTTTTAGTCCCACATCTCTTATTTGTATTCTCTCTTCTCTCCTCCATTCTATATAAGGGAGGCCATACCTTTGTAATAGACACCTTTTTCTGATAATAAAATTTCAGTTATACCATTTCCGGCTTGTTTTAGTTCGCTTCTTACACTCAGCTCTAAGATTTAAATGCAGTAGATCTGGATCATCTTTTTGATGTAACCTCGTAAGCGCAATTCAAGAAGGCTCTTCTACTACCAAACTACACTGCAAGTCGCAGTTCCCCACAGAAATACCCATCAAATGAAATTCTTCCATTAATAACTCGACAGAGAGATTAAAAATCTTCCACGTCTTCCGACTTAGGGCATCGGCCACCACATTAGCCTTCCCGGATGGTACTGGATCTCAACATCATAGTCAACAACATACTCCAACCATCGCCGCTGGCGCAGATTCAATTCCTTCTGGGTGAAGACGTACTTTAAACTCTTATGATCGGTAAAAATCTTGCACTGTGCGCCATAAAACAGATGTCTCCACAACTTTAGCGCAAAAATTACGGCTACAAACTCAAAATCATGCATAGGGTAGTATCTCTCATGAGTCTTTAGTTTCCTGGACTCATCCGCAATCACTTTCTCGTCATGTATCAGCACACAAACAAGCCCAACATGCGATGCATCCAAATAAACCTCATAATCCATGCCCTACATAGGCAGAGTCAAAATGGGAGCACTGCACAATCTGTTTTTGAGCTCTAGAAAGGCTTCCTCACACTTTTCGCTCCAAACAAAAGCCGCAATCTTCTGAGTTAATCTAGTCAAAGGTGCAGCCATGGTAGAAAAACCCTTCACAAATCTCCTGTAATAGCCGGCCAACCCTAGGAAGCTTCTAATCTCTTTTGGTGTGCCCATCCTACTCCAATCCATCACAGCGGCTATCTTTTCTGGGTTAACGGAAATACCACTCTTATTGACCACATGGCCCAGAAATGAAACCTGAGGCAACCAAAACTCGCACTCACTCAATTTGGTGAATAGCTTGTGGTCCCTCAAATTAGATAAAACCAAGCGCAGATGCTGGTCATTCTCCTCAGCATTGCAGGAATAGATCAGAACATCATCAATAAACACGGCTACAAACTTATCCAAGAAGTCCTTGAATACACGGTTCATCATATCCATAAAGGCTGAGGGTGCGTTGATCAAACAAAATGACATAGCTATAAATTAAAAATGCCCATGCCTGGATCGAAATGCAGTCCGCAGAATTTCTGACTCGCGGATCCTGAGCTGTTGGTAGCCGGAATGAAGATCAATCTTAGAAAATACAGCACTACCGCACAACTGATCAAAAAAATCGTCAATCCTTGGCAGAGGATACCTGTTCTTAATAGTAATCTTGTTCAACTCTCTATAGTCGATGTAAAGCCTCATCGATCCGTCTTTCTCGTTTACAAACAAAATAGGAGGACCCTAAGGTAATGAGCTCGGCTTGATAAAACCTTTCTCTAACAACTCATCCAGTTGAATACGCAACTCTTCCAGATCTCGCGGGGCCATCCGGTACGGTGACTTCACAATATGACGCGTACCTGGCTTCAAATCTATCACAAACTCAACATCTCTATCAGGTGGAAGACCAGGAAGATCTTCAGGAAAAACATCTAAAAAATCGCACACCATAGGAATCTACTCCAAGCTCGGTACACTAACAACAGTCCCCATAACTAAGACCAAACAGGCAAAGCAACCAGAATCAAGCAGCTTCCGTACATATACCACCGAAATGATTGGAGAATCCTGGCGCGGATCACCATAAACACTCCCAGGATGACCGTTGTCCTTTACGAAGTCAAAGCGCTTAACCTTGCACTGGATAACTGCATCATACCTGGACAACCAATCCATGCCTAGGATAACATCAAAGTCTTCTGATGGTTAAAACTCGCGGCGCCCCGCGGGTTTAGTTTAATGGTTTATTAAAAAAAATCGGTGGTTATGTTTATTAGAAAGAAAGGCGGGCGCGCAAATTTATTTAATATAAAAAGGTTGAAACTGAGTTTTAACGAGAGGGAGGCAAGTGCACCTATCACGTGTAGTACAGGATATTCCCGGGGAGAAATATCGGGGTCGTATTATTCTCTGGGTCAGTTTACCTATTTCTACTCTTTCCCTGAAAGGACTATTATTTTACAGATAATATTTTTAGTTGTGTTTATAAAAAAAGGACGGCAGTCGTAAGAATATAAATAATGCTGAAAGAAAACAGTAAGCCGATGAAGAAATAGCACGATTAATATCAAAATAGAATTTGAACTAAGATAACTTTTAATAAAAAGAGATCCTGAATTTCAAATAAATTAAGGCGGAGACTTGGCCGTGGAGTTTCCACAAAAATTAGCACACCTATCTCTAGGTAATATCGCTCACCAAAACGCTAAGAATATTCGACCGATCGCTAGACCGATGAAGGATTCCTCTTAACGCCCGTATTACGCTAAGAACACCGCTATTGGGTGGGGAACCCAATTCAGTAGAGTTGCGCGCCTCCTCTCTCGAGGGTTAGAGCGGAGCTCTCTTTACCCAAGGGTGATCGGTCCATACACACGGCCTCTCGACTTGCTAGCGTATGGACTACCGAAATAGGGCCCGCACATCGATATGCGGTCCTACGCGTCGTAGACCCGGGGCAAACAATAAGTAATTTTAATTAACCAGAAAAAGAGGACCTTTAATTATTTAAAGCAATTTTATCTATCCCAATGCTCTTTAATATTGAGGGCTAAGAGCAGTTAGCCACTCATCGGAATGGGGATGGCTAAAGCTAGAAAGCGATAAAATAAAACAGGAAAGGAAAGCAGTAAATAAAGCAGTAAATGAAAGCAGTAAAAGAAAGCAGTAAATTACGAGTCCTGACTCAAGCGAGTGGGCGGGAATAAATCTATCTCATACACGTACGCACTCTACTTGGAATAAAATGCACAAACATGCACAAAACCTACTCAAGTGAGTAGGAAGAAAATTAAAGCGATAAATTGCAAGTCCTACTCAAACGAGTAGGCAGGAAATAAAAGCACGCCATTTAACACTTAACGAGTAGGCAGAAATAAATGCGCACACGCACACACTCTACATAAATTGAGAGAAAGCTATAAAATCTAAATTATACACGCACGCACACTATAGAAAAATTAAGAAAAACAAAGTTATCTAAAAATTAAAACAACGACATTTCTATCACTAGAATGCGGTAGAAATGCGTAAAAAGTCAAAATAAAATTTAAAGGAGTGAAAAGTTTTGCAAATAAACGCAAAAGATAAAATTGACGAAAAATTAAAATAACAACATTTTCATTCTTATAACTTTATAAAATGGATAAAAGTGAAATAAAACTAAAAAAAACGAAAAGTTTTTACGATCCTAAAAAGTTCTAAGTTAAAGAAAATAAAAACAACACTTCTTAAACCATTTTTATAAAACTATAAGAATGTAAACAAAGTAAAAGAAAATAAGAAATTAAACATAAACAAGTAAGATGTATGAAAACAAAATGGATAGCGTAACGGCTAGAAAAGCTGAAAATTCCTAAACTAAACGAGTAATAAAACAAAAAATGAATGCATAAAGAGAAAAGCAAAAAAAAGGAACGAAAAATTACTTAAGTTAGGGTGTTTCAAAATGAATTCCAAACAACATGTAGAGAGGATAAAAACTAACATTTCATTAATTGAAAAGAAGTTATATGGAAAGCTAAAACAAACATCCTAAAATAACCTAAGAGAGAGAGAGAGGGGGGGAGATAAAATTCCCTTACATTATATGAGAAGCCATTTGGGCAGCCCTAAGTAAAGTGGTAAAAAAAAGTGTACAGGAGAGCTCTCTGAAAGCTCTTATTTATATAAAAAAAAATTGGTTTGACACTCCCTACGACACAGGCGTGTCGGGGGGCGTGTCGGGGAGGGGGGGCGTGTTTGACTTAGCGAAATATGGCAGCTAGCTTCGTTCATGAAGGTTCTTGAAGTGACATGTGTCCTACACGGGCGTTTCGGGTTGAGTGACATGGGCATGTCAGCATAAGTGGCAAGGTGATGTCGGTAGTGGCTAGAATGAACACGGTTGGGGAATACAGGCGTGTTCATAGGCGTGTCCTTGTCGGGTTGAAGATGGTGTTGAGTAACTGACTGGCGGGAGGCATTGAGTGCAGGACACAGGCATATCGAGTCTTCGGACACGGGCGTGTCCTTATCGGGTAAAAAATGGCGTTGAGTAGCGTTGAGAGGTGAGCAGTGAAGTCGTTGAGTAGCGTTTAGTGCCTTGATATGGGCAGGTCGGTCATGTGACACGGGCGTGTCAGGTCAATTTTGACCATTTTCTTAAATTTTCAGAAATTCAAAATAAATTAAGTTTGAATAAAATTTCCAAAAAGAAGTAATTTATTAAATAAAACAAACTAAAAAAAGCAAAAATAAAGTAAAATGACATAATTGAAATACTATAAGATAGGTATATTTATAACTCATCAAATACCCCCATACTTAAGCTTTTGCTATTCCAGAGCAAAAGTAGGAGATAAACTTATAAGGAATAAAAAAGAATCCTAAATTTAACAACCGCTTAATTTAATTGTAAGAAAGATCTAAATAAATTTCCGGGATTTCGGAATTAAATCCTAAATTATGAAAATGTTATAAATAGAGGAACCATTTCAGAAAATACTTTTAAATGAGAAAAATAGAAAGTGAAAATTATTTTTGTTAGTTTAGCAAAAATGGATTGGAATTATAGAAAAAAACTTTAGCTAAAAAGAAAATAATAGGTAGTAATTCAATTTAAAAATTTTGCTCTCAAAAAGATTTAAATTAATACTAGAATCAAGAAAAATTGTATAAGTGGTTTGACAGTTATGAAGAGGGCTTTGATATTTTGGCGAGGTAATTTTTTTCTCGAACCTCCATAATTTTTTTCTTTTTGGATTATTAGGAAAATGAAATCTTATTTTCCTAATATAATTTTTTGTTTTCTTTCTTCATAAAGATAATAAACCCAATATATATGTATAGGAGTAATGAATTTGATCTTCTTACTCTGTAACATATAATCTTTTTAATTATTGGGTGCCTATGTTTACGGGACGAAATCTTATTCCCATTGACATAAGATATTTTAAAGGTGAAAGCGGGAAATCATACCAATTAAGGCATGGAAAAAAAGTGGATGGTTTAATTTCTAAAAGAAAACTAGAGTTTAATAAAAAAATTTGAGTGCAAACTTTTTAATTTGAACATTACTACGTTTCTGAAAGCATATATAGAAATAATAAAAAAATCCATAAATGTTATTTTCTAACATAAAAACGTGCTTTTATTCAAAAAATCAGAAGTGAAATGAGAAACACAAGTTCCAATAATAAGAAAAAGACATAAAAATTCTTTAAAATGTAAACACCAGAAATCTAAATCTATCGATCTACAATTAATAAACAATAGAAAATAAAGAATTAATTAAAATTCGCTTAAAAATAAACTCGAAACGATTATTTTGGAGAGCAAAGAGGTTAAGAAATGAGGTATTCGAATTATTTAATTCAAAATAAAATTTTTGATTTTTGGAGTTTTTCTAATTTTTTTGATATTTTTGGGTTATTTTCATTTTTTTGGAAATTTTTAGAGGTTATACTTTTTTTTTTGTTTTCTGGTGAGATATACTAATTTTTTTTAATTTTTTATTTACGGAAATATTTACAAGAAGAGAGAGAAAATTTTTACCATATAGGAAAGAGAAGGGAAATGAGACGAGAATATTTACACAAAATATTATTAAAAAGTAAAAAAAACATGATCGACCGCGAACAGACTCTTATTTGGGTGTTTGGTTCGATGAGTCGAACGTCGCGGAGCGATGTTTCATTTTTTTGAGAGTTTAAATTGTTTTTATTATTATAAAAACATGACAAAAATTTGAGTTTTAAATTTTTGAAATTTTTTTGGTGTTTTTGATTGGGTGCAGAAAATAAAAGAGCAAAAATTAAGAAACACCCCCATACTAAAGTCCCACATTGTCCCTAATGTTGCACTAAGTATGAGGAACGATATATATATACAAGAAATCTAGGCATTTATGCACAAAAAATAAAAGTAGGATTTAAGAAAAACTTCACTAAAAAGGTGTTCGGGGAGGCCGGTTAAGTTAAGACCTGCAAAAGTTAGAAGTAGCAAAAATATAACAAAAAAATAGAAAAAGAAAAAAAAAATGAAAAAGATAAATTCGGCGAAAAGTGTGTGGGTGATAGGGGGCAAGTGAGCGTGACTCGTAAGCTAACGTCTTAGTTATATGAGTGTGACATATAAGCGATCCCCTAGCGCTCACAATAGTGAAGCGCGTCGAAGAAACAAAATAAATATAAAAATTTTTTTTGTTATTTTTTAGTTTTTAGTGTTTTTTTTGTTTTTGATTGGTTTTTTTTAGTTTTTTAAGTTAAATTTTTAGTTTTGTTTTTTGAAAATAAAAAATAAAAATTAAGAAGATAAAATGAAAATAAGATAAAGGCATACAAAATATGAAAGATATATATTTTTTTGTTGAATTTTTAATTTTTAATGAAAATTAGATAAAAATTTTAATACTTTTTTTAGATTTTTAAGTTTTTAAATTTTTTAGTTTTTAAAGTTTTTTAAAGTTTTTTAGTTTTTGATTTTTTATATTTTTATGCTTTTTTTATTTTATTTTTTTAAAAGTTTTTTAGTTTTTTTTTTATTATTTTTAAAGTTTTAAATTTTTTTTAGTTTTTGATGATTTTTTTTAAGTATTTATTATTATTATTATTGATATTATTATTATTATTAAATATATATATTTTTTTTGGTTGGCGAATTTTTTTTTATATTTATAAATAGAATTAAAAGGTAAAATTAATAGTTTTCAGGAATTCAAAATAGTAAATCAAAAATTCTCTCCAGCAACCGCGCCAAAAACTTGATAGTTAAAACTCGTGGCGCCCCACGTGTTTAGTTTAATGGTTTATTAAAGAAAAAGCGATGGTTATGTTTATTAGAAAGAAAGGCGGGGGGGTGCGAATTTATTTAATATAAAAAGGTTGAAACTGAGTTTTAACGAGAGGGGGCAAGTGCACCTATCGCGTGTAGTACAGGATATTCCAGGGGAGGAATATTGGGGGCGTTTTGTTCTCGGGGTCGGTTTACCTATTTCTACTCTTTCCCTGAAAGGACTATTATTTTACAGATAATATTTTTAGTTGTGTTTATAAAAAAAGGAAGGCAGACGTAAAAATATAAATAATGCAGAAAGAAAACAGTAAGCCGATGAAGAAATAGCGCGACGAATATCAAAACAGAATTTGAACTAAAATAACTTTTAATAAAAAGAGATCCTAAATTTCAAATTAATTAAGGCGGAGACTTGGCCGTGGAGGTTCCACAAAAATGAGCACACATATCTCTAGGTAATATCTTACACCTGAATGCTAAGACTATTCGATCGATCGCTAGACCGACGAAAGATTCCTCTTAATGCCCGGATTATGCTAAGAACCCCGCTATTGGGTGGGGAACCCAATCCGGTAGAGTTACGCGCCTCCTCTCTCGAGGGTTAGCACGGAGCTCTCTTTACCCAAGGGTGATCGGTCCATACGCACGGCTTCTCGGCTAGCTAGCGTATGGACTACGAAAATAGGGCCCGCACATCGATATGCGGTCCTACGCGTCGTAGACCCGGGGCAAACCTTAAGTAATTTTAATTAACGAGGAAAAAAAGAACCTTTAATTATTTAAAGTGATTTTATTTGTCCCAACGCTCTTCGATATTGAGGCCTAAGAGTAGTTAGCCACTCATCGGAATGGGGACGGCTAAAGCTTGAAAGCGATAAAATAAAGCAGGAAAGGAAAGCAGTAAATAAAGTAGTAAATGAAAGAAGTAAAAGAAAGAAATAAATTGCAAGTCCCGGCTCAAGCGAGTGGGTGGGAATAAATCTATCTCATACACGCACGCACTCTACTTGGAATTAAATGCACACACACGCACAAAATCCTACTCAAGTGAGTAGGAAGAAAATTAAAGCGATAAATAGCATGTCCTACTCAAACGAGTAGGCGGGAAATAAAAGCACACCATTTTACTCTTAACAAGTATGCGGAAATAAATGCGCACACGCACATACTCTACATAAATTGAAAGAAATCTATAAAATCTAACTCTTACACGCACGCACACTATAGAAAAATTAAGAAAAACAAAGTTATCTAAAAATTAAAACAACGACATTTCTACCGCTAAAATGCGGTAGAAACACGTAAAAAGTCAAAATAAAAATTAAAGGAGCGAAAAGTTTTGCAAATAAACGCAAAAGATGAAGTTGACGAAAAATTAAAATAACAACATTTTCATTCTTATAACTATAAAAATGGATAAAATGTGAAATAAAACTAAAAAATAACGAAAAGTTTTTACGATCCTAAAAAGTTCTTAGTTAAAGAAAATAAAAACAACACTTCTTAAACCATTTTTATAAAACTATAAGAATGAAAACAAAGTAAAAGCAAATAAGAAATTAATCATAAACAAGTAGGATGTATGAAAATAAAATGGATAGCGTAACGGCTAGAAAAGAAGAAAATTCTTAAACTAAACGAGTAATAAAACTAAAAATGAATACATAAAGAGAAAAGAAAAAAAAAGGAACGAAAAATTACTTAAGTTAGGGTGCTTCCAAATGAAATCAGAACAACATAAAGAGAGAAAAAAAACTTACATTTCATTAATGGAAAAGAAGTTACAAGGAAAGCTAAAACAAACATCCTAAAATAACCTAAGAGAGAGAGAGAGGGGGGGAGATAAAATTCCCTTACATTGCATGAGAAGCCATTTGGGCAGCACCTACTCTAAGCAAAGTGGTCAAAAAAGTTGACAGGAGAGCTCTCTGAAAGATCTTATTTATAGACAAAAAATTGGTTTGACACGCCCTACGATACGGGCGTGTCGGGGGGCGTGTCAATGGTGGCGTGTTTGACTTGGCGAAATTCGGCAGTTGGCTTCGTTCTGGAATGTTCTGGAAGTGACACGTGTCCGATACGGGCATGTCGGGTTGGGTGACACGGGCGTATCAGCACACGTGGCAAGGTGATGTCAACAGTGACTGGAATGAACATGGTTTGGGAACACGGGCGTGTTCATAGGCGTGTCCTTGTCGGGTTGAAGATTACATTGAGTGACTGACTGGCAGGAGGCATTGAGTGCGGGACACGGGCGTGTCGAGTCTTCGGATACGGGCGTGTCCTTATCGGGTTGAAGATGGAGTTGAGTGGCGTTGAGAGGTGAGTAGTGAAGTCGTTGAGTGTCGTTGAGTGCCTTGACACGGGCGTGTCAGTCATGTGACACGGGCGTGTCAGGTCAATTTTGACCATTTTCTGAAATTTTCAAAAATTCAAAATAAATTAAGTTAGAATAAAATTTACAAAAAAAGTAATTTATTAAATATAACAAACTAAAAAAACAAAAATAAAGTAAAATGACATAATTAAAATACAATAAGATAGGTATATTTACAACTCATCATCTTCTAGGTCGATCACCTTCAGATCTGCCTTAGCTAGGAAATCCCCTAATACAGTCGGACAATCCTGAATGCCATGATCCGAAACCACAGAATCACCAGAAGGGAACTTAACGCAAAAGGCATCCCAACATGATCTAGATCCAAATGGTACCGATCCACGAAGGCTCTAGCCACAAACGAGTGGGTAGCGCTAGAGTCGAATAGAACACGCGCCCAGCAGTTCTTCACCTTAAATCTTCCTATAAGATGTCACACACAACTAAGGAAAACAAATGCTAAACGATCGTTAAGAATAAAAACATTCAGGATAGGGAGAAATCTAACCTGAAATCACCTGAGTCGAAGTCTTAACTTCTTCTAAAGAAATCACATTAGACTGTCCCTTGCCTTTATCCACCAGCTGAGGCAGTGGCAAAGCCTGGAGTGGCATGGGCTGCAAAATAGGCTGGAGCTGTGGGCACTGAGCCTTGGTGTGCCCTTCTTGACCACATAAAAAACAACTTCTGGCCTTAATCTTATCCTTTCCCCAGCAATGGGCACAAATATGCCCTGGCCGCTTACATGCAGAATAGAATAAATCTTTCCTGGGAGGACCTTGAATTGCATGCACCTGCTCCTTCTTCTGAGATCCTAACCTTTTGAAACATCTCTCAAAGGGGTGGCCTGACCGGCCATAAAAGCTACAAACCTCCTTGCTCTTCTTTATTGAAGCAGCACCGGGTACCTGAGGGCTCTTTCCATCAACCGATTTCCTCTTATATTTTCTCATCTGCTGCCCTCTTTGCTTAGCATTCTCAATTGCCTGAACTTTCAAAGCATATTTCACCACTCCAGCATTGCTCGTTGATCCATAAGCACTTGCTAACTGCTGGACATCACTTCTTAGGCCAACAAGAAAATGCTTAACTCGATCCGCCTCGGAGCTGACCAAGCCTGGGGCAAACTGACTCAATTTGCTGAACTCGACCTCATACTCACTAATTGTGAGCTGCCTCTGCTTCAAGGATAGGAAATCATTCATAAGGCGGTCGCGCTCGACCGAAGGCAAAAACTTCATTAATAATAGTTCTTGAAGGTCTCCCAAGAGCATCCCTCTTTCAAGCTCTCCTTCTCTTTCAGCCACCAACTCTTCTCTAATCCCTTAAGCTGATATGCGCCGATCATCACCCTTTGATCAGGGGTAACTCCAAAATAGGAGAACATCTCCTTGAGGGCTATAAGCTAATCGTCCAAAACCATAAAGTCTGCCTTTCCATCATAAATAGGAGGTACTATTCGCTGGAACTGCGATATAAACGTCATCTCCGGGGGAAACAAAACAGGAGGTACCATGGGAGCAGGAGGAACAAGAATAGCTATGCCTACAGCAGGGTCCGACACTCTCGGAGGCTGTCCTGCCATAACTGCTAACAGAGACTGGATCTGAGTCTGCATACTTACCATCTGTCAGGACAAGGCTTCATTACTCTGCCGCATACTTTCAATCAATGCCTCGCTTTGCTTCGCCATCCTATATTCGTATTAGCGCTAATAAAAACCTAGCCCAACTACTAGGACAAAACTACCTGGTACAGACAAACATACTTAAATATGAACTTCAACTCCTAACTTGCTCTAGGATTTTACAATAATGATATTATGCTTAACCTAAGATGGTTCACCACTATCATACTAACTCATGTGCTTAGACCATGAATGCATAAATTTATATTTCTTTTGACTGAAAACCATGTGTGTACATATGTCATTATGCAAATCTTTAGCTTGGCACGTTGTGCTTATGCAATGTTTTGCTATGCATGTTGTGCTATGCATTCTAAAAAGGCCTTAATACCTTTTATGAGTGGCATACACATGGAAATGTTATGCATCCCATACTACATAACATTGCATGCAACGAAAAAAAACGTGCTAATGGGCATTCATGTGGTGAGGTTATCCATCCCATACTACATAACCCTCACATGTTGGCATCTATGGTGGGTCTATATACAAACACATATTATGCATCTCATACTACATAATATGCCCCACATACTTCTATTCATGCTTATGAGTGTAGTGTTAAGGCTTTATCAAAGACGTACTGATGACATATCAATGTGTGTATGATATGACGCTAAACCACTAACACTAACAAGGGAAAGTTGCCCGACCAATTATCAAGCAACCACCCTATGATTCAAACTATCACGACCCGCATTTTCTCAACAATAAAATCATATCAGAGAAAGAGAAAAATACGTGCCATGATGCCACATCGTGCAGGGGATAACTGCACACGTTCAGGCAAAAATCCAGTCTCTACATCTTTGAAGAAAATCATAATTTAATATGAAAGAAAAACTAGTTTAGTATGATGGTCGTATCCCTCGGCACAGTGGATCAGCTAGTCCACAATTAAAAATATATTTATACGCAGTTGAAAATACTTTGGTTAAGGTGATTTGACATCCTACATGAGCGTAAATGTCCCGAAAGGACAACTCATGATATGCAAGACTCTAAATTTTGTATAGTATAAATAATAGTCTTTGCGTTACTTGGGAAAGTAGTGCTTTAGTTTTATAAACATGACGTGCATGATGTATATATAGTAATGCTTTTAGGGTTTAAAATACCTATCATGCAACCTTGCATAAATCATCCCCAGAAAGCAAGTGAACAACCTCCAAATAGGCCAAAATAGTAGTTTCAGTTCATACCCAGCATCACAAGTAAGCCACCAGTGGGCGTCAACAACCTGACACGAACACACTTGTGAGTATGCATGTCTATACAGAAGGAAGAAAACTACCTCACTAGGATGAGGAACAACAATCTCAACTACCCAGGAGGCTACAAGCAAGCTCCATAAGAAATCTACCCGCTCAACCAGCTACAACTTGAACATGAGGCATTCAATGAAAGAATACCTCAGCAAGAATATAATCAAAAGAAGTGGTGGATTAGATTTATAAGAAATAAAAGAAGTGGTTTACCAACCCTGCAACAAATGCTATCAAAAAGAGCAAAAGAAAATAATCAAGACAGCAAAAAAGAAACAATGTTTAAGAGCAATCAAGGCATACCAAGTGCAAGAATAAATAAGAACATGCACTGCCAAACACCTATAGCAGCAACAAGGAAAACATATGCCAATAGAAATAGCCATCTAAAAGGAAAGGAGCTAACAGTCCTAACTTTGAAAATTATTGGACGTGGTAAAACCTTTGGTCTGGGTTGGTGGAAAAAAATAGCCCTCTTCCAAATAACCAGACCCAAAAATGCTCAAGGGTAAAAAAAAAACCAGTAGCAGCTACAGGGTCCACACACCTAACCAAACCGGCCAAAAACAGCCTAACTGGTGGTGGCCACAACTCAACACACACCATTCACCCTGTACAGAGCCACCAAAAATGCCACCTGCCATAATCTGCGAGTCAGCATTCAAAAACTAGCCGATAACAAACCTCTCCCCCTAAGGGAAAAGCCAAACTAACAATCCTTGAAAAAACACCCACCTAAGTAAAAAAGCGTCGAGTTCACTCTACGCAGCATTGAGTGTGCTCCACTAACTCAACGCCAACACCCATAGGAGAAGGAATCGAGTTCACTCAATGCAGCGTTGAGTGAGCTCCACTCACTCAACGCTAAATGACTTAACTGCAAAAAAACTCACTCTCAGGACGATGACATTGAGTGAGTTAAGCTCACTCAATACTGTCAACGCTAAATAGATGATGGAGTTGAGTGACTTCACCACACTCAACGCTTTTGACTTAGAAGAAAAACATTGACAGACAAGATTGCGTTGAGTGAGCTCAACTCACTCAATGCCAAAAAACTTAGAAAAAAATATTCAGCCAAGACGGCGTTGAGTGAGCTCAACTCACTTAACGTAAAAAGTAGACAGCATTGAGTGAGCTCACCTCACTCAATGCTAAAAGACTTAGAAAAAGTCTCTGGCAAACTCAGACGACATTGAGTGAGCTCAACTCACTCAATGCCAAAAGCAGATTGCATTGATTGAGCTGAACTCACTCAACGCTAAAGGCAGACGGCATTGAGTGACCTCACCTCACTCAACACTGTCAACGCTTCTGGACTTAGACTCCAGACCAAATAGCTAGGCATTGAGTGTGTCCGCCACACTCAACGCTTTTACACTTAGCCTACAAAATGAACTTCTGCCCTAGGCTAACACTCAATGCCTGTGATACAGAGAACTAAAAAATGAAAAAATTTTCTAACTTCCTCTCTTCTACCCCTTCTACCCGGCTACAACTATGATGAGTCCCCATTTCATACCGAATTCTGGACTCATCTAGGCTTCATTTCATGACTTTGTACTACCATTTAGCACCATTAGCACTCCTTTTGGTTTGCTACGACATTCCACGTCTTGTGCACTTTATTAGCCTATTTCTGTGCGTGTGTGTATTTCCCTCTTGCGAGGCATTTTATTAATATCTATGACTGCCATGATCGACAACTCGTCCAGTTTTCTTGCAGGTTCGGGGATCGTGTGGGCGTCCGGGATAAGGCTTTCACCATTTTTTGGCAAAGGAGTCAAAGGTCGTGCGTTTTTACCCACGCACGACCATCGACCTCTTTGGCGCACGATCATCGGTCGTGCGCAGTATGTCTTCTCTTGTGAAAGTTCTGCCCCACCATATCGCACGGTCACAAGCTATACTGCGCACGATCACCGCTCGTGTGTTGCCGGTCGTGCGCAGTCATGCCCTCTTTTGAAAAGTTCTGTCTCGCCATTTCGCACGATCACTGATCGTACGCTACTAATCGTGCGCGAGCTTTGATTTCCTGGTGCAGGTTCTACAGGTTGTTGGCGCACGGGCGCTGACTTTGTTCACGCACGACCACTGGTCGTGCGCGCCATTTAACTCTGCTTCTATAAATCGGCCTGTTACGAGAAATAGGGTACAGACCCTTGATCGATCTTTGTCGTCACTTCGCCGTTCCGCATCCCAGGAGTTCCATCCATCTCCACCTTCATCCCTACCATCGAGAGGTAATTTTCTGGCGATTCTAAAGCATTATGCATCCTCTTGTGATCCTCTCGTCCATCAAAGACCTCTTCTCCGAGATTTCCACCGAAGAAGATGATGAAGAAAACCTAGAGAACGGACCTAAAGGCCCTCGAGGTGACATCTCGTCGGTACTGGAAGCCTCCTCGGACTGCGCGTGGAAGCGGATTGACAACCCGTACCTCCGGCCATCAACCGCGGTAGATCTTCACTTTCTTGGTTTAGTCTTTCTCCATCTCTCTTATTGTATGAAATGACTTAAGCTTGTAATGAACTTCTATTTCTAGTAGTTTTAATTATATTATTGTTGTTTAATATTTCTCGTGAGATTTGTGATTTGATGCGCCTCGCCCCATCTCACTTCACTCCGTTCCTTCGTTCCATTCGATTGCACTCCGCACTAAACACCTCACTAACTGGCTCACCGTCCATTCTCCTTATCGAAGTATGACATCGCGGCCGTTACATCCATCTCACCTTGTGAAGCGGTGATTGCGACCCGCATATTTCACTTTAGTTTATTTGTTTGCAAAACCACCTTCAAAGCCCTTTATTTTTCTTTTTTTAATTAACTCTCATAACGATAATTTCGGATCGTTCGTTGTTCTACGCTAATTGCATTCCTCAAGAAATCGACACTCGGGGATTCATTCCCAAAACTTTATTACTTGTGCGACCGGTGCGCTTGCCGTATTTACACGCAACAAGTTTTTTGCGCCGTTGCCGGTGAGTGCAACTGTAGAACGATCCATGATTCTGAAAATTTTGTTATTAGAGTTATTTCATTTTGTTTTATTTTTATCCCTTTCCCCTATGTTGTTATTTCATTGTTGGAGTTGTTATCTTTACTCGAAGAATTTATGCAAAGTAGTTTTACCCGCTATTTTTGATATTTCTGCAATGTGGGCCAATTTCAATATTCGTTGCCCTCATTGTGGAGACATTTCTCATGCTAGCGATAGATGTCCTCAGAGATATAGTACCCAGGAAATTCCCGACTCTACATTACGTAGATATAATCCTGTTATCCACCGACCCGTGGAGCCATTACCGCACTACTTCTTTTCGGCTTCAGCTGTCGCTGCACCGCTAAAGCCGGCCAAGCAGTGCATTTTTTGTCGAACTTGGGATCATGCATTGAACGATTGCATTGCTTATCTAGCTGAATTGGGAGTGGATGATGAGACGGATTTTCGGATTATTCCCACTTCAACCTTGAGTAGCACCCCTTCAGCCTCGGTATATGCACCATTGTTATCTCCATGTTTCGGAGAAAGCATTTATGGTACATGCACCGATGCTTGTGTTGATCCCCCTACCTGCTTGGATATCTATACTTCTGATGAACATTCATTACCTAGCATTGAGTCTGGTTGCGAAGAGCAAGTTCTTCACTGCCTGTCGAGTTCTGTACTTTCACCTTCTTCTTTGCATAATATTCTGTCTTTTTCTGATATTTCTATTGAGGTTGATTCGGGGGTGGAAACTAGCATTTCCAGCTTTCTGTTAGATCCTATTGTGGAGGTCAATTCCATGGTCGAGGTTGCTGCTTTTACCCCATATGAAGATGTTCAATGCACGAACGAGGTGGAGGTTGCGCTAGGAACTTCTTTTACCATCCTGGACAGTGGTGTTCAGTTTTCTGCAATTCCACCAATGGGGGATGATTCCGTAATCAACTCCAAGATTGAGGATCCTTTATGTTATTCTTCTAATTTATTTCTTGACCCCGTTCTTGTTTCCACATCCCTGCAGGACCCCATCGTAGAACCGGCTCGATCAGTACTAGGGCCTGTAATGCGGCCTACGACTACTAGCGACCATATGCATGTGGAGTTGGAAATGACAAGCTTCACAAGTTATGTCTTGCCCATGCCTGTCATTCATGACAGGTATACTTATACAGGTAGTGGGGCGTTTGTTCTGTCTCCATACCGGTACCCATTACCAAAATGCGATCATGAACAATTGCCTGAGCATTTCTATTTTCATACGCCAATCAGCTAAGAATTGTTTAGAATTTGAATAAGTCCTGTTGGGAGACAGAAAACCCAATAGTTATCTAGGTAGCTTATTCTTTTCTTATAAATTACAAGAACAATATATAAACTGCTAATACAGGTATTTGGTCCACCTTAAGAACGGCAAACAAAAGGGCTATTCGGGAGACAACCCAAGCTTGGACCTTTTTGGTCCCTCTTTTTTGTGCTTTTTACTTTGCTCTTCTATTATATTTCCTGTTATTTGTCTTTTCTTCTGTTCAACCTAATTCGCAGGTCCAGCATACTTTTGTGCGATGCAGCAACCTCCGCCTTTTGGTTTGCTCATTCTTTGGAGCATAGGTACCCTTTCTCCTCAGCCCTCTTTTTATTTTAGATGTGTATTTTCATTTTTTCTTATGTTTTCATTCAAGTCTGGGGGGAAGAGCCGCTTATGCACTCCACGAGCACATTGATAACATGCCAGTAGTTTTATTTTATGCTTCATTATTGTAGAATCCTGCTGCACACACCTTGCCACCCACACGAGCGCGCACTTAACCACGCGCGCGGCTCGAGTCAATGTTGTCATTTTGTGTCAATTTTAAAATGGCGGTGCTGACTTGGATTTTAATTTAGAGTAGTTCGAAACTCATGCAGTGCTCCTAATCGAGTACTCACGTGGTGTAGAAATTGTATAGGTTTAATTTTTCTTTATGCTTGTAAATTTATATTTTTTCTGCACTCATAAATCATGTTTGTCCTACTCAAAATTGTGAATCCAGAGCAATCTATCGGTAGCGTAGGAATGGGTTTAGGCGTCTCTAGCTTTGTATTGCTCCAGTCGGGAGGACGGATCATTTCTCTCGGTGGCTAAGAACTTGCCCCAAGCTACTTTCAAAGCATTGGTGCATGGTTAGTCTAGCGTGATAGTGATGTAGGCAATCATGTTGGCCTGGTCTAGCTTTGTACCCTTTCCTAACGTTGCCCTCGCTAGCCCCTTTGTCCCTACCCTTCCTTTTGATTTAGCTCCACTATATTCGCCAAAGCCTTATAGCCGATCCTAGTCGCACGCCCAATTCGAGCATTAGTAGTTTACATTTTACGTTGGGTTGTGATGTGGTGATTCATTTTTGTTATATGTGGATGTGCCCAAAAGAAAAATGTGCTGATTTTGTAAAATAAAAATGTCAAAGCTTAAAATAAAAATCTATAAAAAGAAAAGAAAAAAAAAGAGAGGAAACGAGAAGAAATAAAAAAAGTTTAAATGAAAAATCTTTTTGAGATTGGATTGTTGTTTGGAGTAAAAGGTGCACACACCCATTTGTAAAAGTAAGTCTGAAGGTGTGGTGGAACTGCGTTTATTTGGTGGTTAGCGGTTACTATTTTTTGTACGTTAGCTCATTTGGGTTTGATGCATTACCCATCTTGTTTATCCTTGTTTTCCTCACCATAACCCAAGCCCCATTGTTACCCGAAGTCCTACGGACTCACGCTAGAGTCAAACTAGTGTCGTAGAGAGAGTGCGAACGGGCAAGCATATGGTCCCCGACATTGGTGGATTCCTTTGGAGGTGATCACGAGCCCCGATCTTTGGCAATGCTTAGCCAAGCGACTTACCTATTTTCTTCCTACACATGACCGAGCGATTCTCCGGCATTAAATTTTTGAGTAGTTACAATATCTATTTACGTTTGTCGAAAGTTATAAATTTCATACTATAATTAAAAATTTCTTCTATTATATTTTCTATACACTTGAGTTTTCGATTTCTCATTCTACTTTAAATTGAATTTACTTCGTCAGCTAGCTTTTTTAGAGTTCACGAGATAATTATTTGACCGGGACGTGCAAATGGTTAAGTCTGGTGATGTGATGAGTCCCCATTTCATACCGTATTCTGGACTCATCTAGGCTTCATTTCATGACTTTGCACTACCATTTAGCACCATTAGCACTCCTTTTGGTTCGCTACGACATTCCACGTCTTGTGCACTTTATTAGCCTATTTATGGGCGTGTGTGTATTTCCCTCTTGCGATGCATTTTATTAATATCTGTGACTGCCATGATTGATAACCCGTCCAGTTTTCCTGCAGGTTCGGGGATCGTGTGGGCGTCCGGGATAGGGCTTTCACCATTTTTTGGCAAAGGAGTCAATGGTCTTGCGTTTTTACCCACGCACGACCATCGACCTCTTTGGCGCACGATCATCGGTCGTGCACAGCCTGTCTTATCTTGTGAAAGTTCTGCCGCGCCATATCGCATGGTCACCAGCTATACCGCGCACGATCACTGCTCATGCATTACCGGTCGTGCGCAGTCATGCCCTCTTTTGAAAAGTTTTGTCTCGCCATTTCGCACGATCACTGATCGTGCGCTGCTGATCGTGCGCGAGCTTTGATTTCCTGGTGCAGGTTCTACAGGTTGTTGCCGCACGGGCGCTGACTTTGTTCGCGCACGACCACTAATCGTGCGCCAGTGGTCATGCGTGCTATTTAACTCTGCTTCTATAAATCGGCCTGTTCCGCGAATTAGGGTACGGACCCTTGATCGATCTTTGCCGCCACTTCGCCGTTCCGCATCCAAGGAGTTCCATCCATCTCCACCTTCATCCCTACCATCGGGAGGTCATTTTCTGGCGATTCTAAAGCATTCCGCATCCTCCGGTGATCCTCCCAGCCATTAAAGACCTCTTCTCCGAGCTTTCCACCGAAGAAGATGATGAAGACAGCCTAGAGAACGGACTTAAAGGCCCTCGAGGTGACAGTTCGTCGGTACCGGAAGCCTCCTCAGACTGCGCGTGGAAGCGAATTGATAACCCGCACCTCCGGCCAACAACTGCGGTGGATCTTGACTTTCTTGGTTTAGTCTTTCTCCATCTCTCTTGTTGTATGAAATGACTTAAGCTTGTAATGAACTTCGATTTCTAGTGGTTTTAATTAGATTATTGTTATTTAATGTTGCTCCTGAGATTTGTGATTTTATGCGCCTCACCCCATCTCACTTCACTCTGTTCCTTCGTTCCATTCGATTGCACTCCGCACTAAACACCTCACTCACTGGCTCACCGTCCACTCGCCTTACTGAAGTACGGCATCACGGCTGTTACATCCATCTCACCTTGTGAAGCGGTGATTACGACCCGCATATTTTGCTTTAGTTTATTTGTTTGCAAAACCACCTTCAAAGCCCTTTATTTTTCCTTTCTTTAATTAACTCTCATAACGATAATTTCAGATCGTTCGTTGTTATACGCTAATTGCATTCCTCAAGAGACCGACACTCGGGGATTCATTCCCAAAACTTTATTACTTGTGCGACCGGTGCGCTTGCCGTATTTACACGCATCAAACTACAAACCAAGTTGGGCTAAAACTAGCAACCTAAAATCCTACCTAAAGCCACTACCTTGACACAAAACAGCACTAAGGAGAGAAAATATCTAAACATGGTAAGATTGGTAGTAAACCTGCTCGGGACAAAGACTACAGCAACCGTAGATTCTAGGATAGAAAAGAATGAGCTACTACAATCAAATTAATTGGAACAAAATCATGGTTAGCAAGGGCAAAGAGCGCCACTTGCCTTTATCTTCAGGAAACAGCAGCTGCCTTCCAAAATGCAGCACCGGCGGCAAGATCGGCCACCTGAGAGGAAATCTGAAGTTTTTAGAGGGAAGTTTAGCAAACCCGAAAAAACCTAGCTTACAAAGACAATTCTAGAACAAGAAACACTTACCTTAGGAGAAAAATCCGGGTGAGAGCAGTCAAGATCTGCCCTTACCCGAGAAAAAAAAGCTCTAGATTGTAAGAAATCACTGGTCGGAGCTCAAGATTTTCCGTCGCCCAAAAACTTCCGATGGAAGTTATCTGTCGGGTTTGGAGAAGAAGAATACGGATAAGACCAAGATAATGCTATTATAATAACTCTTAGACCACTCAGCCACTAAGTATTATAATATTATTATAAATCAGCAACTAGTATAGTAATATAGGAATAACAGCCACTGCAATATATCTAATATTATATATACTATACTATTATATCTGATAATATAATCTTACAAATCAGCGACTGCATATATGTACAACAATAAAACTGGTCAAGGAAATCATTATATCAGCTAATAAAATAACACGCCAAAATGACGCGAAGAAACATGCAATCTCGGAATTTGACGAAATTCACATCATAGCTAAACAACCATGCTATAAAAATAACGGCGAAGTCGAAAATAGCATCCGGCGATCAAAACTCGGGATAACACCTCCCGAAGCCAAAACACAAGCATTCCCTGAGAGGCTCCGCCGAGTCACCAAAACAGACTCCGGCTAGCTGGGGAACCTTGCAAACAGGCTATAAATAAGCCACACAAGAACCTAAAGAGCTAAGAACACGCTCTAACAACGGTAAAAGGCCAGAAACGCGTCAACATAATGCCGAACAAGGATTATACAAATAAAGGGAAAACCGGGGGCATTACAGTAGATCCATGTATACCCGTTAGTTTTTCATTTAGATACAGAATGTAAGTATGGAATAGGCATATTATATGAAGCCAATCAGGACATGTTGGTATGAACTGGTGATGTCTGTATGCTCTTGTATGTCGGAGAAGACTCTGTGGTTATCACGTAGATTTCATAGTCGTAGGGTGTGAAGGTGGCTAAGTTGAGAGTACTGGATGTAGACTCCAGGAAAACACCCGAGTCGAGTGAAGAATCGATAGTCTTTCCATTACCACACGATTGTAGAATTGCTGCCGACGATAGATCCAAGTGAGTGTTGTATTTTTTGTTGAGGCCTGTTCCTTAAAAACCTTGTGGACATTAACTGAAGCCCATCTGTGGGACCTGGAGGTCATGGGTGACTGTCTCTCTAAGACTTGGGGGCCATTTTGTTGAGCATAAGCTTAAGTTGCTCTGCTTTGGTAGCTATAAGTGCTAGCCTAGGATCCTTACAGAGTCATGGATCATGTGGAAAAGGGAAAGGGTATGCTGACCCGCATCAAGCCTGTGAGCCGGACAATTTGAGCACGAGATGTGGCTGAACTGTACCCTCCCCAATGCCAGTTGACTTGGAGTGGTCAATGTGTAAAACACTGTTGGGTATTGTATCAACAATGTACCTTATTTGAAGAAGCCCCTAAACAAGCTAAGTTGAATAGACAATGTATTTGATGATTTTCTATCAAGTTGTGCTTGCAGATATTCCACGCTAAGTACACACCAATGTCAGGGTGTAGTGGGTCAATATACACGGGTCTACGCAACGTAATCCCTCGTTGAGCAGATCAGTGTGTTGACTCACGTGTGCTCTCTCTATTGGAGTGTACTTATTTTCAAAAACAGGGTCAAGATAGATCAAGAGCAGAAGAGGAGCAAAGATGGGTAAAAGACAAAGTTCATGGGAAGGAAGAGGAAAATCGTCTAAGTCAAATTCGATGGGAATCACTAAGTGATTCTCGCTGATTCGACGATTCTCGCCGAATCGTTGAGAATCAGTCAGTGACTCCCGCTGATTTCATCTGGCTGATTGTCCTCCTTCAAGAATTCTGCTAAGGCAGAAATCGACGACTGATTCTCACCGATTTGTCGAGAATGACGTTGCATTCCCGCCGATTCGTCGAGAATGACTTTGCTTTCCCGCTGATTCCCTCCGGATGACAAGAGTTTCAACTGGAATCCTCCCAAGGCAAATTCGACGGGAATCACAAGTGATTCCCGCTGACTTCGTCGAGAATCACCAATGATTCTCGCTGAATTGGCCTTAGGCCAATTTGCTCTGTTCGCTAGATCGAATCAAGATGTTGTGCGCTATTTTGACCGGAACTAGGGCTTCTTCTTGTGGGCCCCACAACGGTCATTTAGGGTTGTTTTACAGTATTTATACTCGTTTTTTTCGAACATCAACAGTAATCATATACGAGAAATCAAAGCCGCCGAGCGTTACCTAGCCGATCGCGGAAATCATTCCGTCACCGTCACGACTCGCAAGATAGTCGCCGCAGCTGATCTTAGAGGTCCTCTTTGATCTTCCGACGACAGGACTGAGGCAAGGCTAGCGTCTCACGCATCTCTTTTGAGATTTATTGTCTCTCGATTTGTTGAACGAGGATCGCTCTTCATTCTGAATCCATTGAGACGACTGATCCGATTGAGATCGTTGTTAGACCTTGATTGATTTGTCAAGAAGTTTTGATCTACAGAGCATCACTGCCGCAATCGCTTGCCGCTGCCGATCTTGAAAAGATCCTTTCCAAGAGAGTGCTCCGGTCGTAGACTCTTCGTCTTCATTAAGAATGCTTCAACGAATGTAGAGGGACATCGGGTTCTCCACACGTGTAGTTTGTATTTCTTGTACATTCTATTTTTGTTTTGTTGTAAAGGAATAGTGATTCCAAGTTGTAAGGGTTGGGTGCAACTCGTGGTGGAGGAGGAGTGACTCCTTCAGTTGGAAGGGTGCCTTCCGTAGTGTGAGGATTGGATTTCAATCCGTTTGGTGAAGTGACCGAGTCATCCCATGTGGGAGATCTGTAGAAAGGGGATTGTGGATGTACCCAAATCGGGGAACCACTATAATTTCTTGTGTGCTTTTTTGTGTTGTGTTTGTTTAATTGTGCAGGTTATTTAAATTCCGCAAAAGACTCCAATTCACCTATTCCCCCCATAGGTGGAATTAGTTGACACTAGATACTTTTAAGTGGTATCAGAGGGAGGTTACTCAGCAATAAGGAAAACACCTTGAGTAAGATCCCGTATCTAGTGTCAAGAAGATAGAAGATCTCTGAAATGGAAGGACTCAAGTATTCAGGGAAGATCCCAATGTGCACCAAGCTGAACTTTCCTATCTGGAAGGAAAGGATCAGGTACTACATTGAAGCAGTCGACCCCCGACTCTTCATGATACTGGAGGAGGGACCTTATATCCCCATTAAGGCCTCCACCATTGATCCAACCAAGAAAGTTCCAAAGAAACTTTCCGAAATGGATAAGAATGAGATTGTGCTTGTCTGACTTCACAAGAAAGCTCAGAACATTCTGGTAAGCGCCGTCGATGATTCCATGATGTAGATTTTCTGCAACTACAGGACTGACAAGGACATAAGGCACTGCCTGATCATCCTGATGGAAGGAACTGATGAAGTAAGGGATGATCGAAGATCCCTTCTAAACTAGAAGTACGAGGCCTTCATTCAAGGTCCCAAGGAAGAAATCGGAGTGACTTTCGAGAACTTCCTGAAGATCGGCAATGCCCTTAAGGACTATGGCAGAGTGTTCACCGATGGTGAACTAAATGACAAATTCCTTAGATCCCTTACTAAGGAAAGGTACACCAAGATCTGCGCCATCAGAGAATTTGGCAGGCTGGCAGAAACTGATCCCCAGATTTTGTTTGGGAAACTTCTGTCCTATGAGCTTCAGCTGAACACCAGAAAAGCTGAAGAAGAATCCGATAAAGCCGCTGCCAGAGAGAAGACTGTGGCCCTAAAAGCCAATCACTCAAGGAAAGGCAAGGGTTCAGCCTCGTCCCGCTCTCGGAAAAAGGATGGGGAAGAAGACTCCGAGCCATGCTCTTCCGGCTCAGAGCTATCTGAAGAAGACTTCTCCCTCATCACTCGGGAGTTCAAGAAGTTCCTCAAGTTGAGGAATAAAAGAAAGAGAGACGACTCCTCCTCAAGACATCAGAAGAAGAATTATTCTTCTGACAGGTATGAATCCAAACAGAATAAACATCGCTCTGATGACATTATTTGCTTTTGTTGTAATAAGCCAAGTCACGTCATTGCTGACTTCCACCAAAGCAAGAGAGATAAGGGGAAGGGAGAGGAGCACAGGTCCTATAGAGATAAGAAGAAGGAGAGGAGCTTCATTGCCAAAACGCCAAAGACACTGAGTGAGTCTGATTCCTACGACTCCAGTTATGATGAGGAAGCCTACTTCGGGCTAGTGGGTCGCTCTAACTCAGAAGGAGACTGCCTTCCATTTACTGGGAAGGTAAAAGATCGTACCCCCTCTCTGACTCTGAGTCTCCTGATGATGATCTTGAGGACAGCCCATATGCCCATAAAGCTGAGCTCGTCAAAAAGTATGAGCTTCTGCTCAATACCTTTAAGGAATGCCGCAAGAGGTTGAGGACTCAGAAAAAGGAAGTCAAATTCCTTAAGGCTGAGGGTGTGTCCTTAAGAGAAGAGATCACTAGCTTGATCTCTCTCCGACAGGAACACCTGGGCCTGACTTTTGAGCACTCAGAATCTCTAAGGCTCCTTGACGACAAGAAGAAATCAACAAGTTGGAAGAATAGCTTGCGGCAGAAAGGAAGATTGTTAAAAGCTTCTCCATGCCCAAGACCTTTCTTCCTCTGGTTGATGAATTCTCTACTCTGGCTAAGGGGGCTTGCTTAGGGCATGTGGGTGTGCCTGGTAAATCATCCAGAAGAAACAGAAAATAGAGGAAAAATAAGGCCGCTAAGAAGGCCTCTGCTGTAGAAAAGGGAAAGGCCCCAGTCGATCCTATTACATTCAAAAAGCCTGGCTTTCCTTGCAATGAGCAGGACTTTGAGTCAACCTATGGCCACTTCTTCCGGCCCTCGGTTGAAATGCCCAAGAGCCGTTATGAATGCTAGACCTTCCCCCGAAACTACGGTGAGAGTGTCTTCATGGCACCTTTTGAGGAAATCCAAGTGGAGAATTATGGCCACTTCTCTAGCGGCCATAATAGGAAGAAGGCACCAAAAGCCAAGCCTGTTATTCTGAAGGAACAAAAAGTGAAGAAATCATGTGACTGCTGTCATCATGATGCCTCCACCTCCAGATCCAAGGCCCCGGCTGGACCCACCGTTCCCAGGGTGAAGATGGAGCCTAGGAAGCGGTACAACAGGTTTGACTGTTAGTACTGTGGCAAAGTTGGTCACTTTGCCGTGGATTGCTGGTTTAATCCAAGATTCAACGAGACTCCTCATGTTAGCAATGAGAGGCTGACCACTCATAGGGTTAACCACCCGAGGGGGAGTATGCTAATAAAGAATCTAGGACCCAAGTTCGATTTGGTTCCTAAGGGAAACTTATTTTGTTTTGCAGGTATGTCCAAAGGCCACCAAAACGCCTATCTGGTACTTGGACAGTGGATGTTCCCAGCATATGACCGGGAAAAGAAGCTTGTTGCGTGATTACTCCCTAATCGAAAATGGACTCAAATTCATCTTTGGAGGATCTTATCGAGGAGTCACCAGTGGTTATGGTATGATTTCCAACGGTGTATTCTCTATCACTGACGTGGCTTATGTTGAAGGGTTAAACCATAACCTGATAAGTGTAAGCCAGTTGTGTGATAAAGGATACAACGTTAAGTTCTGTAAGGATAAATGCTTGATAATATTGTGTGCCTCTTCGGAGACGGTATTAACTTGCATTAGGAGCAGAAATATCTTTTGTTTAGATTTTCTTAGCTTAGATTCTTCTACCACCGTGTGCCTAGTAGCAAAAGGCAGTGCATCTCTTTGTGAACAATGGCACAAGAGATTAGCACATATTAATTTCAAGACAATTAATATGTTGTTTTCTAAGAACTTAGTAAGGGTTACCCCTACTATTAAGTGCATCAAAGATAGCCCTTGTCCTGCATGCCAGAAGGGCAAACAGACTCGGGTTACCTTTAAGGGCATTGCAGACAAATACTCCTCCAGATGTCTCTATCTTCTGCATATGGACTTGTTCGGTCCAGTGCAAGTTCATAGCTTAGGAGGCAAATCATATACATTAGTGATTGGTGATGATCACTCTCAGTTTATGTGGGTGTTCTTTTTGAAACGAAAGTGAGATACGTTTGACATCTTCACAAATTTTGTCAAGCAGATCCAGAACGAACTTAACTACTCCGTGGTCAAAATCAGAATTGACCATAGAACAGAATTCGAGTCTGGTGCATGACCGAGCATTTATCAACAAGAATCATCGTAAGATGCCTTTTAGGCTATTGAAAGGAAGGAAACCGACCATGTCCTATTTAAGGATTTTTGGCTGTAGATGCTATGTACTTAATAATGGGAAGTACCCACGTACTAAATTCGGAGAAAAATGCTTCGAAGGCATCTTCATGGGCTATAGTAGCCATAGTCGGGCATATAGGGTCTTCAATTAGAAAACCCTAGTGGTAGAGGAGTCCATTAATGTTGCTTTTGATGAAGGAAGCTTGCTTTATAGCAATTCTTCCAGTGACATTCTTGAAGATGCAGGTGCAAGGCTTGAACAGCTAAGTCTTGATGAGACTGCAAAAGGTGCAACTCCCAAGTACGTCAAGGTTTCCACCTCGACGCCATCTGGAGAAGTTGACGATCAGGATGGAGAGAATCTCCCAGAAGAAGGGGAAAAATGAGAAGCTGTTAGAGCTCCAGATGCAAGACTTTTAGAGCTCCAACGCGTGAGGGATCATCCCAGAGATCAGATCATAGGAGATCCTCGTGACGGTGTCAGAACTCGGAGCGGTACAATTAACGAGATTTTGCACCTTAGTTTTCTATCACAGGTTGAGCCAAAGAAGTTCGACGAAACGAACAAAGATGCGTCATGGATATTGTCCATGCAAGATGAACTGCATCAATTGTAACGATGCAACGTCTGGACGCTTGTTCCCAAACAAAAGAACAAGAATGTGCTCGGCACCAAGTGGATCTTCAGAAATAAATTGGATTAACACGATGTCATCATAAAGAACAAGGCCAGGCTGGTGGCTCAAGGTTACAGATAGGAGGAGAGGATTGACTTCGACCAAACCATTGCACCAGTTGAAAGGCTCGAGGCGATCAGATTATTCCTGGCATATGCTTCTCACAAAGGATTCACTGTCTATCAGATGGACGTGAAATCTGTGCTCCTAAATGGAAATTTGAAAGAGGAACTATATGTCGCGCAACCCCCAGGTTTTGTTAATCCTACATTCCCTAATCATGTTTATTTTCTTAATAAAGCTTTATATGGCTTAAAACAAGCTCCTCGAGCTTGGTATGAGACTCTGTCTAGTTTTCTTCTTGAGAATAAGTTCTCTAGAGGAAAAATAGATAAGACATTGTTTCTAAGGGAAGTCAAAGGCAAAATCTTGTTGGTGCAAATCTATGTCGATGACATAATATTCGGCTCAATGGACAATAATCTTTGCAAAAAGTTTTCTAAACTAATGCAAGGAAAGTTTGAAATGAGCAGCATGGGAGAGCTAAAGTATTTCCTTGGACTTCAAGTGAAACAGTCTGAGGATGGAATTTTCATCTCTCAGACGAAGTTCACAAATGAACTCCTCAAGAAATTCGGAATGGAGAATGCAACCTCTATGAGGACTCTAATGGGATCCACTGTGTCTCTGGACAAGGATGAGAAAGGGAAACCTTTTGATGAAACAAAATACAGAAGCATAATTGGATCCCTGCTCTACCTTACTGCTAGTAGACCGGATATTATGTTTTCCACATGAACTTGTGCCATATATCAGGTGAACACTAAGGAATATCATTATTTTGCTGCAAAGCAAATTCTTAGATACCTTAAAGGTACACCAAATCTTGGCTTGTGGTACCCAAGAAACAATGATGTCGAGCCGATAGGCTTTTCATGTGCTGACTTTGCAGGAAGCAGGGATGATAGGAAAAGCACTTCCAGGACGTGCCAATTCCTCGGAAGAAGGCTTATTTCATGAAACATTAAAAAACCGAATTGTGTCGCAATCTCTATGGCTGAATCAGAGTACATCTCAGCAGGCAGCTGTTGCGCACAACTTCTATGGATCAGAAACCAGCTCAAAGATTATGACTTGTAGTTCAACAAAGTTCCGATGTATTCCGACTCCTCGAGCGCCATAGCAATTGCGAACAATCCTGTGTCGCACAGTAGAACAAAGCATATTGAAGTGCGCTATCACTTCATTCGGGAGCATGTCGAAAACAAAGATATCTCTCTCTACTATGTCCCCACGGATAAGCAGGTTGCAGATATCTTCACGAAGCCCCTAGACGAGGCCAAGTTCAGTATCTTCAAAACTGAACTCGGCATGCTAAACTAGGAAGAGTGAAGACTGTAAGGCTCAAGACTCTTATATCAAGAGGGAGCATCAGCAAGGAACTGAAGCTCGTGCACTGATGCAAGAGCTGAGGGGGAGCATGGGGCTCCAAGTGAAGTCCCAAATTTGCAGAAGCCGAAAAGGGGGAGATTACCCTCTCGGCTAAGGCTAAGGTGGCTACCAACGTTAATTATGCTCTCAAGAAAATGGTAATGAATTTCACTCTCAACTGAATTCTTAATTTATGATTTTCATTTCCATATGTTCGATTCACCTTAGCTTGTAGGGTCTAGGCTTCTTCAAACAGGGGGAGATTTTTGGGTATTGTATCCACAATGTACCTGATTTGAAGAAGCCCCTGAACAAACTAAGTTGAATAGATAATGTATTTGATGATTTTTTATCAAGTTGTGCTTGCAGCTATTCCATGCTAAGTACACACCAATGTAAGGGTGCACTGGGTCAATATACACTGGTCTGCTGATGGCGCACCTCCGCCAACTCTACTTGGAGACGATACTGGCGATGCTGTTGATCCGGTTGCTGAGGCGGTTCAACTCAAGGACGTGAGGCGTCATGGTGAACCGAACCGAAGGCTACGTTACAATCTCCGCCCGCGGCATACAACATCCGCCGCGACGCATTAAAATATTTCCCTACTTTATTGCACTTTATTTCTATTTTAGGAATATAAAATTATCCATGTTTGAAGTGATAATTTTATATTCAATGTTTGCAAGTTTATTTTTCATTTGGACAATATTTTATGTTGGTGTGCATTTAACCATTTGGATGGATGAGATTACATCTCCATCATGAATGGTTAAGGCTTGTTTGTAACTCCTATTTAAGGAGGCCTTATTATGAGATCATTAGTGAAGATTGAAAACCTAATTCCTTCTCTTTGAGAATTCGGCCAAGGATGTTCTCCCTCTACCGCCGCCCCCTCTTGTGGTGTGAAGCCGCCGCCCCCTTGCCTCCTCCATCCGTTCGGTGCGACTCCGGCGCGGCTTCCTTCGGTGCGACTCCTTGGAAGAAGGTTGCAACCCTTCGGTGTGACGCTGGTGGATCCGTGGAGAGAGTGAATCTCCCACAGTTATCTTGTGTGAAACGCTCTCCGGTTGGGTAACTTCTCATCCCCCATCTTCGCGATTCTTCTTCTTAGTTGTGGTGGTATATGCAAGTCGTTTTATCCGTTTTGTTAATCTAATCGCTGCACTTTCATTTCGAAATCGCCGTTGCTAGGCTTTTATTTCCGGATCGGGTGGATCCTATTTGCCGGAGCGGATCTTGGCCTATAGCCTTGATTTCGCTCTCAAAAAGGAGTGGCAACCTTTGTGTTGATTTGGGGAATAATCCGACTCAAGTTTCGATCGCTATTTTCGAGTCGACCATTCCTCCTTGTTATTTTTGTGCTGCGTTTGCGATGAGGAAATATTGTGGGCGATAGGTGCTGTGTACATGCGGTAGATCTAAGACGAGATTGGGCGTAGATTGACTTTTACCGTAGAGATCTCCGATTCCGGACATCCCTACATCAATTTGGTATCAGAGGTGGTCGTCTCAATTTCCCAATTGAAACGTCCTCGCTTATGCCCCATCAAATCGGTGAAAAAAAATCAAAAAAAAATTTCGTTGGTCTGCCAATAGCGGGCTAAAATCTGCATTTTTTAGCGAAATTTCAGAAAAAAAAATTTTAATGATCTACATGTTTTTCACATTAATCTTTTATAAAAACATATTACTTTCAGTATAGCTACAGCCCTAGGGAAATTCGTCTCTCAAAATTTTCAGGGTCTTGCATGCGCACTAGGCTAGGCACGGAGTATTCGGCACCGTCTACGTCTAGGATGGCTGAGAATGAGCACGTAGTTCGTAACATTGAAGCGATAGCAGGTCTTCGTAACAATATGACGGAACTTAGGGCCACCTTAGCACAGATTTTACAAAATCAAGCTAGGCCACCCCCACCTCCCGCTAATGTTGAGTTGCCCCACCGACACCAACATATTTCCGATTCGGATTCGAATGGCGACTCCCCACGAGTGCCCCCTCGAGGCAATCGCCATGGGCGAGAGTTTGATATTACAAGGGCCATCAAAATTGATGCCCCCACTTTCGATGGTATGGGAGATCCACAGAATTTCCTCACATGGATAGTGGACATGGAATGCTATTATGATTGGCTCCATCTTACGGACCCCCAAAAGGTCCAAGTTGTCAGGATGAAGCTAACCGGTCGCGCCAAAACTTATTGGCTGAATGAAGAGCGTAGACTACGGACTGGGGACGGAGACCCAATTATTGGATGGACCGTCATGAAGAATTTGTTGACCGATCAGTACGTCCCCGCGTACCATCGGAAACAAATGTTTGACGAGCTCGCCTCCCTGCGGCAAGGCTCCAATTCTGTATCAGAGTACATGGGAGAATTAAAGGACCGGTTGGTGCGTTGTAACCTGAGGGAGATCCCCGAAGTCACCCTTTCTAGGTTTCGTAAGGGGCTTCAACCCGATATTCAGTGGAAGCTCTTGCGTTATGGTCACACAGATCTGAACACGACATTCAATGCCGCCCTCGACATTGAGAAACATTTAGCCTCTAAGGCTCACTCCCCTTACTCCCATGCGAAGGGAAAATCCTCTACCAGAGCATCTTCCTCCACATATCAGGACAAAGGGAAGTACCGGTCGACCGAGTCCAAGTCCGTAGTAATCACTGCTAGGAACGCCAAGAACCCCGCGAGCGAACGTATTCCCATAGGAAAGGTTAACAAGACTAACGCTACATGTTACTCTTGCGGCATTCAAGGTCATTATGCCTTCGAATGCCCAACGAAGACTAAAGCCATAGCCCTATTAGAGTCGACGACCGATCTTGCGGATTATGTTTATGAGGCTACTGAGGAGAGCGTGTCACAACCCGCATTTTTCCCAACAATTTAATTATATCAGAGCAAGGGGAAAATATGCGTCGTGATGCCACGCCGTGCAGGGGATAACTGCAGACGTTCAGACAAAACTCCAAACTCTACAATTCTAATAGAAAACATAGATGGTTATGAATAAAGTCCAGTTTAAGTTATGATGGTAGCCGTATCCCTCGGCTTAGTGAATCATCTAGTTCACGATTTAAAAATATAAATTCTACGCTTGCGGAAAATACTTATTTAAATTGACTCTAATATCCTACATAAGTATAAATGTCCTCGAGGAACAACTCATACAATGCAAACCCTAGATTTATAATACGGGTAGGAACGTCTTTACGCTAAATAGAAAGTAGTGGCTTAGTTTTGAAGGAGATGATAAGTATGCTTTACTAATAGTAGGGTTTTATAGGTCAAAATACCTAACATGCAGTCCTAGCAAGGAATCATCCCAGAGAGCAAGTTATCTAAATCAAAACATAAGAAACTACTACAGGCAGCAAGTGTCAAAAATCAACAATCCTGTGGGCGTCAACAACCTGACACGAACCCACAGTATTAGGTATGTCTGAACTAAGGAAAACAACTAAAAAGACAAACTACCTCACTATGGCGAGGTGCAAAACCACAGCCAACACTGCTACTCAGAAAACCAAAACTAGCTCCACTATCTGCTACTGCTCTGAACCTGAGGCATTCCAAAAAAAGAACACCTCAGCAAGAAGGTACAAGTAGTGGCAAGAAAATAAATAAAGTAGACAAATGAACAAGGTCGAAAGGGGTACCAACCGAGGACCCAAAGTACTGAAATAAGGTACAAAACAAAATTTTAGAAATAGAACTTACGTGAATCGTCACGTACAACCAATCATGCCAGATACCCAAGGCAGGGGGAAAACAAAGGCATGAGTAAATCATAAGAAAGAAACCCAAAACAGACAACTTTATTAGCCGCGTGTGGTCAACTCTATCTAAACAGGCAGGGTGCTCACTAATATGGACACACCCCTCACAGATGTTAAAATCCGTCTAATTGCGGGGGAGACTTATACACTCCACTAATTGCCGCAGGATGCCCAACCACCAATAGAGTTGCACGACCCCTAATAAAGGAAAACAAACCTTGTGGTCGATGGATTTGCCCACAAACACCCGCAAGAACGAGTCACTAGGAAATAAATCACAGGATTTGGCACATCGGATTCTACTCGATATATTCTAGGTTAAAAACACGGTTGATCAACCTCTAGAAACGATTTACGACCCTAGGTAATTTCTAACGCGATAAAGTGGGCGATAAAAGCCCACAATAAAATCCTACATCGCATTTCTACAACTCCACAAGACGAGATTTTTCATGTCAAAAACTAAATAAAAACCAAGAAAACTCATAAGAAGACTCAACAAGCATACTAAACTGAATCTCAAAAGTGCACAAGGATTGAGAACTAAAGTTTAACCGTTACCATCGAAATCGGACGAGAGGGAAGGAGGGAAAACCACTACTTGCCTTGGTTGCACCGGAAACGTTCTCTGAATCGTTCCACGCCGTAGATCGGGGCAAAAGAACTCAGGAGAAGTAGAAATCTAAACAACAATGGCGGAAAAGGGGTTAGGGCCGAAAAACCCTAACAAGAAAACCCACGGAAAGAGGAAGAAATTACCACGATAGCGTAGCTCTCGGTGAGAGCTTTCCGGATCTACGATCGGTTGAAGATTCCGAGCACCGGAGCTCCGTCGGCGGCCACCGGAAGATTCACGAAAAGGAGAAACTTATCTCTCACCGCTGGTCTGGTTCGGAATAGAAGTATCGGAGAAGATGAAGTTATATCCTAATAACGTAAGAGAAAAGTATATATATATAGTTTTTTTTTCTTTTATAAAAATTTTAACTAAAAAGGGACAGCCTCGGTAATATCAAAAATAGGCATTCAAGATGACCTCAAATCGAAAAGTGGTCAACATGAAAATTGTAGCTCTCGTCGAGACGAACAAAAGTCATGTTGACCATTTTTTTATACGATGCCGTTTTGACCATCAAAACGGCGCTCTAACGCTGACAGGAAAGGAATACTCGAGTGGCAGCATACATACTCGAGTAGAAGCATACATACTCGAGTAGAAGCATACATACTCGAGTAGGATCATATATACTCGAGTAGGAGTTCAAATATACTCGAGTTGGAGTTCATATACTCGAGTAGGAGTCCATATACTCGAGTAGGAGTCCTTATACTCGAGTAGGAGTCTATATACTCTAGTAGGAGCAGAATACACGAGTTCTAGCAGAATAAACGAGAATAAGGGTTCAAGATGACCTCAAATCGAAAGGTGGTCAACATAAAAGTTGTAGATCTCGTCGCTACGAACAAAATTCATGTTGACCAGTTTTTGATACGATGCCGTTTTGACCATCAAAACGGCGCTCTAATGCTGACAGGAAAGGAATACTCGAGTGGCAGCATACATACTCGAGTAGAAGCATACATACTCGAGTAGAAGCATACATAATCGAGTAGAATCATATATACTCGAGTAGGAGTTCAAATATACTCGATTAGGAGTTCATATACTCGAGTAGGAGTCCATATACTCGAGTAGGAGTCCTTATACTCGAGTAGGAGTCTATATACTCGAGTAGGAGCAGAATACACGAGTTCCAGCAGAATAAACGAGAATAAGGGTTCAAGATGACCTCAAATCGAAAAGTGGTCAACATGAAAGTTGTAGATATCGTCGAGACGAACAAATTTTATGTTGACCATTTTTCCACCCGATACCGTTTTAACCCTCAAAACGGTGCCCGAATGCAGACTGTACATGACTACTCGAGAGGAATGAAGGTTACTCGTGTATAAGAGCAAAATACTCGAGTGGAATGAAGGTTACTCGTGTATAAGAGCAAATACTCGAGTGGAATGAAGGTTACTCGTGTATAAGAGCAAAATACTCGAGTGAAATGAAGGTTACTCGTGTAGATCAAAGGTACTCGAGTAGAAATCAAAAATACGGCTTATTTACGAGCAGTTTTGGGAAAATCAAAAATAGAAGCCTAAGATGGCTTCAAATCAAAAAGCGGTCAACATAAAAGTTGTAGCTATCGTCAAGACGAACAAACTTGATGTTTACTATATTTTGATACAACACCTTTTTGACCCTCAAAACGGCGTCCGATCGAAATCTGAAACGGGCTACTCGAGATAACAAAGCGCAAATTCTTGAAATGAAATTTTTGAACAAAGGGACACGAGTTCAGAACAGAGGCCCATACACGCAGCGAATTAAGCGAAACTCACACCATAAGCGAAAACTGGCGCTACGATTCCAACGGTGAAGCCAAAACCTAAATCCGACGAGCCATTCCTGAGATAAAAATTTCCAAATACAATGACATAAATACTCAAAACTTCAATCGCGCGCCGAGACTCCAAAAAAAAATGCTCGGATTGCGACGAAACTTGACGAGCAAGTCATAGAAATATTTTCTGATTTCGACAAAAATCCAAGAAATTGGCCGACTCGACCGAACGGACGCGAAAATGCCTTATCGGCGATGCGCCGTCAACCCGACGTTAAAAGTAACGCCATGACGTCAAAAATATGACGATACCAAAACCAAAACAAATCATCGAAAAAAATCAGGGGCGTTACAGTCACTCCCCCTAAAAAGAAGTTTCGTCCCGAAACTTAATACAAATCCAAAATCTAACAAAAGTGAAGAAATCAAACACAACCTAAAACATATAAACATACCAGAACTAGGCGAAGAGGTGCGGATGAGATTCTCTCATCGCTGATTCCAACTCCCACATCGCGCTCTCGACGTCCTGGTTTCTCCAAAGATCTTTGACCATAGGAATGGTCTTCTTCCGCAACACTCGATCTAGAGATTCCAAAACGCCGACAGGCTCTTCAACATACGAAAGATTGGGCTGAATCTGGGGCACCGAATCAAGGACTTGACGACCATTACGAACACACTTCCGCAACTGGCTCACATGGAACACATCATGGACACCAGGGAAAGTAGCAGGCAAAATCCAGCCGATAAGCTGACACTCCGATGCGCTCCAGAATTTGAAAAGGTCCCACATACCGGGGATCCAACTTGTGGTTCCTTCCAAATCTTTTAACACCTGGCATCGGAGAGACCTTCAGAAAAATCATGTCCCCAACAGCAAACTCCAGATCGACCCTTCGTCGATTAGAATATTTCTCATAACGCACTTGTGCTACATGGAGTTTCTCACGAATACGAGTTACAGCACAATTCATCTCCTCAAGGGCTTCCGGACCTAGCAACGGCCTCTCACCAACTTCAGCCCAAAACAAGGGAGTTCTACAACGCCTCCCATATAAGGCCTCAAACGGGGCCATCTGCAGACTCTCTTGATAGCTATTATTGTAAGCAAATTCCATGAGTCTGAGACGCTCATCACAAGCACCACCATGATCCAAAATATAACACCTGATCATATCTTCTACAATCTGATTCACTCTTTCCGTCTGACCATTCGTCTGCGGATGATAGGCGGTGGAATACCTTAAATCAGTATCCAACCCCTCTTGTAAACTCTTCCAAAAACGAGACGTAAATCTGGAGTCTCAATCTGACACGATGCTGACAGGTACACCATGTAATCTAATAACTTCTTCAAGATATAATTCAGCGATCCTTTTCATAGAATACCCAATCTTAAATGGCACAAAGTGAGCACACTTAGTCAGCCTATCGACTATCACCCAAACCGAATCGTGCCCACGGGGAGATTTTGGTAGACCAGTAATGAAATCCATTGATATACTCTCCCACTTCCATTGTGGAATATCTAGCGGTGTCAGTTTACCACCAGGCCTCCTATGATCTGCCTTAACACGCTAACACGTGTAACATTCTGACACAAACTTAGCTATATCACCCTTCATTCCCGACCACCAAACAATTTGCTTTAGATCTTTATATATTTTGGTGGATCCAGGATGATAGGAAACATTGGAACCATGAGCTTCTTGACAAATCTTAGCCCGAATGTCACCAATGGCCGGGATACAAAATCTACCTCGATATTTCAGAGTACCTAACTCATCCAAAGAAAAATCAGGTAACTCTCCTTTCTCAGTTCTAACCCAGAGGTGCAGCAAATCAGGATCATCCTTCTGGTGCACTCTAGTAAGGGAAATCCAAGAGGGCTCTTCTGCTTCCAAACTGGAAGGCATCGAACTACTCCCAAATTCAATGTCCATCAATAAGAATTCTTCCACCAGGGATTGCACTGATAAATTGAAGATTTCAGCTGTCTTCCTACTCAAAGCATCGGCTACTACATTAGCCTTTCCCGGGTGATAAAGGATCTCCACTTCATAATCAGCCACATACTCTAACCACCTACGCTGGCGCAGATTTAATTCTTTTTGAGTGAATACGTACTTCAAACTCTTATGGTCCGTATAGATTTTGCACATCGCGCCATACAATAAGTGTCGCCACAGCTTCAACGCACAAATTACGGCAGCAAACTCCAAATCGTGCGTATGGTAGTTTCTCTCATGAATTTTTAATTGCCTCGATCCATACGGGATCACCTGACCATTTTGCATTAAAACACAACCAAGTCCGAAGTGTGACGCATCTACGTACACAATATACTCGACTCCTTCAGTAGGTAAGGTTAAAATTGGGGCAGTACACAGTCTCTTCTTCAACTCTTGGAAAGCCTCTTCACACTTATCACTCCAAATGAACGCAGTATTCTTCTAAGTAAGTCTAGTCAAAGGTGCAGACAACACCGAAAATCCTTCCACGAATCTCCTATAATAGCCAGCGAGGCCTAAGAAGCTCCTAATCTCCTTAGGTGTGGCAGGACTAGCCTAATCCATAACAGTAGCTATCTTGTCAGGGTCAATCTAAAATTATGGCTTTATTAACCATATGCCTCAAGAAAGAAACCCGAGGCAACCAACATTCACACCTACTCAACCTAGCGAACAACTTGTGGTCCCTCAAGCAGGCAACACTAAAGACAATGATGGGCATGCTCCACAGCATTACGAGAATACAACAAAACGTCGTCTATAAATACAATCACAAAACGGTTCCAATCTAGGATGAACTATACGCCCCTTACAGGGGGAAGGCCAGGATGATTAGCTAGGAAAACATCTGAACACTCACGCACCAGAAGGAGCACGACACAAAACATGTCACCAACCCGAACGAGGGTCAAACCGTGAAGCTCTACAAAAGCCTTAGCCATGAACAGGTGGGTAGTGACAGAATCAAAAAGAACACGCGCCTAATAGTTACCTTCATCTACTAATTGCGTGCCTAACTTATTCGAACAATAACAAAACCACGATTGAACAACAAAGCTAGTTAGAACCTAACCTGAGATCACTTGGGTTGAAGACTGGGTTTCCTCTTCGGTCATCACGATCAGTTTACCTTTTCCCTTGTCCTGATTTGGTGGCGGCGGCAGAGCTTGAGGGGAGGCAGGCTGTAGTGGGGACTGAGCCTGGGGACACGAAGACTTTTGGTGTCCCTTCTGTCCGCACTGGAAACAAGTTCTATCCTTCAACCAGCAACGACTCACGTCATGACCCTTCCTTGAACAAAATGAGCACACCAGCTATCCCTTGGGTAAGCCTTGAATGGCGAGCACCTGCTTCTTCTTCAGGGTAGCGGTCCTCTTGAAACACCTTTCGTAAGGATGGCCGGATCGACCACAAAAGTTACAAATTACACCACCTTTCTTTTTCAAAGAAGGGCCAGATGCCCTGGAGCTTCCATCCTCAACACCTTTTCTCTTCTCTTTCCTCGGTATCATACCACGACCCTTAGCATAACCAAAGGTCTCAACTTCAAGAGCAACTTCTACTGTCCTCGCATTAGTCTCGGACTGGTAAGTATTGGCAAATTGTTGAATGTCATTTTGGAGATTGCCCAAGAAACCTTTAACCCTGCACTCCTCAGCAGCTCTCAACTCCGAAGCAAACTTATTAAATTTAATGATCTCACTCTCATTCCCAATCGCTATGGGGGTTTGCTCACCAGGCTGCCGTCCCAAGGTGGCAGCCAACAATGCCTGCAACTGTGCTTGCATTTCTACAATTTGACCTGCCATGGTCTTCATGCTCTGGCGTAGTTCTACAATCACTGCCTCTCCCTGCGCACCTGACGACTCACCCTCAGACTGGGGAGTCGACCTGGTCGCAACGCGCTCAAACGACATTCTAAAAAAACACATAAACACCTCATTAAGACTCTAGCTAACCTAGAACTACACCACTTAGTTCAAACCATACTTAAAAGACACTTGCTTATGCTGCAACTTGCTCTGGGATTATATGATGATGATATGTCCTACTCAGGATGATATCCTATCATCCTAGTGACTCATGTGCCTATGATATGAATGCATGAATTCTTTACTCTTATTTAAAATCATGTGTGTACATGTCTCATCTAGTAAATCTTTAGCTTGGCATGTTGTGCTTATGTTATGTTATGCTATGCATGTGGTACTATGAATTCTATAAAAGGCCTTAATGCATGTTATGAGCGACGTACACATGCAATGTTATGCATCCCATACTACATAATATTGCATGCAATGAAAAGAAAACGTGCTAATGGGCATTCATGTGGTGAGGTTATGCATCCCATACTACATAACCCTCACATGTTGCCACCTATGGTGGATCCATATACAAACACATATTATGCATCCCATACTACATAATATGCCCTGTATACTTCTAATCATGCTTATGAGTGTAGTGTTCATGCTTCGGCCAAGACCTATTGATGACACATCGGTGTGTGTATGACATGGCACTAAACAACTAACACTAACAAGGGAAGGTTGCCCGACCAATTGTCAAGCAACCTCCCTCTGATACCAACTGTCACAACCCGCATTTTTCCCAACAATTTAATTATATCAGAGCAAGGGGAAAATACGCGTCGTGATGCCACGCCGTGTAGGGGATAACTGCAGACGTTCAGGCAAAACTCCAAACTCTACAATTCTAATAGAAAACATAGATGGTTATGAATAAAGTCCAGTTTAAGTTATGATGGTAGCCGTATCCCTCGGCTTAGTGAATCATCTAGTTCACGATTTAAAAATATAAATTCTACGCTTGCGGAAAATACTTATTTAAATTGACTCTAATATCCTACATAAGTATAAATGTCCCCGAGGAACAACTCATACAATGCAAACCCTAGATTTATAATACGGGTAGGAACGTCTTTACGCTAAATAGAAAGTAGTGGCTTAGTTTTGAAGGAGATGATAAGTATGCTTTACTAATAGTAGGGTTTTATAGGTCAAAATACCTAACATGCAGTCCTAGCAAGGAATCATCCCAGAGAGCAAGTTATCTAAATATAAACATAAGAAACTACTACAGGCAGCAAGTGTCAAAAATCAACAATCCTGTGGGCGTCAACAACCTGACACGAACCCACAGTATTAGGTATGTCTGAACTAAGGAAAACGACTAAAAAGTCAAACTACCTCGCTATGGCGAGGTGCAAAACCACAGCCAACACTGCTGCTCAGAAAACCAAAACTAGCTCCACTATCTGCTACTGCTCTGAACCTGAGGCATTCCAAAAAAAGAACACTTCAGCAAGAAGGTACAAGTAGTGGCAAGAAAATAAATAAAGTAGACAAATGAACAAGGTCGAAAGGGGTACCAACCGAGGACCCAAAGTACTGAAATAAGGTACAAAACAAAATTTGAGAAATAGAACTTACGTGAATCGTCACGTACAACCAATCATGCCAGATACCCAAGGTAGGGGGAAAACAAAGGCATGAGTAAATCATAAGAAAGAAACCCAAAACAAACAACTTTATTAGCCGCGTGTAGTCAACTCTATCTAAACAGGCAGGGTGCTCACTAATAAGGACACACCCCTCACAGATGTTAAAATCCTTCTAATTGCGGGGGAGACTTATACACTCCACTAATCGCCGCAGGATGCCCAACCACCAATAGAGTTGCACGACCCCTAATAAAGGAAAACAAACCATGCGGTCGGTGGATTTGCCCACAAACACCCGCAAGAACGAGTTACTAGGAAATAAATCACAGGATTTGGCACATCGGATTCTACTCGATATATTCTAGGTTAAAAACATGGTTGATCAACCTCTAGAAACGATTTACGACCCTAGGTAATTTCTAACGCGATAAATAGGGCGATAAAAGCCCACAATAGAACCCTACATCGCATTTCTACAACTCCACAAGACGAGATTTTTCATGCCAAAAACTAAATAAAAACCAAGAAAACTCATAAGGAAGACTCAACAAGCATACTAAACCGAATCTCAAAAGTGCACAAGGATTGAGAACTAAAGTTTAACCGTTACCATCGAAATCGGACGAGAGGGAAGGAGGGAAAACCACTACTTGCCTTGGTTGCACCGGAAACGTTCTCTGAATCGTTCCACGCCGTAGATCGGGGCAAAAGAACTCAGGAGAAGTAGAAATCTAAACAACAATGGCGGAAAAGAGGTTTGGGCCGAAAAACCCTAATAAGAAAACTCACGGAAAGAGGAAGAAATTACCACGATAGCGTAGCTCTCGGTGAGAGCTTTCCGGATCTACGATCGGTTGAAGATTCCGAGCACCGGAGCTCCGTCGGCGGCCACCGGAAGATTCACGAAAAGGAGAAACTTATCTCTCGCCGCTGGTCTGGTTCGGAATAGAAGTATCGGAGAAGATGAAGTTATATCCTAATAACTTAAGAGAAAAGTATATATATATAGTTTTTTTTTCTTTTATAAAAATTTTAACTTAAAAGATACAGCCTCGGAAATATCAAAAATAGGCATTCAAGATGACCTCAAATCGAAAGGTGGTCAACATGAAAGTTGTAGATCTCGTCGAGACGAACAAAATTCATGTTGACTATTTTTTGATACGATGCCGTTTTGACCATCAAAACGGCGCTCTAACGCTGACAGGAAAGGAATACTCGAGTGGCAGCATACATACTCGAGTAGAAGCATACATACTCGAGTAGAAGCATACATACTCGAGTAGGATCATATATACTCGAGTAGGAGTTCAAATATACTCGAGTAGGAGTTCATATACTCGAGTAGGAGTCCATATACTCGAGTAGGAGTCCTTATACTCGAGTAGGAGTCTATATACTCGAGTAGTAGCAGAATACACGAGTTCCACCAGAATAAACAAGAATAAGGGTTCAAGATGACCTCAAATCGAAATGTGGTCAACATGAAAGTTGTAGATCTCGTCGAGACAAACAAAATTCATGTTGACCATTTTTTGATACGATGCCGTTTTGACCATCAAAACGGCGCTCTAACGCTGAAAGGAAAGGAATACTCGAGTGGCAGCATACATACTCGAGTAGAAGCATACATACTCGAGTAGAAGCATACATACTCGAGTAGAATCATATATAATCGAGTAGGAGTTCAAATATACTCGAGTAGGAGTTCATATACTCGAGTAGGAGTCCATATACTCGAGTAGGAGTCCTTATACTCGAGTAGGAGTCTATATACTCGAGTAGGAGCAGAATACACGAGTTCCAGCAGAATAAATGAGAATAAGGGTTCAAGATGACCTCAAATCGAAAAGTGGTCAACATGAAAGTTGTAGATATCGTCGAGACGAACAAATTTTATGTTGACCATTTTTCCACCCGACACCGTTTTGACCCTCAAAACAGTGCCCGAACGCAGACTGTACATGACTACTCGAGAGGAATGAAGGTTACTCGTGTATAAGAGCAAAATACTCGAGTGGAATGAAGGTTACTCGTGTATAAGAGAAAATACTCGAGTGGAATGAAGGTTACTCGTGTATAAGAGCAAAATACTCGAGTGAAATGAAGGTTACTCGTGTAGATCAAAGGTACTCGAGTAGAAATCAAAAATACGGCTTATTTACGAGCAGTTTTGGGAAAATCAAAAATAGAAGCCTAAGATGGCTTCAAATCAAAAAGCGGTCAACATAAAAGTTGTAGCTATCGTCAAGAAGAACAAACTTGATGTTTACTATAACTTGATACGACACCGTTTTGACCCTCAAAACGGCGTCCGATCAAAATCTGAAACGGGCTACTCGAGATAACAAAGTGCAAATTCTTGAAATGAAATTTTTGAACAAAGGGACACGAGTTCAGAACAGAGGCCCATACACGCACCGAATTAAGCAAAACTCACACCATAGGCGAAAACTGGCGCTACGATTCCAACGGCGAAGCCAAAACCTAAATCAGACGAGCCATTCATGAGATAAAAATTTCCAAATACAATGACATAAATACTCAAAACTTCAATCGCGCGCCGAGACTCCAAAAAAAAATGCTCGGATTGCGACGAAACTTGACGAGCAAGTCATAGAAATATTTTCTGATTTCGACAAAAATCCAAGAAATTGGCCGACTCGACCGAACGGACGCGAAAATGTCTTATCAGCGATGCGCCGTCAACCCGACGTTAAAAGTAACGCCATGACGTCAAAAATATGACGATACCAAAACCAAACCAAATCATTGAAAAAAATCAGGGGCGTTACAGTGTGACCCGGATGGGGTCCCAAGTGATTTAGAGGATGATCACCCCCTTATGGTGATGCGTTGTATCTTGACCACTCCTCGTCCGTTAGATGACTGGAAGAGGACGAGTATATTTTCTCTGATCTTTAAGAGTGGCGAAAAGCTTTGTAAGCTTATTATTGATAGTGGTAGCTGTGTGAACGTTGTATCTGAGAATGCCATAGCACGTATGTCCTTGACCACGGAACCACACCCGACCCCGTATCAGGTTGCTTGGATCAACAAGATCTCCGTACCTGTTACCAAGCGATGCCTGGTACCTCTCTCATTCAAATCTTATATTGATGAGGTTTGGTGTGATGTTCTTCCGATGGACGCCTGTCATGTGTTGTTAGGCCGCCCTTGGTTGTACGACCGTGATGTGACTCATTTTGGTAGAGCCAACTCTTATGAATTTAAATTCAATGGCAAAACCATCACGTTGAGGCCCACCATCCCCAAGGAGCCCGTAGTTTTGGCTAAGGATACCACCATTCCTGTAGAGAGGAAGACGTTGAATCTAGTTGGTCGGAAGGAGTTCGCGAGCGACCCGTTTTATGATGGGATCATGTATGCGCTCGTTCTCCTGAGTGCGAAACCCGAATCTAGTCTTTTGGATGAGCTACCTAGTGAGTTACGGGTACTGTTGGAAGAGTATAAGGACGTATACCCGGATGAGTTGCCGTCTACATTACCCCCGCTTAGAAATATCCAGCATGCGATAGATCTCATCCCGGGGTCTTCCTTGCCAAATCAGCCCCATTATCGACTCCATCCCGTGGCACACAAGGAGTTGCAAGCCCAGATAGAGGGCTTGCTTGAGAAGGGTTTTTTAGGACTAGCATGAGTCCGTGTACGGTACCCGCCCTACTTGCCCCCAAGAAGGACGGTACATGGAGAATGTGCGTTGATAGCCGAGCTATCAACAAAATCACCATCAAATACAGGTTCCCTATTCCCCGTCTGGATGATTTATTGGACGTCTTGTCTGGAGCCACCATATTCTCCAAATTAGATCTTCGGAGTGGCTATCACCAGATTAGGATACGAGAGGGCGATGAGTGGAAGACGGCGTTTAAGTCAAAGGATGGTCTGTATGAGTGGCTTGTGATGCCTTTTGGGTTATCCAATGCCCCGAGTACCTTCTCCCGGATGATGACCCATGTCTTTAAGCCATTCATGGGGAAGTTCGTTGTCGTCTACTTTGACGATATTCTGATCTATAGCACTTCTACCGCCGAGCACATCTCCCATATGAGAGTGATCCTTTCCACCCTGCGGAAAGAAACTTTATTTCTCAATCTTAAGAAGTGCACTTTCTATGCCTCGGAGGTAGAGTTCTTAGGCTATATAGTCGGGTCTGAGGGTATTCGAGTTGACCTGGGTAAGGTTCAGGTCATCAAGGACTGGCCCGTGCCAACCACCCTACGTGAGGTGCGTAGTTTCCATGGGTTAGCCACATTCTATCGTCGTTTCATACGAGACTTCAGTAGTATTATGGCACCTATTACCGACTGTATGAAGAAGGGAGAGTTTACGTGGACGAAGTACGCCACCTATGCTTTAGAACGAATAAAGAAACTTATGACTGAGGCACCTGTCTTACGTCTACCAGACTTTTCTAAAGTCTTTGAGCTCACATGTGATGCATCTGGGGTGGGGATTGGAGGTGTCTTGAGCCAAGAGGGCCATCCCGTTAGTTATTTCAGCGAAAAGTTGTCAGGCCCCAAGCTGAACTATTCAAATTACGATAGGGAATTTTATGCTGTAGTCCGATGCTTACACCATTGGAGACACTATCTCCTCTCCAAAGAGTTCGTGATTCTCTCCGATCATGAGGCCTTACGTTTCATTAATGGCCAGCATAAAATCAGCCCATGACATGCTAAGTGGGTAGCTTTCCTACAAGGATACACATTTAATCTCAAACACCTTAAGGGAGCTGATAATCGAGTCGCTGACGCCCTTAGTCGTCTAACACTTTTACTCACTTCTATGGAAGTACATGTCATAGGATTTGAGCGGGTTAAGGATGAGTATGCTACGTGTCCTGACTTCCAAGACTTCTATTTAACAGCCCAGGATAGTTCCCCCACGACGATATCTGCATACGTCATTAAGGACGGTTACCTGTTTAGGAACGGAAAGCTATGTATTCCGCAGTCATCGTTACGCCTACATATCATTTGGGAATTGCATAGTGGAGGGTTGAGTGGTCACTTCGGTAGAGATAAGACGATTACGTTAGTCGAGGAAAAGTTTTATTGGCCCAAACTTGAGGCTATGGTAGGAAGAGTAGTGAGTAGCTGCCGAACGTGTCAGGTTTCTAAGGGTGGTAAAACCAATGTAGGATTATATACACCCTTGCCTATTCCCTCCTTGCCTTGGGTAGATGTTAGTATGGACTTTGTATTAGGCCTTCCCCCTACCCAACGCCGTCATGATTCCATTTTTGTAGTTGTGGATAGGTTTTCCAAGATGGCGTATTTCATCCCATGCAGTAAAACAAACGATGCGTCTCACGTCGCTAAATTATATTTTAAAGAAGTCGTTAGTCATCGCGGAGTGCCAAAGACCATAGTTTCGGATTGAGACGTAAAATTCACTAGCTATTTTTGGAAAACTCTATGGATGTTAATGGGGACAAAATTATTGTTTTCCTCCGCCTATCATCCCCAAACGGATGGACAGACGGAAGTGGTTAATCGGAGTTTAGGGAATTTATTAAGATGCCTCGTGAACGATCATTTGGGCACTTGGGATCTTCTCTTGCCCCATGCCCAATTAGCCTACAATAATTCCAAAAATCGGTCTACGGGTATGTCTCCGAATGAGATTGTCCATGGTTATAAAGCTCCTGTGCCGCTTGACTTGGTGTCGTTGCCCCCAACGTACAAGGCAAGTCAATTTGCACAATCCTTTGCCCAACACATCCATGATCTACATGCACGTATACGGGCCACTTTGAATACACAGTACGACTCTTATCAGGCGCACGCTAATTTATATAGGAGAGTATCAAACTTTAAAATTAGCGATCTGGTTTTAGTCCGTTTAGTTCCCGAACGCTTGCCAACTGGCACCATTAAAAAGTTAGCACCAAAGCGCGCCGGCCCTTTTCGGATCATTAAGAAGTTAGGTGACAACGCTTTCGTTTTGGACTTGCCTGCTGATTGGGGTATCTCCACCATTTTTAACGTTTCGGATTTAACGATGTTTGTGTCGCCACCACAAGAGTTGATTTCTTTGTCGTCTTCTTCTCCCACTTTAAATTCTCCTAGGTTGGGGAGTGGTAGAACGGATGATCTCTCTCTTACGGTCCCCACAGGTATTTCATCAGATGGTATGTTGTCTTCTTTCTTGCCTACTGCTAATATGTTCCCCAGGTTTCCACGGACGTTTTCCACCCCAGAGATGATACTTGATGCTGAGCCGGTTACCACTGCTGATGGCGACACCCGCCGTTTTCTCATCCGTTGGCGTGACCGCCCCCCTTCGGATGACTCTTGGGTACTCGAGTTGGAGCTGCGAAGTTTGGATGCCGATCTCCTTCACCGCTATCTCTTGGACCACGCTACGGAGATGCGTGATTTTGAGCGGGGGAGGATTGATGGCGCACCTCCGCCACCTCTACTTGGAGACGATACTGGCGATGTTGTTGATCCGGTTGCTGAGGCGGTTCAACTCAAGGACGTGAGGCGTCATGGTGAACCGAACGGAAGGCTACGTTACAATCTCCGCCCGCGGCGTACAACATCCGCCGCGACGCATTAAAATATTTCCCTACTTTATTGCACTTTATTTCTATTTTAGGAATATAAAATTATCCAAGTTTGAAGTGATAATTTTATATTCAATGTTTGCAAGTTTATTTTTCATTTGGACAATATTTTATGTTGGTGTGCATTTAACCATATGGATGGATGAGATTACATCTCCATCATGAATGGTTAAGGCTTGTTTGTAACTCCTATTTAAGGAGGCCTTATTATGAGATCATTAGTGAAGATTGAAAACCTAATTCCTTCTCTTTGAGAATTCGGCCAAGGAGGTTCTCCCTCTACCACCGCCCCCTCTTGTGGTGTGAAGCCGCCGCCCCCTTGCCTCCTCCATCCGTTCGGTGCGACTCCGGCGCGGCTTCCTTCGGTGCGACTCCTTGGAAGAAGGTTGCAACCCTTCGGTGTGACGCCGGTGGATCCGTGGAGAGAGTGAATCTCCCACAGTTATCTTGTGTGAAACGCTCTCCGGTTGGGTAACTTCTCATCCCCCATCTTCGCGATTCTTCTTCTTAGTTGTGGTGGTATATGCAAGTCGTTTTATCCGTTTTGTTAATCTAATCGCTGCACTTTCATTTCGAAATCGTCGTTGCTAGGCTTTTATTTCCGGATCGGGTGGATCCTATTTGCCGGAGCAGATCTTGGCCTATAGCCTTGATTTCGCTCTCAAAAAGGAGTGGCAACCTTTGCGTTGATTTGGGGAATAATCCGACTCAAGTTTCGATCACTATTTTTGAGTCGACCATTCCTCCTTGTTATTTTTGTGCTGCGTTTGCGACGAGGAAATATTATGGGCGATAGGTGCTGTGTAGGTGCGGTAGATCTAAGACGAGATTGGGCGTAGATTGACTTTTACCGTAGAGATCTCCGATTCCGGACATCCCTACATCATCTGCGCAACATAATCCCTCTTTGAGAAGATCAGTGTGTTGACTCACATATGCTGTCTCTATTGGAGTGTACTTATTTTCAAGTACAGGGTCAAGATAGATCAAGAGCAGAAGAGGAGCAAAGATGGGTCAAAGACCAAGTTCATGGGAAGGAAGAGGAAAATCGTCTAAGTAAAATTCGACGGGAATCACTAAGTGATTCTCGCCGATTCGACGGGAATCACTAGAGATTCTCGCTGAATCGTCGAGAATCAGTCAGTGACTACCGCGAATTTCACCTGGCTGACTATCCTCCTTCAAGGATTCTGCTAAGGCAGAATCGACGACTGATTCTCGCCGATTCGTTGAGAATGACGTTGCATTCCCGCCGATTCGTCGAGAATGACTTTGCTTTCCCGTCGATTCCCTCCGGATGATAAGAGTTTCAACTGGAATCTTGCGAAAGAAAATTCGACAGGAATCACAAGTGATTCCCGCCGACTTCGTCGAGAATCACCAATGATTCTCGCCGAATTTGCCTTAGGCAAATTTGCTCTGTTCGCTGGACCAAATCAAGATGTTGTGCGCCGTTTTGACCGGAACTAGGGCTTCTTCTTGTGGGCCCCACAACGGTCATTTAGGGTTGTTCTACAGTATTTATACTCACTTATTTCGAACATCTACAGTAATCATACACGATAAATCAAAGCCACCAAGCGTGACCTAGCCGATCGCGGAAATCCTACCGTCGTCGTCGCCGCTCGCAAGATAGTCCTCGCCGCTGATCTTAGAGGTCCTCTTTGATCTTCCGATGACAGGACCAGGGCAAGCCTAGCGTCTCACTCATCTCTTTCGAGATCTATTGTCTCTCGATTTGTTGAACGAGGATCGCTCTTCATTCTGAATCAATTGATACGACTGATCCGATTGAGATCGTTGGTAGACCTTGATTGCTTTGTCAAGAAGTTTGGATCTACAGAGCATCACCGCTGAAATCGCTTGCCACCGCCGATCTTGAAAAGATCCTCTCCAAGAGAGTGCTCCAGTCGTGGACTCTTCGTCTTCATCAAGAACACTTCAACGAACGAAGAGGGACATCGGGTTCTCCAGACGTGTAGTTTGTATTTCTTGTTCATTCTATTTTTGTTTTGTTGTAAAGGAATAGTGATTCCTAGTTGTAAGGGTTGGGTGCAACCCGTGGTGGAGGAGTAATTACTCCTTCGGTTGGAAGGGTGCCTTCCGTAGTGTGAGGATTGGATTTTAATCCGTTTGGTGAAGTGACCGAGTCGTCCCTTGGTGGGAGATAGGTCGAAGGGGGAGAGTGGACGTACCCAAATCGATGAACCACTATAATTTCTTTTGTGCTTTTTTGTGCTGTGTTTGTTTAATTGTGCAGGTTATTTAAATTCCGCAAAAGATTGCAATTCACCTATTCCCCCCCCCCCCCACCTTAGGTGGAATTTGTTGATACTAGATACTTTCAAACACATGACTTGTCGTAGTACTGGGGCGTTGTCTATGACCTTGGACCTTGGGAGACTGAAAGCTCAAATGTTGTTGACCATCACAGAGAATTATGGCACAACCCTTGTGGTCCTGTGTACCAAGAATGTGCCCTGAGAGCACATGGAATTGAGCATTTGTGCCAACATCTGTGGTGACTTGTGCTTAAGTTGCACGTTTTGATAGCCAATATGTAATTTTACTAATTCATACAGGGAAGGAGCACCGCCACCCCGAGTGAGGATTGTCGTCGTTATAATTTGGACAGCTAATGCAGAACGTGGCTATTTTTTGCCACAGTGCGGTGGAATTTTTCATGCGGGTGAAGCCGAGCCAAGCGAGAAATAGCAGGCTGGAGCCCAGGAATACTATGCTGGCCTTATAAGGCCAAAGCAAATTACAAATTTATTTTATTGTTCATGTATGGCTGTCCTTTATGCCGATGTAAGCAAAACAATTTAATTTAAGTTGAACAATATAAGGCCTTATGGCCAAGACTATTTGTGTATTTGTTATTCATTCCTACTTTTATGTTAGTGTACATTCCATTGGTTGGGTTCTTGTTAACCTTTAAAATATTTCCGCTAGAATGCACACTATGATAGGATGCGTGTACATTTTTTATGGTTTCAATTAGTAACTCCATTAGCTATCCATACTATATGGAGTTGGGCCCCGACCGGACATTCTGTTATATGCTATATGATGGACGAGGATGTTACATAACAAGCACGCTCGCGCGGTTGGCTGCGCGCTATTCGGCAAAGTGAACTTAGCAGACCTGCGATAAATACCAACTGAGAAGCTTCCTTCTCTAGCCGCTTAGGTTCGAGCGAGAAGCTATGTCACTGACCACTTCGTGGCCGAAGCTCTGGGCGAAGTGCTTACCGAAAACAATTATCTAGAAGAGGAGATTGAGAATCTCATAGAAGAAAATAAGAAGCAAAATGAGGCTAATGCAGTAAGATTGTACCCGGCGGTCTTTGCAGCTTATTTGAGTTTAACCGCAAATTTACCTTATTTATTTTCCTTTGCATAAAGCTTAATATCCCGAGAAATCGGCCTTCCTAAATTAAATCATTGTACACCTGCAGGAAGGCAGGGAGGACATGCTAGATATTCTCAAGGAACGGCAAGCCTACAAAGATGGACATGAGAATGTCGCTTTTAATGAGTTGTTCCCTTCATTCCAAGAAGTTGAAGACGCAAGAGAGAAAGTGGCCAGGGATGTGTTAGATGAAATCCTTATAGAGGATGTCAAAGTTTTGGATGATCAAGTAAATCTTCCCACTAAGATCGCCGAGGATAGAAGTTTTAGAGAAAGTAGTTCAAGAAAGGATTCTTTGAGTACCAAATTGACTAGGACGAGTAGCTCCACGAGTTCGTCAGGTTTTGTTGACTCAGAGCAACAACAAAAGAAAAAGAAAGTTGTATAAATTTTCATTTTGTTTCTGATCCAACAGTAAGATTATTTTATAAACTGCGCGGATAAATATATGTACACACATTTCATAAAATAGAAATGTAATAAATTTTCAGACTTTGTTCGCTTTCTACTAACCGATGAATATGTTTGAATTCATGCAGTTACATGCATTCTTGTCGCATGAGTAGGTTGATTTAGCAGATATTCACCAGCTAATTGACTTAACGCTAAGTTTGATCACAATTAATTGTCTGCATGGCGGATAGAGTTACATATAGGCATATAGAATTGATGAGTCACTGAGATAACTAGTTTGCGTATTGAAGAAAATAAAAATATCTAGCAGTCCTGTCCGCCAAAATGCGTTATAAAATTTTGTGTTGAAAAATCAACTCATAACAACTGCACCAGTGTTAACCACATTATTCGTCTTACTGGAGATGAAATTAATCCGAAAATAAAATAGTTCACGCTGCGGTTTCAATATCTTGAAATAACAAAATAATATCGCATCATGTGATAGGGTAAGATGTGATTAGATAGAGATGAGTGATCAGACATATCTTTCAGAGTAGTTCACTATTTATAGTAATATATTGGCCTAGTCCAAAGAAAATCCCACTTGGCAATAATCTTCTCGTGCGGTCAGATATGAATACCTCAATACGATATCTAGATGCCAAGGATGTTTGATTAGATCCAAACCATAAGGCTAACCGGGAATGAATAAATCAGATCTTTTGGTTAAACCATCAGTGCAAAAACATTTTTAATTTGTTAAGGGCAATGTTAACAATCCAATTAACTGAGATTGTCACCATGTCGGCTGATTACAAGTAAAGTAGATAAAGAATATCCTTGAAGTGATATGAAGCTGATTGACATATATATATAATAAAAACCTATAAACATAAGCAATGAAGAGTATAGAACTTAAGACAAGATAATCCATATGTTTATCCCTCGCAAACTAGTGAAAAGATTTACAGTCTAAGTAGAAAATAAGTCCTTGTATTTTAAGCTGCAAAATCCTGCACATAGCTTTAATTAACCGAATAAATCTAGCCATTGGGGCTAACCGTGTGTCGACGGATAGACTTAATGTAACCAAACAACCTAAAAATTTATACGGCAGTTTAACTAAAATCTACACCCGAAGTTGATCAGTTAGGTCAGGTGCGCCAAAAGGTCTATAATATTGGTCGCTAGGAAAGATCATCAAGGGTATAGTCCTACTAACCGTAACTCCCCCGAAAGTGAAAAAATAAAAGAAGATAGTCGTACAACCTAAGATGATTAGTTAGGCCAGGTGTGCCAAAAGGTCTATAGCATTACTCGCCAGGAAATACCATCTAATTGTACCTCCCCTGAAGAAAGAACGATGGACGCACTTCTCTCATGCCTATGTATACAAGCTAAGCTGATTAATGAGGCCATGTGCGCCAAGTGGTATATAACATTGATTGCTAGGAAATAAAATTGAAGTTGTGTGTCCCGTGTTGACACCGCTTGAGAGTACTTTGGAGTTTTAAATTATCACTGCGTGAGATGACCACTGAGTATAGGTTCACCACAGAGGCCATTGATCGCTCAAGAAAGATCATATTAGCTATAACAATATCCCATACAGATCACAGTAGAGCTAACAACACCCATACCTCCCTTGATGCACATGGTGTGTTAGATATCGGCTAGGATCTGAAGTACTGGAGTCATTCAGACAAGAATTAGACGGCTCCCACTACATTTTTGCAAACACTCCCAATTATACGTGGTCCTCGTGGTGTTATGCCAAAAACTAATCAATGGTGGTTTAAGTAACACTCAACGATATCTCCTCAGTTCAGTGATCACTTTAGCAAAGAGAAAATAAAGAGCAGATGCTCCCAAATCAGGAAAAGTTTCAGTATTAGATCTCTAATATAAGAGCTTAAATGAATAATAGAAGAGTGTTCAAAAATATGCCAGAGAAATGTCCATCAATGAAAAAAAAAACCAATATGCCATGATTGCGAAGAATTTTAAGTATTTTGTGATGTCCTTCTTCAACTTAGTATAGTAGTTCACCCAGTGTTGCTTAATCATCGGCGTCGATGTGCTCACCACGAATTTTGTAGTTAATATTGTTGCTGATTTAGTTCACTCCTTTTTATTCGAGTAGAATGTTCGCTACTTCTTTGCCTTTTGAAGTAGACGGGAGAGAAGAGTCATCCTTCTGGACCAAATCGCAAAATTTAACGTGCTTCAGCATTATCTCCACCATTTGGCAGAGAGCTCGGTAATTGTTAGTGGGATGCCCCTATTCCTTGTGGTATTCACAGTATTGATCTGGGTCTTCTGATCTTTGATCTGCGGGTTGATAAAGTCATTTGTGGTTGGTCTTGCCTTTCATGAGCTGATTTACTTCTTGCATAATGAAGTATAATTTAGATTCTTGAAAGTCATCATCTTATTGTTCATAAATTGGAGCTGCTTGCGGAGCAATAGATGGATAAGTAGGTGGAATTGTCAATTGCAGTCTTTGATTTTGGAATTGATTTTGGCTTGGGAAAATATGTCGATAATGATGTAAATTTATTTCTTCCTTGCTCAAGGATAGGAATCCTTCTGAGGATACTTTGAAGGTTTATATTGCACAAAATAGGAGGATTTTTCTCTATTATAAGCCTATAGACATAATTCGGGTTGCTATTTTCACCTCGAATGTACATGTTGGCTAGACCAATCATTTCTTGATATATCCTTGGCATTCAAACATTAGCCTCAAATTTTAGTGGTCCTTCCCTCAAACCACTAATCAAGGCGACTCTATATAGTTCAGGATCAATGTTTTGTATTTCCTAATTTCCTTTTGGAAGCAATTGACAAAATGAGCCCAAGTCCCATTATCTCATTGTTTGATCTAAATAGGGCCTCTAGACGACTTTTCCTCTTTTTAGAGATGGAAAATCTAAGTAGAAGCTCCTTTCACAAATCAGTAAAGGATGTGATGGACTGAGGACGTATTCCGTAGAACCATTCCCTCAGTTGTCCATCAAAGGATATTACGAGAAGTTTGCACTAAGTAGCATCGTTAAAGGTCTTCAAGGCAACAACTGACTCAAAAGCTTACAGATGTGCTATTGTGTTAGACTCTCAAGTATAAACTGGTAATCGGGGCTCCCGGAAGTGTCTTGGTGTTGGCTCTTGCCGAACATTCTCTATGAATGGAGATAGATCTTCCTGTTCCCCTATAGAATAAGGAAATAGAAAGTATGGGGGGGTAAGCAGTAGCTGCAAAAGAAGCTAGTGGATAAAAAGGAAAAGTTGTTATTGGAGGAGCAAACACATGAGTTGTAGGGTATGGATAACTTCCCTGAAAATTAAAAAATCTTGTTGGGCTTCCACAGGCGGCTTCCCGGAAAAAGTTAAGACAAGCGGAGAACTTGGCATCTAGACCACAGAGGGGCTGCGGATTACCGTGGCAGGTAAGTTGTCGGGTAGGCAGATAGATAAGTAGGCAGGTAGGCTTTAGGACTAGCTTGTGGATAAGTCGGTGGGTAAACAAGCAGATTTCCCACTATTGGTGCCAGATATAATGTAGTAACAGGCGAAGGAGTAGGTTGTACAACTAGTCGCTGTATAATAGAGGCTAGGTCTTCGTTGATCGACTGTAATTTCTGGCAAGTCTCCCTGTAACTCACCAAGTTCCTGAAGCAGGAAAATGGTTTCTATGAGGTACCACATGGCGATAGCGATACCGCACAACGTTACCGGCAGGGTGTTGAGAGCGCCGTATAGATACGACATGGATTCTACAGCGCGACGTTAGGTTGTTATCGCCGGCATTAGTACCGTTAGTAGGGTGGTAAAGTTTTCGGGAAGCTACCCCTTGCATTGGCATGGTCCATTAAGTTGGCAAAGCTCTCGGGTTATTACTACGCGATGGTAGAAGTTATTATGTGGTGGTAGTGTAAGCGGTCGTATCATAACCGACATTAGATACTGTGTTATTGTAGTAACCTATCACCCAGCGATAGTCGACTATAATGGCATGGACAAATGACGACTTATAATTGGGGGTCTTGGGCAGTGGGCACACGAATAAAACCATAGTTTGGGGTACCGTGCAGCAGTAGCAAGTTACCGCACAGCGGTAGCTTATTTTTATACTAGGAAGTGGTGTTTTCACTTCATTTTCTTTTGAGCTGTAATTCTGAGTGGCTGGAGAAAGTGAAAGTGAGGATAGATACAACTCTAGAGGGGGGGGTGAATAGAGTATTCAAAAATTATGACACCCTACTCAACTCCCTTAGTGTTAATTTGCGGAATTAGTTTATAGATATTGATAACCCTAGAGCCTAACACAAAGTGTAGTGCACAAGAGAGAGCTAACTGTAATTACAGTTAAGCTTGGGATCCTATCACAGCAACTAGCAATCCTAGTTATTTCTACTCACAGGAACAGTACAATAAATTAAATAAGCAGCTCAGACGACACAAGAAATTTTATAGTGGTTCCCTCTAAATAGGTACGTCCACTCTTCTACCACCCTGGTAGGAATCCACTACAGGTTTTTATTCAGGTGCCCTGCCACCAACTGATCTGCTTCAGGTAGATCAAGTAGACCCTTTGAGCTTTTGATCAGAAGCTCAAAATCCAACACAGGTTTTTGATCAGGTGCCCTGCCACCAAGGGTTCACTTTTGAAGGGAGTAATAACCCTTTGTACAGGAGGTTGAGAGAGTTAAGGCTTCTTCTCTATTATTAAACAGATTAGAGAAGTTAGAGGATTGCACAGAGCTAGATAGCTCAAAAGAATCAAGGCTCGGCCTGACTTAGAGAATATCCTGGAAGGAGTCTTGCTTCAGGGTGCAGGAACTCTTCTGAACTAAGACAGAGAATTGTCTTGAGGTTTTGAAGGAGAAGCTTGAAGAAGATTCTTGATTGGGAACAGGTGTTCTTCTTCAAACATCTTCTTTTCTTCTTCTTCTTCTTCTAAAGGCCTCTGAGTGAAAGTCTTCCTATAAGCAGGATGAACTCAGGATGAAGAAGAATGCTGAAGAGATTTGATCTTCTCAGTTGAATGAGAATTTCTGAGAGCTATAGATCTCTATGCTGCTGAGTGTAAATTGCTTGAATATTTTCTTGTATCTATGTATATCTTTATTCGGTGAATATTATTGTCTGTGTATATATTCTTCTTTCAAAAGATGCTCTTTATATATGAGCCTTTGCAACGGCTTTAATTTGAGTTTGAATCTTTGTCTTCATCCAGAATCTGCAATCTGGGCTGCAAAAAGCATAAAGCAAAAACAAATCCTGCAGACAGACATGCTATAAGAGGATAAAGCTTTCTAAGAAGCTGCATAACCAATCAGATAAGAAGGGTGCAAGAAAAAGGTCACATCAGAAAGAACTCTTTACAGCCAGAAAAGACTTTCTGAGTCTAACGGCTATAAAGGACAGCCTGACAGATAAAGCAGAAATTGTATTTCAACTAATAAAACAAAACACTTTGTCAGATAAAGATTGGCTCATACATAAGGAATGGAGCAGAGATTGCCTGGAAATAATAGCACAAATTTACTGAAATAATTTGCCAAATAAATATGAAATAAATCATAGAATAGAAGAGGACAAAATTACTAACGACATACAGCAAAACGTCAAACGACCCTCGGAGATCGTCGACCGAAGCACAGAGATCGTCGACCTATCAAATAGATAGTCGAACAACCAAAGAAGATAGTCGAACTACCACAGCAGATAGTCGACCTATCAGAACAGATAGTCGAGCTATCAGATAGTCGACCTATCAAACAGATAGTCGAACTATCAAAGAAAAACAGATAGTCGACCTAACAAACAGATAGTCGAACTATCAAAGAAAATAGATAGTCAACCTATCAAGCAGATAGTCGAACTATCAAAGAAGACAGATAATCAACCTATCAAACAGATAGTCGAACTATCATATAGTTGAACTATCAGAACAGATAGTCGAACTATCAAGCACAGCAGATAGTCGACCTATCAAACAGATAGTCGAACTATCAAACACAACAAATAGTCGACCTATCAAACAGATAGTCGAACTATCAGATAGTTGAACTATCCAAGCAGATAGTTGAACTACCAAGAAATCTGTCTGGTCAGAAAAAGTCGAGCGGGGTTCGATGATCGGCGAGGCAGATTCCACAGAACGTCGAACTAACAAGAGTTAAACTAACTCAGAGATAGACGATCTGCTGACAGACAAACGTCGACCAACTAATAGACGATCGTCGAACAGCCGATAGACGATGGTCGAGCGATGTTCGACCATAGTCGAACAAAAAACAACTTAACCAAATTTTCATATGGAAAAGTGACAACTCCTCTAAATCTAAAGCAAACTAACTAAACAACTAACCTTTGACCATAGATAAATCTTGGGTCAAGAGACAGAAAGAGAGGACTGAACTCAAATCCAAACTAGGGTACCAACAATCTCCCCCTATTTGAGTTAAGTCTCTCAACAACAAAACACACAAAACAAATTAATGAAAATAAACTAAATAAAATGCAGGAAGGGAAATAGCTAAGCAGCAGATAACATCAATCAAACAGACAATTAAATAACTGTCAATCAATGAAATTTTAAGGAGCTTCAGAATTAGGTTTAGGTTCAGAGGAACTAGGAATAAAAGTAATTTTCCTAAAAGGGTCTAGAGCTTCTTTCTTTGACAGCTTTAAATCTTGCTCTCCAATGATTTTAGATTTTGATGCCCTTGGAACAACTGCTCCAGGATGCTTTTCCATGTATTTTGAAGGGTCAAATACCTCAGGTCTAACCTGGAATTTATCAAGGTCCTTCATTCTGAATTTGGACATAGTTGTTAATCCTACAGTATCTTTACCTTCAGCTTTAGCTTTCCTAATTTGGGCTGATCCAACTAGCTCAAGAAATCTAGCCATCCTGTAATCAGGATCAAGCTCTTGGCTTTCATACTCATTTTCACAAGTTGAATCTACAGGTTTCACAACTTTAAATTTAATAGACATATCTAGCAGGCTTTCAGCTGGCTCTTTTTCCTGAATAACTAGGAAGAAGGAGTAGCAAACTCAGCAAATTTCTTACTAGATTTTTCAGAGAAAATAATTCTTTTACCTTTTGAAACAGCTTTCACTGCATGATATGGCTTTAAAGAAGATGTGCTCTTGATTCTTTGGAAGGAGGAGGAGAAAAAGTTTGTTTTTGATAAACCACCTCCTTCACTTGTTCCTTTGCATCAGCATCATGTCTTTGATAACCAGATTGCGACCTGCCTTTATATCCTTGATAGCTTTTCCTTTGAGAAGACTGGGATAGGGTAAACCTATCAGTCGGAGCAGAAGGATTTGTAGATAAGTTTCCAGAGGCTCCTGCACTGGGAGGTGGAGGAGGAGGACCTCTAGGAGTTCATCTTGGAGCAGGACTATCATACCTCTTAGACTTCTTCCTTAACTTCTGTTGATTCTTAGAAAATGCCATCCAATGCTGAAATTCTTTAGATTTGGGATCAATACCTTTCAAGATATAATAGGGAATATCATTATCAAGATTTGGAGGAGGAGGAGCCACAGCTTTTCTTTTCTTCTTTGCAGATTTCTTTCTCTTGGAGTCTTCAGATTCATCAGAATCATCCTCATCCTCAGAGCTTGAAGAAGGAGGATGATCATAAGGATCAAACGCCTCTAGCACAGCTTTTTTCTTTCTCTTTTAAGGCAGCTCTTTCTAACTCATCTTCCAGGGCATCCTGTGCTAGAAGAGTGTCTAGATCTAATCCAGGAGTGTCATCCCAGACAGTAGACTTTTCCATTTGAATTTCTGAAACCTTTTCTTGTTCATCAGTAACTGTCATGGAGACCAGTTCTTCTTGCACTGCTAACTGAGCTGGCTGAGCAGCCTCAGGATCTTGAATTTTTGGTTCTGGATCAGGTTGAACTTCTAGAGCAGGTTGATGATCAAGCTCTTGAACAGCTAATACTTCTTCCATTATATCTGTAGTATTATGAACACAAATTTGCTAAATGACATTTTATCATTCCTTCTAGTTATTCCCATACTAACATGTCAGTTATCAAGTCTAAAAAATGAGTAAACGGGATACCTTCATGATTTTTCTTTGAATGTCCTAACTCCCATAATTCATCTAGGAAGGAGGTAATGACTCCTTCTAGGTAGAGGGCAACCAGGGGAGTGGAGAATACTTCTAGGCAAACTTTGACAACAAATTCAGATTTCATTATAGCATCAGAAATATCTTTTTCAGATATAGGAGATACTGCTTCTTCTATCTCTTTTTCTGCATCTGCTAGGAGGGAGGCCAAGGGCAGTTCAGAGGCATCTTCATAGAGCATCTCCCCCTACCTGATTTCAGTGGAAACTGAAACCAGGCCCCTAGATGAAGAGGGCTCAGCCGATTTTGAGAGGGCTTGGATGGCGGCAGTCAAAGAAGAGATGGAGGATATAAGAGGAGCAATTGCCTCTTCAATCATGATTTTGATTGAAGGAGTAATTAACGCCAGGGTGCTTGAGATGAAGGCTGGGGTGATTTTAATTGAAGGTGGGGGAATCACAGTAGATGGATGAACAGCAGGGATGGTGTATTCTTGATGAGATGGAGAGTGAACTGGAGACTGATGGGTGGATGCAGGAAGATCAACATGATCTGAATGAAGAATTGGAGACTGAGGAGGAGTGGAAAGCTCAGAAGCCAATAAATCAAAAGTAAGATGAGAGATCCTAGCAAGATGAGGAGGGAGTGGAGATGCTGGTGGTGAAGCATGGAGAATTGTGGAGGAATCAAGAAGATGAGATGCAGTAGATGGAACTTCAACTGAAGTAGATGGTGGCACTTCAGTAGAGGTTGAAGGTAATGCAGAAGAAGTGGATGGAAAGGAGAGATTAGCTGAGCCTGCTTCTTGAAGGAGGGGAGTGACTGAAGCAGTCCTTGTGATCTCAGATGCAACTGGAGCTACCCCTGCTGAAGCGGGCTTCAGAAAGCTCCTTTTCCACTTTACAAACAGGGTCGGGTCCATCTTTTTGCTGGTATTGATTGAAGTAGAAACTGAGACCAACAGATGGGGATATTTCTCCTTTAGAAATATCCCAAGCACCCTTCCTAGGGTGACTTCCTTCTTGCTATTCTTTTTCCTTATCAAATAAAACAAAACTCCTGCCCAGTTAATCTGCTTCTTGTTCACGATGGCACACATCAGAGCAAACTGTTGCCTGGTTATATTATCATGGGCAGAGTGCTTTCCCAGTAGTACTTTTCCGACTAGTTCAGCAAGGAACTTTAACTTCAATGGAAAATTTACCTTTAGCAGCTTAGAAGGAATTCCGTCAGCATGTCCTAATTCAGTCAACATTCTCCCAAACTCAGGGGTATCTTGCTCATAATCTTCTTCCCCATTCAATAATCCAAAAATTTCAGTTAAAACGACGGGAGTCAAAATTACCTCTTCTCCGCCTATTGTTCCTGTCATAGAGTCGTCATTGGAAGACGAAGTGAATGCCCATTCTTTAATCTCCGGAATGTTTATCTTTATTCTTGTTGACATGAGCTTTTCCAATCCTTGATCTTTGCATAGGTTGAGGATTTCCACTATCGCAGATTCACAGCAGCTGAAAGAATCAAAGTCCACGCTGAAACCAGCATCGAACTTCACCACGGACAGGAGGGCTAGAGCAATCGCCATCGAAGGGGTTGGAGAAGGCGGGAGAGACGACGAAGGCGAAACGGCTGAAATCGCGAGACAGGGAGAAAGCAGAAAGACGGAATGCGAGAAGACGCTCTCCATCGACGATAAAAAGAACGATCTCTTAACCTAGGTCGACCATCGGTTTTATATTAAAATAGCAATAGTCGATCTATTTTAAAAGATACTGGAGACGATGGTCGAACGGTCGTTCGACGATCGTTCCTGAAGCAGAGTAGTCGATCAATCGTTCGACTATTTCTGTCTTCACAAACAACAAGCTGTCGTCAACCATAGATCGACGATAGGCTCGACCTGTTCGACGATCTTCGAACGTCGGTCGACGATCTTCAAGCAGATAAGCCATCATCAACCATAGGTCGACAATAGGCTCCATCCGATCGACTATCTTCGAACGTCGTTCGACGATCTTCAAACAGGTTTCAACAAAGGCAGACGTCACACTTAGTCTTTTCCATTAATCATGCCTAGTTGAACCAAAAAGAACAGATTCTTCTATTCATCTAAGGGCTTGGTGAAAATATCACCTCTCTGAAGGTCAGTGGATATGAACTCAAGGCTTATCTTGTTCTTTTCCACACAATCTCTCAGGAAATGGTGTCTAATCTCAATGTGCTTGGTTCTAGAGTGGTGCACAGGATTTTGTGCAATGGAGATAGCACTGGTACTATCACACATGATTTTTGTATTCTTGTGTGTGTACCCATAATCCAAAAGCTGGTTTTGAATCCACAGGATCTGTGAACAACAACTAGCAGCTGCTATATATTCAGCCTCTGCAATTAAAGTTGAGACAAAAGTCTGCTTCTTACAGAACCAAGAGACCAATCTCTCTCCCAAGAACTGACAAGTTCCTGAGGTACTTTTCCTGTCAACTCTACAACCAGCATAATCAGAATCAGAGTATCCAATTAACTCAAATTCTGATTCAGCTGGGTACCAAAGTCCTAGATTAGGACATCCCTTCAGGTATCTCAAGATTCTCTTGAGAAGAATCAGATGAGATTCCTTGGGGTTGACCTAGAACCTAACACACAGGCATGTAACAAACATTATATCTGGCCTACATACTGTTACATACAATAGGGAACCAACAATGGCCCTATAATTCTTTTGATCAACAGGCTTACCCTGATCATCAGAATCTATAACTACATTAGTATCCATAGGTGTATGCATTGCTGAAGCATCAGCCATCCCAAACTTCTTTACCAATTCCTTGGCATATTTGGATTGGGAGATGAAGATGCCATCAGCATCCTGCTTTACTTGGAGACCAAGAAAGTAAGACAGCTCACCCATACTACTCATCTCAAACTTAGAATGCATCAAGTCAGAGAACTTTTTGCACAGTTTGGGATCAGTGGAACCAAAAATAATATCATCTACATACACTTGAACTAACAGGATTGTGTCCTTGTGGTGCTTGACGAAAAGGGTTCTATCAACTACTCCCCTAACAAAGTTGTGCTCTAACAGGAAACTAGCTAGAGTCTCATACCAGGCTCTGGGTTCTTGTTTGAGTCTATAACGAGCTTTTTGCAACTTGAAAACATGTGAGGGCTGAGTTGAAGAAACAAACCCAGGTGGTTGTTCAACAAATATCTCTTCCTTTAGCTCACCATTTAGAAAGGCACTTTTGACATCCATCTGAAAGACCTTAAACTTCATATAGGCTGCATAGGCTAGAAAGATCCTTATTGCCTCTAGCCTTGCAACAGGAGCAAAGGTTTGGTCATAATCTATACCTTCCTCCTGTCTGTAGCCCTGAGCTACAAACCTAGCTTTGTTCCTTACAATGATTCCATTTGCATGAACTTGTTTCTAAACACCCACTTGGTGCCTATGATCAGTTGACCTTTAGGTCTTGGAACCAAAGTCCATACTTTACATCTTTCAAACTGATTGAGTTCCTCTTGCATAGCAATGATCCAGTGGGGATCTAGATCAGCATCTTTAATGGCGAGGGGCTCAATCTGTGAAAGGAAACAAGCATGCATCACATCCTGTCTTAATTGATGTCTTGTTTGAACACCAGCTGATATGTCTCCAATCACTTGAGATGTAGGATGATCTCTAAGTGTGACAATATCAGCAGGTGGTATGTGATCTTCAGCAATAGTTGGGATTAATTCCTCAGGAGGAATTGGATATACTATTGGTGGTACAGCAACAGCTTCTACAAAGTCTTCATCACTGTCTGAATCAGTGATATGAAGAGTTGATAGATGGAGAATCTCTTGAGTGACATCTTTACTAGATTCTGGTACCTGCAATGAACTTGAGGAAGGGGAAGTTTCCTTCTCCTTGTAAAATATCTGAGATTCATCAAAAGACACATGCACAGATTCCTCAATTTTAGAAGATGATTTATTAAATACCCTATAAGCATTGCTTACTTGGGAATATCCAAGAAAGATTCCCATTGAAGCTTTTGCTTCAAACTTTCTAAGGTATTCTTTATTATTGTTATGAATGTAAACTATACAGCCATATACTCTAAAATAATTTATTTTAGATTTCTTTCCTTTAAGCAACTCATAAGAAGTTTTACACTTAAGCTTGTGTATAAGACTTCTGTTCAGAACATAATTAGATGTGCTAACAGCTTCTGCCCAATAGGAAAGAGGCATATTAGCATCTGCCAATAGTGTTCCTGTAGCTTTTATCAGTGTTCTATTTTTCCTTTCCACTACCCCATTTGTTGGGGAGTTCTAGGAGCTGAGAAGCTATGTTTGATACATTCTCTCTCACAGAATTCTTGCATGAGAAGAGAGTCAAACTCAGTACCATGATCAATTCTGATCAAGGCCACATGAGTAGAGTACTCAGTCTGCACACATAATAGAAAATCTGTAAGGGTTTTGAAGTTATCAGCCTTAGTTCTCAAAAAGAACACCCAAGTGAACCTAGAGAAGTCGTCTACAATTACTAAAGTGTAATACTTCCCTCCTAGACTCTGTACATTTATTGGGCCAAAAAGGTCCAAATGTAATAGATACAGGATTCTAGGTGAATCACTTTTATTTACAGATTTAAAGGAATTTTTAGTTTGCTTGCCTAATTGACAAGCCTTGCATAGGCTCTCCTTCTTGTAGGGGCAAGAAGGTAAACCTCTAACAAGGTTGTATTTAGATAACCTAGATATGTTCTTGAGGTTAACATGGCTAAGCCTTTTATGCCATAAGGTGTTGTTATTTGTTACTTTATTAAATAAGCAGATTTCAGAATGGGTTGAATTAAAATCTACTAAATAAATATTACCTTATCTAATGCCTACTAACACAACATTACTATTTAAAGTAATATTACAAAGAGTGTTAGTGAATGATACCTGATATCCTGCATCACATAACTGACTTACTGAGATAAGATTATGCTTCAGTCCAGTTACATATGTAACTCTTTTGAAAGTTACTGCTCCAATGGTAATCCTACCATATCCTTCAGTTTGACCACAGCTAGAATCCCCAAAGATCACCTTTGGTCCAAGCTTGGCCTTGAACTTTGACAGATTTTCTTTGTTCTCTGTCATATGTTTGGAGCAACTTGTAACATCCAATGTTACTTCTAGGCCCCTTAACTTAGATTGGGTTAGGCATGGGGTGGGGGTTAGGGGAAATTAGCTAGGTTTGACCCTAGGTTGTGAGTTGTAACCATGTGGGGTCCACTATAGGGCCATGTCAAACTAGGTCAAACTAGACTAAATGAGGACCCTAACCACACCATGACCCCCACTACACTGCCCTAACCCTAATTATAATCTAAGTGGACCCAAGGTCATGCCCTAGGTCAACACTTTGACCATAGTTGACCCAGGTCAACCTTGGATCTAAAGTGGTCAAACCCCACACTCATGAGCCCAATTGGATTAAGTGGGGCATAACCATGACCCAAGCCATGTTGGGTGATGATTTAGACCTCATGATCACTAGGTGGGGTCAACCCACTCACCCATTTGACCAAGTCAACCCTAAGGTCAAACTTGGTCAACCTTAAGCCTAATTAAGGGTAATTGAAGACCAAGCCCATTCCTAGTGGGCTAAGACCATCACCATGGCCCAACCCATGTTAGGTGATGACATGGAGTCCATGGCCATCATATGGGGTCAACCTACCCATCATGTTGACCAAGTCAACCCCAAAAGTCAACAAGTCAACATTAGGCCTAAAAGAAGAAAAAAATGGACCCAAGTCATTTCCCATGGGCCAAGCCAACCAAATTTGGCCCATGACCAGCTAAATGGCCAATGACCAGCCCTACCCCCTGGTGGTGGAGAGAGAAGTCATGCACAAGAGTAAAAATGGAAATTTGGGTGAATGGAGGAGAGAGAAGTGGGGGAGAAGATGATATGAGCCATTTGGCCCTCTTCTCTCAGCCACAATGCTTGCTGGCTGACTCCAGGAACTCAATTCCAAAGGAATTACAGCAAGGTATGGCCAGGTGGAGGCAATGGCAGAGATATCAAAGTGAGGCCGAGCTCACATAGGGAGTATCTCCAGGTATAAGCATTCCCAGGCCAAACCGACCCAGCCATTAGCTTCAGAAGGCTCTGGAGAGTTGAATTCGAGTGCTGGATTAAAGGAATTAGTGAAGAATCGAGAATCTGGGAAGGAGATCGCCAGAGCACCACTTCCATAGCAAACCGCCGCCACAGCCGCCGTCAAGCCGCCATACAGGTCCATTTCGCCACCCCTCTCCACGTACTAGCATCCTAGATCAATTAGGAGAGAAATCGGGCTCAATTGAGCCCGATGCCATGTGAGAAATTCTACGATTTTCCGAGAATTTTACATCTCTCGGAATCGCCGGTGTAACATCCCATTTTCGGCTAGACCCCTAGGAGTCGGTTGGTCGTGAGAGAACCCTAGGAAGCCCAAAAATTGAAATAAATCGACTGAGACTTCGGGTCACGGGTTGGTCACGCCCGTGACCGACCCGTCACGGCCGTGACCTAGGGCGTGACTCCTTCGACGATCGTCGATCTCCGTGAGACGATCGTCAAACGTGCTGCCTGGGCATGTCATGCCCGTGACCAAGGTGTCACGCCCGTGACCAAGGGCGTGACTCCTTCGACGGTCGTCGATCTCCGTGAGAGGATCGTCGACCTTGCAGCCCGGACATGTCACGCCCGTGACAAATGTGTCACGCCCGTGACCAGGGGCGTGACTCCTTCGACGATCATCGATCTCCGTAAAACGATCGTCGAAATTGAACTCGGGCCTGTCACGCCCATGACCTAAGTGTCACGCCCGTGACCTAGGGCGTGACCAGCCTTCGACGACCGTCGATCTCAGTTTGACTCTCTTCGACCTCAGAATTTGCCGTTCGGGCCTGTCACGCCCGTGACCTAGGGCGTGACCACCCTTCGACGACCGTCGATCTCAATTCGATGATCGTCGACCCCAAAATTGTCACCCTGGCCTGTCACGCCCGTGACCTATGTGTCACGCCCGTGACATTGGCCGGAACGACGGTTCAGGGCCGAAATTATTCTAACACGCGTGGAAATAAATGCTGGTGTGGGAAGTTACACCAGGAGTAATTACAGGACGTTTTTCCTCTTGTAATTATATAATAAAGGAGGAAGATGTGGTCCAATAGGAAACCGCCAACTGGACACACCTGTTCATCTTCCACCGTTTCTTATCCCTTCACTGTAACCGAAATGTTATTAGGAGGAGCCTTCATGACCATTAAGGCTTTACCCTTTCATCTCCCCACTTACTGACTTATAAAAGCCCACTTGGAGCAAGAGGAGAAGTTTACACGCTCATTCAAATGGATCAGATCTTTGTTCTTGCTGTAGGAGGAGTTCGGCTACGCCACCACTGCGCCATGGCACCCCGTCGTTCATCTTGCCTCCAAACCGCGAACAAGGTCCTCCTCTACTCCTTCTCTTTCATGGGTAGATCTTAGGATTCTTAGAAAGGAAGTTCGCGCTCAACGGAGCCGGACCCATATCTCGTTTTCATGGGAAAACCATGAAAAAGGTATTTTTGAGTTCGCCGGAAACCGCCACCTCCGGCGGCCAAACCACCACCGACCGCTAGCCATCGCCTCAACGGAGGTGGTGGTGGTGGTGGCTGGCCAGGGAAGTGACCGGACGACCGGCGACGGATCACGGAAAGCTTACAGGAAAAATGGTTTTCTGTGTCTGGTTTTCGGGTTCTGTAGAAGATGAACAGTAAAAACTGTTTTATAATATATAAATTATGTAAATAATTTATAAGGAAAATATACTTAGATGGGCACATTTTGATGCTGCAAAACGAGGCACTTAGAGGCCGTTTTAGGAAAAGTGACCAGTCACAAAAGTCGTAGCCTTTCGAGTCTAGATTAATTTAAAATTGGTTTCAACTCGTTTGGGTAAGCGGTTCGGCCGCATCACCCGTTTTGGTGGGGGCTATACCTAGAGTTGGGCAGAAATTAAAACGGATGCCCACTCTTCGTCCCTTGCCCAAATGACCTGAAATTTGGGCAGGGGGTTAACCTTAGCTAAACCTAATGGCAGACCAAAAATGAGAATTTTTGGAGAGTTTTTGCCTAAAGGTTTTTGTAAAATTTTAATAAACATTATAAAATTAATTAGGAGATGAAATTAAGTCCAAACTCCCCCAAATTTTGGGTGGTGGTCCCTGGCATCAATGTTAAGATCTGTACAAAATTTCTACTCAATTGGTCGAGTTTTGAATAGGGAAGTATCAAGTCCTAGATAGGTCTTGGTGAGGGATACTTTGGGGAAAAGTACGATTGGAAATGGAGTGGACAAATCTCCTCAAAAGAGGCTGATGTTGTGACCACTGATTTGTTGAGTCTATGTCTACCCTCTTGGGTAACATGGTGTGGATTAGGGTGGATTTTACCCTAAGAGATCGGCTCAAATCCAGTGGGTGGGAGTTTGAGGTTTGTGAAGGACATAGGAGCAAAAGCTCTTGTATGCCCTTGAAATTTAGAGGAGAGTAGGATGATATGCTGAAAACCCTCTTGTTGAAATAGTGAAGGAATTGGAGGTAATTAGGTACCTCGAAAGTTGAGATTTTGGATTAGGATAAACATGTAATTTAGTTATTTTAAGCACTACATCTAATCTAAAAATTATGAAACTCGGGAGGAGGGAGTTTTAGGATGTTTTAGACTTATGGTAATTTTCCTGGAATTTTTTTTGTAACGGTCTCCCCAGCCCACGGCTCGCAAGGACGGCCGCCGGCACCCCCAGCACCATGCTCGAAAGGGTTCAGCCTAACCAGGTCTGCAGACCATGCACCCCAACCCCTCTCCGGGCCTGTTTTTCAGCAGCGGTGGGTTGTTGCCACTGGGGATCGAACCCAGGAGCTTGATAAGAGACTCTTTACCACAGCTCTCATCACGTTGGATCGGCTAGGGACGTTACAATAAAAAGTGCACTTTTTGTAATGGCCTCCCCAGCCCACGGCTCGCAAGGACGGCCGTCGGCACCCCCAGCACCACGCTCGAAAGGGTTCAGCCTAACCAGGTCTACTGACCATGCACCCCAACCCCTCTCCGCGCCTGTTTTTCAGCAGCGGTGGGTTGTTGCCACTGGGGATCGAACCCAGGACCTTGATAAGAGACTCTTTACCACAGCTCTCATCACCAACTGAGCTGCAGCTCAGTTGGTCATGAGAGCTGTGGTAAAGAGTCTCTTATCAAGGTCCTGGGTTCGATCCCCAGTGGCAACAACCCACCGCTGCTGAAAAACAGGCGTGGAGAGGGGTTGGGGTGCATGGTCTGCAGACCTGGTTAGGCTGAACCCTTTCGAGCGTGGTGCTGGGGGTGCCGGCGGCAGTCCTTTCAAGCGGAAGCGTGGTGTGCCCAAAGGGAGATCACATATAACTTGTCCACTTTTATTTAAGTTTGAACGTTTTCTCAACGTGTGTTTTTGTTACGCAGCCTCCAGCACGGACTACGCCACAAGGTGGAGTTCAACAGGCTTAGGATGTTGCACCACCCCCACCGGTCCCCACTCCTTTCCTTCAGTCAGACATGGGACAGACCCTGACTGCCATCCTTGAGGCTTTCAGGGACCAACAGGTTCCGGCCCCGCAGCCAAACCCGGGGGCCAACTGGCTGAGCATCTTCCGGGGTCTTTCTCCCCCGTCCTATTTGGGGACAGAGTCTGCTGTTCGGACGGAAGAGTGGCTAGATATCATGTACGAGATGCTGACCGGGATACGGTGTCCCTGGGAGGAGAGGGTGGCTCTGGTTGTCTCCTGCCTGGAGTCCCATGCAAAGAGGTGGTGGAAGACGCTGTTGGACACAACATTTGCTGATTGGGAGGTTGCGGAGGTTACTTGGGAGGAGTTCAGGGCCGCACTGCTGGAGCATTTCGTTCCGCAGTCGGCTAGGGATGATTTGGATGAGCGGTTCTTACAGCTGAAGCAGGGCACCTAGACCGTGGTGGAGTACCATCGAGAGTTCGACCATCTGGCTCGATACGCAGATTCCTACCAGCTGGATGAGGCAGGGTATATCAGGAGGTTCTATAACGGCCTGCAGGAGGACTTGAGGGAGGCTCTGTTGTTTGTATCTGACGGGCCCATCTCCCGGATTTTGGAGATGGCAAAAAGGATTGAGGCAGAGGATCAGGGACGGAGAGGTATAAATGACCAGCAGTGAGGTGTTGTACCAGAGGGGAGGAGGACAGAGGACCAGCCTCGTCAGGACGTGAGGCAGGAGCCGAGGGAACAGGTGATATTGGCCCCTCCACCTCTTCGGATGCAGGAGATGCCGAGACCCGGGGGAATGGCGTATCCCCCACCAGAGTGCTTCCTTTGTCATCAGATTGGGCACATTCGGAGGAACTGCCCTATGAGGGGGGCACCACCTCCAGCACCACAGGGCGGCCCACCAGCTCAGCATTACGGAGGTCGAGGACGCGGCCGCGGTCGTGGATACCAGGGGGGAGATCGTAGACAGGAAAGGGAGCAGGTATATGCCCTGGACCTTGCGCTGCCTCGGAACCCGGAGCAGGTCATAGCAGGTACGCTGCAATGCCTCTTTATTTTCATAGAATTTCCCTTTCAATGGTTAAAACTTTGAATCGCACTAGATAGATTAGCAAGGAAAGTAAAACTCACTATAGAACCCTAAGATATCTAATCACCCCAGGTATATTGTTCATCAGCGGCAAGCCGGCCCGTACGTTGTTCGATACTGGAGCTACTCACTCCTTTATGTCGGAGACGTTCGTAGAAGGACTGGAAGGTGTGGAGCGGTTCACAGGATCGAGGATGAGGGTGCGACTACCGGATGGATCTGAGCTCCTTACCACGGATCACTGCAATATGGAGGCAAAAATTGGTGGAAAGGCATTCGAGGCTCCAACGACGATTTTGAGGCTGATAGACTACGACCTGATCCTGGGCATTGTATGGCTACACTGGAACCATGCCCAGATTGACTGCCAAGCAAAGAGGATCACCGTGAGACACGGGGACTCTTTTATTACCATCGAAGGTATAAGACCTGTCTCTCGTATACTCTTATCTTCGGTACAGGCCGTTAAGGCCAGTCTGCAGGGAGAGGAGGTCTATCAGATTCTATTTGAGATGGCGAAAGTTAAGGAGTCGGTGACAGACATCCCGGTGGTGCGAGATTTTGCTGACATCTTTCCAGAGAAACTACCAGGATTACCTCCACACCGAGAGCAGGATTTTCAGATACAGCTTGTGTCGGGGGCCAAGCCGGCATCTAGGGCCCCTTATCGAATGGACCCAAAGGAGTTGGCAGAGTTTCGTACTCAGTTGCAGGAATTGGTTGAGGCAGGATTTGTTAGACCGAGTTCCTCGCCATGGGGAGCACCGGTCCTATTCGTGAAGAAGAAGGATGGGACACTCCGCCTGTGCATCGATTATCGAGCACTAAACAGGCTGACCGTCCGGAATACCTATCCGCTCCCACGGATAGACGAATTGTTCGATCAGCTGGAGGGAGCCCATTATTTCTCGAAGCTGGACTTGAGGTCAGGATACTACCAGCTACGGATCCAGGAGGAGGATATCCCGAAAATGGCCTTCAGTAGCAGATATGGCCTGTATGAGTTCACCGTGATGCCCTTCGGGCTCACGAATGCTCCGTCGGCGTTCATGAGTCTCATGAACTGGGTTTTTGAGGCCTACTTGGATGTGTTCGTCATAGTATTCATAGACGACATCCTGATCTACTCTAGGACGGAGGAGGAGCACACTCGGCATCTGGCACTCACTCTAGAGAGGTTGCGGGAGCATCGCCTTTATGCAAAATTCAGCAAGTGTCAGTTTTGGTTGAAGGAGGTGGCCTTCCTAGGCCACATTATCAGCGGAGCCGGGTTGGCAGTGGATCCGGCAAAGATTCGGGCAGTCCGAGATTGGCCGCAGTTGAATACACCCACCGATGTACGAAGTTTCTTGGGACTTGCCGGTTACTATCGGAAGTTCGTGGAGGGGTTCTCTCAGATTGCCCTCCCCCTCACATCTTTGATGAAGAAGGAGGCACCTTTCGTTTGGACCCCGCAGTGCCAGGCGGCTTTCCAGGAGCTGAAGGACCGACTCATCTCAGCCCCTATTCTGGCCCTTCCATCGGGAAAGGAAGGATTCCAGGTGTACACCGACGCATCATACCAGGGGATGGGAGCAGTTTTGATGCAGAACGGACACGTCATAGCATATACCTCCCGCCAGCTGAAGACCCATGAGAAGAACTACCCAGTGCACGACCTTGAGATGGGGGCGGTCGTTTTTGCTCTGAAGGTATGGCGCCATTATCTTTATGGAGTCCACTGCGACATCTACTCCGACCACAAGAACCTGAAATACGTGGACACTCAGAAGGAGCTGAATATCAGGCAGAGGCGCTGGGTGGAGTTCTTAGCAGACTATCAGTATGAGATGCACTACCATCCAGGGAAGGCAAACGTGGTGGCCGACGCATTGAGTCGGAGAGCGGCCACTTCCGAAGCTGGGCCCCAAGTTATGTCCATGGAGCTAGTCCGGTCATTCAGAGATATGCAGATATCCCTAGTGTTCGAGGATGATCCAGAGCTGTATGGGGAGTATCTAACATCGATGGTGGCCATAGACGATATTCGGGATCGCATTCGGGATGGACAGAGGACAGATGCATGGGTAGAGCCGATGTTCCGAGCCTTAGAGGAGGGTTCGACAGGAGATTATTCCCTGAGAGATGGCCTGCTACATTTCAGAGGCAGAGTATATATACCCGCAGGAGGCCAGATCCGAGAGGATATTATGACAGAGGCGCATTGCAGCCGGTACTCTGTGCACCCGGGGATCACAAAGATGACCGCTGATCTAAAGAAGATGATGTTTTGGCCGGGCATGAAGAAGGACATTACGTACTTCGTGACCCATTGCGAGGCGTGTCAGTTGGTGAAGGCGGAGTGCAAGAACCCCGCAGGATTGTTGCAGCCACTCCCGGTGCCGGAGTGGAAGTTCGACGATATAGCTATGGATTTTATACATGGTCTTCCCCGGTCTCGGACGGGGAACGACTCGATCTGGGTGATTGTCGATCGGTTGACGAAGTTGGCCTGCTTTGTACCGATCAGGAAGGATGACTCGGTGGGAGTGCTGGTACGGAAGTTCGTGGAGCAATATATCCGATATCATGGCGTGCCCCGGACGATAGTGTCGGACCGCGATGGACGGTTTACATCCAGGGAGTGGCGGTCAGTGCAGGCATATTTGGGCACCCGGTTGACTTTTAGCACGACCTTCCACCCTCAGACGGACGGGCAGACAGAGCGCACCAACCGGACCTTGGAGGATTTACTACGACTGTGTATACTGGACCGAGGGGAGCCATGGGAGAAGATGTTACCATTGGTCGAGTTCTCCTATAACAATAGCTACCAGTCCAGCATCAGGATGGCGCCTTATGAAGCCTTGTATGGAAGAAAATGTAGGACCCCGCTTTCTTGGGTTCAAGACGAGGATCCGAAGGTGTTGGGATCGGATTTTGTTGAAGACACCGAGGCTCAGGTGAGACTGATCAGAGATAGGATGTTGGAGGCGCAGAGCAGACAGGCTAAATAATATGACACCCGGCATCGTCAGGTGGAGTTTCGGGTAGGAGATCGAGTGTTCTTGAAGATCCGGCCCATGCACGGAGTCTCACGGGTGCGCGGTCGGAGGAAGAAGCTCAGCCCTAGGTATATGGGCCCTTACCAGATCCTGGATCGGATCGGACCCCTAGCCTACAGGCTAGAGTTGCCGCCAGAGCTGGCAGCTCTTCACGACGTCTTCAACATTTCTTCGCTGAGAAGGGCTCTACTACGCCCGGAGCAGTGGATTTTGACCACCGAAGGGCCGGTAGCTTCAAACCGATCTGTTCACTTGGAGCCGGTTCGGATCGACGACAAAGGAGTACGGATCTTGCGCCGCAAAAAGATCCCCTTAGTCAAGGTTCTGTGGAGAAACCACGGTCAGGAGGAGCACACCTGAGAACCGCAGGATCTGATGAGGCAATGATACCCGGAGTTGTTCAGTCAGGTACATCTCACCACCTCTCGGTATTCTATAGATTGTTTCTTGATTTGGACAGTTAAGACTAGATAAGGAAAATCCAGGACCTAGGCATGCGCACTTAATCAGAAAGGTAGGGGCTAATCTTTTGTTTATTGGGGAGATTGTCTTCGTTTATCAAACGAATAGTCGCCTAAAACTAATAGAAAGATCGTATGGGATGTTACAAGTTTAATTTATTCCGATAGAAATCCCCGTAGGCTCAACCTAATTTCGGGGACGAAATTTTTGTTTTGTTTATTGGGATTTGTAACATCCCATTTTCGGCTAGACCCCTAGGAGTCGTTTGGTCGTGAGAGAACCCTAGGAAGCCCAAAAATTGAAATAAATCGACCGAGACTTCGGGTCACGGGTTGGTCACGCCCGTGACCGACCCGTCACGCCCGTGACCTAGGGCGTGACTCCTTCGACGATCGTCGATCTCCGTGAGACGATCGTCGAACGTGCTGCCTGGGCATGCCACGCCCGTGACCAAGGTGTCACGCCGTGACCAAGGGCATGACTCCTTCGACGGTCGTCGATCTCCGTGAGAGGATCGTCGACCTTGCAGCCCGGACATGTCACGCCCGTGATCAATGTGTCACGCCCGTGACCAGGGGCGTGACTCCTTCGACGATCGTCGATCTCCGTAAAACGATCGTCGAAATTGAACTCGGGCCTGTCACGCCCGTGACCTAAGTGTCACGCCCATGACCTAGGGCGTGACCAGCCTTCGACGACCGTCGATCTCAGTTCGACGCTCGTCGACCTCAGAATTTGTCGTTCGGGCCTGTCACGCCCGTGACCTAGGTGTCACGCCCGTGACCTAGGGCGTGACCACCCTTCGATGACCGTCGATCTCAATTCGACGATCATCGACCCCAAAATTGTCACCCGGGCCCGTCACGCCCGTGACCTATGTGTCACGCCCGTGACATTGGCCGGAACGACGGTTCAGGGCCGAAATTATTCTAACACGCGTGGAAATAAATGCTGGTGTGGGAAGTTACACCAGGAGTAATTACAGGCCATTTTTCCTCTTGTAATTATATAATAAAGGAGGAAGATGTGGTCCAATAGGAAACCGCCAACTGGACATACCTGTTCATCTTCCACCGTTTCTTATCCCTTCACTATAACCGAAATGTTATTAGGAGGAGCCTTCATGACCATTAAGGCTTTACCCTTTCATCTCCCCACTTACTGACTTATAAAAGCCCACTTGGAGCAAGAGGAGAAGTTTACACGCTCATTCAAACGGATCAGATCTTTGTTCTTGCTGTAGGAGGAGTTCGGCTACGCCACCACTACGCCATGGCACCCCGTCGTTCATCTCGCCTCCAAACCGCGAACAAGGTCCTCCTCTGCTCCTTCTCTTTCATGGGTAGATCTTAGGATTCTTAGAAAGGAAGTTCGCGCTCAACGGAGCCGGACCCATCTCTCGTTTTCATGGGAAAACCATGAAAAAGGTATTTTTGAGTTCGCCGGAAACCGCCACCTCCGGCGGCCAAACCACCGCCGACCGTTAGCCATCGCCTCAACGGAGGTGGTGGTGGTGGCTGGCCAGGGAAGTGACCGGACGGCCGGTGACGGATCACGGAAAGCTTACAGGAAAAATGGTTTTCTGTGTCTGGTTTTCGGGTTCTGTAGAAGATGAACAGTAAAAACTATTTTATAATATATAAATTATGTAAATAATTTATAAGGAAAATATACTTAGATGGGCACATTTTGATGCTGCAAAACGAGGCACTTAGAGGCCGTTTTAGGAAAAGTGACCAGTCACAAAATTCGTATCCCTTCGAGTCTAGATTAATTTAAAATTGGTTTCAACTCGTTTGGGTAAGCGGTTCGGCCGCAGCACCCGTTTTGGTGGGGGCTGTACCTAGAGTTAGGCAGAAATTAAAACGGATGCCCACTCTTCGTCCCTTGCCCAAATGACCAGATATTTGGGCAGGGGGTTAACCTTAGCTACACCTAACGGCAGACCAAAAATGAGAATTTTTGGAGTGTTTTTGCCTAAAGTTTTTTGTAAAATTTTAATAAACATTATAAAATTAATTAGGAGATGAAATTAAGTCCAAACTCCCCCAAATTTTGGGTGGTGGTCCCTGGCATCAATGTTAAGATCTGTACAAAATTTCTACTCAATTGGTCGAGTTTTGAATAGGGAAGTATCAAGTCCTAGATAGGTCTTGGTGAGGGATACTTTGGGGAAAAGTACGATTGGAAATGGAGTGGACAAATCTCCTCAAAAGAGGCTGATGTTGTGACCACTGATTTGTTGAGTCTATGTCTACCCTCTTGGGTAACATGGTGTGGATTAGGGTGGATTTTACCCTAAGAGATCGGCTCAAATCCAGTGGGTGGGAGTTTGAGGTTTGTGAAGGACATAGGAGCAAAAGCTCTTGTATGCCCTTGAAATTTGGAGAAGAGTGGGATGATATGCTGAAAACCCTCTGGTTGAAATAGTGAAGGAATTGGAGGTAATTAGGTACCTCGAAAGTTGATATTTTGGATTAAGATAAACATGTAATTTAGTTATTTTAAGCACTACATCTAATCTAAAAATAATGAAACTCGGGAGGAGGGAGTTTTAGGATGTTTTAGACTTATGGTAATTTTCCTGGAATTTTATGATTATTAAATAATATACTTCATGTGTTAAAGGATTATTAGCCCGATTTGTTGTTTCAAATATTTGGAGGTTTTAAATTAATTATAATCAGTTAAAATTCTGGATTTAGATCTTGACTAGTAGAACATTGATCCCTGAATTTTTATAGAATTTTATATTGAGTAAATCTAGTACTTTGTTCACAGATATTAGAAAGGGGTTTTATTGTTTAAAAATTAATTATGGATAAAATACTTGCTGGAAAATTATGAAACTTGGTCAGTGCTTATTTTAGGCCTTTTTCTACATGGCATAAATTATTTATAATTTTTGGAAGAATATTTTCTGTACTTGATTCATAAACAACAGAAGTTAGAGATTATTTCTAAAATAGTTTTCATGCCCTTTTGATGATAGAAAATTTATGATACTTAGGATTTAACCTATTAAGATAACCTACTATTTATCATAAATTTGCTGGACATCTTGCATGATTACTTAGGGTAGTTCATGTTCAAACCGGTAGCCCTTGGGACTCTCGGGGAATTTTATTAAACATCAGATAAATTAGGAAAATTACCATTTTCTGGATTTAGGCTAATTATATCATGATAAGTCCCCAATAAATAATTTAGGGCATTTGGATGAGTATTAGATCATAGCATAACCGGTTCGACATATAGTCTAGATCGGTCAGCATATAACAAATTTGTGATTTGCAATAGGACATGATCTGAGGAAGACATTGGAGTTAATCATTTTGTCTGGGTGGGCAATAGTGGAGGAAATCGCAATAGGAAGATATAAAGAGTAGCGAGAAGTGGTGATAGCTAGAGTTAAGAGGTGCTCGGGTTCGGCGAAAGATCGCTTTTCCCGAAGAGAGGAAGGTTAAAAATCACCCTAGGATAGTCTAACGTAATATGAGAAGGGAATCGGGTTAAGGGAGATCAACCAATAACAATAAGTGCCTTGCGAAAGGGAACTTCGGGCCGTAATGCCGCCGTCTTGGTTCCTAGTGCCCCTTGAGAGCCCTTCACGGGGAATACCGGGGGCAGTCCTGGGCTAACGTAAACTGTAATAACAAACCGACAAGAGTAACTTAGTAACTAGGGCTGCACCTTTCACAAACACTGTTGGCACAGGAAGATTGATGAGATCTTCGGCTCGGTTGGTTTTGAGACGGACGTATGTGTCCGAGGAGCTTCGGCTCGGTTGGTTAAGAGACGGACGGGATGGTCCGGGGAGCTTCGGCTCGGTTTGTTTGGAGATGGACGTTTTGGTCCGGGGAGCTTCGGCTCGGTTTTTGTGTGTGTACGATTAAACTTGCATGTGCATAAAATAGGAAAAAGTTAAGCTGGTGGGTTTTACGATATCGGGGAGTTCGATCTCACCGACATCGATATCGTTGACTCGGCGAGGTGATTAGCACCTCGCCAACAGAAGTCCGGTGCGCCAGCCGGCAAGAGTACGCAGGCGTCCGCTTAGTGCACCAAGCGTTGAGGCGTACGATAGGTCAGACCAGTGGTGCTTTTACTAGTTTTGAGGGGGGCGAGGCCCAACCCACCGCTTCCGTCCGCCACTACGGAGGTATCCTGGGAGGTAACGACTCTGAAAGGGGGAACTAAAGGTCTGTGTGCACAGAGTCGGGTGTGTGAGTTGCATTTGCATGTTTCATCATACCCACACGCATGTCATAGCATAATCGATTCATTAAACCCTGACACCTAAAGTATAAGTGGTATGGGACGCTTATACATTAGGACTTGCAAAACGACCCCTTGGTCTATAAGCTTGTGTGGGCAAGTTTATAAATCAACGATTAATTTCAATATATAAACATATGCTGTTGTTTGATAACCGACACCCCAACGTATAAGTGGTATGGGACACTCTATACGATGGGAGCCTTGCAAAAGTGTAACATACCATTTCCGGCTAGACCCCTGGGAGTGGTTGTGTCTTAACAGAACCCTAGGAAGCCCAGGAAATTGATGTTTGCCGACCCTAATTTTGAGTAAAGGGCGGTCACTCCCGTGACCGACCCGTCACGCCCGTGACCCAGGGCGTGACTCCTTCGACGATCGTCGATCTCAGAGAGACGATCGTCGGGCGCAGAATTTTCAACCCGGCCCTGTCACGCCCGTGACCCAAGTGTCACGCCCGTGACCAAGGGCGTGACCCCCTTCGGCGATCGTCGATCTCAGCGTGACGATCGCCGAGCGCGGAATTTGCCTCATGACCCGGTCATGCCCGTGACCTTTGTGTCACGCCCGTGACCTATGGCGTGACCACCCTTCGATGATCGTCGACCTCAAATCGATGATCGTCAAGCCCAGAATTTGCAGCTCGGGCCTGTCATGCCCGTGACCAAAGTGTCACGCACGTGACCTAGGGCGTGACCACCCTTCAACGATCGTCGACCGCAGTCCGACGGTCGTCAAGCCCAGAATTTGCAGCTCGGGCCTGTCACGCCTGTGACTAAAGTGTCACGCCCGTGACCTAGGGCGTGACCACCCTTCAACGATCGTCGACCGCAGTCCGACGGTCGTCGACCCAGAATTGGCCACACGGGCCTGTCACGCCCGTGACTCAGTTGTCATGCCCGTGACCACCCTTCGACGATCGTCGATCTCAGTTCGACGATCGTCGAACCCATAATTGGCTATACGGGCCTGTCACGCCCGTGACCTATGTGTCACGCCCGTGACCAAGGCCGAAACGTCAGCCAGACTGGAAATTTCGGTAACCGACGTCGTAATCAATTCTGATTATGGGAAGTTACACCAGGAGTATTTATGGGCCGTTTTCCTTCTTTAATTATATAAATAAATAAGGAAATGTTGGTCCAATAGGAAATCGCCACCTGGCAAACATCTCTTCGTTTCCAGCAATTCAATTCCCTGCATCATAACCGAAACGTTATTAATAAGAAATATTAATGGCCGTGAACATTTCAACCTTTCCCCTCCATCCTTTCTTCCCTTTAAAAAGGCCCCTTAGGCTCAAGTCTGAAGTTTCCCAGTCCTTACCTGAAGTTTCGAGCCCCCTACTGTGCTGTAGAAGAATTCCGACGACGCCACCACCGCGCCATGACAGTCCAACGTCCATCTCGCCGTCAAACTATGAATAAGGTCCTCCTCTACTCTTTCTTCTATGGATAGATCTTAGAAATCATTAGGAGAGATATCGGGCTCAAAAGAGCCGGATCGGGTGAGCGTTTTCCATGTTTTTTCGAAAATTTCATGGTGGCGGGTTCGCTGGAAACCGCCTCTCCGGCGGCCGTGCCGCCGCCCGACGATAGCCCTCACCTCAACAGAGGTGGTGGTGGTGGTGGCCGGCCAAGGAGATGGCTGGATGGTCGGGAAATAGCTTTGGAAAAGCTACAGGAAAATGAGTCTTCAGGCTTCTGGTTTCGGGCTGTTGAAGAAGATGAACAGTGCCATGAGAATTAAATTCTATTTTTAAAACAATTTCTGAATGAAAATATCTATCACCTTAAATAATTTGGGAAAAATACTTAGAGGCTCCTACAGGAAAAATAATCAACATAGAAAATGTAGCCCTTGAAGTCTACTTTAATTAAATATTAATTTCACTCAATTTGGAATCCTGGTTAGAGCACATCACCCTTTTTGGTGAGGTCTATCCAGAGGACTGTCTTGACCTTAGAAAAATTCCCCACTCCAATCCAGTCATCAAAATGACTTGAAATTTGGGGTGTGGCCTAATATTATCTATATTTACATGCTGTCCAAAATTTAGGATTTTTGGGAAATATTTTTCTATAGTTTTTAGAAAAATTCAATAATCCTAGCTTAATTTAATTAGATGGCTAAAGTACTTCCAAACCCTCCCAAATTTTGGTGAGTGGTCCCTGGGTTTATCATAAGGTTCTGGTAAAAATTTCATCTCATTTGGAAATGTTTTGGTTAGGTTTGTGTCCAACCCTAGGTTGATCCTTATAGGATAATTTAAGATCAAACACCCCCTTGGTATTTGAGTGGCCATATCACCTCAACAGAGGCTGATATTTTGGTCACTGATTTTTTTTAGGGCATGACACACCCTCCAAGGGAATTTAGAGTGGGTAGGTGTAGGGTGGCCCTGGAACCCTAGGGTAGGTACCTTAATGGGGATTGGTAGGGTTGTGAAGGTCATGGGGTCAAATGACCTTGGTCTGACTTGAAATTTGGTGGAGAGGACCATATGGACATTAAAGTTCTCTGGTAAAAATATTAGGGTATTTGGAGACCTTTAGCCCACCTAAAACCCTATCCCTAGTTTAGGTCACCAACCTTAATTTGAATTATTAAGCTGTTAACTGAACTACAAATCAAGCAAAAATTTGGATAGAGTGATTTTATGGTCCAAGTAGATAAAATATAATTTGTTGAGATTTTTGGATTAATTTATACAGTACTTCGTTTATAACTCTAATGGTACCCTAGATATTTATTTTGATGAGTATGGAATTTCTGATTGCTGGAATATTATGAAATCTTGGATTAGCGCATATTATAGCATGATACTCCTTATGTAATTTTCTTGGAAAATTTATCTGATTATTTTGGGTACTTTATTCTTTAATGTGCTAAATTTGATATACAGTCAAAAATACAAATAGTGCCCAATTAGTGATTGGAAAATTATGAAATTTGATCAGTGAGTGTTTCAAATTATGATAGTCACCTGGTAATTTTCTCTGGAATTTTAGATGGATAAAAACAGTACCTCCTTCATTAAGCTAAGAAAATTAGTATCTTACTTTAAAATAGATTCAGAGTTCAAATGATGGAGAAAAATTATGGTACTTGGTTTATGATGGTTTTAGGTCACTAAATAGCTTATATAATTTTCTTGGAATTTTTGGATAAATATTTACAGTACTTTCTTCATGATATAGTAAAAGTGGCTTAAAATGGTAAATTAGGAAATATAGGCATAAACATCTCTGGAATTTCTCAAAACTTAGAATTGCTGTTTAAATGTTGGATATGATTTTTACTGATTTTATGATGATTTATTATTGACTCAGTAGTGCACTTCATGTTCATACAAGGGCATTTGGGATCTTAGAATAAATAAATTAAATGCCAAATGAAATAGGAAAATTGTTATTTTCTGGATTTAGACTAATTAGGTCATGGTAGACCTCCAGTAAATATTATATGGGATTTGGGAGACAGTTGGGAGTACCACCCCTTGCATACCTCATAAAGATTAGGACGGTTTGCGTTTAGTAAAACTGCAGAAGCTGAGCTAGAGTGGGTAATGAACTTGGAGATGGAATTTTGATAGTTCGTTGGTTGGACAGGATGAGTTAAATCAGGTTCATTATTGGAAGTCAGGATGGGTAGGGTGTGAGATTGACTAGCGATAGGTAGTGTTCGGGTTCGACGGAAGACCGTCCTCCCCGAGAAGAGGAAGAGTCAAAGCCACCCTAGGAATATCCCACTGTAATGTGAGAAGGGAATGGTTTAAGGGAACCAATCAAGTATAATAAGTGCCTTGGAAAGGGAGTTTTGGGATTCATCCCATCATAGCTCCTAGTACCGCTGCGAGCCCTTCACCGGGTAACCCTCGAGAAGTCCAAGGTTAACCGTAAGTCTTAGGAATAAAATTATCAAGAGTAACCCTAATAATAGTTATACCTCACACCTACACTTGTACACTTAGGAAGAAGAAATGGCATGGAATGGGTAGAGTAGGTCCGTGGTCTAAGGGCCTACTAGTAATGATAGTGGACTGGTTTGTGATTGGGAAGTCCAGGGAGCGGGATGCTCGGGGACTTGGTATATGCTTGGTAGCCTAGAGAGCTGGATGCTCGGAAATAGGAGAACTTGTACAAATATAATTGTCAAGATTGCATGTGCATAAAAGTGGTGGGTCATCGGTACTAGGCGATCGATCACACCGACAGCGGTACGTTGACTCGGCGAAAAGCCTGGTGTGTACAGCCAGCACAAGTACGCGGATACTCTAGGTTGTGTTCTTCTAGGGGCGTATGGAAGGGCTAGGCCTGGTAGTGTGGTTACCCGCCTAGAAGTGGGGAGCCCGACTCACTGTCTCCGTTTGCCACAACGGAGGTTCCTGGGGGTGAAGCTAGCTGCCCGAACAGGGGGAACTAAAGGTCTGTGCGCATAGAGTCGTGTGGGTGTGTTGCACTTGCTTGTGCATTTCATAGCATAATTGTGTGTCATAGCATAAACATGCCACCTAAATTATAAAATGGTATGGGACGTTTTATACGATAGGCCCTGCAAAACGACCCCTTGGTCTATAGGGGTAATCCCTATAAATCAATGGTTATATTTCTTGTGCCATTTACTACTCCTTACTGTTTGATAACCGACACCCCAACGTATAAGTGGTATGGGACACTCTATACGATGGGAGCCCTGCAAAAGATCCCTTGGCTTATGCGCTTCCGCGCATAAGTTAAGGTTACATTTCTTACTTTCTATTTCTATCTTGTTTACTATAGAATTGCTAGCATAGGTCCGCTGTCACCAGTTTTCTTGATTTAATCTCCACCTTCATGTCCTTCCCTTTCTTCCTCTCCGCTCAGTACCTAGGAGCCATGGTGGAAGGGGTAGGGGATAATAGGGCTTAGTCTTTATGACTAATGGTTTTGAACTACAACATTTTAGGTGTACCATATGGACGGGTCACAGGTGTTGCAGTTTCTGACAGAGTTGACCCCGCGACCGTGTTACCATTGTCACTAGCCAGGACATACATTGGTTAAATGCCCCCTGATGGGGGGGAGCACACTAGCTCAACAGCCAGGAGGCCGAAGACGTAGACGCAGACGTGGATTGCGAGGCGGCGACGGCAGGTCGAAAAGGAAGAAGCACCCAGAGATGCAGTACCAGCAGAGTGCGGAGTCGGTGGAGATGAGCCAGTCTAGCTTGGGTGCTCTCGGTTCAGTGACAGTTACAGTGACGCTTTGTTTTAGTTTTGCTTCCGCGAGTGACTTGTAGTGAGGATTACATGTACTGGGCACAAGCCCTCCTTTGTACTCTGATATATTATTATTGTGGACACTCCCTTCGTGGAGATTTATTTATATACATGTGGTTTTGTGGACTTGCTTTTACTTCATTATGCTACTATTCTGCGATCGAAAAGGGCCGGCAGAATTGGCATTTTGTAGTGGCGGCCTTCTTGTGAGTCGGTGCCACCATAAAGCGGCAGTTCTGGGCTAAGACCCTGGGGGTTTAAAAAGAGAAAAAAAAGGGGGTCTTACAAGTGGTATAAGAGGAGACCTCGATCGGAAAAGTAGTAGTCCACTAACCCTGGGTCACCCCCTCTCGAGTTTAGTTTGGGGACAAACTAAGCAGCGGAAGCAGTGGTGTGCCCATAAGGGAAATAACATGTGAAGTCCACTTCATCGTTAATTGGAATCCTTCTTTGTAGCCTGTGGCCTACCCTGCCCCCAACAGGGAACACCTCCGGCGGCAAAGAACATTTCACATAATTCTCTAGTCTACGATTTAGACTCAACCAACTAGGACTCGTGACTAACCAGGACAGTCTGTAGTATACCCTAGTTCAAAATAGACCTTGGGTATGAATTTGGTTAAGGTAAGGAGATACTCAAAGAGAATGAAGGAGGAGTTTAGCATGAGAATGACTACCTAAGACGAAAACTCAGGTGTCCCTACTATCCCAATCAACGATTATTCGAAGCGGTAGACTACTTTAAGGAGAATTGAGACCAATAATACATTAGCAGAATGGTAAAATACAAGTAGTCTTAACCCTCAACACTAGTAACAAAATTACCTAGAGGCAACCACCGAGACAAACACTGAGGGTCGGATAGGAATGCAAGTTCGGAAGATACCCATGTGAGATTGGGAACATTTCGACCCGGATAAAGTTGTCGTAAATATGGCTCAGAGAGTTTAAAGTATGGAGTATATTAATGAGTTTCAGGGTGGAACCCCAAGGCGAAGATTGATGCCCTAGAAATTGTGCACCGAGCTAGGACAGATGTAACAGGGTGATATCCAGGATACTTAGCCCAAGATAGGTAGGGGCTGATCTTTTGTTTATTGGGGGCTAAACCTTTGTTTATTGGTCAAATAAGTATTGGCTTGGGTTCCCTTGGACCTAGTTTAGGGGAAGTGGCGTAACAAACATGTTTTGGAATGATGACCCGTAGCGTTACCAAGACAATGACATGGTAATAAGACGGAATGATTTCGAGGATTAACTATTATCACGTGAAATTAGGTGACGGGTAACAAGATTCGGGACATCTGAGAAGGTAAGGATTTAATCGCTAGGTTGTAGCATCAGAAGGATGATGTATCTCAGAACATGTACCCCCGGAGTGGAAACTTGAGGACATCGTGATGGATTTTATTCATGGACTTCCCCGATCACGGACGGGAACGACTCGACTTGGGTCATCGTCGATCGGTTGACGAAAGTGGTCAGATTCATTTCGATCAAGAAGGATGACCCTGTGTGGGGGGGGGGGGGTACTAGTTCGGAGATTTGTGGAGCAGTTTGTTCGATACCACGGGGAACCTTGAGAGAAGCTCAGCCCTAGGTATATGGGCCCATACAGGATCCTGGAGCGGATCGGTGCCCTAACTTACAGGCTGGAGATGACACCAGAGATGGCATCTCTGCACGACGTATTCCACGTTTCTTCACTTAGGAGGGTTTTACTACGCCCGGAGCAGCAGATTTTGACCACAGATGGACCGGTAGCTTCTGACTGGTCAGTTCACTTGGAGCCGATTCGGATCGATGGCAGAGGAGTACGGACCTTGCGTCGGAAGAAGGTTCCGTTGGTCATATTTCTGTGGAACAATCATGGGTAGGAGGAGCATACATGGGAGCCACAGGACTCGATGCGACAAAAATACCCGGAACTTTTCAGTCAGGTATACCTCACAACCCCTCTGGACAATCAATTTGCATTCCTAGTTTAAACCAATAAGACCGAAATTTCAAGAATAGGGGCTAATCCTTTGTTTATTGGGGTATTTACCTTGACAATTGGATGAATTGGTCTTCGAATCAAAACTGCACACAGCAAACCTAACGTAGAAAGGTAGATATTTCAACTCTCATGGGATGTTACAAGCCTTTTTCTCCGAATTGGAGCCCCGTAGGCTTAACCTTGATTTCGGGGACGAAATCTTTGTTTTGTTTATTGGGATTTGTAACATCTCATTTCCGGCTAGACCCCTGGGAGTGGTTGTGTCTTAACAGAACCCTAGGAAGCCCAGGAAATTGAAGTTTGCCGACCCTAATTTTGAGTAAAGGGCGGTCACGCCCGTGACTCCTTCGACGATCGTCGATCTCAGGGAGACGATCGTCAGGCGCAGAATTTTCAACCCGGACTTGTCACGCCCGTGACCCAGGTGTCACGCCCGTGACCAAGGGCGTGACCCCCTTCGGCGATCGTCGATCTCAGCGCGACGATCGCCGAGCGCGGAATTTGCCTCATGACCCGGTCACGCCCGTGACCTTTGTGTCACGCCCGTGACCTAGAGTGTGACCACCCTTCGACGATCGTCGACCTCAAGTCGACGATCGTCAAGCCCAGAATTTGTAGCTCGGGCCTGTCACGCCCGTGACCAAAGTGTCACGCCCGTGACCTAGGGCGTAACCACCCTTCAACGATCGTCGACCGCAGTCCGACTGTCGTCAAGCCCAGAATTTGCAGCACGGGCCTGTCACGCCCGTGACCAAAGTGTCACGCCCGTGACCTAGGGCTTGACCACCCTTCAACGATCGTCGACCGCAGTCCGACTGTCGTCGACCCAGAATTGGCCACACGGGCCTGTCACGCCCGTGACCACCCTTCGACGATCGTCGATCTCAGTTCGACGATCGTCGGACCCATAATTGGCTATCCGGGCCTGTCACGCCCGTGACCTATGTGTCACGCCCGTGACCAAGGCCGAAATGTCAGTCAGACTGGAAATTTCGGTAACCGACGTCGTAATCAATTCTGATTATGGGAAGTTATACCAGGAGTATTTATGGGCCGTTTTCCATGTGTAATTATATAAATAAATAAGGAAATGTTGGTCCAATAGGAAATCGCCACCTGGCAAACATCTCTTCGTTTCCAGCAATTCAATTCCCTCCATCATAACCGAAACGTTATTAATAAGAAATATTAATGGTCGTGAACGTTTCAACCTTTCCCCTCCCTCCTTTCTTCCCTTTAAAAAGGCCCCTTAGGCTCAAGGCTGAAGTTTCCCAGCCCTTACCTGAAGTTTCGAGCCCCCTACTGTGCTGTAGAAGAATTCCGACGACGCCACCACCGCGCCATGACAGTCCAACGTCCATCTCGCCGTCAAACTATGAATAAGGTCCTCCTCTACTCTCTCTTTTATAGATAGATCTTAGAAATCATTAGGAGAGATATTGGGCTCAAAAGAGCCGGATCGGGTGAGCGTTTTCCATGTTTTTTCGAAAATTTCATGGTGGCGGGTTCGCCGGAAACCGCCTCTCTGGCGGCCGTGCCGCCGCCCGACGATAGCACTCATCTCAACAGAGGTGGTGGTGGTGGTGGCCGGCCAGGGAGATGGCTGGATGGCCGAGAAATAGCTTTGGAAAAGCTACATGAAAATGAGTCTTCAGGCTTCTGATTTCGGGCTGTTGAAGAAGATGAATAGTGCCATGAGAATTAAATTCTATTTTTAAAACAATTTCTGAATGAAAATATCTGTCACCTTAAATAATTTGGGAAAAATACTTAGAGGCTCCTATAGGAAAAATTGTCAACATAGAAAATGTAGCCCTTGAAGTCTACTTTAATTCAAAATTAATTTCACTCGATTTGGAATCTTGGTTAGACTACAGCACCCTTTTTGGTGAGGTCTATCCAGAGGACTGTCTTGACCTTAGAAAAATTCCCCACTCAAATCCAGTCATCAAAATGACTTGAAATTTGGGGTGTGGCCTAATATTATCTATATTTACATGTTGTCCAAAATTTAGGATTTTTGGGAAATATTTTTTTATAGTTTTTTGAAAAATTCAATAATCCTAACTTAATTTAATTAGATGGCTAAAGTACTTCCAAACCCTCCCAAATTTTGGTGAGTGGTCCCTGGGTTTATCATAAGGTTCTGGTAAAAATTTCATCTCATTTGGAAATGTTTTGGTTAGGTTTGTGTCCAACCCTAGGTTGATCCTTATAGGATAATTTAAGATCAAACACCCCCTTGGTATTTGAGTGGCCATATCACCTCAACAGAGGCTGATATTTTGGTCACTGATTTTGTTAGGGCATTACACACCCTCCAAGGGAATTTAGAGTGGGTAGGTGTAGGGTGGCCCTGGAACCCTAGGGTAGGTACCTTAATGGGGATTGGTAGGGTTGTGAAGGTCATGGGGTCAAATGACCTTGTTCTGACTTGAAATTTGGTGGAGAGGACCAAAGGGGCATTAAAGTTCTCTGGTAAAAATATTAGGGTATTTGGAGACCTTTAGCCCACCTAAAACCCTATCCCTAGTTTAGGTCACCAACCTTAATTTGAATTATTAAGCTGTTAACTGAACTACAAATCAAACAAAAATTTGGATAGAGTGATTTTATGGTCCAAGTAGATAAAATATAATTTGTTGAGATTTTTGGATTAATTTATACAGTACTTCGTTTACAACTCTAATGGTACCCTAGATATTTATTTTGATGAGTATGGAATTTCTGATTGCTGGAATATTATGAAATCTTGGATTAGTGCATATTATAGCATGATACTCCTTATGTAATTTTCTTGGAAAATTTATCTGATTATTTTGGGTACTTTATTCTTTAATGTGCTAAATGTGATATACAGTCAAAAATACAAATAGTGCCCAATTAGTGATTGGAAAATTATGAAATTTGATCAGTGAGTGTTTCAAATTATGATAGTCACCTGGTAATTTTCTCTGAAATTTTAGATGGATAAAAACAGTACCTCCTTCATTAAGCTAAGAAAATTAGTATCTTACTTTAAAATAGATTCAGAGTTCAAATGATGGAGAAAAATTATGGTACTTGGTTTATGATGGTTTTAGTTCACTATATAGCATATATAATTTTCTTGGAATTTTTGGATAAATATTTACAGTACTTTCTTCATGATATAGTAAAAGTGGCTTAAAATGGTAAATTAGGAAATATAGGCATAAACATCTCTAGAATTTCTCAAAACTTGGAATTGCTGTTTAAATGTTGGATATGATTTTTACTGATTTTATGATGATTTATTATTGACTCAGTAGTGCACTTCATGTTCATACAAGGGCATTTGGGATCTTAGAATAAATAAATTAAATGCCAAATGAAATAGGAAAATTGTTATTTTCTGGATTTAGACTAATTAGGTCATGGTAGACCTCCAGTAAATATTATATGGGATTTGGGAGACAGTTGGGAGTACCACCCCTTGCATACCTCATAAAGATTAGGACGGTTTTCGTTTAGTAAAACCGCAGAAGCTGAGCTAGAGTGGGTAATGAACTTGGAGATGGAATTTTGATAGTTCGCTGGTTGGACAGGATGAGTTAAATCAGATTCATTATTGGAAGTCAGGATGGGTAGGGTGTGAGATTGACTAGCGATAGGTAGTGTTCGGGTTCGACGGAAGACCATCCTCCCCGAGAAGAGGAAGAGTTAAAGCCACCCTAGGAATAGCCCACTGTAATGTGAGAAGGGAATGGGTTAAGGGAACCAATCAAGTATAATAAGTGCCTTGGAAAGGGAGTTTTGGGATTCATCCCATCATTGCTCCTAGTATCGCTGCGAGCCATTCACCGGGTAACCCTCGGGAAGTCCAAGGTTAACCGTAAGTCTTAGGAATAAAATTATCAAGAGTAACCCTAATAATAGTTGTACCTCACACCTACACTTGTACACTTAGGAAGAAGAAATGACATGGAATGGGTAGAGTAGGTCCGTGGTCTAAGGGCCTACTAGTAATGATAGTGGACTGGTTTGTGATTGGGAAGTCCATGGAGCGGGATGCTCGGGTACTTGGTATATGCTTGGTAGCCTAGAGAGCTGGAGGCTCGGAAATAGGAGAACTTGTATAAATATAATTGTCATGATTGCATGTGCATAAAAGTGGTGGGTCATCCGTACTAGGCGATCGATCACACCGACAGCGGTACGTTGACTCGGCGAAAAGCCTGGTGTGTACAGCCAGCACAAGTACGCGGATACTCTAGGTTGTCTCCTTCTAGGGGCGTAAGGAAGGGCTAGGCCTGGTAGTGTGGTTACCCGCCTAGAAGTGGGGGGCCCGACTCACTGTCTCCGTTTTCCATAACGGAGGTTCCTGGGGGTGAAGCTAGCTGCCCGAACAGGGGGAACTAAATGTCTGTGCGCATAGAGTCGTGTGGGTGTGTTGCACTTGCTTGTGCATTTCATAGCATAATTGTGTGTCATAGCATAAACATGCCACCTAACGTATAAAATGGTATGTGACGTTTTATACGATAGGCCCTGCAAAACGACCCCTTGGTCTATAGGGGTAATCCCTATAAATCAATGGTTATATTTCTTGTGCCATTTACTACTCCTTGCTGTTTGATAACCGACACCCCAACGTATAAGTGGTATGGGACACTCTATACGATGGGAGCCCTGCAAAAGATCCCTTGGCTTATGCGCTTCCGCGCATAAGTTAAGGTTACATTTCTTATTTTCTGTTTCTATCTTGTTTACTATAGAATTGCTAGCATAGGTCCGCTGTCACCAGTTTTCTTGATTTAATCTCCACCTTCATGTCCTTCCCTTTCTTCCTCTCCGCTCGGTACCTAGGAGCCATGGTGGAAGGGGTAGGGGATGATAGGGCTTAGTCTTTATGACTAATGGTTTTCGAACCACAACATTTTAGGTGTACCATATGGACGGGTCACAGGTGTTGCAGTTTCTGACAGAGTTGACCCCGCGACCGTGTTACCATTGTCACCAGCCAGGACATACACGAGTTAAATGCCCCCTGATGGGGGGGAGCACACCAGCTCAACAGCCAGGAGGCCGAAGACGTAGACGCAGACGTGGATTGCGAGGCGGCGACGGCAGGTCGAAAAGGAAGAAGCACCCAGAGATGCAGTACCAGCAGAGTGCGGAGTCGGTGGAGATGAGCCAGTCTAGCTTGGGTGCTCTCGGTTCAGTGACAGTTACGGTGACGCTTTGTTTTAGTTTTGCTTCCGCGAGTGACTTGTAGTGAGTATTACATGTACTGGGCACAAGCCCTCCTTTGTACTCTGATATATTATTATTGTGGACACTCCCTTCGTGGAGATTTATTTATATACATGTGGTTTTGTGGACTTGCTTTTACTTCATTATGCTACTATTCTGTGATCGAAAAGGGCCGGCAGAATTGGCGTTTTGTAGTGGCGGCCTTCTCGTGAGTCGGTGCCACCACAAAGCGGCAGTTCTGGGCAAAGACCCCGGGGGTTTAAAAAGAGAAAAAAAAGGGGGTCTTACAAAAAGACCCCTTTTGCTTATGTGTTCTCGCATAAGTGAAGGTTTAAATTCATATAATTACTTTTCTTACTGCTAGACCTATTATAACATTCATATTAACTGCTCACCGAATACAACTTGCTAGATTAAGTCCACTGTCACCTGTTTACATTTATTCTCCACCATCATGTCCTTCCCTTTCTTCCTCTCCGCTCGGTACCTAGGAGCCATGGGGGAAGGGGTAGGGGATGATAGGGCTTAGTCTTATGACTAACGGTTTTCGAACCGCATCATTTAGGGGATCGTGGAGCTCAGCATGGAGGAGCAGCCCCAGAGATCGGTGCGCCTGGAGATGGTGCAGTCTAGCTCCGGAGTTCATACAGCCGGGACCGTGAGTCTCGACCCTGAGTAGTTTCTATTTTCGCTTCCGCATGAGAGATTGTAGTGAGGACATGATGTATCGGGCATAAGCCCGCATTTACAGTACTCTGATTATTGATATTCTGTGGACACTCCCTTCGTGGAGATTTTATCTTATATACATGTGATTTATTATTGTAGACTGCATTGCTCTTACTTCAATTATTATGCTACCTTTCTATGATCGAATTGGCCGGCGGAATCGGCGCCTTGTGGTGATGACCCTTCAGGACGTGAAGGTGTCACCGCAAAGCGGCGATTCTGGGCCTAAGACCCCGGGTTTTAAAAAGAAAAAAAAGGGGGTCTTACAAGTAGTATCAGAGGAAACATCGATCAGAAGGAAGTAGCAGTCCACAAACCTTGGGTCACCCCCGCTCGAGTTTAGTTTAGGGACAAACTAAGCAGCGGAAGCAGTGGTGTGCCCAAAGGGGGATCACATATAACTTGTCCACTTTTATTTAAGTTTGAACGTTTTCTCAACGTGTGTTTTTGTTACGCAGCCTCCAGCACGGACTACGCCACAAGGTGGAGTTCAACAGGCTCAGGATGTTGCACCACCCCCACCGGTCCCCACTCCTTTCCTTCAGTCAGACATGGGACAGACCCTGACTGCCATCATGGAGGCTTTCAGGGCCCAGCAGGTTCCGGCCCCGCAGCCAAACCCGGGGGCCAACTGGCTGAGCATCTTCCGGGGTCTTTCTCCCCCGTCCTATTTGGGGACAGAGTCGGCTGTTCGGACGGAAGAGTGGCTAGATATCATGTACGAGATGCTGACCGGGATACGGTGTCCCTGGGAGGAGAGGGTGGCTCTGGTTGTCTCCTGCCTGAAGTCCCATGCAAAGAGGTGGTGGAAGACGCTGTTGGACATGACATTTGCTGATAGGGAGGTTACGGAGGTTACTTGGGAGGAGTTCAGGGCCGCACTGCTGGAGCATTTCGTTCCGCAGTCGGCTAGGGATGATTTGGACGAGCGGTTCTTACAGATGAAGCAGGGCACCCGGACCGTGGTGGAGTACCATCGAGAGTTCGACCATCTGGCTCGATACGCAGATTCCTACCAGCTGGACGAGGCAGGGTATATCAGGAGGTTATATAAGGGCCTGCGGGAGTACTTGAGGGAGGCTCTGTTGTTTGTATCTGACGGGCCCATCTCCCGGATTTTGGAGATGGCAAAAAGGATTGAGGCAGATTGGCACGCCACCCGGGGCCGGAAACAGCCAGCAGAGGATCAGGGACAGAGAGGTAGAAATGACCAGCGGCGAGGTGCTGTACCAGAGGGGAGGAGGACAGAGGACCAGCCTCATCAGGACGTGAGGCAGGAGCCGAGGGAACAGGTGATATTGTGTAACACCCCAAAAAGACTCAAAAGTGGATTTGAGGTAAAGGTTGCTTAACACGGCCTGGGACACGGGCGTGTCCCAGGGCGTGTCGGGGTACACGGCCTGGGACACGGGCGTGTCCCAGGGCGTATTCAAGAAAGTCGACGACCGGAGGTCGACGATAGTCGAGCCTGGGACACGTCCTTCGACACGGGCGTGTCCTAGGGCGTGTCACTCAATAAAATGCCGTATCGAGTCAGAAATGGACACGGCCCGGAACCAAGCCTTGAACACGGCCGTGTCAGTTTTGACACGGGCGTGTCTAAGGGCGTGTGCATACCCGTGTACTGCTCTGACTGGATTTAACGCTCGATGAGTACCGTGTAACAGGTGTGACACGGGCGTGTCAAGTGACCGACACGGGCGTGTCAGGTTCAACACGGGCATGTCTATGCCCGTGTTCTGTTAATTTTTAGGCGGTGCGAGCGCCGCGTGTGCCGCTTAAGGGTACACGGCCTGTGACACGGGTGTGTCACAGGCCGTGTCGGCCAAAAAGTTCAATATTTTGGGGAGAATCTTGGCCGTTCATTTTCCTTAAAGAGGATCCTGTGGCTGGGGATCATTCCTGGGCTGATAAGGCCGGGAAAGAAGGAGGAAAGGCTCATTTTGAGTTTCATCTTCTCTTTCTAACTTTTAAGAGAGAGGTGAGATCAAGGTGAGGAAGAAGAAGTGGAGTCCGGCTGCCGGTGGAGCTACGGTGGTCCAAATCGCGAGCCGAGTTCGGATTTGCGAAGGCAACACTGCTGCGAAGGCTTTCATCCGTCTCAAATTTCTCTCCATGGCTCCGAAGCGAACTCCTAGGGTAACGATTTCCTGCTTGGACATGTTAAGTCCACTTTTTATTCCTGCATTGCATAGGGAAAACCCTTCCCCGCGAGTGTGCGGTGGGTTGTGGCGTCCCTTGGGGTAGATATGTGAAGTCCCCCTTGTTAGAGTCCGGAATTGGAGTACGGATCTAGGCATGCTGTGTGAAGCCCATCTGGACATGATCTGGATTGGTGATGCTTGTTTGAATATCGAAGAAGAATCCGTGATTTCTTGTTTGTAGGCATGATGGATAAAGTACTGGAGAAAGTCCAGGAAATTAAGAGAGTTGGACTCTCCTGTAGCCGTGAGTTGCTACTTTGTGTGAGGTTGAGCCGTTGAGCCGTGGGGCTGCAACTGGCAATGCCTTGGTGGTGGAACGGGCAAGGTGAAGCTGTACCCGCGTCAGTCCAGGCATGAGTCTGACGATGTGAGCAATGGGAAAGGTGGATCTGTACCCGCGTTATGGTTGTCTAACCTTGGGTGCTTAAGACCCTGTTAGGATCACATAGCGAGAGTCGACGGCCTGTGAGCCGATCAGACTAGAATGCTCATATGGAACCGTTATGTCTGGGACCTCTGAACGGTGGTGTGGCCGTGGAAATACGGAACACCGATAATGTGCCCTGAGTGCACGGAGCGTCGGGCCGTCGTGCCGGCGTTTGTGATATGTGATTGTGCGGGCGTGCACTTCTTGCTTAAATTGCTATATATATCATATTGGAAGATTGCTATGCAGGGATGGAATTCCGCTGCCCTGTGCCAGGGGCAGGGTCGTTATAATTGGTCAGCTGAATGCTGACCGTTGCCCTGTTTGCCACCGCTTGGTGGATTGGTTATTACAGGTACTGGAGGTGTTACAATTTGGTATCAGCTTGTTGGTCGATCTCTTCCGAATTCGTGGACGAATTCTTTTGAGAGGTAGCGTGCACGTGCCAGTGCCGTCGTTATAACACTTAATTTGAACTCAAGATTGTCCACTTAGGAATTCAAATACACTTGTTTGTTGAACTTGTGTATTCTTTTATATGGTTGCCATTTTCATTGGTCGTTAACCTGTGTATTTTACACATATAGGTGACCAGAAGTGTTGCGGGTCAATCCGAACCACAACGTTCTGTTGAGAGTGCGGCACCAGCCGAGGTGCCCACAACTCCTCCATCCGCTGAAACAGTCCGTCTCATCACGGAAACGGTGCTTGCGGTGATGAATGCTCAGCAAGCGGGGCAGGCACGTCCTGTAGTGGTGCCAGCGCAAGCTGGGGTACGACAAGAACCGGTAGAAGCCGAAGTTGATCCGTAGGTAGCAGATCAACAATGGAAGCAATTCTTGAGCTTTAACCCTCCGCAGTTTTATGGGGCGGGTACACCGGCCCAAGCAGAGGATTGGCTTGCAAGAATCAAGAGGATTATGAGGGCTATCAGGGTTGAGGAGGAACAGAAAGTTATGTTAGCCACTTTCCTACTGGAATGAGAGGCGCGATTGTGGTGGGATGAGATTGAAATGCATCACTTGGCTGGTAGGCAATTGGCAGAGATTACAATGGACGAATTTTCTCGATTGTTCTTAGCACAACATCTGCCGGTGCAGCAAAGGATATCGATGGAAATGGAATTTCAATGGTTATCGCAGGGAGATCGAAGTGTGGATGAATACCTACATGAGTTCCCCCGGTTGGGAAGATATGCGGGCACGATCTTCGCCGAAGAAGAGCGTAAGACTAGTGGGTTTTATGCGGGACTGCGAGATGAGCTTCTGTATTTGCTCTCGAGTTCTGTGAGTCAGGGATTCCAAGCCTTAGTCTGTACGGCTCGTTCTTTGGAGTTGGACATGAAACGGGGGCAAGCAATGGGAAACTTGGCGGTTGTGAAGCTGGAGTTTAAGCCGCCGCGTCCAGACAAGTTTGGCTACCGAAAGAGGTGGAATAAGAAGTCTAAGTCTTCTGGACAAGCTCCTTCTGCGACTGTGACGGACACATCTGGGTATGGATCTCGTGCTTGTTTTAAGTGCGGGAAGGTTGGACACTTCACACGTGAATGCCGATTTGGTCCTCCAAAGGGTGATAAGAATACGAGAGCGTCTTATGCAGAGAAGGGGAAGGCTGTGGTGGAGTCTTCTGCCTCGCACGCGCAGCCCAGGGTCTTCAACCTTGGACAACAGGAGGACATTAAGCAGGCGAATGTCGTCACAGGTGCGCGTAGATTTTAATGTTCTTGTTTTGATGTGCTGTGTTTATTTTAATTGTAATGTTATAGGGTTTGTCCTTATACGAGAGTATCCGGCGCGAGCACTGTTCAACATAGGTGCTTCATATTCGTTTCTGTCTGAGGACTTTGTCATTCGTATCGGGGTGCCTATCCGGACCACGACAGACAGTGTAAAGGTGTTGTTGCCTAACGGATGTTTGATGTGCGCGGATCGATCTTGCGGTCTTGAGGTCAAGATAGGAAGTCGGGAGTTCAAGGTGGAAACACTAGTATTGTCGATCAAAGAGTTTGATATAATCTTTGGTATGGACTGGCTTTCAGAGCAGCGTGCCTGTATAGATTGCACTTCAAAAGAGGTCACACTTGGGCAAAATACCGAACAAGAGACCAAGTTCATTGGTATGCAAGGGATGAGTGGGATGTTGTTATCCGCTCTCCAAGTTGTTAAGGCAGTTCGGAAGGGTGCGGAGTTGTTCTTCACACTCATAGAGGCGGTGGCGCCAAAGGCCAGTGTGAGTGAAGTGCCGATTGTGTCGGAATATGCGGATGTGTTTCCAAAGGACCTTCCGGGGTTACCTCCCCAAAGGGAAATCGACTTCGATATCGAGCTGGTGCCGGGTGCGAAACCTGTGGCCCGTTCGCCGTATCGGGTAGCGCCAAAATAAATGGCCGAACTGAAAGTTCAGTTGCAAGAGTTGTTGGAGCAGGGATATATACGCCCAAGTATGTCACCTTGGAGCGCGCCTGTTCTATTTGTGAAAAAGAAAGACGGTGGTTTGCGACTATGTATTGATTATCGCAAACTGAACAAGCTGACGGAGAAAAACAAGTATCCAATTCCACGGATCGATGACTTGTTCGATCAGCTAGCGGGCTCAACCGTCTATTCGAAGTTGGATTTGAAGTCCGGGTATTACCAGTTACGGATTAGGGAAGGTGACATTCCCAAGACAGCGTTTGGCACACGCTATGGTCATTATGAGTTCACAGTGATGCCGTTCGGCTTATGTAATGCGCCTTCGGTATTCATGGATCTCATGCATCGAACGTTCCGCGAATACCTGGATCTGTTTGTGATTGTGTTTATTGATGATATCCTTGTATATTCACAATCGGAGGAAGATCATGCAAACCACTTGCGATTAGTATTGCATACCTTGCGAAGGAATAAGCTGTATGGCAAGTTCTCAAAGTGTGAGTTCTGGCTCTCGTCGGTGGATTTTCTAGGCCATGTGGTAAGTGGAGAGGGCATAGCGGTGGATCCGGCAAAGATAAGTGTCATTCGTGATTGACCAGTGTTGTCTTCGGTGGCCGAAGTCAGGAGTTTCCTTGGACTGGCGGGCTACTATAGAAGGTTCGTGGAGAACTTCTCCCGGATTGCTTTGCCTCTGACTACGTTGACGAGAAAGGATCAGAAGTTTGTTTGGACGCCGGAGTGCGCACGAGCTTTTGATGAGCTGAAGAATCGTTTGACCACGGCGCCCGTGTTGACGTCGCCATGTGGTACAGATGGATTTGAAATATACAGCGATGCGTCAGGAAGCGGCTTAGGCTGCGTTCTCCTACAGTTTGGCAAGGTGATCGCTTATGGCTCACGTCAATTGAAAGTGCATGAGCGTAACTACCCCGTCCATGATTTGGAGTTGGCGGCGGTGATTTTTTCGCTAAAGTTTTGGCGGCATTATCTGTATGGAGTGAAAGTAGATATTTATACAGATCATAAAAGCTTAAAGTATCTGCTTGATCAAAAAGAATTGAATATGCGACAAAGGAGGTGGATGGAATTCCTTGGGGATTTTACCTTCGACATTCACTATGTTCCCGAAAAGGGAAATGTGGTCGCTGATGCCTTGAGTCGTCGAACTCCGGTACGGGAAAATTGGTTGCGGATACATGATGAGCGGTTAATCCAGGAGTTAGAAGCTTTGGAGATATCTTGTGTGGAAAGAGATTCTTCGACTGTTGCATGCGTGAACTGGTTGGAGGTTCAATATGACCTTGCTGACAGGGTTCGACGGGCAATGGAGTTGGATGAAAGTCTCCAACGCTATGCAAAGGATGGGTCTGGTGATCAATTCTCCTGGGATGATGGGTTGTTGCGGAAGGATGGCCGATTGTGCGTCCCTAGTGCGGGTAAATTGCGAGAAGGGCTACTATATGAAGCACACTTTACAAAGTATTCAATTCACCCTGGGAGCACAAAAATGTACAAGGACATGAAGAAACTGTTCTGGTGGCCTGGTTTAAAGAAGGACATAGCCGCGTATGTGGCTAAATGTCGGACATGTGCTTTGGTAAAGGCAGACTGTCAACGGCCGAGTGGTTTCCTGAAGTCGTTGCCGATTTCGCAGTGGAAGTTTGAGGATATTTCTATGGATTTCGTGCACAGATTGCCGAGATCTCAATGTGGCCATGACTCAATCTGGGTGATTGTAGACCGGTTGACAAAGGTGGCTCACTTTATACCGAACAAGCGGGACGATTCAGTGGAAACATTGGCAAAACTTTATGTGGAGCAGATTGTTCGATTGCACGGTGTTCCCCGGAGCATCGTAAGTGACCGAGATGGGCGCTTTACCTCGAAAGATTGGAGATTAGTTCATCAGATGTTGGGCCCGAAGTTAGCATTCAGTACGGCTTTTCACCCGCAAACGGATGGCCAAACTGAACGAACCAACAGAACGATGGAGGATATGCTCTGTATGTGGGCCCTGGACTTCGGTAAGAATTGGGAAGAATATCTTGTTATGGTGGAGTTTGCCTATAATAATAGCCATCAAGCGAGTATAGGCATGGCCCCGTTTGAAGTGCTGTATGGTCGGAAGTGTCGTACACCGCTAGCTTGGGCAGAAACTGGCGAGACTAAACTTTTAGGCAAAAAGGAAGTCGAGGATGCTACCTCAACAATACGCTCTATTCGAGAGAAGCTCCTAATAGCCCAGGATCGGCAAGCCAAATATTACAATGCTTAGCACCAGAACGTGGAGTTCGCGGTGGGTGACTGGGTTTATTTAAAGATTAAGCCCTTCAAAGGCGTATCTCGGATTCGGCGGTTGAAAAAGCTAAGTCCGCGATACCTTGGTCCGTTTGAAGTGGTGGAGCGAGTTGGGGAAGCGGCCTATCGGCTAGCTCTTTCATCGGAATTGAGTGGATTGCATGATGTGTTTCACATCTCGGTGCTACGCAAAGCAGTCAAGGATCCAGCTCAAGTAGTTGACAATGATCGAGTGTCGGTTGAGTATGGGCTAACAACAAAGGTGAAGCCTATACGGATTGAGGATCGAGCCGAGAAACAGTTGCGGAACAAAGTGATCGGGATGGTCAAAGTCCGGTGGGACAATTGTGGCCGAGAAGAGCTAACATGGGAACGCGAGTAGACCATGCAAGCCGAGTTTCCCGAATTATTTTCGTAACTTGTTTGCTCGTTATATGTGTAATAGAAACATATAAATGTTTTGTTATTTTCTCCCAATTATCTTCAAATTTCGGGACGAAATTTTATTAAGGGGGGGAGGATTGTAACACCCCAAAAAGACTCAAAAGTGGATTTGAGGTAAAGGTTGCTTAACACGACCTGGGACACGGGCGTGTCCCAGGGCGTGTCGGGGTACACGGCCTGGGACACGGGCGTGTCCCAGGGCGTGTTCAAGATAGTCGACGATCGGAGGTCGACGATAGTCGAGCCTGGGACACGGCCTTCGACACGGGCGTGTCTCAGGGCGTGTCACTCAATAAAATGCCGTATTGAGTCAGAAATAGACACGGCCCGGAACCAAGCCTTGAACACGGTCGTGTCAGTTTTGACACGGGCGTGTCTAAGGGCGTGTGCATACCCGTGTACTGCTCTGACTGGATTTAATGCTCGATGACTACCGTGTAACAGGTGTGACACGGGCGTGTCAAGTGACCGACACGGGCGGGTCAGGTTCGACACGGGCATGTCGATGCCCGTGTTCTGGTAATTTTTAGGCGGTGCGAGCGCCGCGTGTGCCGCTTAAGGGTACACGGCCTGTGACACGGGCGTGTCACAGGCCGTGTCGGCCAAAAAGTTAAATATTTTGGGGCAGATCTTGGCCGTTCATTTTCCTTAAAGAGGATCCTGTGGTTGGGGATCATTCCTGGGCTGATAAGGCCGGGAAAGAAGGAGGAAAGGCTCATTTTGAGTTTCATCTTCTCTTTCTAACTTTTAAGAGAGAGGTGAGAGCAAGGTGAGGAAGAAGAATTGGAGTCCGGCTGGCGGTGGAGCTACGGTGGTCCAAATCGCGAGCCGAGTTCAGATTTACGAAGGCAACGCTGCTGCGAAGGCTTTCATCCGTCTCAAATTTCTCTCCATGGCTCCGAAGCGAACTCCTAGGGTAACGATTTCCTGCTTGGACATGTAAAGTCCACTTTTTATTCCTGCATTGCATAGGGAAAACCCTTCCCCGCGAGTGTGCGGTGGGTTGTGGCGTCCCTTGGGGTAGATATGTGAAGTCCCCCTTGTTAGAGTCCGGAATTGGAGTATGGATCTAGGCATGCTGTGTGAAGCCTATCTGGACATGATCTAGATTGGTGATGCTTGTTTGCATATCGGAGAAGACTCCGTGATTTCTTGCTTGTAGGCATGATGGATAAAGTACTGGAGAAAGTCCAGGAAATTAAGAGAGTTGGACTCTCCTGTAGCCGTGAGTTGCTACTTTGTGTGAGGTTGAGCCATTGAGCCGTGGGGCTGTAACTGGGCAATGCCTTGGTGGTGGAACGGGCAAGGTGAAGCTGTACCCGCATCAGTCCAGGCATGAGTCTGACGATGTGAGCAACGGGAAAGGTGGATCTGTACCCGCATTATGGTTGTCTAACCTTGGGTGCTTAAGACCCTGTTAGGATCACATAGCGAGAGTCGACGGCCTGTGAGCCGATCAGACTAGAATGCTCATATGGAACCGTTATGTCTGGGACCTCTGAACGGTGGTGTGGCCATGGAAATACGGAACACCGATAATGTGCCCTGAGTGCACAGAGCGTCGGGCCGTCGTGCCGGCGTTTGTGATATGTGGTGTGGCCGTGGAAATACGGAACACCTCTCTGGCCTGTTTTTCAGCCCAGTACGTTGTTGGCGCTAGGTATCGAACCCGCAACCCTTGATAGCCAACTCATCCAACAGCGCTATCACCTACTGAGCTGTAGCTCAGTAGGTGATAGTGCTGTTGGATGAGTTGGCTATCAAGGGTTGCGGGTTCGATACCTAGCGCCAACAACGTACTTGGCTGAAAAACAGGCCAGAGAGGAGTTGGGGTGTATTGGGCTGCAGCCCTGTAACGGGCCTCGGGCTTAGACAAGCTGCGGCCACTGAGCTGGGCCGGGCCGTTACAAAGGGGAGGAAGTGTATCTTATTTGCTTTGAGATGGTAGCAGTAGAGAGTTCTATAGCTTATATCCTAGTGGTACGGGATTTCTTCGATGTGTTTCCGGAGAAATTGCCCGGACTACCACCAGTTCGGGATTTGGACTTCAGGATCCAATTAGTGCTAGGGGCGAGGCCAGTGTCCCGGGCACCTTACAGAATGGAACCTAGAGAATTGGCAGAGTTCAGGACTCAGCTATAGGAACTTGTGGAGTCAGGATTTGTGCGGCCAAGTTCGTCGCCATGGGGAGCACCGGTTTTATTTATGAAGAAGAAGGATGGATCCCTCCGACTGTGTATAGATTACAGGGAATTGAATAGGTTGACGGTTCGGAACACCTACCCATTGCCCCGGATAGATGAGTTATTTGATCAACTTCAGGGAGCCTTCTGGTTCTCTAAGCTCGATTTACAATCCGGCTATTATCAGTTACGCATTCGGGAGGAAGACATACCGAAGACAGCATTCAGCTCACGTTATGGCTTATACGAATTCATGGTCATGCCATTTGGGCTCACGAATGCCCCCTCCGCATTCATGACCCTAATGAACCGTGTATTCGAACCATATTTGGATCGCTTCGTCATTGTGTTCATCGACGATATTCTGGTCTATTCCCGGACGCAGGAAGAACACGCAGAACATCTGGCCCAAGTTTTACAGAGGTTGAGAGAGTTTCAGATGTATGCAAAGTTCTCTAAGTGCCAATTTTGGCTATAGGAGGTGGCTTTTCTGGGTCACGTTATTAGTGGAGCTGGAGTGGCGGTGGATCTAGCTAAGATAGAGGCGGTACGGGATTGGCCACGGCCAAAGACAGCAACAGACATCCGCAGCCTTCTGGGATTGGCAGGATATTATCGTAAGTTTGTGGAGGGATTCTCAAGAATAGCCCTCCCCCTTACATCATTGACGAAGAAAGATGCAAACTTTGGTTGGTCAGAACAATGTGAGGCAGCTTTTCAGGAGTTAAAAGACCGACTGACCTCATCCCCTATCCTTGTGCTCCCATCTGGGAGTGAAGGATTCCAGATCTATACGGATGCCTCTTATCAGGGGATGGGCGCAGTCTTGATGCAGCATTGACATGTCATTGCTTATATTTCGAGATAATTGAAGAAAACGAACATAATTATCTGGTACATGACCTAGAACTCGGGGCCGTGGTATTCGCCCTAAAGACCTGGAGGCATTACTTATATGGGATTCATTGTGATATCTACTCGGATCACAAGAATCTTAAATATATTGATACCCAGAAGGATCTAAATCTACGACAGAGGAGATGGTTAGAGTTTCTCTGCGATTATGATTATCAGATTCATTATCATCCAGGGAAGGCTAATACGGTAGCTGATGCACTGAGTAGAAGAGCTGGCACTTCCGGATCGGAGCCTCGCTTGATGTCCTTAGAGCTGGTACGAATGTTGGAGGAGATGCACATTACCATGGTGTCTGAGTCAGAACCAGCAGTGTACCGAGAGTATTTAAATTCAGTGACCAGCGATGACACTATTTGGGAGCGCATCGTTACGCATCAGAGACTGGATACTGATTTAGAGCCTATTTTTGGCACTTTGGAAGGAGGCAAGTATGAGTACTACACGCTGGAGGATGATCTTCTTCGATTTCGTGGTCGAGTATACATTCCAGCAGGAGGTGGGATCCGGGATGACATCCTCAGAGAGGCACACTACTTCAGATATTCAGTGCATCCCGGCATCACCAAGATGTGGGCCGACTTACGACGGACCATGTACTGGCCAGGAATGAAGAAAGAAATCACCTATTTTGTGACACACTGTGAGACTTGCCAGCGAGTGAAGGCCGAGTGCAAGAGCCCAGGCGGTGTATTACAGCCACTGCCAGTCCCAGAATGGAAGTTCGAAGATATTTCCATGGATTTTGTACACGGACTCCCTCGCTCCCATTCTGGGCACGATTCCGTTTGGGTTATTGGGGACAGATTGACCAAGGTAGCACGGTTCATTCCGGTCAGAAAGGATGCCCCAGTTGCTGTGTTGGTGAGATTGTTTGTAGAGCAGTTCATCCGGTACCACGGCGTTCCCAGGTCTACTATTTCGGATAGAGACGACCGCTTCACCTCCAGAGAATGGAGGGCAGTGCATGCTTATTTGGGTTCCAGACTTACCTTTAGCACTGCCTTCCATCCGCAGACCGACGGTCAGACGGAGCGGACGATACGGACTATGGAGGACCTGCTCAGGCTATGTGTATTGGATACTGGGAAGCCTTGGGAGAGGCTACTGCCAATGATCGAGTTTTCATACAACAACAGTCACCAGGCCAGCATCAGGATGGCTCCTTATGAGGCACTTTATGGGAGGAAGTGTCAGACACCGCTATCTTGGGTCCAGGATGTGGATACTCGAGCCCTCAGATCTGATTTTGTGGAAGATACGGAGGCCCAGATTCGCTTGATCAGGGATCGGATTTTGGAGGCACAGAGCAGACAAGCAAAATATTATGATGCTCGACACCGAAAAGTAGAGTTCCAGGTTGGAGACAGAGTTTTCTTGAAGATTCGACCGGTACACGGTGTCTCTCGGATACGGAGACACAAGAAGCTCAGTCCACGATACATGGGGCCCTACTTGATTTTGGAGCGTGTGGGCCCCTTGGCCTACCGACTGTAGCTACCTCCGGAGTTGAGCACCCTACATGATGTTTTCCATGTCTCTTCCTTGCGAAGAGCTTTCCTTCGACGTGAACAGCATATCACCACTACAGCTGGACCGGTAGAGCCTGACCGTTCAGATAGATTGGAGCCGATCCGGATCGACGATACGGCTGTCCGAGTGTTGCGGAAAAAGAAGGTCCCGCTCGTGAAGGTGTTGTGGTCCAACTACGGATGGGAGGAGCACACCTGGGAGCCGAGGGACCTGATGATGGAGCAACACCCAGAGTTGTTTACAACAGGTACATATTTAATTTATGATTTAAGATTTCAAATTCTTGCAACTAGAACCCCGTAGACCCGAACTTGAATTTCGGGGACGAAATTATTTGTTTTATTTTTAGGATTTGTAACATCCCATGTTACTTCTAGGCCCCTTAACTTAGATTGGGTTAGGCATGGGGTGGGGGTTAGGGGAAATTAGCTAGGTTTGACCCTAGGTGGTGAGTTGTAACCATGTGGGGTCCACTATAGGGCCAAGTCAAACTAGACTAAATGAGGACCCTAACCACAACATGACCCCCACCATACTGCCCTAACCCTAATTACAATCTAAGTGGACCCAAGGTCATGCCCTAGGTCAACACTTTGACCATAGTTGACCCATGTCAACCTTGGATCTAAAGTGGTCAAACCCCACACTCATGAGCCCAATTGGATTAAGTGGGGCATAACCATGACCTAAGACATGTTGGGTGATGATTTATACCTCATGATCACTAGGTGGGGTCAACCCACTCACCCATTTGACCAAGTCAACCCTAAGGTCAAACTTGGTCAACCTGAAGCCTAATTAAGGGTAATTGAAGACCAAGCCCATTCCTAGTGGGCTAAGACCATCACCATGGCCCAACCCATGTTAGATGATGATATGGAGTCCATGGCCATCATATGGGGTCAGCCTACCCATCATGTTGACCAAGTCAACCCCAAAAGTCAATAAGTCAACATTAGGCCTAAAAGAAGAAAAAAATGGACCCAAGTCATTTCCCATGGGCCAAGCCCACCAAATTTGGCCCATGACCAGCCAAATGGCCAATGACCAGCCCTACCCCCTGGTAGTGGAGAGAGAGGACATGCACAAGGGTAAAAATGGAAATTTGGGTGAATGGAGGAGAGAGAAGTGGGGGAGAAGATGATATGAGCCATTTGGCCCTCTTCTCTCAGCCACAATGCTTACTGGCTGACTCCAGGAACTCAATTCCAAAGGAATTACATCAAGATATGGCCAGGTGGAGGCAATGACGGAGATATCAAAGTGAGGCCAAGCTCACATAGGGAGTATCTCCAGGTATAAGCATTCCCAGGCCAAACCGACCCAGCCATTAGCTTCAGAAGGCTCTGGAGAGTTGAATTCGAGTGCTGGATTAAAGGAATTAGTGAAGAATCGAGAATCTGGGAAGGAGATCGCCAGAGCACCACTTCCATGGCAAACCGCCGCCACAGCCGCCGTCAAGCCGCCATACAGGTCCGTTTCGCCACCCCTCTCCACGTACTAGCATCCTAGATCAATTAGGAGAGAAATCGGGCTCAATTGAGCCCGATGCCATGTGAGAAATTCTTCGATTTTCGGAGAATTTTACATCTCTCGGAATCGCCGGCGCCGCCATCTCCCGCCGCCTTATCGGCGGCAAAATGTAGCCGCCACCACCGTGAAGGTGGTGGCACCGTTGGCCAGCCACGGCGCTGCCTCAGTCGGCCGGAAAACGCCCCGCAAGGTGGCCCAGGAAACAGCAATCCAGGCCGTCCATCCATCGGGGACGATGATGGGATGCCGCCCATTTTGCTTTAGGATTAGTGCTAAATCATATATATAAATACTGAGTTAAATAAATGAATAGTGTAAATATTGTCACACTTATACAACCATTTTCAAACTAAAAATTAGGGTACCTAGAATCATTTCTAGGTCATGGCCCCCGAAGATATTTTGTAGCCCTAGGTCTTAACTTTCAAATGCCATAAAAATCATAAGTTTGGACCCAGTGGACTGTCCTGTAGGTCATTTCTCCTAGGACTGGTCCAAGGCTAGGGCAGAAATCAAAAATGAAGCCCATGCCAAACCAGATGTCCACATGACCTGAAATTTTGTGCATGTGCATGATTAGGGCATATCTAGCCCCTGCCAAAATTTAGGAATTTTTGGAATACTGTTTCCTATAGTTTTATTCAAAATGTCATAAATTAAATAAATGGAATAAATGGAGTGTTAGGCCTCCAAATGGCCCCAAATTTTGGTGGCAAGTCCTCTGGGAGATCTTTAGGGTCCTACAAAAATTTCAGCCCATTTGAACCACTGCATGATGGGTTAACCCACTTGCAAGTGTAGGCTAGAATAAGCCTTGGTGTGCAAATAGCAAGTTTTGCTATAATGTGAATTTATTCATCTTAGGACTTCTGCAGACCTTGACATTAAATCTAGAGGACATTTAGGTCAAATGTAGTCCCTCAAAATTATTATCGGACTTTTGGGAACAAAAATCCCATTATTTGGAATTTTTGAAAATTTATAGCTTTATTGGTAAATTAAAATGAAAAATGGAAGTAATTAGACAAAAATCTTCAAATTTGGCTCTGTTGAATAATTGATCATAATTGAATTGGGGTATTTTTATTTTCTCTGTTTAAGGTCTTTTGAGGTAACATAACATGAAATGACCATTTTACCCCTATTGCTTTTATTCATGATTTAATGAAAATATAGGTCAGAAGAATTTGCGAATATTTATAGAGGTGTATATAGGTATTAGTTAACTGACTATTTATTTCAGAATTTTTGGATGTGCATACAAATTTTAATTCATCATAATGGCATTTTGGTAAATACCCAAGAAATTGAATTGCAAGTCTATAACATTATTAAAGTTGATGAAAATTTGTCAGTAGTATTATTTTGATGATTTAGATCCCCTGTAATTTTCTTAGAATTTTTGTGATTAAATTTCCCATACTTACTTTGAAAAGTGGTAATTATAATGGTTTTGTAATAATTAATAAATAAATACAAATGTTTGGTGTGAAATTATAAACCTTGGGAAATAGTGATATTTCATTATGTTAATGGTTATGATAATTATTTTGTATCATTAGGGCTATGCAAAGACATACTTCATGTGTTAAATGATCTTGGGAATATTTGGAGAAAATAAATTAATTATAAAAATAATTGAGAAAATTATGAAAATTACCATACTCATTCTAGTAGATCATACCACCCTAGGATAAATATTTGGGGGTTGGAGGCACAAGGATTTGAAAGTTCGATTTCAGGGTGGTACAAGGCCATGGGGTGCGCATAGTAAAGGTAGGCTACACTATAGGCCACCAGGGAACGAATCAACAACTGAGTTAGAGTCTAAGATCGGAAGTATAACCCTGGGTGGCAGATGTATTCTAGAGACGAGAGTAATAGTGCAACCTTAGACTTATTTAGGAGGAGCCGACGGAAGACCGTCTTTCCCCAACCCATAGCTTAAGTCACTAGGTATAACAACCTGTAGACAAGAGTAGTATAATAGGTTATGTGTAATAGGCATGTGCTCACTCGTGTCAGGTTGGAGGGACTTGGAGTCTATTGACTACTCGCTCACCCGTGCAGAGTTGGAGGAAAGAGATTGACATAAATATACTCACCCGGGCAGGGTTGGAGGTTTTGTAGTACATACTCACCCGTAACGGGTTGGAGAGATTTGGGACAGGATAGTCCTTCGAGCTGGAGGCTCAATATATTATACTTGCATGTGCATATACTAGTGGCGGGCCATGCGGTACTGGCCAGTCGTCACACCGACGGTAGTACGGTGGACCAGGCGGGTGCGAGGGTTAGAGGGACCAGTAGGTTGTTTATACTGAGGTCTGGAGGACTTTTCCCGATAACGCGCACCCGGCACAACAAGACTGACAGGTAGTCAGCAAAGTGGCACGCAGAGAGTCTAGAGTACACTTGTTTCATGTACAGAGGCGCACAAGAGAGGTCTAGGCCTAATAGTGTGTATACCCGCCTAGAAAGCGGAGAAGCCCGATCCGCTGCTGCCGGAGCCACGACGGCGGTACCTGAGAGTGACGCTAGCTCTCGAAAAGTGGGAACTAAAGGTCTGTGATCACGGAGTCGTGTGTGTGTTGTACTGCATGTTCATATCATACCCACCATATAGATGCATATCATAAATATACATAACAACCTATGACACATAATGTATAAGTGGTATGGGACGCTTATACATTAGGACCAGCTAAATGATCTCTTAGCCTATAAGCTTGAGTGGGCAAGTTTATAAGTTGAGGTTACTTTCCTTTTTATACATATACTGCTTATGATACCTGACACCCTATCGTATAAAATGGTATGGGACATTTTATACGATGGGAGCCTTGTAGAAGACCCCTTGCTTATGCGTACTCGCATAAGTGAAGGTTACGTTTCATTACTTATAGTTCTATGTATTCTGCTTTAGTTTCCTGTCACCTGCTCCGCCTTTGTCACCCCTTATTGTCCTCCGCTTCGTCCTCCCGCACAGTGCCTAGGAGTTGCGGGGCGAGGTGTGGAGGAAACGACTTAGTCTTTTTGACTAATGGTCGGGGACCATACTATTTTTAGGAGCTCGAGGAGATGGACCAGCACGACGAGGAGGCAGGACTTGAGGGGCAGATATCGGCTACTACTACTGGAGCACATGTTCAGGTGTGATGATTTGAGATGATAGATTCCGCTGCTATTAGATTGAGAGAGAGAGTGATTTGATATTGATGTACTGGGCATAAGCCCATTTTACTCTTATTATATTGTACTCATTGTGGACTGTACCTTGTACTTATCATCTGTTATATATATGTTTAGTAGTGTGGCTGTGGACTTCTACATGTTTGCTCTACTTTGTACTCTTTTATTCTCATATTGGCCGACAGTTATGATCGTACTAGCCGCCAGAATTAGCGTCTTGCGGTGTCGACTAACCCGTGCATTAGTGTCACCGTAAGGCGGCGGTTCTGGGCATAAGATCTGGGTTAGCCTCGGAATGGGGAGACAGGATCTTACACAACTACTATCCAAATACCACTTATCCTGAGTGATAGGATAGGTCTTCACCTGTAGTGAGTTAAGTTAAACATTGTGGACCCAGGTAACCTTGGGTCCATTATTCTTTACATAATGAAAACTTGAAATGAAAGAGTAAGCAGGTTGGGGTTTATAACGTAAAGGGTAAGATCTCCTAGGTGGGATGCTCCTTGCAGTTAATGGGTCCACAAACCTAGGGTTTCTATTCATATTAAGGTTTCTAGGGTTCTGGTTATAATTTTGAAATTCATATTGAAAACATTGATCGGCGTTCGACGATGGATGCACAGATCGTCGAGCTTCGTTCGACCATTGAGCCTGCGATCGTCGAGCAGCATTCGACGCTTTTTGTATTTCCTTAAACTTTTGTTTTCTCTTTTCTCTCTTAGCTTTGTTTAAGGCTTGATTAACTTGTCTTACTTGCTCAGTGTTCTTTATCCCATCAGCTGAGATGAAGTTCACTGGAGTTGAAAGATGATTTTTAAGAATAATTGGGGGTTCACAGGATGAAGCTCCTAAGCCTAGCTTATTATTGCCTGACCTAGTGTTTGACATGCTGGTTATTTCAAGCAACTTAAGGCTTCTACCATTCAGAGATTCTTCTAACCTTTTTGACTTAGCTAATTCATTCATAAGGAATTTTATTTCTTCACTAGAATTAGTGAGTTCTGCTGTTAACCTAATGTTTTCATTAGAGATAAATTCAGATTCAGCAAGCTTATTTCTAAGGTCCTTAATTTCCTTTTCAGAACTAATTAAATCTAAACACAAAGATTTAAAATCTGATTTAAATTCAGCAGATGTAAAATCGTAAGAAGACAATACCTCATCTTCTGTTGGCATTTCTTCATCAGAATCTGAACTCTCTGCAGCTGAGTGATTGCTGCAGGCATCAATTGCCATCAGGCAAACTTCCTTTGCCTTCTTTTCTTCCTCATCCTCACTAGAGCTCGAGGAGGAAGATTCCTCATCTGAGTCACTCCAAGTTTCAGCAACAAATCCCTTCTCCTTTTTCTTGTTTTTGTAGGAGGAGGACTTGGAGTGTTTCCTGTGATGTTCCTTTTCCTTTCTCCTCTCTTTGCACTTTTCCTCTGGACACTCTGGTAGAATGTGTCCAGGTTTCCTGCATCCATAGCAAATTATTTCTTTAGCAGGAGAACGATCATACCTTGGTTTATCTTCATATCTTGAAGATTTCTTTCTGAAGTCTTTCCTTCCCATCTTGAGAAACCTCTTGGCAAATAATGCCATTAGTTCCTCATTGGATTGGCTTCCTTCAGAAGCTTCAGCAGCTTTGAGAGCAAGAGATTGCTCTTTTCTTGTTGGAGTTGGAGTCTTTGCTTCAGCCTCAGCTTCCCTGGTCTTCAGCACTTGCTCAAAAGACTTGAGCTTGCCAAAGAGAGCTTCTGTTGAGATTTCATTTGTACTTCTGGCCTCCTTGATAGGCCAGATCCTCAGATCCCATGTGCTAGGGAAGCACATAAGAATCTTATCATTGACCTCTGTCAATGATATATCCTTGTCAAGAGTCCTCAGCTCATTGATGATTGAGCTGAGCCGGGTGTACATTGCTTCAACTTATTCAGCATCAGTTTTCTTGAAGTTTTCATACTGGGAGATAAGATTGGACTTTCTATCCTTCCTTTTATAAGCTGAACCAGCTACAATCTGGTTTAGTGAGTCCCACATGGCTTTTGCAGAGGTGCAATCAGCCACTTTCTAGAAAATTTCATCAGACATTGTCTAAGCCAGAATGTTCATAGCTTTGGCATCAGCTATCTTTGCCTTCTTGTAGGTATCATTGTAATCTGGAGGAGGCACTGCACTTAGATTTGTGGATGTTGTAGTAGTGGTTGCAGCAGGAGGTGCTGGAGGTCCTTTCAAAATAGAGGAGAAAATGTCTTCATCAATAGAGTTCATATATAATCTTATTCTTGCCTTCCAGATGCTAAACTTAGCTAAGTTGCTTGTTGGAGGTCTGGTGCTAGAGTAATCCTTGGACTGGGCCATGAAGTGAATATCTATAAGCTTGGTATCTATCAAGATCTTGTGACTTAGGTGTTAGCCTATACAGTCAGTCAAACTCCCTCTGATACCAATTGAAAGTGAGGATAGATACAACTCTAGAGGGGGGGGGGGTGAATAGAGTATTCAAAAATTATGACACCCTACTCAACTCCCTTAGAGTTAATTTGCGGAATTAGTTTATAGATATTGATAACCCTAGAGCCTAACACAAAGTGTAGTGCACAAGAGAGAGCTAACTATAATTACAGTTAAGCTTGGGATCCTATCACAGCAACTAGCAATCCTAGTTATTTCTACTCACAGCCACAGTACAATAAATTAAATAAGCAGCTCAGACGACACAAGAAATTTTATAGTAGTTCCCTCTAAATAGGTACGTCCACTCTTCTACCACCCTGGTAGGAATCCACTACAGGTTTTTGTTCAAGTGCCCTGCCACCAACTGATCTGCTTCAGGTAGATCAAGTAGACCCTTTGAGCTTTTGATCAGGAGCTCAAAATCCAACACAAGTTTTTGATCAGGTGCCCTGCCACCAAGGGTTCACTTTTGAAGGGAGTAATAACCCTTTATACAGGAGGTTGAGAGAGTTAAGGCTTCTTCTCTATTATTAAACAGATTAAAGAAGCTAGAGGATTGCACAGAGCTAGATAGCTCTAAAGAATCAAGGCTCCCCTGCCTTAGAGAATATACAGGAAGGAGTCTTGCTTCAGGGTGCAGGAACTCTTCAGAACTAAGACAGAGAATTGTCTTGAGGTTCTGAAGGAGTAGCTTGAAGAAGATTCTTGATTGGGAACAGGTGTTCTTCTTCAAACTGCTTCCTTTCTTCTTCTTCTAATGGCCTCTAAGTGAAAGTCTTCCTGTAAGCAGGATGAACTCAAGATGAAGAAAAATGCTGAAGAGATTTGATCTTCTCAGTTGAATGAGAATTTCTTAGAGCTGTAGATCTCTATGCTGCTGAGTGTAAACTGCTTGAATATTTTCTTGTATCTATGTATATTTGTATTCTGTGAATATTATTGTCTGTGTATATATTCTTCTTTCAAATGAAGCTCTTTATATATGAGCCTTTGCAACGGCTTTAATTTGAGTTTGAATCTTTGTCTTCATATGGAATCCGCAATCTGGGCTGCAAAAAGCATAAAGCAAAAACAAATCCTGCAGACAGACATGCTATAAGAGGATAAATATTTCTAAGAAGCTACATATCCAATCAGATAAGAAGGGTGCAAGAAAAAGGTCACATCAGAAAGAACTCTTTACAGCCAGAAAAGACTTTCTGAGTCTAACGGCTATAAAGGACAGCCTGGCAGATAAAGCAGAAATTGTATTTCAACTAATAAGACAAAACACGTTGTCAGATAAAGATGTGCTCATACATAAGGAATGGAGCAGAGATTGCCTGGAAATAATAGCACAAATTTACTGAAATAATATGCCAAATAAATATGAAATAAATCATAGAATAGAAGAGGAAAAAATTACTAACGACATACAGCAATACGTCGAATGACCCTCGGAGATCATCGACCGAAGCACAGAGATCGTCGACCTATCAAACAGATAGTCGAACGATACAGATAGTCGAACTACCAAAGAAGATAATCGAATTACCACAGCAGATAGTCGACCTATCAGAACAGATAGTCAAGCTATCAGATAGTCAACCTATCAAACAGATAGTCGAACTATCAAAGAAAAACAGATAGTCGACCTAACAAATAGATAGTCGAACTATCAAAGAAAACAGATAGTCGAACTATCAAGCAGATAGTTGAACTATCAAAGAAGACAGATAGTCGACCTATCAAACAGATAGTCGAACTATCAGATAGTTAAACTATCAGAACAGATAGTCGAACTATCAAGCACAGCAGATAGTCGACCTATCAAACAGATAGTCGAACTATCAAACACAACAGATAGTCGACATATCAAATAGATAGTCGAACTATCAGATAGTTGAACTATCCAAGCAGATAGTTGAGCTATCAAGAAATCTGTCTGGTCAGAAAAAGTCGAGCGGGGTTCGACGATCGGCGAGGCAGATTCCACAGAATGTCGAACTAACAAGAGTTGAACTAACTTAGAGATAGACGATCTGCTGACAGACAAACATCAACCAACTAATAGACGATTGTCGAACAGTCGATAGACGATAGTCGAGCGACGTTCGACCATATTCGAACAAAAAAAAACTTAACCAAATTTTCATCTGGAAAAGTGACAACTCCTCTAAATCTAGAGCAAACTAACTAAACAACTAACCTTTGACGATAGATAAATCTTGGGTCAAGAGACAGAAAGAGAGGACTGAACTCAAATCCAAACTAGGGTACCAACAGAAAGGAGGAGGATCGTCGGTCGAAGTTGATCTTGCCGCCATTATTATTTTAGAGCCTCTATCCACAAGATAAGTTCGGATCTGATGATGAAAAGCTTTAGCCGTCATTTCCATCCAGGTAAAATCTCTTTTATGGCACCAAAATAGACTTTTAGGGTCATGATTCTCTTCCTTAGACATGTGAAGTCCTTCTTTTTTGCTTGTGAGGGTAAACGCTCCACGAACATGTTGAAGTGGTTCTCATGATGGGTAGATCTGTGTATCCCTGTTAGTGTTCCCTTTAGATCAGGATCAAAGTACGAAATAGGCTTATTGCATGAATCCCATCTGAACAAGTTGATCTGGATTGGAGATGTTTGTATGTTATGTATACTGTAGAACACTCCTTAATAATCGCGTAGATTTTCGAGTCACGGGGTGTGTAGTTGGCTGTAGAGAGTACTGGGGGATGATCTCCAAGAAAGAACCCATTTAAGGGAAAGAATTGATAGTCTATCCCCTACCGCACGGTGGTAGCGCTACTGCTGATAGTAGCTCCTAATTGAAATTGTATTATCTTGTTAGGCCTATCTTGTGGAGACCTAGGGGCGATCTTTTGGTGAGGAATGTCTCTTGAAAACCTGGGGGCTATTGTTTGGTATTGAGAGCCTGTATAGCTGAGTTAGGCGGCCAATATTGCTAGCCTAGGATCATAATGAGGTTATGTATTGTACGGATGGGAAAGGGGATGCCGACCTACAATGTAGTTACCGCACACGATGAGTTGAACACATTTAATAGCTGAACTGTACCCAACACTATACCGATCGTCCTAGAGTGAGTAAAAGTGTGGATCCGGGATCACAATTACTTAGTCGTAGCCTTTGGGTCCTTTTCTTTGGATTTGTCCTTAAAAGACTGAAAAGCTCAATATTTGCTTACCATCGTAAAGAACAGAGGTGTGACCCTAGAGATCATGTGCATCAAGAATATGCCCATAGAGCACGAGGTGTCTGACAGCCGTGCCAATGTTTGTGGCTTATGGTGCTTAATTTGCACATTCTGATTACAATGTTATTTGTATACTAACTACTACATGGAAGGAGCACTGCCACCCCGAATAAGGGGTGGGGTCATTATAATTTGGTCAGCTAATGTTGACCGTTGCTATGTTTGGTACTGTTGCGGTGGAATGTCTCATGTAGGTACTGCGGAGCCAGACGGGAAATAGCAGGTAGGATCCCATAGTTATTAAGCAGGCCCTCGAAGGCCCAAGAGAATTACCCGTCTTTATTTATCGTTCATGTGTGGCTGGCCTGCGTGCCGATGCATATAATACAATATTATTTGACAAAACCTTATAAGGCCTTAAGGCCGTAATATCTGTGTATTGTAGTTTCATTCATAATTAGTTGTATGGACATTCAAATAATTGGGTTTTTATAAGCATTTAATTAACTTCCACTAGAATATACTCTGAGTTAGGATAAACATTTATAGATTATGGTCTCAATAAGTAAATCCACTAACTGTCTGTAGTATATGGCGTCGGGGCCCGACCGGACCTTCTGTTATATACTATGTGACAGATGGGGGTGTTATAATTTGGTATAAGATTCTGGTGTTGGTCTTTCTTATTCAAATTTGTTGTCAAATTCTTTTAAGGGGCGGTGAGCACATGTATCTGAGTTTTCTTTATAACATGAAAGAGCCCATGAATGTCTACTTAGGAATGAAAATACAAATGTTTGAGGAACATGTGTGTTCCTTTAATTTCTTGTTAGAAATATGTTTTTCTCCTAATTGAGTGTTTCAAAATTATAGGTGACTAGGAGTAGTGTAAAGCAGTCCCAAATCAGTACTCTGAGGAGAGTAGTGCGCCCAATGACACGCCTACGACCCCTCCTCCTACTGAAACCATATGAATGGTAGTTGAAGTAGTGTTCACCATGATCAATGCCCAACAAGGGAGGCAAGTACAGCCTCCTGCTCCTAGATTGGCTCATGTACTGCTTGGCTCTGAACAACACATCATGGTGGATCAAGTAGCGGTAGAACCCATGGTGCAAAGAAGAGCATCTGAAAAGCAACTAAAACACATGATTAGTTTTTACCCACCCATGTTTGCAGGGACTGGAACCCCAACACAAGCTGAGGACTGTCTTTCCATGGTTAAGAGAGTCATATCCGCAATAGAGACTGAGGAGTGGTAGAAGGTTACGATAGACATTTTCCTTCTGGATAGTGAAGCAAGATTGTGGTGGGATGAGTCATAGCTCAATCACTTTGCTCGGAGATAACTCACCGATATCTCGATGGTGGAGTTCTCGAGATTATTTCATGCATTGTATATCCTATCAGTGCAGAAAATATCTATGGAATACCAGTTTTAGAGACTAACTCAGGGTGAGACTAGTGTGGGCGACTACCTGCATAACTTCATGAGGTTTGGGGGATATGCTGGCTCTACTTTTACTGATGAAGAGTACAAGACCAACTAGTTTAATAAAGGACTTCGTGAATATCTGAGGTTGCTACTCGCATGACCGATGACACAGTGTTTTTTCTGACCTTGGTCAATATAGCCCAATCTCTGGAGTAGGATCTAAAGAGGGCTCAAGGTAAGAAGGACTAGGTTGTGAAGAGGTCAGAATTTAAATTTCCTAGTTTATGGAACTCTACGCATCAAAAGTGGTACAAGAAGCCCACAAATTCGGGACTAACTACTTCGTTTATCACTACGAGAGCATCGTCTAGGAGAGATGGCTCAATTCATTATTATAACAATAGAAAACATATGGCACGTGAGTGTTGGAGTGGCAAGTCAGAGAAAAAGGTAGGAACAACATTTGCGGAGAAAGGGAAGACGGTGAAGTCAACCACATCCAATCATACTCTGGCCTTGTCCATAGTCTACAACCTTGGCCAACATGAGGCCATCAAACAAGGCAATGTGGTTACAGGATTTTAGCTACAAAGCATTCTATACCTTACTCCTTATGCTTTGGTCGTATTCCTGTCGTGTTTTAGTCTTTGTTGTAATAGTGGACTATCCAGCTCGAGTACTGCTTGATATATGAGCTTCACACTCTTTCCTATCTGAGAAATTTGTGTCATGTATCACAGTGCCTTTTTTTATGGTAATGGATAGACTGGATGTGTTACTTCCTAATAGTTATTCATTACACACAGATAGCGCTGTTTTGTTAAGTTGATGATAGGAAGTCAAGATTTTGACTTGGAAGCATCACTACTGCCGATATTGGAGTTTGACGTGATCTTTTGCATAGATTAGCTCTCGGAGCAACGTTCTTTTATTGATTGTAGTTTGAAGACGGTCAAACTTGGACGGAACACAAGTCATGGAAATACTTTCTTTGGTATGAAGGGATCGAGCAAGACACCGATGTCTTCCCTCTAAGTAGTCAAAGAAGTTCATGAGGGGGCCGAGTTATTCTTCACCCTATTAGAGTATAAGAATACCAAGCCTTATTTGGTCAATATTATGGCGGTGTTAGATATTGCCGAAATTTTCCCCAAAAATCTCCCTAGGGCCCCACCTCAGAGAGAGATTGATTTCACCATCTAGATGGTGCCAGGTGCCAAAAACATGTCGCAGTCTCCTTACCACTTAACAGCGAGAGAGATGGCAGAATTGAAGGCACAACTTCAAGAATTGGTAGAGCAGGAGTTTTTGCGTCAAAGTTCGTCGCCTTGGAGTAGCCCGATCCTCTTTGTGAATAAGAAGTACGAAAGTCTGTGGTTGTGTATCGATTATCGGGAATTGAATAAGCGGACAGAGAAGATCAAGTACTAGATTCTGAGGATTGATGATCTATTCAACCAGCTAGTTAGTTCGACAGTTTACTCGAAGCTAGATCTGTTGTCTGGATATTATAGGTTGAGAATCCGGGAAGGTGATATTCCCAAGAAAACATTCAGTACAAGTTATGGGTATTACAAGTTCACCGTCATGCCTTTTGGGATGAAAAATATGTCATCCGTGTTTATGGAATTAATTAACCGGACGTTCAAGGAGTAATTGGGTCGGTTCTTGATAGTATTTATTGACAATAACCTATTATACACCCACTCTGAGGATTATCATGCAGAGCATTTGCAGATTGTTCTGGAGACCCTGAGGAGTAGTCAGTTGTACGCAGATTCCTCTAAGTGTAAGTTTTGCCTATCTTCAGTGGCATACCTTGGTCACATTGTGAGTGGGGAGGAAATCAGTGTAGACCCGACGAAGATTGTTGTGATATGAGAGTGTCCTGTGTTGTCTTCTGTGGAGGAAGTTTGGAGTTTTCTGGGACTTTTCGGCTATAACAGGTGCTTCGTGGAGAAATTATCACAGATAGAGTGACCCCTCACAACCTAGTAAGGAAGGATCAAAAATTTTTGTTGTAGCCAGCATGCGCGAAGGCTTTCGAATAATTGAAAATTCATCTGACCACGACGCTTATTTTATGCTTGCCATGTATAACAGAGGGATATGAGATCTACAGCGACGCCTCAGGGAGCTTCATAGGCTGGGTTTTGCTATAACATGGGAAGGTGATAGCTTATGGCTCACGCTAAAAGAAATTACACTAGGGGAACTATTCGGTCCACGATTTGCAGTTAGCGGCCATGATTTTCACTCTGAAGTTATGGAGGCACTACTTATATGGTGTGAAGGTCGATATCTATAAAAACCATAAGAGTCTGAAGTTAGGTTTTGCTATACGTCACAACACTTGTGTGTAGCACAATTGGAACAAGAAAAACCCAAAATAGTTCGGATCTAGCAGTGAACATTTATCAAGAAGTAAAATGCAATTAATAAAATTATACATTTTAGGGATTGAGTCAATACTCAACTAAGGTACTCCGTTGAAGTTCAGCGAACAGTAACGGCCAGATTTCCGAGTGTAGAATAGTGTCCACGCCTCTAGGGATATCCACATGAGCACGGAGAACCCTTATGTAACACCTCCATCTGTCACATGAAATATAACAGAGGGTCCGGCCGGGGCCCCATGCCATATTACGCAAACAGTCAGGGACATTAGTTATTAATATAAAAAACCAGTACACGCATCCTAACTCAGAGCATTCTAGCTTAAGCTTTAGGGGTTATTATTGAACATATCACACATGAATGTCCACTGTATATAAACAACGACATTTATATATAATGGGAATGTATATAAAAATACACAAAAGAGTTTGGCCTTAAGGCCTTACAGTTAAACTTCACAGGTGTGGATTACATACATCGGCATGCAGGCCGCCGACACATGAAAACAGTAAAACTTATCAACTCGGCCTTCGAGGACCAACAAAGAAGCAAGGGCTTCAGCCCACTATTTCCCGCTCGGTCAAGTACCTGTACATCATAGCCCACCAAAACGTTGCAAACAAAGCAACGATCATCTTTTGCTGCCCAATTTTATAACGACTCCACCCCTTACTAGGGGCCGCTATTCTCCTTCCCTGCAAGCAATGCAATATTAATAGATATATCACAAGAAAGTGCATGACCACACATTTTAATATATTACAAACGTCAGCCACACGGCCCGATGCTCCGTGCAGTCAGGGCACATTATCGGTGTACCGAAAAACCAGGGCACCACCATCGTTAAGAGGATCCAGACCCAATGGTAAACATTGAGCATTTATGCTCCACGACCAATGGCCGGAGACTTTAGTCTTGATGGCGTGCAACCCAAGACTCTCATTATGTGATCCTAACGATCGCCAATAAACAAGGCATTCAAGTTAGATAACCATAACATGGAGACAGTTCATCCCTTGCCCGTTGCTCAAATCGCCAATTCAATGTCTAGACAGATGTGGGTCGGCTTCCACTTATTCATTCGTCTCGATGGACTTTATGAGCTCGCAGCTCACAATATCCACAATGTCCTCCAAGGATTGGCTTTACAATAAAAAATGGAGTTAGTGTAAGAGTTCATCACGATCGCTTAGCGGGGCCAACAGAATCTCTCTTTCTGCGCCCAAAACTCAAGCCAAACCCCACAGCAACCTGCAGTGTCAGAAAACTGGTCTTTCACACCACAAATAGCCTTTTGGGAGCTATTGCCGTCGGTGACACTGATAGTACATTTTGTAGTCTAAACTATTAGGATACTTTTAGGTTTTTAATATTGAAATCATGTCTTGTAAGCTTATATATTGACCTCATTTTGTATATTTTATTGCCACTAATGTTTTCTCTTCTTTTTGCAGATTCTCTCAGTTTTAGGCCAAAATGACCTGACACGCCCCCCTGACTCACCCACCCTGGGCGTGTAACCTGATCCCGAGGAAGATTGCAGCCAGAACCCAAATCCCGAGAAAAACACCTAACACGCCCCACTAACACACCCTCCCTAGGCTTGTCTCTGGGCATGTCATCCTCATTCCAAAGCATGCTGCCATTTTTAAATATTTTCTATTGTTGCACGTCAATAGTACTGACACCCCCCCACCTACACAGGCGTTTCGCCGGGCATGTGCCACCTTTCTTGATGATTGATGGATTTCTGACCAATGATTGTGACGTGATGTGCCTTAAATTCCCCCTACACGAGCGTTTCCTAGGGCGTGTCCACCAACATTTAGAAAAAATCATCATTTCCGTCAGAATTCAACACCCGAGGTCAACCCCGTACCTGACACGTGCCCTGACATGCCCTCCCTGGGCTTGATAGGGGGGGAGTGACCGACCCATAAAAAGTTTATAAATTTAGGCCTCCCCTTGTGTCCTGCAAGTAATTTAGGGTGAGAGGTGAGGTGTTGCCATTTTATTTCCTGATGTTTTTTGTGTGTTCTTCCTCTATCTCTTTCTCATTTTAAGCCTTTTTAATCTTAGCTTAGTGTACTCCATTTGTAATAATTTTTGTAACTTCTTTAGTAGCTTAACGTTAATGATAGCCTAGGATTTTTATTTCATTGCGCTTGTAATCTTTTATTTCAAGTTGTAGCTCTCTTTGAACATTAATATAAAGTGCACCTTTTCTTTGTTTTCTTAATGTTCTTCTACCCATCTCTCTTCCTCCACTTCTTCATGATTAACTAATCTTCCTTGTACTCGATCTTGATGATCCGAGGTTCTAGTTGATTAAGTTATGATTCTTTAAGTTTACTTTCTCTTTTTAGGGTTTAGGCCTTTGATTTACTCTTGAAAAATTCATGTTTGGATTTATATCATCGATATATAATCTCCATCTTTGTTTTCAATCTTAGCTAGCCGAGAGGATTGTAGTTTGAAGTGAACACTCGAGAGTAAAGAGAGTTGCACGCACCCCTCGAGATAGGGAGACGTTAAATCTCCATAATGGAGTGAAATCCAATAGTGGGGTTCACTGCGTAAAGCGAGATTTAGGTCTCCGATTTGGACGAGAGTTCGGTCGGACCTTTCTAAACTCAGTTAGGCACGACTTTGAGAGAAACGTGTTCAAGCTTTAGGAACCTCCACGATCAAGGACCTTTACCTTATTAAGTTAGGGTTTATTATCGCATTATTAATCAACTTTTGCCGAGGTGATTCTCGATCGAGTGCTTTTCTATTTCATCGTTTCAACCCCCTCATTGTAATCTCTTCTAGTAGTTCTTATTTAACTGCAAGTAGTTCTCTTTTTAGCACAATATTTTTTTTCTTAATCGCAATTAGCTTTCTCTTAAACCCTAAAACAATCCTTTGATAAGATAATAGTCTTTGTGTGAGTAAGATTACTCAACAGTTCACGGATCTTAATACGACACTTATGTCCCCTAGCTACAATTCCATAGGTATACTTGCCTAGTTCGAATGCTAGTTCAGTTTTTATTTTCTTCACGATTAGTAGACACTAGACACCCACTATAGCCCGGCGACATCAATAGTTTCTCCAAAACTGTGATTTTACCCGTATATTTTCCTGGAGCTTCTCTCCAGTACTTCTTGTTACTCCAATTCACAGGCATAGCCCACAGACTCTGTAAAATACTCATTTATACGCGGAGTCTTCTCCGGTTTGCAAAAGAAAGCATCACCAATCCAGACCAACCCGTCCGGATGGGCTTCAAACAACATGCATATTCCGTACTTTATATTTCTGGATCTAATACAACAATAAATGGGGATCATATCGACCGACCCAAAGGAATTCAACATTTTTCCACCTTTATGGTGAGTGGTTCCATGCAGGTATGCGTTTTGAGGACTTCACTAGTCTAGGAGAAAATCGTTACCATTGTATTTCTCTTTGGAGCCATGGCAAAGTTGTTCTTTATGGATGGAAATAAACACCTCACTTTCCTCTTCACGGATCTAGACTCAGCTCCTGCTTTCGACCACAAGATCCCCTTCAGCAAGCAATATAAGCATCAGCTCCCGCCCTTCTTCTCCCTTAGCTTTCTTTTCTCTAAGGAGTCAAATGGATTGAAAAGAGAGAGGAAGAGAAGAATAGAATGACTTCTCATTCCACACACCTCTACATATCATTCCTCGTCTTAAACTCAGCCACAGGATTAATCCATCATAACGAAGCAATGGCCAAGATTTTAGATGAATGGTCAACTTTGGCATTATCGCCTGGCGATATCGGCTATCGCCACCCAGCGTCATCGACTTAACTGCTTCACCGCTTTGAGCCAGGTCAACCACCGCTAATTGACCGCTTAACAGACAATCCGACACATGTCTTATGCTACGTGGCACTATCGTCTAGTGACATCAATTTTCTTCACGCGGAGATATCATTCGATTATTAATCGAGTGCGTCGAGTGCGTCGAGTGCCGACTCAATGCTTTATCTCTATCGCCACCAAGCGATACCCACTATCACCCGACGATAGTGATAAAAGTTTTGCTGTCAATTTTGGGGTATTCCAACCCTTCTCTCCTTACAGAAATTTCATCCCGAACTTTAAACATAACTTTAAGAAAGACAATAACTTAAATGTCACAACAACTTTTTATTCAAAAAAACATTGTTACAATAACATTATACAAACAACTCGAGATATTCAATACGCAATGTTTGCTCACTCTTCCATATTAGCTCCTCACGGCCACAATTGTCCCACCAGACCTTCACCATCCCGATTGTATTGTTTTATAGCTACTTGATTATTGTATCCTCGATCCGAATGGGCCTAACTTTCATCGTTAGACAAATTTTGACCGGTACTCGACCATCCACAATCACTTGAGCTGGCTTTTTCACAGCTTTGCGCATCACCGATATATGAAACACATCGTGCAAGCCACTTAGTTCCGTTGAAATAGATAACCGATAGGCAGCTTCTCCAACTCGTTCAACCACTTCAAATGGGCTAAGATATCTTGGACTCAGCTTTTTCAAGCGCCGAATCCTTTATAATCCTCTAAATGGCTTGATCTTTAAGTATACCCAATGGCCCACAATAATTTCCTTATTTCGGTGTTTGGTGTTGTAGTATTTCTCCTGCCTATCTTGGGTTATAAATAGCCACACTTGAATAGTACGTATAATCGAATTTGCATCTTCGACCTCTTTACGTTTATAGAGCTTTGACTCGCTTGTTTCTACCCAAGCTAATGGTGTACGTCACTTTTTAACGTATAAAGCTTCAATGGGCGCCATTTGAATACTAACTTTATAGCTATTATTGTAGGGAAATTCAATCATATATTTGTGATCTTCCCACCTCTTCCCGAAATCTAGGGTGCACATATGGAGTATATCCTCCATTGTTCTGTTGGTCCTCTCAGTCTTGCCATCTGTTTGTGGATGAAAGGTTGTACTGAACTTTAGTTTAGTCCCCAACAACTGATGGATTAGCTTCCAAATATTTGAAGTAAAGCAACCATCTCGATAACTAACGATGCTACGGGGCATGCTGTGTAATCGTACAATATTATATATATATAGCTTAGCCAGTTTCTCAACTGAATCATAATTCCTGTTCGGTATGAAGTGACGACTTTGTAAGCTGGTCAACGATCACCCACACAACATTGTTTCTTGCTCTGTGATCTCAGTAGCCCATGCACAAAATCCATATAAATGTCATCGAACTTCCATTTCAGAATAGGCAGCGTCTTTAGGAAACCTCTAGATTTCTGGTATTCAGCTTTTACCAAAGCACAAGTTTGACATTTTGATACGTAATGGGCTATGTCTTTCTTCAAACCAGGAAACCAGAACAAATTTATCATGTCCTTGTACATTTTCGTGCTCCCTGGGTGAATTGAGTACTTTGTAAAATGTGCTTCGTACATCAATTCCTCACAAAGTTTACCCACAAACGGGATGCAAAAATAACCATCTTTTCATAAAAGGCCGTCATCCAAGGAAAATCTTGCATTTGACCCTTCTGCTGCATAGCGCTTTAGACTCTCATTGAGTTCTGTTGCTCGCCAAACCCTAACTGCAAGGTCATACTATACCTTCATCCAGTTCAGGCACGCATTCGTAGTGGAATTCTTGTCAACACAAGAAATATCTAAAGCTTCCAGCTCTTGGATCAGACGATCATCATGCATCTGCAAACAATTTGCCCTAACCAAATTCCTACGAATCAAGGCATCTGCGATGACATTTACCTTCTCGGGAGTATAGTATATTTGGAAGGTCTAGTCCCCGAGGAACTCCATCCACATTTGCTGTCGCATAGTGAGATCCTTCTGATCCAAAAGATACTTTAGGCTCTTATGGTTCATGAATATATAAACTTTCACATCATATAAGTAATGACGCCACATTTTCAGTGCAAAAATCACCCCTGGCAACTTCAAGTTGTGGACGGGATAGTTCTGTTCATGCACTTTCAACTGGCGTGATCCATTGGCGATCACTTTTCCGATTTGAAGAAGAACACAGCTAAGGCCGCTCCCTGATGCATCACTATAAATTTCATCCGTCTGAACCACATGGCGACGCCAAGATTAGCGCCGTAGTAAAATGACTTTTCAGCTCCTCAAAATACCGCGCGCACTCTGGCATCCAAAGAACTTCCTATCTTTCCTTGTCAATGTTGTGAGAGGCAAAGCTATCCGCGAAAAGTTCTCTAATAAGCACTTGTAGTATCCTGCCAGTGCAAATAAACTACTGACTTCGGCCAAAGATGACAACACCGGCCACTCCCATATCGCAACTATATTTGCAGGATCCACTGCAATGCCCTCTCTTCTAACCACGTGGCCAAGAAAGGCAACTAACGACAACCAGAACGCATATTTCGAGAACTTGGTGTAGAGCTTGTTCCTCCTCTAATTATGCAACCCCATCCGTAAATGGTTCGCATGGTCTTCTTCAGACTGAGAGTACACTTATATGTCATCAATAAAGACGATCACAAATAAGTCCAAGTACTCTAGGAACGTTCGGTGCATTAGATCCACGAACACTGATGGCTCATTATATAGCACAAACGGCATCACAGTGAACTCGTAATGACTGTAGCATGTTCCAAACGCTGTCTTGGGAATGTTACATTCCCGAATACTCAACTAGTAGTAGCCAGATTTCAAATCCATCTTTGAGTACACCGTTGATCCCACCAGTTGGTCGAACAAGTCATTTATCCGTAGAATCAGATACTTATTTTTTCTGTTAACTTGTTCAGTTCTCGATAGTCGATGCATAGCCGCAAGCTTCTGTCCTTCTTTTTCACAAAAAGAACTGTTGTGCTCCAAGGTGACATACTTGGGCGTATATATCCTTGCTCTAGCAGCTCTTGTAGTTTAGCCTTAAGTTCCTCCATTTCTTTTGGCGCTATTCGGTATGACGAGCATGCCATATGTTTCGCACCTATTGTAACACCCTGGTTTTTTAGACCTTGAATCTCTGGAAGCTACCGCGCGGCAGTAGTTGCTATCACCTAGCGGTAGACTTGTTTTATCGGGTGTAGACAGCTCGATGAAAGCCGTTCATCGAGTGATAAGAGTGATATTGCTCGGCGACAGTTAACTACGCGTGGGGGTAAATACAGGGTTGGAGTTGAGAGAATTGAGTGCTAGCGCGCGCGTCAGTTATCTATCGTGCGTGAAAGTGCTAAGTTGGTACCCTATATCACCTAGAGGGGGGTGAATAGGTGAAATGCGTGTCAAAAGCGGAATTAAAAATTTAACACAACGCACATCAAGCAATCACAGAAGACAAGAGATTTATAGTGGTTCCCCAATCGTGGGTACGTCCACTTTCCTCACCGATCTAGCAAATCACTAGACTCGGCTACTCCACTATCTCGGATTGAAAACAATCCTACACCTCGGAACCACATTCCTACAAATCTCGATCCAAAACGGATCTACAAAACTCGGAAGAAAGGTCTTCCTACAAATCTCGGAGAAAAACTCCTACAATGAAATTTTGGTTTGAGAATAAAAAATCAAAACAACAATCTCAGATCTGGATCTTTGACGGTCTTCTTCTTTAGGAACTTCGGCTTGATCAGAAAAGGTTGAAGATGACTTGAGAGAGATCCACGAATCTGAAAACTAGAACCACCTCGATCGAGAAGATAGATCTGAAATCTTTGAGGCTCGGCGAGATCGAGTGATTCAATTTTGTCTGGATCGCTGGAGAAATAGTCGTTGAAGACGGAGATCGGCGATCCAGAGTTTCTTCCGCGAACAACAATGGCGGCGGCGTGAGAATTAGGGTTCACGGAGTTTTCTCTTTCTTAAAAAGAATATCTCTGTAATCTTGTTAATTAGTCAATTCTGAAATGACCTATTTATAGGTGGATTCCAACGGTTATAATCTTAATTAAGGATGACACGTGGACCAATCAGAAATGACGGATTCAAAATACTTATGGCAAATTTGAACTTAGAAGAATTCTGGAATAGAGAACTGCTATACTCGAGTAAGAGAAGATATACTCGAGTATGGAAAGTTAGATACTCGAGTGACAAAGAGGAGTATACTCGAGTATGAGAAGAGAAATTTACTTGAGTGAAAAATAAACTACTCGAGTATCAGAATATGTATCCGGGAAACATTCACTTACTCGAGTATCAAAGTCAATTACTCGAGTATGGATAATGCTTTACTCGAGTGACTAAGTCACTTACTCGAGTAAGAAGAGAACTTACTCGAGTGAATAACTAATTACTCGAGTATAGATTTGTCTACACGAGTATTCAGAATCTACTCGAATAAGTCTAACTGATTACTCGAGTATGTCTAACTCATTACTCGAGTGTGTCTAACTAACTACTCGAGTATTAAGTCTGATACTCGAGTATAAAAACAGGTTACTCGAGTATTGGGACTTAGAAAATTTTTTCTGAGGAAATTAGCTCCAATGCTTCTGTCCATCAATCCAAGTGCATAAATGAGAAGTGTATCCCAATAGAGAGGCTATACATGGGCCAACACTTTGGATCACACAATGAGGGATTGCATTGCATGGTCCTGTGTTTGGTGACCCATTATAGACTGACATTGGTCTACACTTGGCAATTAGAACCTGCACACATACAACTCAAATACCACATCAAATACATCTTAATTCATCTTAGTTCAAGGTCTGACCTCCTACAAATCTGAGGTATTGTAGAGACAAACCCCAACAATCTCCCCCTATTTGTAGATGTCAGCACTCTCTATACTAAGGTGAATTACTTAAGAGTAAAAGAACAACATGCATATCAAGGAGAATAAACTAAATTAAAGCAGGGTAAACAAAACATTGCCATAATCAGAATTAAATATATATATAAAAATGTTTTAAGTCCAATTCCACACTCTCAGTTCAACTCAAGATGGGGCATCCTTGTGCATCCTTTCTCTTTTCAGCTCTTGCCTCTCTAGGTAGCTGAAAGGCTTTAGAAAGTAAGTCCTGGGACTAGGAGGAGCAGTTGGGTTGTTGTGCCCCCAATTTTTGTCATGCAGCCTGATCTTTATCTGAGAGGCTTCATAGGCTTTCCACTCTGAATAACTGTAGTGGTTGTCTCTGTTCTCCCCAAGATCAGTCACTAACCTCAAAGTATCAAGAATCAGAGACTTGGAGGTAGGACTCCACACTTCAGCATGAACAACAGGTGGTCTACCTTCAGAATTTGGCTCTTTCCTGGGTGCAGAACGGCTGGCAGAAGCGCCGTCACCATATTTTCTTTTCTTCTTAGAAGTACCTTGAGAACTGGATGGAAAATCATCTTGCCATGCTTCAGTATAGGATAGAGGAGGCTCAGTCACATCACCCTCAGGTCTGGGTGAGAAGACTGGCACACCTCCTTGAAAGGTTGCTTGAGCTGAAACATCTGCTGGAGGCTGTTCTGCAAGAGGATCTAGATGCTGAGGTATAATGGTAGGGTCTAGTTGAAACTCAGGGAAGTTTTGATTATGTAGCCAGACAGCAGTGTCATAGGTATAGAATTTGACAGACTAGAGCTGGGAAAGAATGGATTCTTTCAATCCTTTTACTAGTTCACTTACAGCATCTTGAGATTGGGTAGCTAGTTGTTTAACCTGGGCTTCAGCTTGTTCAGAAAGCTTTTCAACTTGTTCTTTTACAATCTTCTCCCCCTTGCTAATATCTATGGCTAGCTTGTCAATGGCTTCATCTCTGAATGTGCTTACTTCATTACAGACTTTCATAACATTAGATTCAGCTCTCTCATCTAGCTTATGCTCAAAGACCTTGCGGCGACGGAGGATGAAGAACAGGGTTCGGGAATACGAGAAGTCGGCGGCTACTCGAGTGAATGAGGAGTGGAAAGGACTTTTTCGTTTTGAATATATATATAAATAATCCTAATTAGGTTTAAAAAAAAGGATTAAGTATAATGACATACCTGAACGAGGCGGCAATTGCTTGGTGCGAATAGAGATTTTGAAAATCCAGAAAAAAATTCCGAGTACTCGAGTAGAGGATGACAGCATACACGAGTATGGGGTTTAGTATACTCGAGTAGGTCACAACATACACGAGTAATCAAGAATTCATACTCGAGTACGTAATTAGCATACACGAGTATTAAGTCCTTGACGAATTTTCATACTCGAGTATAAGACGTTCATACACGAGTATCTGTTGGATTACTCGAGTATATGAAACTTTTTACTCGAGTATTTAGCCGTTTACTCGTGTAAGTGTAACGATGCTCGAGTCTCTAATATTTGAAGGAATTTCCCTGGTAGATATCTATTTCCACTGAAAAACTGTACCTCTGAGCATCCAACATTGCTGATATCTTCTTAATTTGAGAGTCCATCACTGGTCTTCTTTGTTGAGCAGTCCAAGCTCAGTTTTGAAGAACGAGAACTTGGACTCGTCCAGCGGCTTGGTGAATATATCTGCAACTTGCCTGTCTGTGGAGACATATTGTAGATCTATGTCTCCAGTTTTCCACATGCTCCCGGATGAAATGATAGTGAAGCTCTATGTGCTTGGTCCTGCTGTGGGAGACTGGGTTGTTGGCTATTGCTATGGCGCTGGAAGAGTCACAGAACAAGGGAATGTTCTGGAACTTCATGTTGTAGTCTTCAAACTGATTCTTGATCCATAACAGCTGTGCACAACAGCTGCCTGCAGAGATGTACTCTGATTCAGCCGTTGAGATGGCTACACAGTTCTGTTTCTTACTGCTCTAGGAAATGAGTCTCCTTCCGAGGAATTGGCAAGTCCCGGAGGTACTTTTCCTGTCGTCTTTGCTACCTGCAAAATCTGCATCTAAAAATCCAATTAGTTCACTATCATTACTTCTTGGGTACCATAAGCCAAGATTTGGTGTTCCTTTGAGGTATCTCAAGATTCGCTTTGCAGCGATGTAGTGAGATTCCTTAGAGTTCACCTGAAATCTAGCACATACACATGTTGAGAACATTATATCTGGTCTACTTGCAGTAAGGTAGAGCAAGGACCCAATTATGCTTCTGTACTTGGTTTCATCAAAAGGTTTCCCTTTCTCATCCTTGTCCAGAGACATAGCTGAGGCCATTGGAGTCCTCATAGAGGTTGCATTCTCCATTCCGAATTTCTTAAGTAGCTCTTTGGTGAACTTGGTCTGTGAGATGAAAATTCCATCCTCAGATTGTTTCACTTGAAGCCCTAAGAAATACTTCAGCTCTCCCATACTGCTCATTTCAAACTTCCCTTGCATAAGTTTAGAGAACTTTTTGCAGAGGCTGTTATCTGTAGAGCCAAAAATAATGTCGTCGACATAGATTTGCACTAGCAAAATCTTGCCTTTTATTTCCCTAAGAAATAATGTCTTGTCTATCTTTCCTCTTGTGAACTTGTTCTCAAGAAGAAAGGTAGACAGCGTCTCATACCAAGCCCGAGGGGCTTGCTTAAGACCATATAGTGCTTTTTGCAGTAAGTAAACATAGTTAGGAAAGGTTGGATCAACGAAACCTGGGGGTTGCTCTACGTACACTTCTTCCTTAATGTCACCATTTAGGAAAGCAGACTTAACGTCCATTTGATAGACTGTAAAGCCCTTAAGTGCGGCGTAGGCAAGAAATAACCTGATCGCTTCCAGTCTTGCCACTGGAGCATATGTCTGGTCAAAGTCAATTCCTTCTTCTTGACGGTATCCCTTGGCGACGAGTCTGGCCTTATTCTTTACAATTATCCCATCTTCATCCATCTTGTTCCGGTAGACCCATTTAGTCCCAATGACGTTCTTACCTTTGGGTCTAGGAACAAGTGTCCAAACCTCGACGAGTTCTGACGCCATCCCGAGGATCTCCTATGATTTGATCAATGGGATGATCCTTTAGGTGCCTGAACCCCATGGTTCTTGCATCAGGAATCTCTTCAGCCACTGGAGTTGCATCTTCAGCTGGAGTGAGTTCTTCATCTTGAACATCTGCCTCTCCATTAGAGGTTGTAGAGGTGATCTTGATGAACGTCTCGTCTTCACCTTTTGCAGATTCATCCAAACTAAGTTCCTGCAACTTTATACCTGCATCTACAATAGGCACACTAGAGGAGTTGCTTTGCAGCATACTCGTCTCATCAAATACAAGATGTATCGACTCTTCTACCACTAGAGTTTTTCTATTAAATATACGATAAGCCTTACTATGGCTGCTGTAACATACAAAAATACCTTCAAAGCTTTTCTCGCTAAACTTGGTAGAATGATACTTGCCGTTGTTAAGCACGAAGCATTTACAGCCAAAGATTCTGAAGTATGAAATGTTTGGTTTCCTGCCTTTTAGAAGTTCGTAAGGGGTCTTATCATGGTTCTTGTTGATGAGTGCTCGATTTTGCACGTGACAAGCGGTGTTGACAGCTTCAGCCCAGAAGTATTCTGGGAGTGAGGCATCACTCAATATGGTCCGGCAAGCCTCTATGAGTGTTCTATTCCTTCTCTCAGCTACTCCATTTTGCTGTGGGGTACGAGGAGAGGAAAACTCATGAAAGATACCTTGACTTTCACAGAATTCTGTCATGGCTCCAGACTTGAATTCCGTTCCATTGTCACTTCTGATTTTGACTACGGAACAGTTGTATTCATTCTGGATTTGCCTAATAAAGTTAGTGAAAATGCTGAAGGTATCTGACTTGTGTTTCAGAAAGAATACCCATGCAAAGCGCGAGTAATCATCCACAATAACCAACGTATATTCCTTACCTCCCAAACTTCTAATTTGCAGTGGGCAAAACAAGTCCATATGGAGAAGCTGTAAGCTTCTATTGGAATCTTTGCCTATTATGCTTTTAAACGTACTTCTTGTTTGCTTGCCTTTGATACAAGCGTGACAAGGGCTGTCCGTAACGCACTTGACATTAGGCGCATCACGTACTATGTTTTGAGAGAATAAGTTATTAATAGTTTTGAAATTAATATGTGCTAGTCTCTTGTGCCATTGGTCAGCAAGAGATGCACTATTTTTTGCTAACAAACACACTGGTGTCGAAGAGTCTATACAGATGAAGTTTAAACAGAAAATATTTCTGCTTCGAGTGCCAGATAAAATAGTTTCCATGTTGTCAACCGATTTTATCAAACACTTGTCAGCATGAAATTCAACTACGTATCCTTTGTCGCATAGTTGGCTTATGCTGATGAGATTGTGTTCCAATCCTTCAACATATGCTACATTCGAAAAGGATACGCTACCATTAGAAATCATACCATAGCCTTTAGTTGTCCCACGGTCTGAACCTCCAAAGATGACCTTTGGTCCATTACAGACTGGGGTGAAGTTTTGAAGTAGGCTTCTTGTCCCGGTCATGTGTCGAGAGCATCCACTGTCCATGTACCAGATTGGCGTTTTGGTGGCCTTTGGACATACCTGCAATTACAATCATTTAGCCTTAGGAACCCAAACACGTTTGGGTCCTTGGTCTCGAGTTAGAATACTCCCCCTACGAGTATTAGCCTCATGAGTGGTCACTCTCACGTTGCTAACTTTAGAAGTTGCAGCATTTTCAGGATTGAACCAACAATCACTGGCAAAATGACCAATTCTGCCACATCACCAACAGTTGAACCTGTTGTATCTTTACCTTGTGTAGTCCTGCTTGACTTTCTGGTATGAAGGTCTAGGAGGAGCTTTACTCTTGGAGGAAGAGGCTTCATGATGATGGCAGTTACATGAGGTCTTCTCCTTCATAGGCTTTTCTACAATGGGTTTTACTTTTGGTGTCTTTTTGAAATTATGACCATGAGCATAAGGTCCATAGCTTTGAAGCTGAATCTCCTCATAAGGTGCCTTGAAGACACTCTCGCCAAAGTTATGAGGACGAGTCCAACCTTGGTATCTTGACTTAGGCTTCTCAGGGATCAGCCTAGAAAAGTGTCCGTAGGTGGACTCATAATCGAGTTCGTTCGTGGGAAAGATAACTTTCTTGAACACAACAGGTTCCAAGGGAGCTTTCCCTTTTTCTTCAGCTAGAGCCTTCCGGGCAGCCTTATTCTTTCTCTTGGCCTTGTTTCTCCTAGAGGATTTACTAGAAGAGACAATGTGGCCTAAACCAGCACCCTTGGCCTTAGCAGAGAATTCAGCAATGATTGGAAGAACTGTCTTAGGCTTAGAGAAACTCTCAACAAGCTTCTTTTCAGCCTCGAGTTTTCGTTCCAATTCTTTGATGATTTCCTCTTTAAGGTCGATATGCTTGAGAGCTTTATTGTATTCCTCCATAGCTACATTGAGGTTCTCTTGAAAAGAGTTAGTCTTATCGACTTCTTCCCTTAAGCTGCTCTCACTAGCCTGTAGAGAATTTATCTCTTTGGCTTGAGTTTTCATTATTCTACGACATTTTTCGTAAGCGGTGAGTAACTCCTTATACTGACCCATGAGCTCAGATTCATCTTCAGAGGAATATCCCTCTTGCTCATTGTCATCATCAGAACCAGAAAGAGGAGTGTGAGATTTTACCTCCCCAGTAAACTGGGGGACTTGTTCATCATCTGAATGAGCCATGAGCCCAAAGTAGGCTTCCTCTTCTTCACTCGACTCAAATGAGTCAGAGTCGCTGAGAGTTTTGCTCTTCTTGGCTGCCAGGCTTTTCTCCGTCCTCTTCTTATAGTGTGAGGATTTCTTTTCCTCTCTTCTTCCTCCCTCTTTCTTCTTGTGAGGGCAATCGGCGATGACATGACCTGGCTTATTGCAACAATAACAAATGATGTCAGTTGAGATCTGTTTGTTCTGTTTAGAATTATACCTGTCATGGCTGCTTGAGCCTTTCTTCCGATGATCACCATCATGTCGTGATCTTCTATATGAGGCATCCTTGCCTCTCCATTGCTTCTTCTTATTTAAGAACTTCTTGAACTGCCATGAGAGTAGGGAGAACTCTCCATCAGATAGTTCTGAGCCAGATGAGCTGGGCTCAGATGATTCTTCTTCGTCAGCCTCAGGAACTGGGGTAGGAGAGCTAGCCTTTATCTTCCTTGAGCTATCTGCCTTTAGAGCGACAGATTTCTCCTTGGATGCAGACCTGCTTGTCTCTTCTTCAGCCTTTCTTGAGTTGATTTGCAGCTCGTAAGACATAAGCTTTCCGAACAGATTCTGCGGGTCCGTCTCAGCTAACCTTCCAAACTCCCGAATGGCACATACCTTATTGTCCCATTCCTTGGTTAGGGATCTTAAGAATTTGTCATTGAGTTCCCCGTTGGTGAAGACACGTCCATAAACTCTTAGGCCATTTACTATCTTGAAGAAGTTCTCAAAAGTGTCAGCTATGGCTTCCTTATGACCCTGCCTGAAGGCTTCATATTTCTGGTTCAGTAGGGATCTTCGATCATCCCTCACTTCTTCAGTATCTTCCATTAGAGTCACTAGGGATTGCCGCATCTCCTTGGCAGATTGGCAATGAATCAGATTCTGCAGCATTGAGTCATCGACTACACATGCTATAATATTTTTAGCTTTCTTGTCCAGAGAGACAAGTGCAATCTCATCCTTATCTAGATCCATAAACTTCTTGGGAACTTGCTTGGTGGGGTCTATGGTGGAAGTAGTCATAGGAATGTGGGGACCTTCTTCAACAATCATGAAGATCCGGGGATCTACTGCTTCCATGAAGAACTTTACTCTTTCCTTCCACATAGGAAAATTGTTCTTGGTGCAGATAGGGAGTTTAGCAAAATCCTTGGTCTTACTCATGCTTGATACTCAACTAAGAAGGATACGATCAAGGTGTTAACCTTTTAACGATCAACCTCCCTCTGATACCAATTGAAAGTGCTAAGTTGGTAGCCTATATCACCTAGAGGGGGGTGAATAGGTGAAATGCGTGTCAAAAGCGGAATTAAAAATTTAACACAGCGCACATCAAGCAATCACAGAAGACAAGAGATTTATAGTGGTTCCCCAATCGTGGGTACGTCCACTTTCCTCACCGATCTAGCAAATCACTAGACTCGGCTACTCCACTATCTCGGATTGAAAACAATCCTACACCTCGGAACCACGTTCCTACAAATCTCGATCCAAAACGGATCTACAAAACTCGGAAGAAAGGTCTTCCTACAAATCTCAGAGAAAAACTCCTACAATGAAATTTTGGTTTGAGAATAAAAAATCAAAACAACAATCTCAGATCTGGATCTTTGACGGTCTTCTTCTTTAGGAACTTTGGCTTGATCAGAAAAGGTTGAAGATGACTTGAGAGAGATCCACGAATCTGAAAACTAGAACCACCTCGATCGAGAAGATAGATCTGAAATCTTTGAGGCTCGGCGAGATCGAGTGATTCACTTTTGTCTGGATCGCTGGAGAAATAGTCGTTGAAGACGGAGATCGGCGATCCAGAGTTTCTTCCGCGAACAACAATGGCGGCGGCATGAGAATTAGGGTTCACGGAGTTTTCTCTTTCTTAAAAAGAATATCTCTGTAATCTTGTTAATTAGTCAATTCTGAAATGACCTATTTATAGGTGGATTCCAACGGTTATAATCTTAATTAAGGATGACACGTGGACCAATCAGAAATGACGGATTCAAAATACTTATGGCAAATTCGAACTTAGAAGAATTCTGGAATAGAGAACTGCTATACTCGAGTAAGAGAAGATATACTCGAGTATGGAAAGTTAGATACTCGAGTGACAAAGAGGAGTATACTCGAGTATGAGAAGAGAAATTTACTTGAGTGAAAAATAAACTACTCGAGTATCAGAATATGTATCCGGGAAACATTCACTTACTCGAGTATCAAAGTCAATTACTCGAGTATGGATAATGGTTTACTCGAGTGACTAAGTCACTTACTCGAGTAAGAAGAGAACTTACTCGAGTGAATAACTAATTACTCGAGTATAGATTTGTCTACACGAGTATTCAGAATCTACTCGAGTAAGTCTAACTGATTACTCGAGTATGTCTAACTCATTACTCGAGTGTGTCTAACTAACTACTCGAGTATTAAGTCTGATACTCGAGTATAAAAACAGGTTACTCGAGTATTGGGACTTAGAAAAATTTTTCTGAGGAAATTAGCTCCAATGCTTCTGTCCATCAATCCAAGTGCATAAATGAGAAGTGTATCCCAATAGAGAGGCTATACATGGGCCAACACTTTGGATCACACAATGAGGGATTGCATTGCATGGTCCTGTGTTTGGTGACCCATTATAGACTGACATTGGTCTACACTTGGCAACTAGAACCTGCACACATACAACTCAAATACCACATCAAATACATCTTAATTCATCTTAGTTCAAGGTCTGACCTCCTACAAATTTGAGGTATTGTGGAGACAAACCCCAACAGTGCGACGAAAGCTTGGCATTGAGTGCATTGAGAGGCTGGCGTTAAGTGAGCTACCGTGCAGCGTTAGTTCTACTTCCAGCATTGACATTATTTTTTGGCCGAGCGCTCGGGAAAATACTGCTCGACGGTAGGTAGTTACTGCACGGCAGTAGCGGATGGAAGCAGTTCTGTCATTTGACTTTTTTGCCATCCAATTTCATTTAGGTTTTGATCCTAAGGCCCAAGACTCTCCCTCTAGAGTGCTTTTATAGGGTGGAATGGTTGTTTCCCCTCATTTTCTCATTTGAGATGTGGGAGTTAAGGTTTTTGAGAAGGATAGTGGAGGAGCAAGAAAAGTGCTTTCTTCCGCCATTGACGGAGCTTCGGAGGCCCGATCGTTGTCCCGAGTCCAGATCCGTGGAGAGGATATGGACGTACTCGTTTTTGTCTGTGCAAGACAAGGTTTCCATGTCTAGGAAGAGGATTCGTAAGGTAACAACACTTCTTCTCTCGGTCTTTAGGATGAGTGCATGGCATCCATGTCGTTTTTGAATTCTCTCAAGAATTTAGGCACCGGATCTCTCAAGTGAGAGGGATTCGGGTCACCATGGTACAAGAGGACGCACCGGGTCGAATAAGTCCGTCCCCGGCATTATATTGCACTAGAAATCCGCTCCATTAGTTGAATAGGCATTGTGGGTGAAGTCGTTGTCGTGACCGTTAGTCCGACTCAATGATGTTGCATAGCGAGCCTTAAGGATTTTGTTAGAAATTCGTTAGCGGCAAAATGTCGTTTGTGATGATTGTTTTCCCCCTCTTTCATGTGAGTACGTGTAACCAGAACCGGACTGGGTGAAAATTAGAGTACACGCTATTATACGGGGATGGTACTGTATGAATGGTGGTTTAGGGCGGGAATAGCTTGGGATTGTGCTGTGCTAAGGCATGGGTTGTCTCTGTGGTCGGCTGGCTAGCCCAAGATGTGCATGTAATGTGTGGAGAGTGTCCCGGCAAGACAATTCCCCTTCTGTGAAACAGATGAGGGCACCAAGCTTTGGACAAGCCCGAACGATACCAGCCTGATCCCATTAGGTCTTCATTAGTGGACGTTGTCCCGATATTGGAGCTGGTCCTTGGTAGTTACGAGCGGGTTGGGCCTAGCAAGGTTTCTTAGTATCGGTTGTTTTGAGTGTATGGCGGAATCCTGATGTGAGAAGTCAGATCTTGCAGGCAATCCTGGGATTTGAGACCCATGAGCCGGTGGGGCCGAGGCAAGAGTTCTGTGAGTCATCTTTTATTCCATTGGGGGAAATTGGAAGTACCCTTCTTCTTGCATCTTGAACGTCGATGGGGAAATTGGATGTACCCGATTTGATGATTTGTTAGAAGCATATGCTCTAGGGCAACTTGGGTGATGCCTAGGTGTGCATACATACTGCATAGTAGGCCCCTTTTATTTCATGCTTAACATAAAGACATGTTTTTTGTCTTAGACATCCAAACATGTTTTACTACTTTCAATGTACTTGTATATTTACATACGTAGTGCTGACCTGTAGGGTGATGAAGTACCATAGGGTCCTCTAGGGATAACCTGGAGTACATGTGTTGGTTACACATTTGAGGTCAGCCTTTGATAACCAAAGTTATAACTAATTTTTACAGGGTAAGGATCGCAAGAAGGAGCTTGCTCACCGTCCAAAAAGTCCTAAGCCTCATGAAGTATTTTGTGTTGTGTAGTAGCTCTGTTTTGTGGAATTTTATGCTTGATGCATTATGTATCCGGGTTGCAAGCTGAGGTTGCCTAGGAGTGCTGGTGCACGTTATTATTTGAGTCTTGGACTCTTATTTGATGTAAGGCCTTAAGGCCATGCTGATACTCATATGTTAGCGGATAAGTTCTAGTCTTGTTTTTTGTTTTCGCTGTGTTTTGTCTGAGTTTTGAGTTGGGTAATTTTATATCATTTTATAATGCCTAAGTTGTGCCGTCTGTATGTTGTAGGGCCTTGGTCTGACCTATATTATACAGTCATTATAGGGGAGGTGTTACAATTTGGTATCAGGGGGAGATTTGTTATTATCATGGTAAGGATTCATGGTCGAATTTCATAATCAGATCACGTTAAGAAGTTATCCATATATGAGTATCGCGAGACCGTGAGTGTCCTAATGTTTAAGTTTAGCGAATAGAGGCTAATTTTTGTTTTACCTTGCTTTTACTAAGGTTGCAAGCGATGATGCGGAGACATCGAGACCGTAAGAGTAGCCTTCGGTGAGCCGTGCTACTGCTTCGGGTCCGATGAGTATGGGTTTAACCCCAGCCGACATATGTCATATTCTAACAGAGGTAATGGTAGCGGCCCAAGCCACAGCGGCGGCGCAAGTTATGACCCCTGTTGCTCAAATAGCAACTCCTGCTACCCTAGATGCGGTAATAGTCGTGCCAGCAGGAGGAGCCAAGCAAGAAGAGCAGTTGGCTGAAAGCGTGGTTGTCAAGCACGAAGACCGACAAATGAAGTATTTCATTAGATTTCACAATCAAATATTTAAGGGAGTCTGAACGCCAACCGATCCAGAGGACTGGTGGGTGAGAATTCAAGAATTGCTAAGGGCGATAGAGACGCCAGAAGAGAAGCTATCGGAGTTTGCGGCTTTGAAGTTAGAAGGAGATGCTAAGCTGTGGTGGGTAAGCCATAGCGATCGCCAGTTCGCTAGACGCAACCCATCCATAGAAGAGTTCAGTAATGCTTTCTTGAAGAAGTATATCCCATCGTCGACGAGGTTGGACCTTCAGAGACAATTTCTGCACTTTGTGCAGCGTGACAAGACAATGGATGAGTACGTCCAGGAGTTCGCTCGTTTGGGTCGATACGATGGAACTACCATGACAGACTATGAAGAGAGGGACAACCACTTTTATCATGGATTGCGGGAAAATCTGAGATAACACCTCATAGCTATGAAGAAAACGGGCTTCAACGAGTGGGTCGAGGCTGCTAGGATGTTGGAGAGCGATATGGAGCGAACCCAACATCGGAAGGGTTTTGTAGCCAAGAAGGGAGAAGGAAAGCCATCTCAATCTCAAGGGAAATCTGATGGAAGTGAAAGAAGAAGTACCATCCCTACAAGACTTGGGAGAGTAGTACGACGTCGGGGGGTCTCGCTTTAAGGGACCGCCATCGTGCTACAAGTGTGGCAAGCCAAGAAACCTAGCTCGTTTTTGCACTGAAGGTGGCGTTGAGCTTGAGCCAAGGCAAGAGCAGTCAGTGTGCTCTGGTCCCAGCGTGGAGGATAAGGGAAAGATGGTAGAATCGAGCGTTTCTTGTTTCCAACCTATACAGCCAAGGGCATACAACCATGGGCAATTGGAAGTGATCCACAAACCCGATGTGGTGATAGGTATGGGAATGTTTAAGTTCATTTTTTTACTTTAGACATTCGAGACATTTTATGTATGTCGCCGGTGTTGTAGGCTTTGTGCTAGTTTCTGGTTACCCCGCTAGGGTATTGTTAGACACAGGTGCATCACACTCTTTTCTTGCGGAAAGATTTACCCAGAGAATTGGAGTCGAACCCTCTTCGACGGGCACAGAGATCAGGTTGTGCATGCCTAATGGGTCCTTCTTGATCACCAGGATGAGATGACGCATTGGTTGGTGTCTAGGCGGAGTTGATTTTGGATTGGTAGCAGCGGTTCTACCTTTGGCCGAATTTGATGTGATCTTGGGGATGGACTGCCTTATAGAGCAGCGTGCTAGTATTTACTATTTGCCAAAGGTAGTGACCCTAAGAAGCATGGGAAAGCCAGAAGTTATATTTGAGGGCCTTAATGTAGTGGCTTGTTCCGTGATTTCGGCCATGTAGTTGGTACATGCAGTCAACCAGGGAGGAGTAGCTCTTGTAGCATTGTTGGAAGTTCGCCTTTCCATGTTATCACTTGGAGAAGTACCGGTAGTGAAAGAATTCGAGGATGTGTTTCCTGAGGAGCTTCCTAGAGCAATTCCTAGACGGTAGATTTATTTCTTGATTGAGTTAGTGCTAGAGGCTAGGGATGTGTCACGTCCTCCTTTTAGGATGGCACCAAAGGAGTTGGCCGAACTGAAGGTACAATTACAGGAACTATTGGAGCTAGGGTATATTAGACCCAGTTCTTCGCCATGGAGCGCGCAAGTGCTATTTGTGAAGAAAAAAGATGGTAGTATGTGGCTGTGCATAGACTATCAAGAGTTGAAAAAACTGACCGTAAAAAATCAGTGTCTGATTCCATGGATAGATGACCTGCTAGAGGCTAGGGATGTGCCACGTCCTCCTTTTAGGATGGCACCAAAGGAGTTGGCCGAACTCTAAGTTGGACTTGAAGTCAGGATACTACTAGTTGTGGATTCGAGATGAGGAAATACCCAAGAAAGCTTTTGGTACGAGGTATGGTCACTTCGAGTTCTTGGTGATGTCGTTCGGGTTGAAAAACGCACCATCAGTATCATGGATTTGATGAATCGAGTATTTCAGGAATACTTGGACTCCTTTGTAGTTGTCTTTATTGATGATATTTTGGTCTACTCCAAAATGGAGTCGGAGCATGAGACTCATATGAGAGTATTCTTACAGACCTTGAGAGAGAACAAACTATACTCATAGTTCTCGAAATGCGAGCTCTGGTTAGATAAGATGGAATTTTTAGGCCATATAATTAGTGGTGATGGAGTGGCCTATTCCCTGATTTCGGCCAAGCAGTTTGTGTGGGAATCAACAAGGATGGAGTAGCTCTTATAGCATTGTCTGAAGTTCGCCTTTCTAAGTTATCACTTGGAGAAGTGATGGTAGTTATTAATGATATTTTTGTCTACTCCAAAATAGAGGGAGAGCATGAAACTCATCCGAGAGTAGTCTTTCAGACCTTGGGAGAGAACCAGCTGTACACAATGTTTTTAAAATGCGAGTTCTAGTAAGAGAAGGTAGCATTTTAGGGCCATGTAATTAGTGGTGATGGTGTGGTGGTGGATCCAGCAAAAGTTGAGGCAATCAGAGATTGGCCAGTTTTGAGCACCATGGCGAAAGTCAGGAGTTTCCTTGGACTAGACGGGTAGTATAGAAGATTTGTGGAAAACTTTTCGTAGATATAACTGCCCCTCACTTTGTTGACTCGCAAGAACCAGATATTTGAGTGGATTCAGGGGTGTAGTCAAGCGTTTGAAACATTGAAGGAAAGGATGATGATAGCTCCGATCCTAAGACTTCCTAAAGTGACTGAATGATTTAAGATCTTAAATGATGCATCAAGATGTAGTTTAGGTTACGTGTTAGTCCAACATGGCAGTGTGATAGCCTTTGGGTCTAGGTAGTTTAAACCTCATAAGAGGAATTACCTCGTCCATGACTTGGAGTTGGCGGCAGAAATTTTTGCATTGAAATTATGGCGGTACTATGTGTATGGTGCGAAGGTGGAGATCTTCACGGACCAAAAAAGACTAAAGTATCTTCTGGATCAAAAGGATTTTAACATGTGGTAGTGTAGATGAGTTGAGTTACTCGAGGACTATAATGTGGCGATTCATTATACGCCAGACAAAGCCAACGTGGTGGCGGATGCCTTGAGTAGAAAGTTTTTTGGATAGGGTAATTGGATTGAATCTCATGATGAGAAGTTGGTGCGAGACTTTGAGCCCCTCGACATCATTTGTGTAGCAAGAGGCGAGTCTAGCATGTCTCGGTTTAAGTAGATCGAGTTGCAAAATGACTTATCCGATCGTGTTCGGGAAGCGACTAGCTTGGATGTAGAGTTCCAGCCATTTATGGTGGAAGCTCAAAAGGGCATAGATAGCGCCTAGGAGACGCTTTATGGGATCCTGAGGAATGATGGAAGGATATGTGTACATCAGTTCAGCAACCTCCGAGAGGAGTTGATTTTTGAGGCTCATTTTACGAAGTACTCCATTCACTCGGGCAATATGAAGATGTAGTTAGATATGAAGAAATCCTTTTGGTGGGCTTGTTTGAAGAGGGATGTAGCTTTGTATGTGAGTTGGTGCCAAACTTGTGCCTTAGTGAATGCCAAGTGTCAGAAGCCTGGTGGGTTCCGGAAGTCTCTTATTATCCCCTTATGGAAATTTGATGACATCTCCATGGGCTTTGTGCATGGGTAACCTCGATCACAGCAGGGTAATGATGTGATTTGGGTGATCGTGGATCGCTTTACCAAAGTGGCTCATTTCATCCCAAATAGGAAAGAGGATGGCGTGGAGAAGCTGGTAGAGTTGTATGTTTGCAACATTGTGCGACTGCATGGGATCTATAAGAGTATAAATAGTCATCATGATGGACGATTCATGTACAAAGAATGGAGGTTGGTATAGAAGAGACTGGGCATGAAGCTCAAATTCAGTACGGTGTTCCATCCTGAAACTGATGGATGAATAGAAAGAACGAATCGTACAATAGAGGATATGCTGAGGATGCATACCCTCGATTTTGGAAAGAAGTGGAAGATCACCTTTTCATGTTGGAGTTTGCCTATAACAACAGTTATCAGGAATGTATTAAGATGATGCCATATGAAGCTTGGTATGGAAGGCAGTGTCGAACACCGATGTCTTGGGCAGAGGCAGGGGACACCAAACTTTTTGGAAGAGGTGGTGATTGATGCTTGTGAGTTAGTGCGGACTATTTAGGAGCGCATGATGGTTGGTCAGGATCGGCAAGCAAAGTATTTCAATGCTCACGACAGGAACGTGGAGTTCACGGTAGGTGACTGGGTATACCTAAAGATTAAACCTTACAAAGGCATTTCTCAGATTCGCCGACTCGTAAAGTCCGAGGTTTTTGGGGTCGCTCGAAATTATAGAATGCATTGGAGAAGCCGCCTACTAGTTAGCGTTGTCTTTAGAGCTGAGTGAATTACATGATGTCTTCCATGTCCTTGTCTTGAGGAAAGCCTTGGTAGAGTAAAGTGTTGTGGTCAAGTCGGCAGCGGTGCCAATCGAAGAGGAGTCTGGGATGAAAGTCCGCCTAGTTAGCATAGAGGATGAAGAAGTTTGGCAGTTATGGAACAAAGAAGTTAAGCTCGTGAAAGTGTGTTAGGACAACTGCGAATGAGACGGGTTCTCTTGGGAGCGTGAGTAAGCAATGCGGGAGGACTTCCAAGAACTTTTTTACTTCAGGTATGCTTTCGATTTAAATGCATGGTTAATTTCGAGGATGAAATTCTTCTAAGGGTGAAATAGTTACACCCTGGTTTTCGAGACCTTGGATCTCTGAAAGCTACCGTGGCAGTAGTAGCTATCATCCGGTGGTAGACTTATTTCGTCAGGTGTAGATAGATCGACGAAAGCCTTTCGTTGAGTGCTGAGAGGGCGATCACTCGGTGGTAGTTAACTACCGTGTGGCAATAAATCCAGGGTTGTTGTTGAGAGCGTTGAGTGCTAGCATGCATGTTAGCTATCTACCGCAGGGGAATAACTTGGAGTTAAGTGCGTTTAGAGGCTGTCGTTGAGTGGTGGCTTTGAGTGAGCTACAACACAGCGTTAGTTCTACCGCAGATGTTAGAGCGACCTTATTGTCTGGTCGAGCGCTTGTGAAACTACCGCTCGGCGGTAGGTAGTTACCGCCTGGCGGTAGCAGACGGAAAAGTTCCGTCATATGGCTTTTTAGCCGTCCAATTTCATTTAGGTTTTTATCCTAAGGCCCAAGACTCTACCTCCAGAGTTCTTTTATAAGGCTGAATGGTTGTTTCCCCACATTTTCTCATTTGAGATGTGGGAGTTAGGGTTTTTGAGAAGGAGAGTGGAGGAGAAAGAAGAGAGCTTTCTTCCTCCATTGACAGAGCTTCGGATCCCCGATCGTTGACTCGAGTCAATATCCGTAGAAAGGACGTGGAGGCGCTCGTTTTTATCCGTACAAGGCAAGGTTTCCAAGGCTTGGAAGAGGAGTCGTATGGTAACAACACTTATCATCATGTTCTTTAGGATGCGTGCATGGCATCCATGTTTTTTTTCTATCAAGCATTTAGGCACCGGATCTCTCAAGTGAGAGGGATTCGGGTCGCCATGTTTTAAGAGGAGCCACCGGGTCGATTGAGTCCGTCCCCGGTGTAACGCCCCTGATTTTTCTATGTATAGTTAATTCTTTTATTTAGCGTATTTAAGATGTCAGAGCGTTACGTTAACGCATGTTTGGCGTGTGCCGCTGTTAGTGCGTGGGTTTTAACACTTCAGTTTTCGGTGTGTGGCTGGGTTTTGCGTGTTTGCAAGATTTCCTAGCGAGCCAGGTCTGTTTTGGTGATTCTGTGGAGCCTCTTTGGGAATGCTCGTGTTTTGTCTTCGGGAGGTGTTTACCTGAGATTGGTTAGATGGATTTCGATTTTGAGTTATTCATTGGATTCGTATCATCGGTTTTTAGCTATGGTGCAATTTTTGTAGAATTCCGGGTAAGTTTAGTTTTCGGGTCGTGTTGACGTTTTATTGAATTAATTATCCTATATTAAAATAATCGGATAAAGTAGTATAAATTGAAACCCATCGTGTCAAAAACCTATTCATTTTCTCCCTTAAGAAACCGTCGGCCTGTTGCGAAATAAGTAGTGTGGCGGACATTCCTAAGCCTTCAGCCGCCGATTTCTGGAGCTTTGGTGCTCGATTTCATCTTTGGAGAGTGCATCCGGATAAATCTCGCCTAGATCTACATTTCCACATTAAGCTTTTCTAGTTTATTGGATTTTTAGAGGTCTAGGTATGTGGTTTTGACCATCTTTTGTCCTCAAGAGTTTTTAGTTTTGTTGCTTAAGCGTTCTTGCGGCCAAATCTGTGAGGTAGGGCGTTGCTTGGCCGGATTACGGGTGATTTGGAGCAAGTGGTAATTTTCCCATTGCTTGTTCTTCTTTTCTCTTTTGTTTTTTATTTTCCTCCCGGTACAGCAGGATCAGATTAGGGTAGGATTCCCTCCATGTCAAAAAATAATTTTCTCTAGATCTTGAGGTAGGTGGTGTTTACACCCTTGCAAAGCATTTTACCCCTTGAGTTTCCTGTTCTGGTAGGCCAGATGACTCTTAGCATTGCTGTACAATCATCTGTTGTCTAGGTTAGATATAATAAGAAGTTGTTAGTATGGTACTGTTTGGATGATAACCCTCTGGCAGGTTTATGTCTAAAAGCTTTGAGTGGAGCTGAGTGTATATAGCCTAAAGTTTTGAGTGTAATCTTTGTGTAGAAGTTCAATTTTTGCCTAAGTATAAAAGCGTTGAGTGTGTTGAATGCACACAACGCCTTGCTAAGTTGTTTGAGAAGCTAAGTTAAAAGCATTGAGTGAGTGGTACTCACTCAACGCGGCGTTGAGTGAGCTAAGCACACTCAACGCCATTTTGAAAATTCTAGAAGCTAGGTCTGAAAATGTTGACAGTGTTGAGTGAGCTGAACTCACTCAACTCTGTCTCATAGTATGTCAAATCCAAGTAGAAAGCGTTGACATTATTGAGTGAGTTGAACTCACTCAACATCGTCTCTTATTCAGTAAAGCAATGTAAGAAATTATTGACATCGTTGAGTGACTTGAACTCACTCAACGCCATTGCTTAGTAGAAAAGCATTGACAGCGTTGAGTGAGCTGAACTCACTCAACGTCGTCGCTTTAACTCTACAATCTAAGTTTTATAGCATTGACAACGTTTAGTGAGCAAAACTCACTAAATGCCTTCATCTGATTTTGGCAGCTAAGTGGTAAAGCATAGAATGAGCTGAACTCACTCAACGCCATCGTCTTTTCTTGCTACCGTATTTTAAGCCTTGAGTGTGCTGAGTTATGGCGTTGAGTGCGTTGACGTCTCTCGACACAACATTGAATGCACTTGACGATGCTTTGACTGTACTCGACGCTTATCCCTTAGACTTTTGTCCTTTCACCGATTTGACGTGTATCTCTAAAGGCTTAGTTTTGCCAAGGTAAAATTGTCGGGTATCTACTGAATTTGACGAGTTTAAGTTTTATGGGTATTTGGGATATGGGTTTTGTTTGGTTGGCTTAGTTTCATGAATCATTAAACTCGGGCATGTTTGGGTCCTGTTTTTGCTTATTGGGTTGTGTTGGACTATATGGCCACTACCATAGTCCCATTTTTGAGATGTTTGGGTATGTTAGTTTGGGTTTGACCGGTTGATACTGACACAGATCCGGTTGCATTACAGTGTTAATAAATCACGTGTTTATTGAGCCTTTGTCTCATTTTTGTTTCCGATGGATTAAACTTATGCTATTTCTGCCTATTCTCGCAGATTTTCTCGGAGTATGACTCCATTCGTACTTGGTGCAAATTTCATTACCTTTTAACTTTGTAAGTTAACTCTTTCGTTCTTAATCTCTAGTTAGTTTGTTGTGTTTTTGACAGCTTTTCAGGTTTGGATTAGTAATCTTAGTACTCCCTTGTTTATTGTCAGTTTTGTTTGCCACTTGTAGTTTTCTTGCTGAGGTGTTATTTATTTGAATGCCTCAGGTTCAGGATAATAGCCGGTTGACTGGCTAGTTTTGGTGTTTGCTAGTGGACTGTAGTGTTGTAGAGGTTTCCTCTACCTTGAGAGGTAGTTCTTTATTTTTTTCTTGTTAGTACAGACACACATACTGACAAGTGGGTTCGTGTCTGTTTGATGACGCCCACCGGTGGTTTTCTTTTGAATTGCTGAATACTTTGCTAAGCTGCTAGTTTTATCTTTTGTGGTTGTTTTTACTTGTTCTCTAGGAATGTTTTATGCTAGATTGCATGTTAAGTTTTTTCACTTATAAAAGCATTACTACTAGTACTTCACACATCTCATATTTCTAAAACTTAAGTACTATTTTTCAAGCTAACGTAAAGACTATTTCCATACTTATAATAAATCTTGGGTCTTGCATTCCATGAGTTATTCTTTGGGGTTGTTTATACTCATGTAGTGTGTTAATCAACGTAGCCAAAGAATTTTTCGCAACATATAACAATACTTTTACACGTGGACTGATTGATCCATTGTGCCGAGGGATACATCAATCTAATTTAAACAGGTTTTTACTCAATAACTTATGGATTTCATATAAACTATAGAGTTTGGAGTTTTGCTTGAGCGCCTGCAGTTATACCGTGCACAGTGTGTATTTTCCGTTACTCTAATATAACTTACATGTTGAGAAAATGCGGACTGTGCTAGTTGGTATTAGAGGGATGGGTTGTTTGACAATTGGTCGGGCAACCATCTCTAGTTATTGTTAGTTGTTTAGTGTCATCTCATACACATACTGATGTGTCATCATTACATCTTGTTAGAAGCATGAACACTACACTCATAAGCATGATAAGATGTTTACGAGGCCTATTATGTAGTATGAGATGTATAATATGTGTTTGTATATGTATCCACCATTGGTGGCAACATGGGATGGTTATGTATTATGGGATGCATAACCATCATCACATGGATGCCCATTAGCACGTTTTACTTTTTTCATTACATGCAATATTATGTAGTATGGGATGCATAATATTTCATGTGTATGTCGCTCGTAACAAGCATTAGGCCTTTTTAGAATGCATAACACAACATGCATAACATAACATTGCATTTGCACACATGCCAAGCTAAAGATTTATATGATGACATATGTACACATAATATTTTGAGTCAAAAAATACAAATTCATGCTTTCATGGACTATGCACAAGAGTTAATAGGATGATAGTATATCATCCTTGGTTAATGAATTTCATCATTTAGAAAATTCCCAAAGCAAGTTAGCAGCAAGAGCAAGTATTTATGTATGTTTTGTCTGTACTAGGTTTTTTGGTTCTAGCAATTAAGCTAGGTTATGACTAGTTGGTTTTTGTAATTATTAGAATGTCGATACATCCAACAACAAGGTCGAATCCCCAATTAGAGGGCGAGTCATCTGGTGCTCAGAATGAGTCAATGAGAGAAGAATTGCGATAGAGCAATGAAGCTTTGTTTAGGAAAATGTTGGAGGTGCAGTCGCAAATCCAATCCTTGTTGACTATTATTGCAGGACAGCCTCTTAAAGTTCAGGACCTTGCCACAGGTCAAAATGTTCTAGTTCCTCCTGCTCCCCTTGTGCCCCAAGCTGTGCTGACACTAGAGATGAACTTCATCTCGCATTTCCTGCGATTGGGACCCCCTACTTATGATGGTAGGGAAGACTTCATGGTTTTGGATGACTGGATTATAGCCATCGAGGATATGTTCTCTTACTCCAGAGTTTCAGCAGACAAGAGAGTAATGGTCGTTGCCTACCAGCTCAAAGTCATGGCAAAGAGTTAATGGATAATGGAGAAGGAAAATTTGAAGGATGGTTGTTCCTGGGTAGCTTTCAAGGACCTTTTGCTGAAGAAGTTTCTGCCATCGGTCGAGCGAGACCATTTGTTAAATGATTTCCTATACTTAAAGCAGAGGCAGCTCACTGTGAGTGAGTATGAGGTGGAGTTTAGGAAGCTAAGCCGGTTCCCCTGGATTTAGTAGTTTCTGAAGCCAGCATAGTCAAGCATTTTTTGGGTAGTTTGAAGAGTAACATCCAGCAGTTGGAAAGTGCTTATAGATTGGAGAGTTATGTTGAAGCAGTCAAAGCAGCTCTTTTGTTTGAGGCAATCAACAATTTCAAGAACCACAGACAACAAATACGAAAGGATAAGAGGAAGACTGGTGCGAGTAAGAGTTCCCAAGAATCCAGTGCTACTTTGAGGAAGAGGACCAAGGAAATATTCAGTTTCTGTCGCCAGCTAGGCAGCCCGTTTTAGAAATGTTTCAAGAGGATAGGAGCTTAGAGATAGGAGCAGGTTCATGCGATCCATGGTGCTCCTAAGGGAGATTTGGCTTGTACTTCGTACAAACAGAAGGGGCATGATGTTGCCCACTATTGGGATAAGGTTTGAGTCTGCTTTTAGTGCGGATAGAAAGGTCACGTCAAGTCAAAGTGCCCGCAGTCTCAGCTTGTACTGCAGCAAGTTCCTCTTCATGCCTTGCCAATGTCGCAGCCTATAGACAAAGGGAAGGGAAAGCTGAACGTGCAGTCTCTGAAGGAAGCCCCGACTTCTACCCAAATGATTTCAGGTTAGTTCCTAAACTAGTTTTTATATTTTTATCTCACAGCTGTAGTTTCGATGTTGTTCGATTAGTTATGTAAGCTTTTTATAAAGAAATTTAAGATAAAGAACCGCTGGGCACGTGTCTTATTTGATTCCGGCATTACCCACTCATTTGTGGCTAGGGCTTTCATAGAGTTTCATCGTTTGGGTCTTATCGGGCTGGTGACACGTTTTGTGTCAAGTTTCCTTCTGGTGATTCTGTGATATCGGACCAAGGTATTCATAGTTGTCCAATTATGTTAGGAGATTTTCTAGCAGTTGCTTATTTGAATGTGATAGACTTGGAAGATTTTGATGTGATCTTTGGCATGGACTGGTTGTCCAAATATGATGGTGTTATCAAGTGCAAGGTTAAGCGCTTTGTCTTCAAGATGGACAACGGTCAACCCAGGAGTGTTTATGGATATCCATGACAAGTTTCTCAAATTATTTCTGCAGTATGTGCTCAGAAGCTTTTAGATTACCAATGTTTTTCTCGTTTGGTTTCTGTTTTGGAAACAGTTGTTAGCTTGCCGCGTGTAGTGGAGATTCTTGTGGTGCGTGAGTTTCCAGATGTTTTTCCAGCTAATCTTCCTAGTCTTCTGTCTGAGAGGGATGTGGAGTTTATCATAGATCTGGAGCCGGGTACCCATCCTATTGCTAAGGTGTCGTACTTGATGGCCCCGTGTGAGTTGGAGGAGTTGCGTACTCAGCTGGGTGAGTTGCTCATGAATGGTTTTATTAGGCTGAGTTCTTCGCCTTGGGGTGCTCCCGTCTAGTTTGTAATGAAAAAAGATGGATCAATGAGGCTGTGTATTGATTATAGAGAGCTGATTATAGTCACCATTAGGAACATATATCGTTTACCGAGAATAGATGATTTGTTTGATCAACTACGTTGTAGCACAGTATTTTCAATGATTGACCTTCGTTCGGGCTACCACCATTTAAGGATTCATGAGACGGATATCCCACGGACAGCTTTCCGTTCCTGGCATGGACATTTTGAGTTTTTGGTAATGTCCTTTGGTTTGACCAATGCTCCCTCTGCCTTTATGGATATAATGAACCAGATGTTCAAGGATTTTCTGGACCGTTTCGTAGTTTTTTTTATAAATGACGTTTTTGTGTATTCCCACAGTGCTGATGAGCATGCCCAGCATTTGAATTTAGTTTTGTCTGCCTTGAGGGACTATAAGCTATTTCCTAAGCTGATAAAGTGTGAGTTTTGGTTGCCTCAGGTTTCGTTCATGGGTTATGTGGTAAAAAAGATGGAATTTCAGTTGACTCTGAGAAGATAGCTGCTGTTATGGATTGGAATGGGCCCACCACACTTAAGGAGATAAAGATCTTCTTAGGGTTGGCTGGATACTATACATGGTTCGTAGAGGGTTTCTCTACGTTGTCTGCGGCACTGACTAAACTAACGCAGAAGAACACAGCATTTGTCTTGAGCAATAAGTACGAGTAAGCTTTCTTGGAATTAAAGAAGAGATTGTGCACTGCTCCAGTATTGTCTCTACCTACTGAAGGGTTGCAATATGCTGTATATACAGATGCGTCACGCGTTGGACTTGGTTGTGTGCTGATACAATAAAGAAAGGTAATTGCGTACGGGTCGAGACAATTATAGATTCATGAAAGGAATTATCCTACGCATGATTTGGAATTTGCGGCAGTTATTTATGCATTAATGTTGTGGAGTCGCTTGTTGTATGGTGCATTATGAAAGATTTACATGGATTATAAGAGTTTGAAATACGTTTTCACTCAAGGGGAGTTTGAAATGTTGTAGCTGATGCCTTTAGAAGGAAGACAGCTAAGATTTTTAACCTCTCTGTAGATTTTCTGGTAGAAGAATTTATCTTGATGGGCATCTCTGATGGGAGTTATAACTCGTCTAGTAGTTTGGAGGTAGCAGAGCCTTCATGGATTGTACTTACAAGATTGCATCAGATGGAAGATCCTAATTTGTTGCACCTTTACAAGAGAACTGAGAAAGGGGAGTTGCCAGATTTTTCGATCAATGACGCGGATACCATGAAGTACCACGGCAGATTTTGTATCCCCGATATAGAAGGTATTGGAGTTAAGTTGTGCAGTGAGGCTCATGATTCCTGTGTTGCCTACCACCTAGGTTCAACTGAGATGTGCCAAGATTTGAAGTTGACCGCCTGGTGGTTCGGAATGAAGGGTTATAAAGCAAAGTTCATTTCAGAATGTTTTACGTGCAAGCGAGTAAAGGCCGATAATGGAAGGCCTTGTGGCAAGTTAATGCATGTTGGATCCCTAGTTGGATTTGGGCTAGGTTCAATAATTTAGGCTGAGTCTGACCCTTCTTGTAAAGTCAGGGTCTAGTCTAGTAGTCCTAGAAATTATGCTAAGTCCTTTTAGTTTAACATTCTTGGACCAGCCAGCAGAGGACCTCAGAAGATTCAGTTTTTAGAAGTTTCTCAGAAGACAATATGATCAGTTTGAAGTTCTTTAAACTTAGCTCGACGATCCTCGATCTCCGATCGACGAAATCAGAGTTAATTCTCTGAACTGAGCTCAACTATATTAGAGCTGAGGTCGACTATCAATTTTATCTAGACAGATTCTCAGCTAGACTATTTTCTGTGTGTTCAAGTTCTATGGTCGACATTCTCTGAGTGTAGAACAGGTTTTCAGGTCGACGTTCTTGGAGTGCATAATCAGCTATTTATATTCAGCGTGTGCTTCGCAGAGCTCAGGTCGACGTTCTCTGAGTGCTGGTCGATGAAAATAGTTCTCTGGTCGATGAATTCGGTAAGCTGTCTGTTCTTTGTTCTTTCCTTACCTGTTCCCTCTCTATTACTATTTTAAGTCATAATTCCCTGAGTAATCAATGCTTATATTATTCTCTATTAATATATTTGTTTCCTGACAGCATTGATTATGGTATTCATTAGAGGATTTCTTTGACAAATTTCTCGGTACAGTTGAGGAAACGAATAATGACATGTTTGTTAGCCGTTTTCCATCCCAGATTTCCAGTAGACATTAATTGCAGTTATTCAAATTTCTAAGGAAGATTGGCCATCGAGGATAATAGAGAGAAGATTTTTAAAACTGAACACTTTTCATACAGATTGGGAATAGAGATACAGACATAGAGAAAAACAACACAATTCTTACAGAGTAGAAAATTTTAGAGAGATATTCTAAGCAAGATAAAAAACCTAACAGCAGCTCTCAATCCTAATCTCTCACTGTGCTCTCAAGAAGATAGAAGAAGAACAATACAATCTGATCAAGAGACTTATTCATCTTCTGTTTCCAGGAATTTGCTGAGATAATATAGATCCATCTGTCTAAAGTTCCTGGATCTGCTTTTCACAAGCTGAAGACCTACACACTCATGAACAAAGCTTCTCAATTCCTAAACAACTCTACATCTCAGGGGGAGCTTTGACAAGATCTGGAATCCACACAAAGTCTTCTTAAAGTACATTTGAGAAAAGAGAAGACTTAGATCACTTTCTTTCCCACCCCACTGTATAGGGTTTTAATTCCCTTCAAAAGTTAGCCTGGTTCACAAGTCACCTTCCAAAATACTTGATTTTGGTTTTTGGGCACCTAATCAAAAGCTCAAAGGGTTGCAATATCTCCCTACATATAAATATTGTGGTGGCAGTCACCTGATCAAAATCTGCTAGTGGATTCCTACCAGGGTGGAAGAAGAGTAAATGTACCTAGTTGGGGAACCACTATAAAATTCTTGTGTTGTCTATGTGTTTACTGTTTTCCTTTTGGCGTGTGCTGTGGTTGTTTACTGTAGCTTATCTTTACTTCTATTAGCTATTACTAATATCACATATTTTTATATTTATAAAAATTACAAAGGAATTTTTAAATAACTATATTCACCCCCCCGCCCTCTAGAGTTAACCAAAGATTACTCTCCCTTTTCTTTCAATTGGTATCAGAGCGACGTCAGTCATTTTTATTTTAAAAAGCTAACACCTAGACTAACCAAGATCTTAAGATAATCTCTGATTAAATCTTGTTCCTTTCTTATTTTATATCATGTCACAAAACAAGGATTATGCTAGTGATGAGTCCAAATATTACACTGGTTTTTGGACTCATCTGGGCCAGTTTTATCATCTTAGCACTGCACTTGAGAGCTATAACCGCTTATATTTGTTTATCTGCCTATTTCATGATTAAGTGCACTTTAGGCCCGTTTTCTGTGTACTTTAGATGTTTCTGTGTTTTTGTTTATTTTACATATTCTCTCGCCATATCTTGAGAATGTGTTGTGCACTTTTGGTGGCCTATCTATTTATTCTGCTGGTGCATGGGGCGTGTGCGTGCTCCGGAACCGCTCGGGAGACCCCGACGATACTTGAATACTTCGCACGATCACTGGACTCAGTGCGCACGACCACTGGTCATGCGCCACTGAACATACGCATTACATTCTCCTTTTCCCAAGTTCTCTCTTGACGATCGCACGATCACTGGACCTATTGCGCACTACCATTGGTTGTGCGCTGGAGATCGTTCGCTCTGTCCACTCCATTTTCCTTGTTCTGCCTGGGTAATTGCACAAGCACTTGACATTGCGCGCATGACCACCGTTCGTGCGCCACTGCTCGTGCGCGTTTACCTCATATTTTCTACAGTTCTGTCTTAGCCAATCGCACAATCAGTGGATTCTGTGTGCATGACCACCGGTCGTGCGCCATTGATCATGCACATATTTGCTGATGTTTCTATCCAAGTTGCAGGTTTAATTGGAATTTACGCACGATCATCGACTGACAGTGCGCACGACCACTGTTCGTGCACTACTGATCGTGCGCTTTGTTTTTTCTGCCTCCGTATTTAAGGGCCTGCTCCGCGATTTAGGTCCACGCTGAACATTTCTATGATCGGGGAGTGCGTTGGAAGTGTCTTTCTATTTCTCCAGCTGCTCTAGCCACCTCAACCTTCATCCCTTCCATCGGGAGTCCGTAGCCATTGATCCCGAAGATTTCCAAGCCCTCCGGCAAAGCTCCCGGTCATTGATGACCTCAACTCCAAGCTTTCCACCGAAGTTGGAGAAAAATACGACCTAGAGAACGGACTCAAAGGCCTTCGAGGTGACAGCTCATTGGTACCAGAAGCCTCCTCGGACTGAGCCCGGATGCGGATTGACAACTCGTTATTCCGGCCACGACCCGCGGTGGACCTTCACCCTCTAGTTGTTTACACCTCTTACCCTTTATTCATTGTATGGAATGATTTGATATTGTAATGACCTACATTTTCTACTCTATATCTAATTGGATGTTTGTAGTTTTCATTTGCTTTTGATTTGTGTATTTTGAAGGCACCTCGCCCACTCCACATCCACTCCATACCCTTGTTTCACCCGATTGCACTCCACACATGAACACTTCTATCCATTAGCTTTCCGTCTGCTTGCCCAACTGAAGTTCAGTATCGCGACCGAGACACTCACCTCACTTTGTGAAGCGGTGACTTCGACCCACATAGTCTCAATTAGTTTATTATATCAAGAAACCACAATCTCACAAGCCCCCTTTTTAATCTTTTCTAAGTATAACCCTCATAACAATATTTTCTGAACTGTCGCCGCTCTATGCTAATTTCATTCCACAAGAGACCGACTTAAAGTGTAAAGTTGTAAACCTAAATCACCTACAGGGGGGGGGGGTCAATAGGTGAATCGTGCGTCTATTTGCGGAATAAAAAAAATTTAACGATCTTGCACAAGAATTCAAAGAATCACAGAAGACAAGAAGATTTATAGTGGTTCCCCAATCTTGGGTACATCCACTTTATCTCACCGATCTAGAAAATAACTAGACTCGGCTACACCACTATCTCGGATTGAAAAACAATCCTACGCCTCGGAACTAAGTTCCTACAAACTCAATCCAAATGGATATACAATCGGAAGATAAAAACTTCCTACAACTCTGAGAGAAATGCTCCTACACTCGGATAAAATCTCCTACAACAATAAGAAAGAGATTTGGAAATACGAACACAGTAAATTTCTTAGATCTGGAAAAAAATCAGTCTCTAGGTCCTCTTCTTGAACTTACTGCTCTTTCAGAAATGACTGAAGAAGACGTGTAGATCTGACCTGAGATAGCTTTGACCTACTCGATCAAAGAGAGGATGAGGATCCCTTGAACAACAAGTCTTTCTTGATCAAGAACAGAAAACTCGATCTCTTTGTGATCAGCGGCGGCGGCTTAAGAATTTTTTCTTGAGAGAGACGGCCGATTCAGAGGTTTTCAACAGTACGGACTGCCGCTTCTGTAATTTTTTAGGGTTTGGTCTTATAGAAAAGACTTTATATAGGATTACCCTCAATTGTTAGAAAAGACATTAATGATAACACATGGACCAATCAGGTCAAGTCATGTGAAAATCTGGCCAATCTGGAATTAAACAATTTTCTAAAAAATTTGCCCTACAGTTCTCGAGAAGTAACATTAGTTCTCGAGAACCAGTTTTATTTCTTGAGAAGTCTGCTGTCTGGAACCAAAGTATGTTTTCGAGACTTCAGGGCTAATACTTCTCGAGAAAAATCTTTACTTCTCGAGAACCACAAGCTTACTTCTCAAGAACTATGAGGCTATGCTTCTCAAGAACTATAAGGACTTCTCGAGAACTAATTTGGACTTTTCGAGATCTATAAGAACTTCTTGAGAACTACCATAGACTTCTCGATAACTCGAACTTAAAAAATTTCTTGAAGCTGTCTGGACTACTCGAGAACTTTGAAGATAAGTTTCTCAAGATGTAAAAGGACTTCTCGAGAACTATACTTTTGCTTCATGAGAACTATAAGGACTTCTCGAGAACTATACTTCTGGTTCTCGAGAACATCTATCTCTACTTCTCGAGAACTAAGAGGCACGTCTCAAGAAGTGGACTTAGAGAATTTTCTTAACTTAGAGAAAATTTCTCCTGATCCTGTCTTCATCCCATGCTCTAAGAATTTGAACACAAAGTGTATCCCAATTGAGAGGCTACACATGAGTCGACACCTTAGATCATATAGTGAGGGATTACACTGTATGGTCCTGTGTTCTTGACCCATTATAGTCTGACATTGGTCTACACTTAGTACTGAGAATCTGCAAACACACAACTAGAACAAGGATATCAAATACAACTTAATTCATCTTAGTTCAAGGGTGACTTCAAGCAAATCTGGTTTATTGTGGATGCAATAACTAACAATCTCCCCCTATTTGTAGAAGTCAGAACCCTCTACACTAAGGTGAATTATAATAATAAGGAAATAACTGGAAATGAATAATTTAATCTAACAGCAATGAGAGATTAATTGAACACACAATTAGGCAAAGCTAGATATTGTATATATGTAATGTTTTAGATTCTTAAATAAGAACCATTTCATGAGAATTCTCAAAACATATCAACAAAAATTCATTCTTTGCCCTTTTGTTGCCTGTCCTGCTTCTCTTGCTATCTTCTCTGATAGCTGAAGGGCTTAGGATAGTACCTTGGAGGCTTTGGAGGAGCTTTAGGGTTATTCTTATCATACTCTCTATCATATATTCTTCTCTTGGTCATGGACTTCTCATATAATTACCACTCAGAGGAGCTGTAGTAGAGATTCCTATTTTCATTAAAGTCCATGACTAATCTGAGAGTGTCAAGAATTCGGGCTTTAGAAGTGGGACTCCAAACTTCTGCAAATTCTTGGGCTTTCCTTTTCTCTGAGTCAGGCTTGGGGGCACTTCTACAAGCAGATGGGCCTTCTCCATACTTTCTTTTCTTAGGGATGTGAATTTTAGGTAGATCTTGAGGGATATCATCATCCCAAACCTTGGAATAGGAAGCAGGAGGAGGTACCTGGTCTTCTCGCCTTGGAGAAAAGGAGGGCATCTGAGATTGAGGCATCTGCCTGGATTCTCCTTAAGCAAGCGGGTTGAGGTAATATGGAAACACATTTGGATCAACTGGATTATCAGGGAATATAAGATTATAAGTCCATAAAGTAGTATCATATGTGTAGAATTTTACAGATTGAACTTGAGCTAAAACATTCTTATTTATCTTAATGAATTTCTCATCCCAAGGAGTTTGGCAATTGGCAACAAGCTTTTCCACTTGTTCTTTTACTATATTCTCCCCATTTATAAATTCTAATGTGAGCTTCTCTATAGCATCCTCTTTGAAAGTGCCAACCTCTTCACAGATTTTCATAACATGTTTTTCAGCTTGTTTGTCTAACTAGATTTGATTATTGGCCGGAATTACAGATTTTTCCATTACCTGACCAACACTAGTAATGGTGTGATCAAAAGAGAGAGGGGTATCAACAGCAGCAGCAACAGAAGAAACAACAATAGCAGAGGGACTTGGGGGACGAGGAGGAGCTACCCAGGGAGGGATCTCTTCCACTACCAAAGAGCTTTTGGATCTTACAGTGTGAAGTACTGTGTCAGCCTCCTCATCAACAAATTTGGGGAGGGAGAAGTTAAGGTTCTTGAGAGGCGCTTCCACCTCTTCAGGTTCTGGCTCATTCTCATCAGAGAGAAGGATGGTCTCTGGTGCTGAACTGTGTTTAGCTGGAATAGAATCTTTCTTTGGAGAGGGAGAAGGAGTTGGAGCTGGAGTAGCTTAGGGTGAGGGTGGAGGAGAAGGTGCGTCAGTGTTTTCTGTGTTGAGGAGAGGAAGAGGTTCATCTGAAGTAAGGTCTTCAATCATATTGTCAATGGCTTCAGCTGTGTTCTTGAGGGTTTCCTAGACTTGAGCATCTGAAACGGTGGCATCTTGAAGATCTGCCACTGGGCTTTGGAGAGGAGATCTTACTGAGGGAGTAGGAGTGTGAATCCTGGCATCTTGAGAAGAGGTTGCAGGCTCCCCCTCAGTTGCTATACCCGAAGGTTCAACAACATTATGTGAAGGAGGAGATGGGGTCCTGACCTATGAGGCAGAAGCTGCAAGTTCTTTAGCTAACATCTTGGGATTTTTTAGTTTTAAATCCCATCTCTTGATGGAGGCCACTGAATTATTTTTTAGGTGATGGATCTGAGTACCTTTGGAAGTGTTGAAGTTGATAGGGTCTATCTCACGCTGCAATAAGGAAACTATCATTGCAAACTTTGGATCCTGGATACTTTCCCTGATCAGATCAAATACCATCATTCCATATTGCAATTTCTTCCTGAAAATAACAGCTGTCATGACATCAAAGAGGTCATTGGTTATAAAACCAATGGACTCTGTTCTACACCATAAGATTTTTCCAATAATGTCGACAAAAAGCTTTCCTATATCATTCAAGACATTTCTCCTTAATGAAAAGACATCCACCAAAACTCCACAGAAGGAGTAAGTTTTGTCAGAATCTTCATTGGTTAGGTCATCCTCTTCATCCACAACAGGCATCTTTAGACGCTTGGAAACTATGGTTTTGTTTAATTTTATTTTGATCCCCCTGACTTTTGTCTTCAAAACTATACAGTTTCTCCTTACCTTGGCATTCCTAAAGAATTCCTCTACATCTGCAAACAAAATTTTGCAGGGTTCTGAAAGAATGAACAACAGTCCGGCAGTTTCTAGGAGAAGGAGCAAGTTCTGGAAATCATCAGAAATGTCTGCAATTCCTGCGACAACAAGTTCACTGCCGACTCCAATTTTTTAATTCTGCTTCATGGAAGCTGACGGCGGCGACGGATAGGGCAAAAGACGACGGTTGCGACGAAGCTTTCAGTCGACGGAAGACGAAGAGTTTTCGAGAAGACTGATGTCGAAATGGCGGTTGATTTACGATTTCTAAAACATTATATATATATAACCCTAGTAATGTCAATTAGTGTCTAATTAATCTAGGATTAGGACTAAAATCAAGCGGGTTTTTGAAATAGAGAAAATTAAACATAAGTCGAAAAGAAGACGGGCATTTCTCGAGAAGTAGGGTAAGTTCTTGAGAACTGACAGAGGACTTCTTGAGAAGTACTATATTTGTTCTCGAGAGCTTAAGAGACTTCTCGAGAGACAGATCAAAGTTCTCGAGAAGTAGTCTGAGTTTTCGAGGGCTAGACTTTACTTTTTTAGAAGTAGACAAAGTTTTCGAGAACTACCTTTCTCTTGAGAAATTTCTGACCTTTTTGAAGTATCCTCTATTCATTGGCTTTGAGCTGATTTTCTGTGACTTATCCTTCTTTTTTGAGAATCCCAAGTTCAGTTTTGAAGAAATTGAACTTGGTCTCGTCCACCGGCTTCATGAAAATATCTTTAACTTGTCGATTTGTTGGCACGTACTGCAGATACACATCCCTTTGCTCCACGTGCTCCAGGATGAAATGATATCTGAGCTCGATGTGCTTTGTCTGGCTGTGCGAGACTGGGTTGTTTGCGATTGCAATTACGCTGGAGGAGTCGCAGAATAATGGAATGTCTTTGACATTCATATTGTAATCTTCTAGCTGGTTCTTTAGCCAAAGCAACTGTGCACAACAACTGCCAACAAAAATGTATTCTGACTCGGCCGCCGAAATTGCGACACAATTTTGTTTTTTTCTTCTCCAGGAGATAAACCTTCTTCCAAGGAACTGACATGTCTCAGAATTGCTTTTCCTATCATCTCTGCTTCCTGCAAAGTCTGCATCTTAAAAGCTAATATGTTCGTTGTCATTACTTCTTGGGTACCATAAACCAAGATTCGGTGTCTTTTTAAGGTATCTAAAAACCCGCTTTGCAGTAGTATAGTGCGATTCCTTACAGTTCACTTGGAATCTAGCACAGACATATGTAGAGAACATTATGTCTGGGCTACTTGCTGTAACGTAGAGCAAGGATCCAACTATGCTTCTGTACTTGGTTTCATCAAAAGGTTTCAATTTCTCATCCTTGTCCTGAGACATAGCTGAGGTCATTGGAGTTGATGGAGATTTTCTCCACGCTAGCGCGTGTTTCCAATTGATGAGGCAAGTATACCTATCATTCGGAGTATAGAATCAAGTGTCGTATTTAAACTCGGGGCTGTCGAGTACTTGTACTCACAAGGGAAAATATTTTCTTATCGGAAGGAAAGTTGATTTATGTTTAAAAACGGAAAAGGAAAAACTAAGCGTTAAACTAAGAAAGAGAAATACGATTTTGGGAAGCTAGCACTTGATCTAGAATCTCTTTGGATTAAAATAAATCTTCTTGAAAAATAAAGTAATGCAAGTTCTTATCTACTCACTCGACCGTGGAGGTTCCTAAAGTACAAAAGTGTCTCTATCGAGCTCATGCTTCTGACTAACCTTATGTTGATCAATTAAGACCTTTCGGCCAGTCGAAACCCCTAAGCTTACTTTAGGCGGTGAACCCCTCTATTAGATTTGACTCCAATCCAGAAGATTTACGTCGTCCTCTCTCGTGGAGTGCATTCAACTCCTTTTATCTTTGAGTGATCTCCCCATATCAACAACCTCTCGGTCATTTAGGATACGGAACTTAGATCGAAGATCATATACGCGTAATATGAATTTGATGAAATAAAAATCAAAGATAAATTATAGCGAGTAAGATTACGAACAAGACATTTGATAAAAAGGAAGAGTTTATTTTATTCCAAGATTCATCATAATCAAGTTCTAAGTGAAATTTAGCTACTCAACATAATTAGAGAATTACAAGGTAAGGAAAGGAGAGACATGATTAAAATGAATGGCAAAGTTAATTGAAACTTACATAAAGTAAAATTAAGCTAAGAAATGGAAAATATAGTAAAATAAAATAGCAACTACAGGATTACAACTCCCCAAAATTCGACTCCTAACATCTGAAGTTGTCTGGAATTTATAGGAAAATTTTCTATTTGGTCATGCCCTAGGTCATGCCCGTGACCTAGGGCATGTCAGGCTCGGAACAGCCATCTTGAAACCCCGAGAACATTGGAGGAGAAACCGCCAAAATCTGTTAACTGACGGGTCACGCCCCTAGGTCACGCCCGTGACCTAGGGCGTGTCAAGGCTGTTTCTTGAAAATGGTGGGAAGCTGAAAACGGTGGAAGAAAAAATGGTCTTCAAGGAGGTGTCACACCCCCTAGTAACGCCCGTGACTAGGGGCATGTCAAGTTGGAACGGCTTCTGGTGGCAACGGTTAGAATGACAGAGTAATTGGCTGGAAATGCAGGTGACACGCCCTGTGTCACGCCCGTGACCCAGGCGTGTCAATTTAATCCGACGTGGCACGGCGAGCAGTTCTTCCACATGCTGGCATGCCCCGTGTTAAGGGTACACGGGCGTGTCATATTTCGACACGGGCGTGTCAGGTCCGATCAATAATCTTCAGGCGCGGGTCGACGGTCTTCTACTGCAGACTTGATTTTTTTTATGTCACGCCCCTGTGTCACGCCCAGGTAAGGCGTGTTATAGGGCGTGTCTAGGAAGAAAAGGAGAAATTTCCTGTTTTGCTCCAGATAATTGATAGATAATCCCTGCAAGATTGAAAATAATTTTATTAGAACAAATAGATATAAAATATAGAAACAAGTTAAATATAAACATAATATTATAAAATTGATATAAAATATGTAACTATTAATTAGTAAATAGTAAAATAAAAATAGGAATAACTAGAGTTTCAAATACCCCCAAACTTATCCGTTTGCTAGTCCCGAGCAAACAACTTCCTATAGGGAGTAGAAAAATTTTAAATGCTAGAAAAGAAAATTTAAAATAAGGAGTAAAATGCGAAGTCTTATGCCTATGCTTGTAGCTATTTTTGTAAAAAGACTTACTCAGCATACAAATTAGGTTTTTATTTTTCTTAAAATGCGTTTTCACTATTATTTTTACTTTTAAAATGAAAAATTCAGTAAATCTTAAAATTTTATTTAAGGAAAGTGTAGCGTGTGTACTAAGATAACATTGCACAAACGAAGATTAAGATACCCTCTAAAGAAATCCATCAATGTTGATGGCCATAGGCTTGCCCTTTCACACTCTCGCCACAGCACTAGTTTAACTGAAAAACATAAATAAATAGGACTTAATTAGGTTAAATGTAGGCTTAGGTTTTTGGTGAGGGTGGTCAAGGATAAAAATGGTTGCTAGTCACACCAAAACTAGAGAGAGCTTTTACACAAAAATTTGTTATGGCTTTAAGAACGTAGCCAAATTCCTAATCCTTTTGTTTTTTTTCTTTTTTTTTTCAACTCTCTGATCATGTTGAATTTTTTTCCTACCTCTTCAAAAAAAAATTTTCATTTCTTTTTTTTATTTTGAAGAGGAAAGAAAAATAAATCAACTATTTTTTTTATAAGAAAAGAGCCACCAAAAATAAAAAGGCTTCTAATCACTCACAAAACATGTTTGATTAACTATGTTCAAGCTCGATCTTAGGTGTGCAATTAGGTTACTTTTTAGGCTTTGGTAAAATGCTTGGTGGAGCAAAAACAAAAAGATAAGGTAATAGGCTCAAAATGGCTTAACAAAGATAATATTTTTAGGTACGGGTACAAAAGCTCAAACTGGCCAAAAGAAGTGCCTAAATCATATTTATGCTAATTAGTCTAACTTATGCAAAGTCTTGAGAATAGTTAGAGGGCAAGTTCTAGACATCGAAAAAGAATACCTCTCTCTTGGTTCGCAAAATATCTCTCTAGCAAACTTCTACTTACTAACCTAAATTATTTTAAAGTTTTACCGATTTTCAAAGTGAAAGTAAAATAAAACATTTTCACGCATTTAGAAAAATTAAAATCTAATTATATGCTGAATATTTAAATCTACATAAAATTCTACTTACACGTACACTTAACTAGAAACACAACATGGCTAATAGTTCTACTCCAAAATTCAACATTCAATTAAAACATTAAAATTCTCTAAACACTATATACAAGTTAAATTACTAGGAATGTTGCATGTGAATAAATATGGAAATAAGGACTTTTCTAATTAAGTTTTAAACCTAATTTTTTTTACTTCTTAGACTTCCCGAGGTATACCCTGTGAAGGGCTCTAACCGGTACTAGGAGGTAAGATGGGTTAATATCCCAAACGTCCCTTTCTATGAAATTTAATTTTCGATTTTCTATTTTTTTTGTATTTTTTATAATAAAAAGAAAAGAATTTTTTTTTAATTTATAAAGATTTTTATATATATATTTTTTGATTTTTAAATAAAAACAATAACTAAGAATCCACCCCCATACATAAAAATAAACATTGTCCCCAATGTTTATAAGTCAAGTACAAGGGGGGGGGAAGAAAAACAATTTGAAAAATTTTTAGAAGAAAAGAAAATAAATGCATAAAAATTAAAGATAAGCAAGGGGTGTCTTCCAAGAGCGCTTTTCTTTTTCCCGTCTTTAAGCTAGACGGTATTGGTTAGGAAAAAGGGAAATAAAAATTTAAATGTAAGGACAACTCCCTTAATTCTCGCTTGGGTGAATACGTCGAAGACGCTCGCCAAGCTACTCATCTGCTTGCTTCTTGATTTTTCTTCTTTGAATGGTGGTCTTGAGGATGTAAATTCAAATCACCTATACATACCTGAGGTGATGTGAATTTTTGTAGATGAGCGACAAAGGGAATGTTGACGTCATTGGTTTTCAACGGCTCATCATCCACATGAAAATCATTAGAGTAAGAAAAATAAAAAATAAACGTGTTAGAAACTATTTCACACGGAGGAGGGTCGTGTGAAAGAAATTGATCAAGCTTTGGCTGTTTATTTTCTAAAATTAGTTTTTCTTCCGTAGATTGATTTAAAATTAAACCATCTGACGTATCGGGTTCATAAATTTTTGCTCCTAAATATTTATAAATTGTATTTGGAAATTCATAAAGAGGAGAAAAATTCGGAGTAGTAGGAGAAGAAACATATTCATCTTCTACTCCCCCCAGCGCGTCTGTACACTTAACAAATTCTTTAAATAAAGTCTTTCTCCTTCTTCGGAATAAGCGACAATGGGGGTACATGAAGAGTCATGTTCCGTATTAGCAACATTATCCAAAGAGGGAGAAAAATCACTAAAATTAATAAAAGTCTCATCCAAATTTTGGGGAGAAGAATCAAACGGAAATTTAGAAGAATCCTCAAAATTAGGAGAGAAAGCTAGCGGTGCGGAAAAGAAGAACAAGAAGTCGGATCTAAATAAATATCCTAATTACTCAGGAATCTTTTCGGGTGATCATGCCGGAAAGTAACATCCGAGGAAGAAGAAAAATTATTAAAATCAAAAAATTGTTCTCATTGAAGCTTGAAAAAGAATTTTCACGAAAATTATTTTCATTAAAATTTGAAGAATTAATTTCATTAAAATTGGAAAAATTATTGGAAAAGTTATTTTCATGAAAATTTGATAAAGGGTTCTCATTAAAGTAGGAATAATTATTTTCATAATTATTGTGAAAATTATAAGAAAAATTTTGATGATAAAAATAATAACATTCCTCACTTCGATGAGGTGCACCGCAAAAATTGCACAAAACTTGGCGTTGTCTTGCGGCTTGCAAAAGATTAACTTTGTGTCAGAGCTCGGCAATTTTAGCTGCCAATTGTGATAACATATTTTTTTTATTTTAAGAAGAGAAGAAAACAACCGGTACTTAATAGAATGGAATAAGAAATAAAATAAAAAAAAATTGAATAGGGGTCAAGAAAGAGAATGAAAAAATAAAAGTTTTAAAATTAAAAATTTATAAAATAAAATTTTTCGGACATCCCAAGGGCTACCCAATGACGAGTTCGCTAGGTACTAAGCAGTATTGCGGGATGAAAACCCAGCACGGCCCTTTTACAAGAAATTTTAATTATAAAAAATAAAAGTTAAAACATTGAAAGAAAACAAACAGAAAAAATTAAAAAAAAATAAGATTAATAGGTTCTTGCTTTCAAAATATCGACAAAGAAAGTCCCCGACAATGGCGCCAAAAACTTGATGGAGATTTTCTCCACGCTAGCGCGTGTTTCCAATTGATGAGTCAAGTATACCTATCGTTCGGAGTATAGAATCAAGTATCGTATTTAAACTCGGGGCTGTCGAGTACTTGTACTCACAAGGGAAACTATTATCTAATCGGAAGGAAAGTTGATTTATGTTTAAAAACAGAAAAGGAAAAACTAAGCGTTAAACTAAGAAAGAGAAATACAATTTGGGGAACCTAGCACTTGATCTAGAATCCCCTTGGATTAAAATAAATCTTCTTGAAAAATAAAGTAATGCAAGTTCTTATCTACTCACTCGACCGTGGAGGTTCCTAAAGTACAAAAGCGTCTCTGTCGAGCTCATGCTTCTAACTAACTTTAGGTTGATCGATTAAGACCTTTCAGCCAGTCGAAACCCCTAAGCTTGCTTTAGACGGTGAACCCCTCTATTGGATTTGACTCCAATCTAGAAGATTTACGTCATCCTCTCTCGAGGAGTGCATTCAATTCCTTTGATCTTTAAGTGATCTCCTCGTATCCGCAACCTCTCGATCATTTAGGATACGGAACATAGATCGAAGATCATATACGCGTAATATGAATTTTATGAAATAAAAATCAAAAATAAATCGTAGCGAGTAAGATTACGAACAAGACATTTGATAAAAACGAAGAGTTTATTTTTTTCCAAGCTTAATCATAATCAAGTGCTAAATGAAATTTAGGTACTCAACATAATTAGATAATTACAAGATAAGGAAAGGAGAGACATGATTAAAATGAAAGGCAAAGTTGAATTGAAACTTACATAAAGTAAAACTAAGCTAAGAAATGGAATATACAGTAAAATAAAACAGCAACTACAAGACTACAACTCCCCAAAATTCGACTCCTGAACATCTGAAGTGGTCTAGAATTTTTAGGAAAAATTTCTGTTTGGTCATGCCCTAGGTCATGCCCGTGACCTAGGGCGTGTCAGGCTCGAGATCATCGTCTTGAAACCCCGGGAACGTTGGAGGAGAAACCGCCAAAATCTATTAACTGACAGGGTACGCCCCTAGGTTATGCCCGTGACCTAGGGCGTGTCAAGGGTATTTCTTAAAAACGGCGGGAAGCTGAAAATGGCGGGAGTAAAATTAGTATTCAAGGAGGTGTCACGCCCCCTAGTCACGCCCGTGACTAGGGGCGTGTCAAGCTGGAATGGCTTCTGGTGGCAACAGCTAGAACGGTAGAGTAATTGGTTGGAAATGCCTGTCACACGTGCTGTGTCACGCCTGTGACCCAGACGTGTCAATTTAATCTGACGTGGCACGACCAGCAGTTCTTCCACAGGATGACACGCCCCGTATAAAGGGTACACAGGCGTGTCATATTTCGACACGGGCGTGTCAGGTCTTATCGATGATCTTCAGGCACGGGTCGATGGTCTTCTACTGCAGACTTGTTTTTGTATGTCACACCCCTATGTCATGCCCAGGTAAGGCATGTCACAGGGTGTGTCTAGGCAGAAAAGGAGATATTTTCTGTTTTGCTCCAGATAATTGATAGATAATCCCTGCAAGATTGAAAATAATTTTATTAGAACAAATAGATATAAAATATAGAAACAAGTTCAATATAAACATAATATTATAAAATTTATATAAAATATGTAACTATTAATTAGAAAATAGTAAAATAAAAATATGAATAATTAGAGTTATCAAATACCCCCAAACTTATCCGTTTGCTAGTCCCGAGCAAACAACTTCCTATAGGGAGTAGAAAAATTTTAAATGCTAGAAAAGAAAATTTAAAATAAGGAGTAAAATGTGAAGTCTTATGCCTATGCTTATAGCTATTTTTGTTGAAAGACTTACTCAGCATACAAATTAGGTTTTTTTTTTCTTAAAATGCGTTTTCACTATTATTTTTACTTTTAAAATGAAAAATCCGGTAAATCTTAAAATTTTATTTTGGGAGAGTGTAGCGTGTGTACTAAGATAACATTGCACAAACGAAGATTAAGATATCCTCCAAAGAAATCCATCAATGTCGATGGCCATAGGCTTGCCCTTTTACACTCTCGCCACGGCACTAGTTTAACTTAAAAACATAAATCAATAAGACTTTATTAGGTTAAATGTAGGCTTAGGTTTTAGTGAGGATGGTCAAAGATAAAAACGGTGGCTAGTCACACCAAAACCTAGAGAAAGCTTTTACACAAAAATGTGTTATGGCTTTAAGAACGTAGCAAAATTCCTAATCCTTTTGTTTTTTTTTCTTGTTTTTTTTCAACTCTCTCATCATAATGAATTTTTTTCCTACCTCTTCAAATTTTTTTTTTCTTTTTGTTATTTTATTTTTAAGAGGAAATAAAAATAAATCAACTCTTTTTTTATAAGAAAAGAGACACCAAAAATAAAAAGGCTCCTAATCACTCACAAAACATGTTTGATTAACTATGTTCAAGCTCGATCTTAGGTGTGCAATTAGGTTGCTTTTTAGGCTTTGGTAAAATGCTTGGTGGAGCTAAAACAAAAAGATAAGGTAATAGGCTCAAAATGGCTTAACAAATATAATATTTTTAGGTACGGGTACAAAAGCTTTAATTGGCTAAAAGAAGTGCCAAAATCAAATTTATGCTAATTAGTCTCACTTATGCAAAGTCTTGAGAATAGTTAGAGGGCAAGTTCTAGACATCAAAAAAGAATACCTCTCTCTGGGTCCGTGAAATATCTCTCTAGCAAACTCTTACCTACTCTCCTAAATTATTTTAAAGTTTTACCGGTTTTCAAAGTGAAAGTAAAATAAAACATTTTCACGCATTTAGAAAAATTAAATTCTAATTATATGCTGAATATTTAAATCTACATAAAATTCTACATACACGTGCACTTAACTAGAAACACAACATTGCCAATAGTTATACTCAAAAATTCACCGTTCAATTAAAACATTAAATTTCTCTAAACACTATATATATGTTAATTTACTAGGAATGTTTCATGTGAATAAATATGGAAATAAGGACTTTTCTAATTAAGTTTTAAACAAAATTTTTTTTACTTCTTAGACTTCCCGAGGTATACCCTGTGAATGGCTCTCAACAGAACTAGGAGTTAAGATGGGTTGATATCCCAAACGTCCCTTTCTAAGAAATTTAATTTTTTATTTTCTATTTTTTTGTATTTTTTATAATAAAAAGAAAACAAATTTTTTTTTAATTTATAAAGATTTTTATATATATATTTTTTGGATTTTTAAATAAAAACAATAACTAAGAATCCACCCCCATATATAAAAAAAACATTGTCCCCAATGTTTATAAGTCAAGTACAAGGGGGGGGGGAAAGAAAAACAATTTGAAAAATTTTTAGAAGAAAAGAAAATAAATGCATAAAAATTAAAGATAAGCAAGGGGTGTCTCCCAAGAGCGCTTTTCTTTTTCCCGTCTTTAAGCTAGACGGTATTGGTTAGGAAAAAAGGAAATAAAAATTTAAATGTAATGAAAACACCCTTAATTCTTGCTTGGGTGAATACGCCAAAGACGCTCGCTAAGCTACTCCTCCGCTTGCTTCTTGATTTTTGTTCTTTGAATGGTGGTCTTGAGGATGTAAATTCAAATCACCTATACATACTTGAGGTGATGTGAATTTTTGCAGATGAGCGGCAAAGGGATCCTTGATTTCATTGGATTACAACACCTCATTGTCTACATGAAAATCATTAGAGTAAGAAAAATCAAAAAATAAGGTTTTTAGAAACAATTTCACACGGAAGAGAGTCGTATGAAAGAAATTGATCAAGCTCCGGTTGTTTATTTTCTAAAATTAGTTTTTCTTCCGTAGATTGATTTAAAATTAAACCATCAAACGTATCGGGTTCATAAATTATTTCTCCTAAATAATTATAAATTGTATTTGGAAATTCATAAAGAGGAGAAAAATTGGGAGTAGTAAGAGAAGAAACATTCTTCTTCTACTCCCCCCAGCTCGTCTGTACACTTAACAAATTCTTAAAATAAAAGTCTTTCTCCTTCTTCGGAATAAGCGACAACGAGGGTACATGAAGAGTTATTTTCCATATTAGCAACATTATCCGAAGAGGGATAAAAATCACAAAAATTAATAAAAGTCTCATCAAAATTTTGGGGAGAAGAATCAAACGGAAATTTAGAAGAATCCTCAAAATTAGGAGAGAAAGCTGGCGGTGTAGAAAAAGAAGAACAAGAAGTCGGATCTAAATAAATATCCTCATTACTCGGGAATCTTTCCGGGTGATCATGCCGGAAAGCAACATCCGAGGAAGAAGAAAAATTACTAAAATCAGAAAAATTGTTCTCATTGAAGCTTGAAAAAGAATTTTCATGAAAATTATTTTCATTAAAATTTGAAGAATTAATTTCATTAAAATTGGAAAAATTATTGGAAAAGTTATTTTCATGAAAATTCGATAAAGAGTTCTCATTAAAGTAGGAATAATTATTTTCATAATTATTGTGAAAATTATAAGAAAAATTTTGATGATAAAAATAATAACATTCCTCACTTCGATGAGGGGCACCACAAAAATTGCACAAAACTTGGCGTTGTCTTGCGGCTTGCAAAAGTTAACTTTGTGTTGGAGCTCGGCAATTTTAGCGGCCAATTGTGATAACTTATTTTTTTTTTTTAAGAATAGAAGAAAACAACTGGTACTTAATAGAATGGAATAAGAAATAAAAAAAATGAATAGGGGTCAAGAAAGAGAATGATAAAATAAAAGTTTTAAAATAAAAAATTTATAAAATAAAATTTCCCGGACTTCCTAATGGCTACCTAATGACGAGTTCGCAAGGTACTAGGCGGTATTGCAGGATGAAAAACCAGCACGGCCCTTTCGCAAGAAATTTTAATTATAAAAAAAAAAAAGTTAAAACATTGAAAGAAAACAAAAAAAAATTAAAGAAAAGATCATATTAATAGGTTCTGGATTTCAAAATATCGACAAAGAAAGTCCCCGGCAACGGCACCAAAAACTTGATGTAGATTTTCTCCAGGCTAGCGCGTGTTTCCAATTGATGAGGTAAGTATACCTATCGTTCGGAGTATAGAATCAAGTGTCGTATTTAAACTCGGGGCTGTCAAGTACTTGTACTCACAAGGGAAACTATTATATTATCGTAAGGAAAGTTGATTTATGTTTAAAAATGGAAAAGGAAAAACTAAGCGTTAAACAATGAAATAGAAATATGATTTGGGGAAGCTAGCACTTGATCAAGAATCCCCTTGGATTAAAATAAAGCTTCTTGAAAAATAAAGTAATGAAAGTTCTTATCTACTAACTCGACCGTGGAGGTTCCTAAAGTACAAAAGCATCTCTGTCGAGCTCATGCTTCTGACTAACCTTAGGTTTATCGATTAAGACCTTTCGGCCAATCGAAACCCCTAAGCATGCTTTAGGCGGTGAACCCCTCTATTGGATTTGACTCCAATCCAGAAGATTTACATCGTCCTCTCCCGAGGAGTGCATTCAAATCCTTTTATCTTTGAGTGATCTCCTCGTATCTGCAATCTCTCGGTCATTTAGGATACGGATTTTAGATCGAAGATCATATACGCGTAATATGAATTCGATGAAATAAAAATCAAAGATAAATCGTAGCGAGTAAGATTACGAACAAGAAATTTGATAAAAAGGAAGAGTTTATTTTATTCCAAGCTTCGTCATAATGAAGTGCTAAATGAAATTTAGCCACTCAACATAATTAGAGAATTAAAAGATAAGGAAAGGAGAGACATGATTAAAATTAAAGGAAAAGTTGAATTGAAACTTACATAAAGTAAAATTAAGCTAAGAAATGGAAAATACAGTAAAATAAAACAGCAACTACAAGACTACAACTCCCCAAAATTCGACTCCTAAACATCTGAAGTTGTCTGGAATTTATAGGAAAAATTTCTGTTTGGTCACGCCCTAGGTCACACCAGTGACCTAGGGCGTGTCAGGCTCGAAACCGTCGTATTGAAACCCCGGGAACGTTGGAGGAGAAACCGCAAAAATCTGTTAACTTACGGGTCAGGCCCCTAAGTCACGCCCGTGACCTAGGGCGTGTCAAGGCTTTTTCTTGAAAATGGCTTGCAACTGAAAATGGCAGGAGTAAAATTGGTCTTCAAGGAGGTGTCACGCCTCCTAGTCACGCCCGTGACTCGGGGCGTGCCAAGCATGACTTTTGGTGGCAACGGCTAAAACGGTAGAGTAATTGACTGGAAACACACGTGACACACCTTAGGGCACGCCCGTGACCCAGGCGTGTCAATTTAATCCAAAGTGGCATGGCCAGTAGTTCTTCCACAGGCTGGCATGGCCCTTATAAAGGGTACACGTGCGTGTCATATTTTGACACGGGCGTATCAGGTCCAATCGATGATCTTCAGGCCCGAGTTGACGGTCTTCTGTTGTAGAATTGATTTTTGTGTGTCACGCCCCTGTGTGATGCCCAGGTAGGACGTGTCACAGGGCGTGTCTAGGAAAAAAAGGAGAAATTTCCTGTTTTGCTCCAGATAATTGATAGATAATCCCTGCAAGATTGAAAATAATGTTATTAGAACAAATAGATATAAAATATAGAAAAAAGTTAAATATAAACTTAATATTATAAAATTGATATAAAATATGTAACTATTAATTAGAAAATAATAAAATAAAAATAGGAACAATTAAAGTTATCAGGAGTCCTCATAGAGGTTGCACTCTCCATTCCAAATTTCTTAATCAACTCCTTGGTGAACTTAGTCTGAGAGATGAAAATTCCATCTTCAGTTTGTTTCACCTGAAGTCCTAAGAAATACTTCAGCTCTCCCATACTACTCATTTCAAACTTCCCTTGCATAAGTTTGGAAAACTTTTTGTAGAGGTTGTTGTCTGTAGAACAAAATATAATTTCATCGACATAGATTTGCACTAGCAAAATCTTGCCTTGAATTTCCCTAAGAAATAATGTCTTGTCTATCTTTCCCCGTGTGAACTTGTTCTCGAGGAGAAAGCTAGACCGCGTTTCGTACCAAGCTCGAGGAGCTTGTTACAAACCATACAGTGCTTTAGATAATAAATAAACATGCTCAAGAAAGTTAGGATCAACAAAACCTGGGGGCTGTTCCACATACACCTCTTCCTTTATGTCTCCATTAAGGAAGGCGGACTTCATGTCCATTTGGTAGACTATGAATCCCTTCAGTGCAGCATAAGCCAGGAACAGTTTGATGGCCTCCAGCCTTGCCACTGGAGCGTATGTCTTGTCGAAGTCGATCCCTTCTTCTTGACGATACCCTTTAGCGATGAGTTGGCCTTGTTCTTTATGACTGTCCCATCCTCATCAATCTTATTCCTATAGACCTACTTTGTTCCGATGACATTTTTACCTTTGGGTTTTGGAACAACGTCCAAACTTTGCAACAATTGAACTGATGCAGTTCTTCTTCCATGGCCAAGATCCATGATGTGTCTGAGTATGCTTCTTCAAACTCCTTTGGTTCCACCTGTGAGAGAAAACTTAAATAGAGATTCTCGTTAATTGTACCTCGACGAGTTCTGGCACCATCCCGGGGATCTCCTATGATTTGGTCCATAGGGTTATCCTTCAGATGTTTGATCTCTAGATCCCTCGCATCTGGGACTTCTTCAGCCACTGGAATTACTTCATCAATTTGGATAATATTTTCATCTTGATCCTCGACCTCTTCAATAGGGGTTGGGGAGGTGATCTTGATGAACTTTTCATCTTTACCTTCGGTCGGGCCATCCAAGCTGATCTCTCTAAGCCTTATACCTGTATCTTCAACAAGCACACTAGATGATTTGCTTTGTAGCAAGCTCGTCTCATCAAATACAACATGTATGGATTCCTATACAACCAGAGTTTTTTTATTGAAAATCATGTATGCCTTAATATGACTACTATAACCTACAAAAGTACCTTCAAAACTTTTCTCACTAAACTTTGAAGTATGATACTTACCATTGTGAAGTACGAAGCATTTACAACTAAAAATTCTAAAATATGATATAGTCGGTTTCCTGCCTTTTAGAAGTTCATAAGGTGTCTTATCATGATTCTTGTTTATGAGGGCTCTATTTTGCATGTGATATGCAGTGTTGATGGCTTCAGCCCAGAGGTATTCCGGTAGTGAAGCGTCACTCAACATGGTCCTGCATGCCTCTATGAGTAATCAATTCATTCTCTCAGCTACTCCATTTTGCTGTGGAGTACGAGAAGAGAAAAACTCATGAGAGATACCTATATCACAACCCGAATTTTCCCTTAGGGTAAGAAGTACCAGAGTACGGGAAAACCTGTGTTATGATGCCACATCGAGCAGGGGATAACTGCTGATGCTCAAGCAATGCACTAAGACTTCAAATCACAAGTTTTAAAATAGTAGGAAACTAGTTTATTTAAAGTCCGTATCCCTCGGCACAGTTGATCAGCTAGTCCACGATAGGAATGTAACATCCCATTTCCGGCTAGACCCCTACGAGTCGGTCTACCGTGACAGAACCCCAGTAAACCCCATAAATTGATAGTAACCGATCTAAAAATAGGTTCAGGAACAACGGCTAGCCGAAGATGCAATACTCCGGAGTCCGTTGACCAAAATCCCGAGTCACGGGTTCGTCATACCCGTGACCGACTCGCCACGCCCGTGACTTCCTTCGATGTTTGACGAAATCAAGAAGCTGATCGCCGAGCTCAAAACTCATGTCATGGGTTGGTCATGCCCCTAACAGGCCCATCACGCCCGTGACCTAGGGCATGACGCCCCCACCGACCGTCGACCTCAGATCGACGAACGTCGACCAAAGAACACCTGTCATGCCCGTGACAAACGTGTCATGCCCGTGACATGGGGTGACCCATGAACCGACGTAGAAAAATCGGTCGTCGACTTGAGAATGATGAATGGACTAGTGTCACGCCCGTGACCTACGTGTCACGCCCGTGACCTACGTGTCACGCCCGTGACCAAGGCCGAATCGTCAGCTAGGCTGGAATTTTTTTTAACACACACCATAATAAACTCTGATTATGGGAAGTTACACCAGGAGTATTTATGGGCCGTTTCCTTCTCTAATTACTTAATAAAATGAGAAAGTGTTGGTCCAATAGGAAATCGCCACATGGACACATATTTTCATCTTCCACCTTTTCCTCTCCCTCCACCATAACCAAAATACTATTAAGAGGAGAGTCTTCATGACCATAAATGCTTTACCCTTTCCCTCCCCATTTGGTGATCTATAAAAGCCCCCTTAGAGCAAGATGAGAAGTTTAAACTCTTGACCAAATGGATTAGAGGTGTTGTTCTTACTGTATGAGAAGTTCGGTAATGCCACCACAGCGCCATGATAACCCGACGTTCATCTCGCCTCCAAACTGCGAACAAGGTCCTCCTCTACTTCTTCTTTTATGGGTAAATCTTAGGATCTTAAAAAGGAAGTTCGTGCTCAACGGAGCCGAACCTATCTCCCGTTTTCATGGAAAAACCAATAAGAAATATATTTTCGGGTCCGCCGGAAACCGCCACCTCTGGCGGCCAAACCACCGCCGACCGATATCCATCGCCTCGACGGAGGTGGTTGTGGTAGTACTGGCCAGGGAAGTGACCAGACGGACGGCGATGGATCGCGGAAGAGATACAGGAAATATAAGTTTTCTGAGTTCAGGTTTTCGGGTTTTGTAGAAGATGAAGAGTAAAAACATTTTTATAATATAAAAAAATTATGTATATAGTATATTAGGAAAAGATACATTAAATGGGCGCATTTTGATGCTGCAGAACTAGGCACTTAGAGGCCGATTTAGGAAAAATGGTCATTCACAAAAGTTGTAGCCCTTAGAGTTTAGATTAATTTAAAATTAATTTCAACTCGTTTGGGAAAAGTGGTTTGACCGAAGCATCCGTTTTAGTGGAGAATTTACCTAGAGTCAGGCATAAACAAAAATGATTGCCCACTCTTCGTCCCGTGTCCAAATTACCTGAAATTTGGGCAGGGGTTTACCCTTAGCCATACCTAGAGGCTGTCCAAAAATAGGAATTTTTTGAGATACTTTGCCTAAGGTTTTTGTTTTAATTTAATAAAGTTAGAGTAATTTATTTAAGTGGTCAAATGAGCTCTAAACCCTCCCAAATTTTGGTGAGCGGTCCCTGGCTATAAAACCTAGCTCTGTACAAAATTCCAACTCATTTGGATAAGTTTTAGGTAGGAAATCACCTATCCTTAACTAGGCATTAATAAGGCGTTTTTGAGTAAAAACTGCACTAAGAGGTTGGAACAATCAAATCACCACAACAGAGGCTGATATTTTGACCACTGACTTAGAGGGGTTATTATAACCCACATGGACAAAATTGTTTGGTTTTGGGTTGATTTTCCCTAGTATCCAAACTCCTACCCTAAAAGGAAGGTTTTGAGGGTTGTGAAGGACATGGGGCAAATGCCCTCGTATTGTCTTTAAAATCAGTAAAGTCGACGTTAGCATATTATAAATCATCTGGATGGAATCTCGGAGGATTTGGAGATAGGTAGATACCTCATAACCCTAACCTTAGTTTTAGGGTAAAATCTCAAATAAGTAAAATCAGTCACTAAACATTATCTAAATGCTGTGAAACTCTGGTAGAGTGAGTTTTGGTATGGGTAGAACCTATAGCAATTTTACTGGAATTTTATGATGTTTATTTCTAGCACTTCATTTGTAAAGTTTGATATAGCTCTAATTGACGTTTTAATTATTTAGATCTTTTTGTTCATTGAAACCCCATGAAATATTAGGAGTAAATGTTTTTGGTCAGAATGATTGCTTCTGAATATTTGTATAATTTTTAGTTGAGTAAATCTAGTACTTCATTCACAAATGATAAAAAGGGGTTTTATAGTTTAAAAATTAATTATGGATGATATTGCAGTTTAAAAATTATGAGACTTAGGAATTGAGACTTTCATGCAATTATATGGTTGTAGACATATATTCATGATTTTTAGAATCTTAGTTACAATACTTTCTTAACAAGTCCACCTTATGGAGATTTTTGATAATTAATTTATTCAGAGATTAATACTTGTTGAAAAATTATGAAACTTGGCCAATGCTATTTTTACGGTTGTATATGCAAAGTATAATTCATTTATAATTTTTGGATGGATATTCTTTGTACTTGAATCATAAATAACGGAAGATAGAAAATATTGCTAAAATAGTTTTAGTTCCCTTTTGATGATAGAAAAATTGTGAAACTTTGGATTTACCATATTGAGATAACATAATATTTATAATAATTTTGGTTGACATCTTGCATGAGTACTTAGGGTAGTTCATGTTCAAACCGGTAGCCCTTGGAATTTTTTAGGAAATTAATTAAATGCCAGATAAATTAGGAAAAAATATAATTTTTTGATTATAGGCTAATTATATAGTGATTACCACCAGTAAATAAGTTAGGGCATTTGGATGTGTATTGGATCATTTCCTGTCCGGTTCGACATATAGTATAGGATAGTCTGCAATTAGCAATTTGTGTTAACAGTCATAGGATATGATGGGGCACAACGTTGGAGTTAGTTAATCTGTTGAATTCGATGAATGTGAAAGTGTTCACCATATTAGGATGGGAAGGTTAGTGAGAAGTGGTGTTGGCTAGAGTTAAGAGTTGCTCGGGTTCGACGAAAGATCATCTTTCCCGAAGAGAGGAAGGTTAAAAATCACACTAGGTTAGTTTATCGTAACACGAGAAGGAAATGGGTAAGGGAATCAACCAATAATAATAAGTACCTTGCGAAAAGGAATGATGGGCGTAATCCCATCCTAGTTCCTAGTGCCCCTTGAGAGCCCTTCATAGGGAATACCGAGGGCAGTGCTGGGTTAACATAAACTGTATTAACAAGCTGAAAAGAGTAACTTAGTAATTAGGGTTGCACATTTCACAAACACAGATAGCACCAGAAGATAGTTGGGAGCTTCGGCTTGGATTGTTAAGAGATGGACATTTTGGTCCGGGGAGTTTCGCCTCGATTGTTTGAGAAAGACGTTGTAGTCCGGGGAGCTTCGACACGGTTTTTTTTGAATACATTAAATTTTTATGTGCATAAAAGGAAAGAAAAATAAGGTGGTGGGTATTCGGTATTAGAGGGTCGATGCACCAATGCCAATACGCTGACTCGGCATGTGTGGTTAGCACTTTGCCAACAGAAGTCTGATGCTCCAGCCGGCAAGAGTACACAGGAGTCTGCTTCGTGCACCAAGCATTAAGGCGTACGATAGGTCTGATCGGTAGTGCTTTACTGGTTTAGAGGTGGGCGAGGCCCAACCCACCGCTTCCGTCTGCCACTACAGAGGTATCCTGGGAGGTTACGGCTCCAGAAAGTGGGAACTAAAGGTTTTTGTGCACAGAGTCGGGTGTGTGTGTTGCACTTGCATGTTCCATCATACCCACTAGCATATCATAGCATAATCGATTCATTTAACCCCTGACACCTAAGGTATAAGTGGAATGGGACGCTTATACATTAGGACTTGCAAAATGACCCCATGGTCTATAAGCTTGTGTGGGAAAGTTGATAAATTAAGGTCAATTTTGATATATATATATATACTGCTATTTGATAACCGACACAACAACATATAAATTGGTATGGGACTTTTTATACGATTGGAGCCTTGCAAAAGACCCCTTAGCTTATAAGTTCTCACATAAGTGAAGGTTACTTTTCATATTTCGTCTTATTGGCATTATTTATTATAGAATTGCATGATTAGTTCCGCTGCCACCTGTTTCTTTTGATTTAATCTCCACCTTCATGTCCTTCCCTTTCTTCCTCTCCACCCGATTCTTAGGAGCCATGGGGGAAGGGGTAGGGGATGATAGGGCTTAGTATTTATGACTAACGGTTTTCGAACCGCATTATTTTAAGGAATAGTGCAGCCCAGCACGGGGGAGCAGCCCCAGAGACCGGTGCGCTTGGAGATGGGACAGCCTAGCTCCGGAGTTCATATAGCCGAGACCGTGAGTCTCAACCTTGAGTTGATGTTCTGTTTGTTCTTCCGCATGAGTGATTTGTAGTGAGGACATGATGTACCGGGCATAAGTCCGTATTTTAGTACTCTGATATATTATTCTGTGGACCCTCCCCTCGTGGAGACTTTTATTTCTATATATGTGATCTCTGTGGACTTGTTTTATATTTTCTTATGCTAATGTTCTGCAATGGATTTGGCCGGCAGGATCGGCATTTTGTAGTGACGACCTTTGATGCGTGGAAAATACGGCAAGCGCACCGGTCGCACAGGTAATAAAGTTTGGGAATAAATCCCCGAGTGTCGGTCTCTTGAGGAACACAGTAAGGGATGAGTTAATGTCGTGGAGGACTTGAGATTGAAGTCCTCGGGTCGGCTCAAAAGGGGGGGGTTTGATTGTTGCGGAAACAGGAAGTAAAATCTACAAGCTACTCCTATGCAACACCGCTATGCGATGCTTCGCCAGGCGGGATGGAAACTACACGGGCCGCTATGCACCGAATCGCTTGGCAGATGGACGAGTAGGCTAGCGGATGACGTGGTTAGAATGGTGGAATGAGGGTCGTGAGCACCTCTTCGCAACTCACGCCACTAGCAATTGCTAGTGCGGCAAGGGTGGATGGTGGAGGATGGAATATGTCGCACCTCAAGTAAATATAACAAAAACACTAACTCACATAGACATGAATAAGAGTAAATGTTAACTACAAATAAGCATTCTTCATCAATACATGGAAAATAACTAAGCTAACAACAACAAGAGGAAGAGGTGTGCGAATCGACCGAATCCGAAGCCTTATTGAGGGTTCACGGTTGGAATCCCGGGTTGTCAATCCGAGTCCAAGCTCGGTCCTCAACTGCGTACGGGGTAGAGGAGGCTGTCACTCACTCCCAATGGACCCGTCTTCTTCGTTGAAATGACCCGGTAGATTGCGGCTCCAGCTCCTCCTAGCTTGATGGAGAAAGCTCGGTCAAAACTCCGCTTGAAGCTTGGGGATGAAGGAGGAGGCCGAGGGGATGCTCCGGCATTGATTTGGCATTGAAGGCTTTCCCGGAGCAACTCCCTATGGTGGAGGATGATGGAGGGCGGCGAAATACGTCTTCGGAGCAGAAAACGGCGGAAAATCGCGGAAAGGGGCGATATGCCGAAAGTAGGGCGGAACCTGCGTATTTATAGAAAGCAGAATAAACAGCGTGCACGATCACTAGTGTACGACCAGTGATCATGCGCCCTATGGTCAGTGATAGTGCGCGAAGGCCAGGCAGAACTCCAGGAAAAAGTGGAATCAACGCGCACGATCAGTGGCACACGACCAATGGTCGTGCACACTGAAGTCAGTGGTCGTGCGATTGCCCCGACAGAACTTTGGAAAGTGGGGAATAGGTACGCACGATCAGCGGCGCACGACCAGTGGTCGTGCGCAACAAAGCCGATGATCGTGCATAGTAAACCTGTTTCCAAATAATCCCGGGACACACACATGACCCCTAAACCCAGCACTGATATGCGCAGACATTCCAAACAAGCACAGAACGGAGTACAATAATAGAAGAACACAAAATAAACACAACCACGGGCCAAAAATGCACTTCCTAAAGAAATAAGGATAAAATGAAATATGAGCGATAACGAACTCAAAGTGAAGTGCAAGCGTACAAAAACAAGCCCAGATAAGTCCGAAAATCATTATATAAATAGGACTCATCACACCCCCAGAATTAACTGTTTGCGCGTCCCGAGCAAACAAAACCTAAGTAGACGGGGAAAATGAACTAGCTAACAAAGAAATTGCAAAACGGAGTACCATGCGAAGTCGCATGCTCGCGTGCATAAAAATAAACTAGAGAGACTTTTTAAGTATACAAAATATTTTATATTTTTCACAATGCGTATCAAAAATTTATTATTACTCAAAAGTGGAATCATGGTGAATCATCCGGTCCTACGCAGGGAGAAAGTAGACAGGCCACTAAGGTGAGCATTGCCGAAGACCGGGGCTCAAGATTACCCCCAAAGGAATCCACCAATGTCGGAAACCATAAGCTTGCCCGTTCGCACTCTCTCCACGGCACTAGTCAACTCAAGCGCAAGTCCGTAGGACTTCAGGTAATAATGGGGCTTGGGTTACGGTGAGGAAAACAAGGATAAACATGAAGGGTATGCACCTAACCCAAATGAGCTAACGTACAAAACTAGTACCCGCTGCCCACAAAATAAATACGGGTGCACCACACCCCCAGACTTAACTTTTACTAAATGAGTGTGTGCACCGCCTACTCAAAATCCAAATCATCTCAAATAAAGATTTTCAATCAAACTTTTTCTTTCTCTTTTTCTTTTCTCTTTTTCACTTTTTCAAATATTTTTCTTTTAAATATTTTCTTTTTCTTTTTACAAAATCAGCACATTTTTCTTTTGGGCACAACCACATATCACAAATATGAATCACCACATCACAACCCAACATAAAAAGTAAACTACTAAAGCTCGAATTGGGTGTGCGACTAGGATCAGCTATGAGGCTTTGGCGAATATAGTGGAGCTGAATCAAAAGGAAGGGTAGGCACAAAGGGGCTAGCAAGGGCGATCTTAGGAATGGGTACAAAGCTCAACTGGGCCAAAAGGTGGCCTACATCACTCTCACGCTAGACTAACCGTGTACCAATGCTTCAAGAATAGCTTGGGGCAAGTTCTTAGCAACCGAGAAAGATAATCCTTCCTCCCGACTCAAGCAATACGAGTCTAGTGGCGGCTACACATATTCCTACGCTACCGTTTGATTCACACCGGATTCACCAACTTTTGAGTAGAATAAGAAATATGTACGCAAATAGAAAAATAAAGATCTATAAGCATACGAAAAAATTAAATCTACACAAATTTCTATACAAAACGAGAGCAGTTGACTAGAAACACAGCAAGGCCAACATTTTACTCCGTCGCACAATCCTAAACTAGCACAGAAATTTTTCAAATCTAACAAAGATACAAGTTCAACTCGTGGCACGCTAACAGCTAAGCTCGCGCTCATGTGGGTGCAGTGGTGTGCAAAGCAATGAACATAAACAAAATAAAACACAAAAAGCTTCTAGTATGCAAAAGAAATGTGCACGTACAAAAGGTAAACATGCTCTCCCCCAGACTTAGACTAAACAACACATCAAATGATAGAGAAATTAAAATCAGAATGAGCTAAGGGAAGAGGTTACCCAATGCTCAGCTAGTGAGCATACCAGAAGACGCGTGGAAAGTAGCAGCAGGCCCGCCAAACGAAGAATCACAACCTCGCTAGAATGAATTCATAATGGAAACTTGCAGGGGTGAGCTCCGCAAAAACAAACAAAAGAAAAACAAAATACATATAAATTCTAAACTAAGCTAGACATATAAAGTAAAATGCATAAAATGAAAGATAAGCACTAGGGTTATTGTCATCCCAGCACGACTTATTAAATTCTAAACAGTTCTAGCTAATGGGCCTATGAAATAGAAAATGCACAGGTAACTATCCTAATATCCGTGTCGGTAATGGGTACCGATACGGTGAAAGAACAGTTACCCCTCTACCTGAGTAATAATACCTGCGACGCACAGGTAGAGGAAATAGGAAGTAAGATGAGGAGGAGCACTGGTCCTCACTCATCTCACCACAAAACAAATCCTTGCCTAGCAAGGTATCGTCCACCACAAGCTCGTTGGGGGCGAAGGTGAAGGTAGAGGCTTCAACTGCAAAAGGAGTAGGAAACTCCTCATGCAAGCTGAGGCACTCGTCGACAACCTGAGCGCAAGGCTCAATGTCAACCCAAATCACCTGTAGGGAGTCAACCCGCACAGGCGCAGAAGGAGAAGGGGGGTCAAGGAATAAAGAAGAAAAACTAAAAGAAGCGGAAATAGGGAGAGTGATCCCGGAATCACTCTCAGTAGGATCCAAACATAGATCACTATCGGTGTCATGTGAGTCATGGCGATGGGAAACTGATACCACGAGGTCCTCGGTGGTTGTTTGGACCTCCTCATTTAATAAGGAAGTAGAAACCTCCTCACCGGCAAGGATTTCCTCATCACACCTCGGTACGTCACGGTGTTCCAAGATATAGTACTCACCATTGATGAGAATAATGTCCTCGTCACACCATGGCGCATCCACATGTTCCCGATTCCCACAGGGCACAACATCATCGACCGACTCACTAGAAAGGGGAGTAGGTAATTCATGCAAATAAAGCGGAGGAGCAACATCATCAGAGATAATATGCGCAGGTTCCTCCGGGGGTGAATCAAAAATAGGTGAAGAAGGCACAAGAAGAGAAGGTGCCGCAATGTCATCGCACTGACTAGTGGACGGTCTGATGGGTGTATCCACAGCAGTCCCCCATAGACAAGGTGGTACTGTGGATACATCATCAGAATCAGAAGGAGCGGCCATTTGAGAGGTGGATGAGACGATCCGGATATCCGGTTCATCATCCGCCTCCATCTGGCGCTGAAATTCTGCGCAATCTTTCAACACATGGTCGGTGTTATGACAACACAAACACCGTTTTCCATTACCCCTCGGTCCAGAAGGGACCGGGGAGGAATATGAAAAAGGTGGAGGCGGAGACGAGTAGTGACATAAGACTGTGGTACCGTGTATGGAGTACCGCGAGACAGCGGGGCTGCATACACGGGACCATGGGAATTATACTCAGTACCGTCAGTGGGGCACTCATCACTACCATGCCCATAATCCCCGCACCAATGGCACTTGGTATACCAATTTGAATACATGGTGCAATAGAAAAGAATTCACCACAAGAAATTTTCTAAGCAGAAATTAAATACTCGCAAGCAAATAAAGAGTGGAACAGCCTGCTATAGCAAAATAAAAACTAGAAAGGGAATAAAATTAAAAAAAAACAACAACTAAAAACCAAAACAAAAATAAAACATGAAATATACAAATGGAAAGGGCAACTATCTCAAATCTTCCTCTCCAAAAACTCAAACGACTGTGTTCCCCGGCAACGGCGCCAAAAACTTGATGCATGGAAAATACGGCAAGCGCACCGGTCGCACAAGTTATAAAGTTTGGGAATAAATCCCCGAGTGTCGGTCTCTTGAGGAACACAGTAAGGGATGAGTTAATGTCGAGGAGGACTTGAGATTGAAGTCCTCGGATCAGCTCAAAAAGGGGGGGGGGGGTTTGATTGTTGCGAAACAGGAAGTAAAATTACAAGCTACTCCTATGCAACGCCGCTATGCGATGCTTCGCCAGGCAGGATGGAAACTACACGGGCCACTATGCACCGAATCGCTTGGCGGATGGACGAGTAGGCTAGCGGATGAGGTGGTTAGAATGGCGGAATGAGGGTCGTGAGCACCTCTTCGCAACGCACGCCACTAGCAATTGCTAGTGCGGCAAGGGTGGATGGTGGAGGATGGAATATGGCGCACCTCAAGTAAATATAATAAAAACACTAACTCACATAGACATGAATAAGAGTAAATGTTAACTACAAATAAGCATTCTTCATCAATACATGGAAAATAACTAAGCTAACAACAACAAGAGGAAGAGGTGTGCGAATCGACCGAATCCGAAGCCTTATTGAGGGTTCACGGTTGGAATCCCAGGTTGTCAATCCGAGTCCAAGCTCGGTCCTCAACTGCGTCCGGGGTAGAGGAGGCTGTCACTCACTCCCAATGGACCCGTCTTCTTCGTTGAAATGACCCAGTAGATTGCGGCTCCAGCTCCTCCTAGCTTGATGGAGAAAGCTCGGTCAAAACTCCGCTTGAAGCTTGGGGATGAAGGAGGAGGCCGAGGGGATGCTCCGGCTTTGATTTGGCGTTGAAGGCTTGCCCGGAGCAACTCCCTATGGTGGAGGATGATGGAGGGCCGCGAAATTCCTCTTCCGAGCAGAAAACGGCAGAAAATCGCGGAAAGGGGCGATCTCCCGAAATTAGGGCGGAACCTGCGTATTAATAGAAAGCAGAATAAACAGCGCGCACGATCACTGGCGCATGACCAGTGATCGTGCGCCCTGTGGTCAGTGATAGTGCGCGAAGGCCAGGCAGAACTCCAGAAAAAAGTGGAATCAACGCGCACGATCAGTGGCGCACGACCAGTGGTCGTGCGCACTGAAGATAGTGGTCATACGATTGCCCTGACAGAACTTTGGAAAGTGGGGAATAGGTACGCACGATCAGCGGCGCACGACCAGTGGTCGTGCGCAACAAAGCCGATGATCGTGCGCAGTAAACCTGTTTCTAAATAATCCCAGGACACGCACACGACCCCTAAACCTAGCACTGATATGCGCAGACATTCCAAACAAGCACAGAACGGAGTACAATAATAGAAGAACACAAAATAAACACAACCACGGGCCAAAAGTGCACTTCCTAAAGAAATAAGGATAAAATGAAATATGAGCGATAACGAACTCAAAGTGAAGTGCAAGCGTACAAAAACAAGCCCAGATGAGTCCGAAAATCATTATATAAATAGGACTCATCAACCTTCCCGTGCGTGAAGGTGTCACCGCAAAGCGGTGGTTCTGGACCTAAGACCCCGGTGTTTAAAAAATTTTTTTGTCTTACAAGTGGTATCAGAGGAAACCTTGATTGGAAGAGTAGCAGTCTACTAACCCTGGGTCTCCCCCGCTCGAGTTTAGTTTGGGGACAAACTAAGCAGCGAAAGCGTGGTGTACCCATGTTGGGATCACTTGTAATTGTCCACTATTAATTAGGCTTGAGTCAATTTCTTTCAGACAGATTTTGATATGCAGCATCTAGCACAGCCTACACCATAGGGCGGAGTCCAGCAGACTCCGAATGTTGTACCACCTTCCCCAATCCCCACTCCGTTCCTATAGTCGGAGATGGGGCATACTCCGACAGCCATTCTGGAGGCTTTTAGGGCCCAACAGGTTCCGGTTCCGCAGCCAAACCCGGGGGCCAACTGGTTGAGAATCTTCCGAGGACATTCACCCCCGTCCGACTTGGGGACAGAGTCGACAATTCGGAAGGAAGAGTGGCTGGAAATTTTGTTAGAAATGCTGACCGGGATACGGTGCCCCTGGGAGGAGAGGGTGGCTTTGGTTATCTCTTGCCTAGAGTCCCATGCCAAGAGGTGGTGAAGGACGCTACTGGATACGACGTTTACCAATAAGGAGGTTGCGGAAATTACCTGGGAAGAGTTCAGGGCCACGATGCTGGAGCATTTTTTTCCGCAGTCGGCCAGGGATGAGTTGGAGGAGCAGTTCTTACAGCTGAAGCAGGGCACCAGGACGGTGGTGGAGTACCATCAGGAGTTCGACCATTTGGCTCGATATGCAGATTCTTACCAGCTGGACGAAGTAGGTTACATCAAGAGATTCTATAAGGGCTTGAAAGAGGAGTTGAGGGAGGCCTTGGTGTTTGTTTCTAACGGGCCTATCTAGCGGATTTTTGAGATGGAAAAGAGGATTGAGGCTGATTGGCACACCACTCGGGGCCGGAAGCGGCAAGCGGAGGATCAGGGTCGGAGAGCCAGAAATGATCAGTGGTGAGGTGCTATACCAGATGGGAGAAGGACAGAGGACCAGTGTTGGGTATTGTATCGACAATGTACCTGATTTGAAGAAGTCCCTGAACAAGCTAAGTTGAATAGATAATGTATTTGATGATTTTCTTCAAGTTGTGCTTGCAGTTATTCCACGCTAAGTACACACCAATGTCAGGGTGCAGTGGTTCAATATACACGGATCTACGCAACGTAATCCCTCATTGAGCAGATCAGTGTGTTGGCTTACGTGTAATCTCTCTATTTTAGTGTACTTATTTTCAAGTACAGGGTTGAGATTGATCGAGAGCTGAAGAGGAGCAAGGATTGGTCAAAGACCAACTCATGGGAAGAAAGACGAAGATTCGTCTAAGTTAAATTCGACGAGAATCACTAAGTGATTCTCGCCGATTCGACGGGAATCACTAGTGATTCTCTCAGAATCGTCGAGAATCACTCGCTGATTCCCGCCGACTGCATCCGGCTGACTCAACGCCTTCAAGAATTTCGCTAAGTCAGAATCTTCGAGAATCAATAAGTGATTCTCACTGAATCGTCGAGAATGACTCTCCATTCTTGCTGATTCGTCGAGAATTGTTTTGATTCTCACCGATTCACTCCGGATGGCAAGCTTTTCAGCTAAAATTCTACCAAGGATAATTCGACAAGAATCATAAGTGATTCTCTCCGATTTGTCGAGAATAACAAATGATTCCTGCCGAAATTGCCTTAGGCGATTTCTACCTGCTCGCTGGACCAAACCAAGATATCAGGTGCTCTTTGGACCGGGCTTAGGGTTTCTCCTTGTGGGGCCCACAATGGTCATTTAGGGTTTATATACAGTATAAATACTCGCGTTTCTCAAACTCCAACAGTAATCCTTCACGAGAAAAAGAACAAGCCACCGAGCGTAACCTAGCCGATCGCGGAACGTCTTCCACCGTCGTCGCCGCTCGCAATGTTGTCGTCGCTGCAGGTCTTAGGTTCTCCTTGATCTCCCTGCGACAGAACCGAGGCTAAGCTTAACGTCTCACGTTTCTATCTTGAGATCCTTTGTCTCTTGATTTGTTGAGCGGGAATATTTCTCCCCTCCGAATCAATTGAGAAGATCGATCCAAGTAAGATCGTTGCTAGACCTTGCTAGCTTCGTCAAGAAGTTTGGATCTACAAAGCATCGCCGCCGCAATCCTTTGCCGCCGCCAATCTCGGGAAGATCCTCTCCAAGAGAGTGCTCTGATCGTGGACTCTTCGTCTTCATCAAGAAAGCTTCATTGAACGAAGAGGGACATCGGGTTCTCAAAAGATAGCTTGTATTTCTTGTACATTCTATTTTAACTTTGTTGTAAAGGAACATTGATTCCTCGTTGTAAGGGTTGGGTGCAACCCGTGGGAGAGGAGTAGTGACTCCTTCGGGTGGAAGGGTGTAACATCCCATTTCCGGCTAGACCCCTAGGAGTCAGATTTGTCGTGACGGAACCCTAGGAAGCCCAAAATTGGAAATAAAGCGACCAGTATTGCGGGTCACGGGTTGGTCACGCCCGTGACCGACCCGTCACGCCCGTGACTTGGGCGTGACTACTTCGACGATCGTCGATCTCCACGAGACGATCGTCGATCGTGCTGACGGGGCATGTCACGCCCGTGACCAAGGTGTCACGCCCGTGACTAGGGGCGTGACCCCATCGACGATCGTCGATCGCCGTGAGACGATCGTGGAGCTTGCGCCCCGGGCATGTCACGCCCGTGACATGACTGTCACGCCCGTGACCTAGGGCGTGACCCCATCGACGATCGTCGATCTCAATTCGACGATCGTCGACCTCGAAATCTGCTGTTCGGGCCTGTCACGCCCGTGACCCAAGATGTCACGCCCGTGACCATCCATCGACGATCGTCGATCTCAGTTCGACGATCGTCGAACCCAGAATGGGCTATCCGGGCCTGTCACGCCCGTGACCTATGTGTCACGCCCGTGACATTGGCCAAAACGACGGTTCAGGCCCGAAATAATTCTAACGCGCGTGGAAATAAATGCTGGCTTGGGAAGTTACACCAGGAGTAATTTCAGGCCGTTTTTCTCCTATAAATATTTAATAAATGAGGAAAAGGTGGTCCAATAGAAAACCGCCAGCTGGATACACCGGTTCAGTTTTCCACCGTTTCTTATCCCTTCACCGTAACCGAAACGTTAAGACATAATGGCGGTTACCATTTCATCTTCCCACTTTCTGAGTTATAAAAGCCCACTTAGGGAAAGAGGAGAGGTTTACACGCTCAAGCAAACGAAGCAGATCCTTGTTCTGGCTGTAAAGAGGAGTTCAGCAACGCCACCACCGCGCCATGGCACCTCGTCGCTCTTCTCGCCTCCAAACCGCGAACAAGGTCCTCCTCTGCTCCTTCTTTCCATGGGTAGATCGTAGGATTCTTAGAAAATAGGTTCACGCTCAACGGAGCCGGATCCATCTCCCGTTTTCATGGAAAAACCATGAAAAAGGTATTTTGAGTTCGCCGGAAACCGCCACCTCCGGCGGCCAAACCACCGCCGACCGCTAGCCATCGCCTCAACGGAGGTGGTGGTGGTGGTGGCTGGCCAGGGAAGTGACCGGACGGCCGGCGACGGATCACGGATTGCTTACAGGAAAAATGGCTTCCTGGTTCTGGTTTTCGGGTTCATGTAGAAGATGAACAGTAAATCGTTTTATATTTATATTATGTAAATAATTTTATAAGGAAAAATATACTCGGTTTAGTATATTTTAAGGCTGCAAAATGAGGCACTTAGAGGCCGATTTAGGAAAAATGACCAGACACAAAAGTTGTAGCCCTCGGGGTCTACTTTAATTTAAAATTGATTTTATTCAATTTGGGTGAGTGGTTTGAACACAGCACTCATTTTGGTGGGATCAAGACCTAGGTTAACCAGAAATTAAAATGGTTGCCCACGGTTCATAACACGTCCAAAGGACTTGAAATTTGGACTGGAGGTCTATAATATGTATATCGAGAGGCTGTCCAAAAATGAGAATTTTTGGAGAACTTTTGTCTAAAGTTTTTGTAAAAATTTAATAAACAATATAAAATTAATTAGGAGATGAAATTAAGCCCAAACTCCCCCAAATTTTGGGTGGTGGTCCCTGGCATCAATTTTAAGATCTGTACAAAATTTCAACTCGATTGGTCGAGTTTTGAATAGGGAAGTATCAAGTCCTAGATAGGTCTTGGCGAGGGGTACTTTGGGAAAAGTACGATTGGTGATGGAGTGGACAAATCTCCTCAAAAGAGGCTGATGTTGTTGGCCACTGATTTGTTGGGACTATGTCTACCCTCTTGGGTAACATGGTGTGGCTTAGGGTGGATTTTACCCTAAGAGATTAGCTCAACTCCAACGGGTGGGAGTTTGAGGTTTGTGAAGGACATAGGAGCAAAAGCTCTTGTATGCCCTTGAAATTTGGAGGAGAGGGGGATGATATGATGAAAACCCTCCGGTTGAAATAGTAATGGATTTGGAGATAGTTAGGTACCTCAAAAGTTGAGATGTAGGATTAGGATGGAAACGTAATTTAGTTATTTTAAGCACTAAAGCTAATCCAAAAATTGTGAAACTCGGGAGGAGGGGGTTTTAGGATGTTTTAGACTCATGGTAATTTTTCTGGAATTTTATGATTAATATATATTATACTTCATGTGTTAAAGGATTATTAGCCCAATTTGTTGTTTTAATTAATTTGAGGCTTTACATTAATTATAATCAGTTAAAATTCTGGATTTAGATCTTGACTTGTAGAACATTGATCCCTGAATTTTTATAGAATTTTATGTTGAGTAAATCTAGTACTTTATTCACAAATGATAGGAAGGGCTTTTATGTTTAAAAAATTATTATGGATCAAATGCTCGCTGGAAAATTATGAAACTTAGCCAGTGCAAATTTTAGGCCTTATTCATCATGTCATAAATTATCTAGAATTTTTGGAAGAATATTTTCTGTACTTGATTCATAAACTATAGAAATTAGAGATTATTCCCAAAATAGTTTTCATGTCATTTTGATGATAGAAAAATTGTGATACTGAGGATTTAGCCTTCTGAGATAACCTATTAATTATCATAAATTTGCTTGACATCTTGCATGAATAGTTAGGGTAGTTCATGTTCAAACCGGTAGTCCTTGGATTTTTGAGGAATTTAATTAAATGCCAAATAAATTAGGAAAATTTCCATTTTCTGGATTTAGGTTATTTATACCAAGATAAGTCTCCAGTAAATAGTTTAGGGCATTTGGATGAGTAATGGATCATTGCATAACCGGTTCGACATGTAGCCTAGGTCGGTCTGCATATAGCAGGTTGTGAGATGCAATATGACACGATCTGAGAAAGTCTTTGAGGTTTAAACATTTTTTCTGGGTGAACAATTGTGGAAGAAATTACATTAGGAAGACATAAAGAGTAGTGAGTAGTGGTGATAGCTAGAGTTAAGAGGTGCTCGGGCTCGACGAAAGATCGTCTTCCCCGAGGAGTGGAAGGTTTAAAAATCACCCTAGGATAGTCTATCGTAATATGAGAAGGGAATCGGGCTAAGGGAAAACAACCAATAACAATAAGTGCCTTGCGAAAGGGAACTTCGGGCCGTAATGCACCGTCTTGGTTCCTAGTGCCCCTTGAGAGCCCTTCACGGGGTATACCGGGGGCAGTCCTGGGCTAACGTAAACTGTAATAACAAACCGACAAGAGTAACTTAGTAACTAGGGCTGCACTCTTCACAACACTGTTGGCACGGGAAGGTTGATGAGAGCTTCGGCTCGGTTGATTTGGAAACGGACGGGATGGTCCGGGGAGCTTCGGCTCGGTTGTTCTGGAGACGGACGGGATGGTCCGGGGAGCTTCGGCTCGGTCGGTTGGAGACGGACGTTTGGTCCGGGGAGCTTCGGCTCGGTTCTGTGTGCTTACGATTTAACTTGCATGTGCATAAAATAGGAAAAGTTAAGGTGGTGGGTCTTTCGATATCGGGGAGTTCGATTGCACCGACACCGATATCGTTGACTCGGCGGGGTGATTAGCACTCCGCCAACAGAAGTCCGGTGCGCCAGCCGGCAAGAGTACGCAGGCGTCCGCTTTGTGCACCAAGCGTTGAGGCGTACGATAGGTCAGACCAGTGTGCTTTACTGGTTTTGGAGGTGGGCGAGGCCCAACCCACCGCTTCCGTTTGCCACTACGGAGGTATCCTGGGAGGTAACGGCTCCGAAAGGGGGAACTAAAGGTCTGTGTGCACAGAGTCGGGTGTGTGAGTTGCACTGCATGACATAACATACCCACCATATAGTTGCATTTCATAATCATTCATAACAACCTTGACACCTAAAGTATAAGTGGAATGGGACGCTTATACATTAGGACCTGCAAAACGACCCCTTGGTCTATAAGCTTGTGTGGGCAAGTTTATAAATCAAAGGTTATTTTCAATATATAATAACCCCTGCTGTTTGATAACCGACACCCCAAGGTATAAGTGGTATGGGACACTTATACGATGGGAGCCTTGCAAAAGATCCCTTTGCTTATGTGTTCTCGCATAAGTGAAGGTTTAAATTCATGTAATTACTTTTCTTACTGCTAGACCTATTACAACAACTTATTAACTGCTCACCTAATACAACTTGCTAGATTAGTTTCCGCTGCCATATGTTTTCATGTTAAATCTCCACCTTCATGTCCTTCCCTTTCTTCCTCTCCGCTCGGTACCTAGGAGCCATGGGGGAAGGGGTAGGGGATGATAGGGCTTAGTCTTTATGACTAACGGTTTTCAAACCGCATCATTTAGGGGATCGTGGAGCCCAGCATGGAGGAGCAGCCCCAGAGATCGGTGCGCCTAGAGATGGGGCAGTCTAGCTCCGGAGTTCACACAGCCGGGACCGTGAGTCTCGATCCTTGAGTAGTTTACTGTTTCGCTTCCGCATGAGAGACTTGTAGTGAGGATATTTTGTACCGGGCATAAGCCCGTATTTATAGTACTCTGATGTTTCTGTGGACACTCCCTTCGTGGAGCTTACTTATTTATATATGTGGTTTTTGTTATTGTGGACTGTTTACTATTACTTCAATAATTGTGCTACTTTTTGTGATCGATTTGGCCGGCAGAATCGGCGCCTTGTGGTGATGACCCTTCAGGACGTGAAGGTGTCACCGCAAAGCGGCGGTTCTGGGCCTAAGACCCCGGTGGTTGAAAGAGAAAAAAAAAAGGGGGGTCTTACAAGTGGTATCAGAGCAAAACATCGATCAGAAGGAAGTGGCAGTCCACAAACCCTAGGTCACCCCCCCGCTCGAGTTTAGTTTGGGGACAAACTAAGCAGCGGAAGCAGTGGTGTGCCCATATGGGGATCACATATAATTTGTCCAACTTTATGTAGTATTTGAACGTTTTCTCAACGTGTGTTTTTGTTACGCAGCCTCCAGCACGGACTACGCCTCAGGGTGGAGTTCCACAGGCTCAGGATGTTGCACCACCCCCACCGGCCCCCACTCCTTTCCTTCAGTCAGACATGGGACAGACCCTGACTGCCATTCTGGAGGCCTTCAGGGCCCAGCAGGTTCCGGCCCCGCAGCCAAATCCGGGGGCCAACTGGCTAAGCATCTTCCGAGGACTGGCTCCCCCGTCCTATTTGGGGACAGAGTCGGCTGTTCGGACGGAAGAGTGGCTAGATATCATGTACGAGATGCTGACCGGGATTCGGTGTCCATGGGAGGAGAAGGTGGCTCTGGTTGTCTCCTGCCTGGAGTCCCATGCAAAGAGGTGGTGGAAGACGCTGTTGGACACGACATTTGCTGATAGGGAGGTTGCGGAGATCACTTGGGAGGAGTTCAGGGCCGCACTGCTGGAGCATTTCGTTCCGCAGTCGGCTAGGGATGATTTGGAGGAGCGGTTCTTACAGCTGAAGCAGGGTACTCGGACCGTGGTGGAGTACCATCGAGAGTTTGACCACCTGGCTCGATACGCAGATTCCTACCAGCTGGACGAGGCAGGGTATATCAGGAGGTTCTACAAGGGCCTACGTGAGGACTTGAGGGAGGCCCTCTTGTTTGTATCTGACGGGCCCATCTCCCGGATTTTGGAGATGGCCAAAAGGATTGAGGCAGATTGGCACACCACCCGGGGCCGGAAACGGCCAGCAGAGGATCAGGGACGAAGAGGAAGGAATGACCAGCGGCGAGGTGCTGTACCAGAGGGGAGGAGGACAGAGGACCAGCCTCGTCAGGACGTGAGGCCGGAGCCGAGGGAACAGGTGGTATTGGCCCCTCCACCCCTTCGGATGCAGGAGATGCCGAGACCCGGGGGAATGGCGTATCCCCCAGAGTGCTACTTTTGTCATCAGATTGGGCACATTCGGAGGAACTGCCCCATGAGGGGGGCACCACCTCCAGCACATCAAGGCGGCCCACCAGCTCAGCATTACGGAGGCCGAGGACGCGGCCGCGGTCGAGGATACCAGGGGGAAGATCGTAGACAGGGAAGAGAGCAGGTATATGCCTTGGACCTTGCAGAGCCGCGGAATCCGGAGCAGGTCATCGCAGGTATGCCGAAATGCTTCTTTGTTTTCATAGAATTTCCCCTTTAAGTTGTTAAAACTTTGAATCGCACTAGTTTGATAGCAAGGAAAGTAAAAACTCATTATAGAACCCTAAGATATCTAATCACCCCAGGTATAGTCTTCATCAGCGGCAAGCCTGCCCGCACGCTGTTCGATACTGGAGCTACTCACTCCTTTGTGTCGGAGTCGTTCGTGGAAGGACTGGAAGGTGTGGAGCGGTTCACAGGCTCGAGGATGAGGGTACGACTACCGGATGGATCTGAGCTCCTTACCACGGATCACTGCAATATGGAGGCAGAGATTGGTGGAAAAGCGTTCGAGGCTCCAGCGACGATTTTGAAGCTGACGGACTACGACCTGATCCTGGGCATGGTATGGCTGCACTGGAACTATGCCCAGATTGACTGCCAGGCAAAGAGGATCACCGTGAGACACGGGGACTCTTTCATTACCATTGAAGGTATAAGACCTGTCTCTCGCATACTCTTATCTTCGGTACAGGCCGTCAAGGCCCATCTGCAGGGAGAGGAGGTCTATCAGATTCTATTTGAGATGGCGGAGGTTAAGGAGTCGGTGACAGACATCCCGGTGGTGCGAGATTTCGCTGACATCTTTCCGGAGAAACTGCCAGGACTACCACCACACCGAGAGCAGGATTTTCAGATTCAGCTTGTGCCGGGGGCCAAGCCGGCGTCTAGGGCCCCTTATCGGATGGCCCCAAAGGAGTTGGCAGAGTTTCGGACTCAGTTGCAGGAATTAGTTGAGGCAGGTTTTGTTAGACCGAGTTCCTCGCCATGGGGAGCTCCGGTCCTGTTCGTGAAGAAGAAGGATGGGACACTCCGCCTGTGCATCGATTATCGAGCACTAAACAGGCTGACCGTCCGGAATACCTATCCGCTCCCACGGATAGACGAATTATTTGACCAACTGGAGGGGGCCCATTATTTTTCGAAGCTGGACTTGAGATCAGGATACTACCAGCTGCGGATCCAGGAGGAGGATATCCCGAAGACGGCCTTTAGTAGCAGATATGGCCTGTATGAGTTCACCGTGATGCCCTTTGGGCTCACGAATGCTCCGTCGGCGTTCATGAGTCTCATGAACCGGGTTTTCGAGGCTTACTTGGATGTGTTCGTCATAGTGTTCATAGACGACATCCTGATCTACTCTAGGACGGAGGAGGAGCACACTCGGCATCTGGCACTGACCTTGGAGAGGTTGCGGGAGCATCGCCTTTACGCCAAATTCAGCAAGTGTCAGTTCTGGTTGAAGGAGGTGGCCTTCCTAGGCCACATCATCAGCGGAGCCGGGTTATCAGTAGATCCAGCAAAGATTCGGGCAGTTCGCGATTGGCCGCAGCTGAGGACAGCCACTGATGTACGCAGTTTCTTGGGACTTGCCGGTTATTACCGGAAGTTCGTGGAGGGGTTCTCTCGGATTGCCCTCCCCCTCACATCTTTGACAAAGAAGGAGGCACCTTTTGTTTGGACCCCGCAGTGCCAGGCGGCTTTCCAGGAGCTGAAGGACCGACTCATCTCGGCCCCTATCCTGGCCCTTCCATCCGGAAGGGAGGGATTCCATGTGTATACCGACGCATCATACCAAGGGATGGGAGCGGTGCTGATGCAGAACGGACATGTCATAGCATATGCCTCCCGCCAGCTGAAGACCCATGAGAGGAACTACCCGGTGCACGACCTCGAGATGGGAGCGGTCGTTTTTGCTCTAAAGGTCTGGCGTCATTACCTTTATGGAGTCCACTGCGATATCTTCTCCGATCACAAGAACTTGAAATACGTGGACACTCAGAAGGAGCTGAATATCAGGCAGAGGCGTTGGGTGGAGTTCTTAGCAGATTATCAGTATGAGATGCACTACCACCCAGGGAAGGCAAACGTGGTGGCCGACGCGTTGAGCCGGAGAGCGGCCACTTCCGAAGCTGGGCCCCAGGTTATGTCTATGGAGCTGGTCCAGTCATTCAGAGACATGCAGATATCCCTAGTGTCCGAGGATGACCCAGATCTGTATAGGGAGTATCTGGCATCGATAGTGGCCATAGACGATATCCGGGATCGCATTCGGGACGGACAGAGGACAGATGCGTGGGCGGAGCCGATGTTCCGAGCTTTGGAGGAAGGTTCGACAGGAGATTATTCCCTGAGAGATGGTTTGCTCCACTTCAGAGGCAGAGTATATATACCTGCAGGAGGCCAGATCCGAGAGGATATTTTGACGGAGGCGCATTGCAGCCGGTACTCCGTGCACCCGGGGATCACAAAGATGACCGCTGATTTGAAGAGGACGATGTTTTGGCCGGGCATGAAGAAGGACATTACGTACTTCGTGACCCATTGCGAGGCGTGTCAGTTGGTGAAGGCGGAATGCAGGAACCCCGCAGGACTGTTGCAGCCACTCCCGGTGCCGGAGTGGAAGTTTGACGACGTAGCGATGGATTTTATACATGGTCTTCCCCGGTCTCGGACAGGGAACGACTCGATTTGGGTGATTGTCGATCGTTTGACGAAGGTGGCCCGCTTTATACCGATCAGGAAGGATGACTCGGTGGGAGTGCTGGTACGGAAGTTTGTGGAGCAGTATGTCCGATATCATGGCGTGCCCCGGACGATAGTGTCGGACCGCGATGGACGGTTTACATCCAGGGAGTGGCGGTCAGTGCAGGCATATTTGGGCACCCGGTTGACTTTTAGCACGGCCTTCCACCCTCAGACGGACGGGCAGACCGAGCGCACCAACCGGACCTTGGAGGACTTACTACGGCTGTGTATACTGGACCGAGGGGAGCCGTGGGAGAAGATGTTACCGTTGGTCGAGTTCTCCTACAATAATAACTACCAGTCCAGCATCAGGATGGCGCCTTATGAGGCCTTGTATGGAAGGAAATGTAGGACCCCGCTTTCTTGGGTTCAAGACGAGGATCCGAAGCTGTTGGGATCGGATTTTGTGGAAGATACAGAGGCCCAGGTGAGACTGATCAGAGATAGGATGCTGGAGGCGCAGAGCAGACAAGCCAAATACTATGACGCTCGGCATCGTCAGGTGGAGTTCCGGGTAGGAGATCGAGTGTTCTTGAAGATCCGGCCCATGCACGGAGTCTCACGGGTGCGCGGTCGGAGGAAGAAACTCAGCCCTAGGTACATGGGCCCTTACCGGATCCTGGAGCGGATCGGACCCTTAGCCTACAGGCTAGAGTTGCCACCAGAGCTGGCAGCTCTACACGACGTCTTCCATATCTCTTCGCTGAGAAGGGCTCTACTACGCCCGGAGCAGCGAATTTTGACCACAGAAGGGCCGGTAGCTTCAGACCGATCTGTTCACTTGGAGCCGGTTCGGATCGATGACAAAGGAGTGCGGATCTTGCGCCGCAAGAAGATTCCCTTAGTCAAGGTTTTGTGGAGAAATCACGGTCAGGAGGAGCACACCTGGGAACCGCAGGATCTGATGAGGCAAAGATACCCGGAGTTGTTCAGTCAGGTACATCTCACCACCTCTCGGTATACTATAAACTGCCTTCTTGTTTTGGAATGTTAAGACTAGACAAGGGAAATCTAGGACCTAGGTATGCACACTTAATCAGAATGGTAGGGGCTAATCTTTTGTTTATTGGGGAGATTGTCTTCGTTATCAAACGAACGATCGCCTGAACCCAATAGAAAGATCGAATGGGATGTTACAAGATTAATTCGTTCCGATAGAAATCCCCGTAGGCTCAACCTCAATTTCGGGGACGAAATTTTTGTTTTGTTTATTGGGATTTGTAACATCCCATTTCCGGCTAGACCCCTAGGAGTCAGATTTGTCGTGACGGAACCCTAGGAAGCCCAAAATTGGAAATAAAGCGACCAGTATTGCGGGTCACGGGTTGGTCACGCCCGTGACCGACCCGTCACGCCCGTGACTTGGGTGTGACTACTTCGACGATCGTCGATCTCCACGAGACGATCGTCGATCGTGCTGACGGGGCATGTCACGCCCGTGACCAAGGTGTCACGCCCGTGACTAGGGGCGTGACCCCATCGACGATCGTCGATCGCCGTGAGACGATCGTGGAGCTTGCGCCCCGGGCATGTCACGCCCGTGACATGACTGTCACGCCCGTGACCTAGGGCGTGACCCCATCGACGATCGTCGATCTCAATTCGACGATCGTCGACCTCGAAATCTGCTGTTCGGGCCTGTCACGCCCGTGACCCAAGATGTCACGCCCGTGACCATCCATCGACGATCGTCGATCTCAGTTCGACGATCGTCGAACCCAGAATGGGCTATCCGGGCCTGTCACGCCCGTGACCTATGTGTCACGCCCGTGACATTGGCCGAAACGACGGTTCAGGCCCGAAATAATTCTAACGCGCGTGGAAATAAATGCTGGCTTGGGAAGTTACACCAGGAGTAATTTCAGGCCGTTTTTCTCCTATAAATATTTAATAAATGAGGAAAAGGTGGTCCAATAGAAAACCGCCAGCTGGATACACCGGTTCAGTTTTCCACCGTTTCTTATCCCTTCACCGTAACCGAAACGTTAAGACATAATGGCGGTTACCATTTCATCTTCCCACTTTCTGAGTTATAAAAGCCCACTTAGGGAAAGAGGAGAGGTTTACACGCTCAAGCAAACGAAGCAGATCCTTGTTCTGGCTGTAAAGAGGAGTTCAGCAACGCCACCACCGCGCCATGGCACCTCGTCGCTCTTCTCGCCTCCAAACCGCGAACAAGGTCCTCCTCTGCTCCTTCTTTCCATGGGTAGATCGTAGGATTCTTAGAAAATAGGTTCGCGCTCAACGGAGCCGGATCCATCTCCCGTTTTCATGGAAAAACCATGAAAAAGGTATTTTGAGTTCGCCGGAAACCGCCACCTCCGGCGGCCAAACCACCGCCGACCGCTAGCCATCGCCTCAACGGAGGTGGTGGTGGTGGTGGCTGGCCAGGGAAGTGACCGGACGGCCGGCGACGGATCACGGATTGCTTACAGGAAAAATGGCTTCCTGGTTCTGGTTTTCGGGTTCATGTAGAAGATGAACAGTAAATCGTTTTATATTTATATTATGTAAATAATTTTATAAGGAAAAATATACTCGGTTTAGTATATTTTAAGGCTGCAAAATGAGGCACTTAGAGGCCGATTTAGGAAAAATGACCAGACACAAAAGTTGTAGCCCTCGGGGTCTACTTTAATTTAAAATTGATTTTATTCAATTTGGGTGAGTGGTTTGAACACAGCACTCATTTTGGTGGGATCAAGACCTAGGTTAACCAGAAATTAAAATGGTTGCCCACGGTTCATAACACGTCCAAAGGACTTGAAATTTGGACTGGAGGTCTATAATATGTATATCGAGAGGCTGTCCAAAAATGAGAATTTTTGGAGAACTTTTGTCTAAAGTTTTTGTAAAAATTTAATAAACAATATAAAATTAATTAGGAGATGAAATTAAGCCCAAACTCCCCCAAATTTTGGGTGGTGGTCCCTGGCATCAATATTAAGATCTGTACAAAATTTCAACTCGATTGGTCGAGTTTTGAATAGGGAAGTATCAAGTCCTAGATAGGTCTTGGCGAGGGGTACTTTGGGAAAAGTACGATTGGGGATGGAGTGGACAAATCTCCTCAAAAGAGGCTGATGTTGTTGGCCACTGATTTGTTGGGACTATGTCTACCCTCTTGGGTAACATGGTGTGGCTTAGGGTGGATTTTACCCTAAGAGATTAGCTCAACTCCAACGGGTGGGAGTTTGAGGTTTGTGAAGGACATAGGAGCAAAAGCTCTTGTATGCCCTTGAAATTTGGAGGAGAGGGGGATGATATGATGAAAACCCTCCGGTTGAAATAGTAATGGATTTGGAGATAGTTAGGTACCTCAAAAGTTGAGATGTAGGATTAGGATGGAAACGTAATTTAGTTATTTTAAGCACTAAAGCTAATCCAAAAATTGTGAAACTCGGGAGGAGGGGGTTTTAGGATGTTTTAGACTCATGGTAATTTTTCTGGAATTTTATGATTAATATATATTATACTTCATGTGTTAAAGGATTATTAGCCCAATTTGTTGTTTTAATTAATTTGAGGCTTTACATTAATTATAATCAGTTAAAATTCTGGATTTAGATCTTGACTTGTAAAACATTGATCCCTGAATTTTTATAGAATTTTATGTTGAGTAAATCTAGTACTTTATTCACAAATGATAGGAAGGGCTTTTATGTTTAAAAAATTATTATGGATCAAATGCTCGCTGGAAAATTATGAAACTTAGCCAGTGCAAATTTTAGGCCTTATTCATCATGTCATAAATTATCTAGAATTTTTGGAAGAATATTTTCTGTACTTGATTCATAAACTATAGAAATTAGAGATTATTCCCAAAATAGTTTTCATGTCATTTTGATGATAGAAAAATTGTGATACTGAGGATTTAGCCTTCTGAGATAACCTATTAATTATCATAAATTTGCTTGACATCTTGCATGAATAGTTAGGGTAGTTCATGTTCAAACCGGTAGTCCTTGGATTTTTGAGGAATTTAATTAAATGCCAAATAAATTAGGAAAATTTCCATTTTCTGGATTTAGGTTATTTATACCAAGATAAGTCTCCAGTAAATAGTTTAGGGCATTTGGATGAGTAATGGATCATTGCATAACCGGTTCGACATGTAGCCTAGGTCGGTCTGCATATAGCAGGTTGTGAGATGCAATAGGACACGATCTGAGAAAGTCTTTGAGGTTTAAACATTTTGTCTGGGTGAACAATTGTGGAAGAAATTACATTAGGAAGACATAAAGAGTAGTGAGTAGTGGTGATAGCTAGAGTTAAGAGGTGCTCGGGCTCGACGAAAGATCGTCTTCCCCGAGGAGTGGAAGGTTTAAAAATCACCCTAGGATAGTCTATCGTAATATGAGAAGGGAATCGGGCTAAGGGAAAACAACCAATAACAATAAGTGCCTTGCGAAAGGGAACTTCGGGCCGTAATGCACCGTCTTGGTTCCTAGTGCCCCTTGAGAGCCCTTCACGGGGTATACCGGGGGCAGTCCTGGGCTAACGTAAACTGTAATAACAAACCGACAAGAGTAACTTAGTAACTAGGGCTGCACTCTTCACAACACTGTTGGCACGGGAAGGTTGATGAGAGCTTCGGCTCGGTTGATTTGGAAACGGACGGGATGGTCCGGGGAGCTTCGGCTCGGTTGTTCTGGAGACGGACGGGATGGTCCGGGGAGCTTCGGCTCGGTCGGTTGGAGACGGACGTTTGGTCCGGGGAGCTTCGGCTCGGTTCTGTGTGCTTACGATTTAACTTGCATGTGCATAAAATAGGAAAAGTTAAGGTGGTGGGTCTTTCGATATCGGGGAGTTCGATTGCACCGACACCGATATCGTTGACTCGGCGGGGTGATTAGCACTCCGCCAACAGAAGTCCGGTGCGCCAGCCGGCAAGAGTACGCAGGCGTCCGCTTTGTGCACCAAGCGTTGAGGCGTACGATAGGTCAGACCAGTGTGCTTTACTGGTTTTGGAGGTGGGCGAGGCCCAACCCACCGCTTCCGTTTGCCACTACGGAGGTATCCTGGGAGGTAACGGCTCCGAAAGGGGGAACTAAAGGTCTGTGTGCACAGAGTCGGGTGTGTGAGTTGCACTGCATGACATAACATACCCACCATATAGTTGCATTTCATAATCATTCATAACAACCTTGACACCTAAAGTATAAGTGGAATGGGACGCTTATACATTAGGACCTGCAAAACGACCCCTTGGTCTATAAGCTTGTGTGGGCAAGTTTATAAATCAAAGGTTATTTTCAATATATAATAACCCCTGCTGTTTGATAACCGACACCCCAAGGTATAAGTGGTATGGGACACTTATACGATGGGAGCCTTGCAAAAGATCCCTTTGCTTATGTGTTCTCGCATAAGTGAAGGTTTAAATTCATGTAATTACTTTTCTTACTGCTAGACCTATTACAACAACTTATTAACTGCTCACCTAATACAACTTGCTAGATTAGTTTCCGCTGCCATATGTTTTCATGTTAAATCTCCACCTTCATGTCCTTCCCTTTCTTCCTCTCCGCTCGGTACCTAGGAGCCATGGGGGAAGGGGTAGGGGATGATAGGGCTTAGTCTTTATGACTAACGGTTTTCGAACCGCATCATTTAGGGGATCGTGGAGCCCAGCATGGAGGAGCAGCCCCAGAGATCGGTGCGCCTAGAGATGGGGCAGTCTAGCTCCGGAGTTCACACAGCCGGGACCGTGAGTCTCGATCCTTGAGTAGTTTACTGTTTCGCTTCCGCATGAGAGACTTGTAGTGAGGATATTTTGTACCGGGCATAAGCCCGTATTTATAGTACTCTGATGTTTCTGTGGACACTCCCTTCGTGGAGCTTACTTATTTATATATGTGGTTTTTGTTATTGTGGACTGTTTACTATTACTTCAATAATTGTGCTACTTTTTGTGATCGATTTGGCCAGCAGAATCGGCGCCTTGTGGTGATGACCCTTCAGGACGTGAAGGTGTCACCGCAAAGCGGCGGTTCTGGGCCTAAGACCCCGGTGGTTGAAAGAGAAAAAAAAAAAGGGGGGTCTTACAAAGGGTTTCTTCTATAGTGTGAGGATTGGATTTCAATCCGTTTGGTGAAGTGACCGAGTCATCCCTTATTGGGAGATAGGTCGAAGGGGGGAGAGTGGACGTACCCAAATCGGGGAACCACTATAATTGCTTGTGTGTTTCTGGGTTGTGGTTGTTTTTGTTTTTGTTTTCTTGGGCAGTTTAAATATTAATTCCGCAAAAGACTGCAAACCACCTATTCCCCGCCATAGGTGAAAATAGTTGACACTAGATAAACTTTCAAGTGGTATTAGAGGGAGGTTGCTCGTCAATAAGGTTAACACCTTGAGTAAGTTCCCGCATCTAGTGTCAAGATGAAAGAAGATCTCTGAAATGGAAGGACTCAAGTATTCAGGGAAGATCCCAGTGTGCACCAATTTGAACTTTCCTATCTGGAAGGAAATGATCAGGTACTACAAGGAAGCAGTCGACCCACGACTCTTCATGATAGTGGAGGAGGGACATTATTTCCCCACTAAGGCCTCCATCATTTATCTTACCAAGAAAGTGCCCAAGAAACTTTCTGAAATGGATAAGGATGAGATGGTGCTTGTCGGACTTGACAAGAAAGCTCAGAATATTCTGGTAAGCGCCGTCGATGATTCCATGATACAGGTTTTCCACAACTGCAGGACTGCCAAGGACAATTGGCACTGCTTGATCATCTTGATGGAAGGAACTGATGAAGTAAGGGATGATCGAAGATCCCTTCTGAACTAGAAGTACGAGGCCTTCAGGCAAGGTCCCAAGGAAGAAATCGGAGTAAAATTCGAGAACTTCCTAAAGATCGTCAATGCCCTGAAGGGCTATGACAGAGTGTTCACCGACGGTGAACTAAATGACAAGTTCCTTAGATCCCTTACTAAGGAATGGGACACCAAGATCTGCGCCATCAGAGAATTTGGCAGGCTGGCAAAAATTGATCCCCAGATTCTGTTTGGGAAACTTCTGTCCTATGAGCTTTAGTTGAACACCAGAAAAGCTGAAGAAGACTGTGGCCCTAAAAGCCAATCACTCAAGGAAAGGCAAGGGCGCGGCCTCATCCCGCTCTCGAAAAATGGATGAGGAAGAAGAATCTAAGCCATGCTCTTCCGGCTCAGAGCTATCTATAGAAGACTTCTCCCTCATCACTCGGGAGTTCAAGAAGTTCCTCAAGTTGAGGAATCAAAGAAAGAGAGACAGCTCCTCCTCTAGACATCAGAAGAAGAATTATTCTTCAGACAGGTATGAATCCAAACAGAACAAACATCGCTCTAATGACATTATTTGCTTTTGATGCAATAAGCCAGGTCACGTCATCGCTGAATGCCACCAAGGAAAGAGAGATAAGGGGAAGGGAGAGGAGCACAAGTCCTCTAGAGATAAGAAGAGGGAAAGGAGCTATATAGCCAAAAAGCCAAAGACACTGAGTGAGTATGATTCCTCAGACTCCAGTGATGATGAGGAAGCCTACTTCGGGCTAGTGGGTCGCTCTGACTCAGAAGGAGACTGCCCCCATTCATTGTGAAGGTAAACGATCATACCCCCCTCTCTAACTCTGACTATAAGTCTCCTGATGATGATCTCGAGGACAGCCCATCTACCCGTGAAGCTGAGTTCCTCAAAAAGTATAAGCTTCTGCTCAATACCTTTGAGGAATGCCGCAAGAGGTTGAGGGCTTAGAAAAAGGAAGTCAAATTCCTTAAGGCTGAGGGTGTGTCTCTAAGAGAAGAGATCACCAGCTTGATCTCTCTCCGACAGGAACACCAGGGCCTGACTTCTGAGCACTCAGAGTCTCTAAGGCTCCTTGACCTAAAACAGGAAGAAATCTACAAGTTTGAAGAACAACTTGTGGTAGAAAGGAAGATTGCCAAAAGCTTTTCTATGCCAAAGACTGTTCTTCCACTGGTTGATACCTTCTCTGCTCAGGCTAAGGGGGCTGGCATGGGGCATGTGGGTGTGCCTGGTAAATTATCCAGGAGAAACAAAAAGCAGAGGAAAAATAAGGCTACTAAGAAGGCCTCTGCTGCAGAAAAGGGAAAGGCCCCACTCAGCCCTGTTGTATTCAAGAATCCTAGCTTTCCCTGCAATGAACAGGACTTTGAGTCAACCTATGGCCACTTCTTCTGGCCCTCGGTTGAAAAGCCCAAGAGCCGGTATGATAGTTGGGCCTTCCCCCATAACTACAGTGAGAGTGTCTTCAAGGCACGTTATGAGGAAATCCAAGTGGAGGATTATGGCCACTTCTCTAGCGGCCATAATAGGAAGCAGGCACCAAAAGCCAAGCTTGTTATACTGAAGGAATAGGAGGTGAAGAAAGAATGTGACTTCTGTCATCATGATGCCTCCACCTCTAGATCCAAGGCCCCGGCTGGACCCACCGCTCCAAGGGTGAAGCAGGAGCCTAGGAAAAGGTACAACAGATTTGATTGTTGGTGCTGTGGTAAAGTTCGTCACTTTGTCATGGATTGCTGGTTTAATCCAAGATTCAACGAGATTCCTCATGTTAGTAATGCGAGTCCGACCACTTGTAGGGTTAACCACCCGAGGGGGAGTATGCTAACAAGGAATCTAGGACCAAAGTTCGATTGGGTTCCTAAGGGAAACTGATTCTGTTTTGCAGGTATGTCCAAAGGCCACCAAAATGCCTATCTGGTACTTGGACAGTGGATGTTCTCGGCATATGACTGGGATAAGAAGCCTGCTGCGTGATTACTCTCCAGTCAAAAATGGACCCAAAGTCATATTTAGAGGATCAGATCGAGGAGTCACCAGAGGTTACTGTATGATTTTCAACGGTATAATCTCTATCACCGACGTGGCCTATGTTGAAGGGTTAAATCATAACCTGATCAGTGTAAGTCAGTTGTGTGATAAAGGTTATGACGTTAAGTTCTACAAGGATAAGTTCTTGATAATATCGTGTGCCTCTTCGGAGACGGTATTAACTGGCATTAGGAGCAGAAATATATTTTCTTTAGATTTTCTTAGCATAGATTCTTCTACCCCCGTGTGCCTAGTATAAAAAAGTAGTGCATCTCTTTGTGAACAATGGCAAAATAAATTAGAACATATTAATTTTAAGACAATTAATATGTTGTTTTATAAGAACTTATTAGGGATGCCCCTACTATTAAGTGCATCAAAGATAGCCCTTGTTCTACATGTCAGAAGGTCAAACCGACTTGGGCTACCTTTAAGGGCATTGCCGACAAAGACTCCTCCAGATGTCTTTATCTTCTACATATGGACTTGTTCGGTCCAGTGCAAGTTCATAGCTTAGGAGGCAAATCATATATGTTAGTGATTGTTGATGACCACTCTCAGTTTACGTGGGTGTTCTTTTTGAAATGAAAGTCAGATATATTTGATATCTTCACAAGTTTTGTCAAGCAGATTCAGAACGAACTTAACTGCTCAGTGGTCAAAATCAGAAGTGACCATTGAACAGAGTTCGAGTCTGGTGCTATGAAAAGAATTTTATGAAGAACTTGGTATCTTTCATGAGTTTTCCTCCCCACGTACTCCGCAACATAACGGAGTTGCGGAAAGGAGAAATAGAACGCTCATTGAAGCATGTACGACAATGTTGAATGACGCCTCTCTTCCAGAGTACTTCTGGGCAGAGGCTGTCAACACGGCTTGTCATGTGCAGAACCGAGCATTGATCAACAAGAATCATCCCAAGATGCCTTATGAGCTATTGAAAGGCAGGAAACCGTCCATGTCCTATTTGAAGATTTTTGGCTGCAGATGCTATGTACTCAATAATGGGAAGTACCCACGTACTAAATTCGGAGAAAAATGCTTCGAAGGAATCTTCATGGGCTATAGCAGCCATAGTCGGGCATATAGGGTCTTCAATAAGAAATCCCTAGTGGTAGAGGAGTCCATTAATGTTGTTTTTGATGAAGGAAGCTTGCTTCACAGCAATTCTTCCAGTGGCATTCTTGAAGATGCAGGTGCAAGACTTGAACAGCTATGTCTCGATGAGACCGCTAAAGATGTAACTCCCAAGTACGTCAAGGTCTCCACATCAATGCCAACTGGAGAAGTTGAAGATCAGGATGGAGAAAATCTCCTAGAAGAAGGAGAAGCCCGAGAAGACTTTAGAGCTCCACATGTCAGACTCCTAGAGCTCCGACACGTGAGGGATCATCCTAGAGATTAGATCATAGGAGATCCTCGTGACGGTATCAGAACTCGGAGAGGTATAATTAACAAGATTTTGCACCTTAGTTTCCTGTAAAAGGTTGAGCCAAAGAAGTTTGACGAAGCGAACAAAGATGCAACATGGATATTGGCCATGCAAGATGAACTTCATCAATTCGAACGATGCAACGTCTGAACGCTTATTCCTAGACCAAAGAACTAGAATGTGATTGGCACCATGTGGATTTTCAGAAACAAAATGGATGAACACGGTGTCATCATAAAGAACAAGGCTAGGCTGGTTGCTCAAGGTTACAGACAGGAGGAGGGGATTGACTTCGACAAGACCTTTGCACCAGTTGCAAGGCTCGACGCGATCAGATTATTCCTGGAGTATGCTTCGCACAAAGGATTCACTGTCTATCAGATGGATGTGAAATCTGCATTCCTCAATGGAAAATGGAAAGAGGAAGTATATGTCGCGCAACCCCCAGGTTTTGTTAATCCTACATCCCCTAATCATGTTTATTTTCTTAATAAAGCGTTATATGGCTTGAAACAAGCTCCTCGAGCTTGGTATGAGACTCTGTCTAGTTTTCTTCTTGAGAACAAGTTCTCGAGAGGAAAAATAGATAAGATATAGTTTCTTAGGGAAGTCAAAGACAAGATCTTGCTGGTGCAAATCTATGTCGATGACATAATTTTCGGATCAACGGACAACAATCTTTGCAAAAAGTTTTCTAAACTTATGCAAAGAAAGTTTGAAATGAGCAGCATGGGAGAGCTAAAGTATTTCTTGGGACTTCAAGTGAAACAGTCTGAGGATGGAATTTCATCTCTCAGACAAAGTTCACAAATGAACTCCTCAAGAAATTCGGAATGGAGAATGCAACCTCCATGAAGACTCCAATGGGATCCACTGTGTCTCTGGACAAGGATTAGAAAGGGAAACCTTTTGATGAAACCAAATACAGAAGCATAATTTGATCCTTGCTCTACCTTACTACTAGTAGACCGGATATTATGTTTTCCACATACGTATGTGCCATATATCAGGTGAACACTAAGGAATCTCATTATGTCGCTGCAAAGCAAATTCTTAGATACCTTAAAGGTATACCAAATCTTGGCTCGTGGTACACAAGAAACAATGATGTCGAGTTGATAGGCTTTTCAGATGCTGACTTTGCAGGAAGCAGGGATGATAGGAAAAGCACTTCCGAGACCTGCCAATTCCTCGGAAGAAGACTTATTTCTTGGAACAGTAAGAAGAAGAATTGTGTCGTAACCTCCACGGCTAAATCTTAGTACATCTCAGCAGGCAGCTGTTGCGCACAACTTTTATGGATCAGAAATAAGCTCAAAGATTATAACTTGCAGTTTAGAGAAGTTCCAATGTATTGCGACTCCTCGAGCGCAATAGAAATTGCGAACAATCCTGTGTCGCACAGCAGAACGAAGCATATTGAAGTGCACTATCACTTCATTCGGGAGCATGTGGAAAACAAAGATATATATCTCTGCTATGTCCACACGGATAAGCAGGTTGCAGATATCATCACAAAGCCCCTAGACGAGGCCAAGTTCAGTCTCTTCAAAATTGAACTCGGTATGCTGAACTATGAAGAGTGAAGACTATAAGGCTCAAGGCTCTTGGATCAAGGGGGAGCATTAGCAAGGAACTCAAGCTCGAGCATGGATGCAAGATCTGAGGGGGAGCATGTGGCTCCAAGTGAAGTCCCATATTTGCAAAAGCCGAAAAGGGGGAGATTACCCTCTCGGCTAAGGCTACGGTGGCTGTCAACGTTAAGTATGCTCTCAGGAAAATGGTAATGAATATCACTCTCAACTGAATAATTAGGTTATGATTTTAATTCCCATATGTTTTATTAACCTTAGCTTGTAGGGTTTAGTCTTCTTCAAATAGGGGGAGATTGTTGGGTATTGTATCCACAATGTTCCTGATTTTAAGAAGTCCCTGAACAAGCTAAGTTGAATAGATAATGTATTTGATGATTTTCTTCAAGTTGTGCTTGCAGTTATTCCACGCTAAGTACACACCAATGTCATGGTGCAGTGGGTCAATATACACGGGTCTGCACAACGTAATCCCTCATTGAGCAGATCAGTGTGTTGGCTCACGTGTATTCTCTCTATTGGAGTGTACTTATTTTCAAGTACAGGGTTGAGATTGATCGAGAGCTGAAGAGGAGCAAGGATGGGTCAAAGACCAACTCATGGGAAGAAAGACGAAGATTCGTCTAAGTTAAATTCGACGGGAATCACTAAGTGATTCTCGCCGATTCGACGGGAATCACTAGTGATTCTCTCCGAATCGTCGAGAATCACTCGCCGATTCCCGCCGACTGCATCCATCTGACTCAACTCCTTCAAGAATTCTGCTAAGTCAGAATCGTCGAGAATCAATAAGTGATTCTCGCTGAATCGTCGAGAATGACTCTGCATTCTCGCCGATTTGTCGAGAATGGTTTTGATTCTCGCCGATTCACTCCGGATGGCAAGCTTTTCAGCTAAAATTCTACCAAGGATAATTCGACGGGAATCAAAAGTGATTCTCGCCGATTCGTCGAGAATCACCAATGATTCCACCGAATTTGCCTTAGGCGATTTCTCCCTGCTCGCTGGACCGAATAAAGATTTCAGGCACTGTTTGGACCGGGCTTAGGGTTTCTCCTTGTGGGGCCGACAACGGTCATTTAGGGTTGGTCTTCAGTATAAATACTCGCATTTCTAAAACTCCAACAGTAATCCTTCACGAGAAAAAGAACAAGCCACCGAGCGTAACCTAGCCGATCGCGGAACGTCTTCCACCGCCATCGCCGCTCGCAAAGTTATCGCCGCTGCAGGTCTTAGGTTCTCCTTGTTCTCCCTGCGATAAAATCGAGGCTAAGCTTAGTGTCTCACGTTTTATCTTGAGATCCTTTGTCTCTTGATTTGTTGAGCGGGAATATTTCTCCCCTCCGAATCGATTGAGACGATCGATCCAAGTAAGATCGTTGGTAGACCTTGCTAGCTTCATCAAGAAGTTTGGATCTACAAAGCATCGCCGCCGCAATCCTTTGCCGCCGCCGATCTCAGGAAGATCCTCTCCAAGAGAGTGCTCCGATTGTGGACTCTTCGTCTTCATCAAGAAAGCTTCATTGAACGAAGAGGGACATCAGGTTCTCCAAACGTAGTTTGTATTTCTTGTACATTTTATTTTAACTTTGTTGTAAAGGAACTTTGATTCCTCGTTGTAAGGGTTGGGTGCAAACCGTGGTGGAGGAGTAGTGACTCCTTCAGGTGGAAGAGTTTCTTCCATAGTGAGAGGATTGGATTTCAATCCTGTTGGTGAAGTGACCGAGTCATCCCTTGTTTGTAGATAGGTCGAAGGGGGAGAGTGGATGTACCCAAATCGGGGAACCACCATAACTGCTTGTGTGTTTCTGTGTTGTGGTTGTTTTTGTTTTTGTTTTCTTGTGCAGGTTAATTATTAATTCCGCAAAAGAATCTAAATCACTTATTCCCCCCCCCATAGGTGAAGATAGTTGACACTAGATAAACTTTAAACCAGCCTTGTCAGGAAGTGAGGCAGGACCTGACGGAGCAGGTGATATTGGCCCCTCAACCTCTTCGGATGCAGGAGATGTCGAGACCCGGGGGTATGGCATATCCACCACCAGAGTGCTTCTATTGTCATCAGATTGGGCACCTCCGGAGAAACTATACCATGAGGGGGGCACCACCTCCAACACCACTGGGTGGCCCACCTGATCAGTATTTCGGAGGCCGAGGTCGTGGCCGAGGACATGGATACATGGGGGGAGATCATAGACAAGAAAGGGAGCAGGTGTATGCTTTGGACCTTGCGCAGCCGCGGAACCAAGAGCAGGTCATAGTAGGTACGCCGACATGTTTAATTGTTTAAAAAGAATTCTCCTTTTTCTCAGTTGACAAATTTTGTAGAACTGCACTAGATTGAATAAATAGGAAAGAAAACTCGTTATAAAATCATAAGACATTTAACCACACCACGTATAGTCTTCATCAGCGGCAAGCCTGCCCGCACGCTTTTCATTATCGGAGCTTCTCACTCCTTTATGTTGGAGATATTCATAGAAGTATTGGAAAATGTGGTCCGATTAACGAGCTCGGTGATGAGGGTGCGACTACCCGATTTATCTTAACTCCTTACCTCGGACCACTGTAACATGGAGATAGAAATCGGTGGAAAGGCGTTTGAGGCTTCGGCGATGCTTTTGAAGTTGACGGAATACGACTTGATCCTGGGCATGGTATGACTGAAATGGAACCATGCCCAGATTGATTGCCAAGCGAAGAGGATCACCGCGAGGCACGGGGAATCTTTCATTGTCATTGAAGGTATATGACATGCCTATCGTATACTCTTATCTTTTGTACAGGCCGTTAAGGCCCATCTGCAGGGAGAGGAGGTTTATCAGATTCTATTTGAGATGGAGGAAGTCAAGGAGCCTGTGACAGACATCTAAGTGGTGCTAGATTTCGCTTACATCTTTCTAGAGAAACTGTCAGGACTACCTCCGCACCAAGAGCAAGACATCCAGATATAGCTTGTACTAGGGGCCAAGCCAGAATCTAGGGCCCCTTACCGGATGGCCCCGAAAGAGTTGACAGAGTTCTGAAGCCAGTTGCAGGAACTAGTAGAGGCAGGTTTTTCCGGCCAAGCTCTTTACTGTGGGGAGACCTGGTGCTATTTGTCAAGAAAAAGGATGGAAGTCTCTGCTTGTGTATTGATTATCGAGCTTTGAACAGACTGACGGTCCGGAATACATACCCGCTGCCACGGATTGACGAGTTGTTTGATCAACTAGAGGGAGCGCATTCTTCTCGAAACATGACTTGAGGTCAGGTTATTACCAGCTACGGATTCGAGAGGAAGACATTCCAAAGACTGCCTTCAGTAGTAGATACGGACTATTTGTGTTTACAGAGATGCCCTTCAGGCTAACAAATGCGCCATTAGCATTTACAAGCCTCATGAACAGGGTATTCGAGGAGTATTTGGATGTATTCATCATCGTATTTATTGACGACATCCTCATCTACTCAAGGACGGAGGAGGAGCACACAAGATACCTGACGTTGACTCTAGAGAGGCTACGGGAGCACCAGCTATACGCGAAGTTCAGCAAATGTCAGTTTTGGTTAAAGGAGGTGGCCTTCTTAGGTCATATTATCAACGGTGCTGGGTTGGCAGTAGACCCGGCCAAGATTCGGGCAGTTCAGAATTGGCCACCGTTGAAGACAGCCACGGATGTACGGAGCTTCCTGGGACTTGCCGGATATTATCGGAAATTTGTCGAAGGATTTTCCCGGATTGCACTCCCTCTTACATCCCTGACAAAGAAGGAATCCCCTTTTGCTTTGATGCCACAGTACGAGGCGGCCTTTGTTGAGTTGAAAGGTCGGCTTACCTCAGCTCCCATTCTCGCTCTTCCGTAAGGAAGGGAGGGATTCTAGGTGTACACAGACGCCTCCTATAAAGGGATTGGTGCTATTATGATGTAGAATGGGCACGTAATAGCCTACGCCTCCCGATAGCTGAAGATACATGAGAAGAACTATCTGATGCATGATCTGGAGATGGGTGCAGTGATCTTTGCTCTGAAGATTTGGCGACACTACCTCTATGGGGTTCACTGTGACATCTTCTCATGCATAAGAATTTGAAATATGTGGACACACAGAAGGAACTCAACATTAAACATAGACGTTGGGTGGAGTTCCTGTCGGATTTCCAGTACACCATGAACTACCACCCCGGGAAGGCGAACGTGGTGGCAGATGCTCTGAGACGGAGAGGAGATACCTCAGGGAAGGGACCACATCTGATGTCCATGGAGCTGGTCCAGTCTTTCAGAGATATACACATATCCCTTATGTCTGAGAATGATACAGAGCTATATATGGAGTATCTAGCATCGATGGTGGCCATAGATGATATTCAGGACGGCATCCGGGACGGACAAAGGACAGATGCATGGGCAGAGCCGATATTCCAAGCCTTAGAGGAGCGTTCAACAGAAGATTATTCACTGAGAGATGGATTACTATATTTTAGAGGCAGGGTCTATATACCTGCAAGAGGCCAGATTCGGGAGGACATCATGGCGGAGGCACATTGTAGCAGATATTCTATACACCCGGGGATCACCAAGATGACGACAGACTTTAAGAAGACGATGTTTTGGAAGGGATGAAGGACATTACATACTTCATGACTCATTACGAGGCATGCCAGCTGGTGAAGGCGGAGTGCAGGAACCCCGCAGGATTGCTACATCCACTTCAGGTGCCAGGGTGGAAATTTGAGGACATCGCGATGGATTTCATTCTTGGCCTCCCTCGATCACGGACAGGAAACGATTCGATTTTGGTCATCGTCGATCGGTTGATGAAGGTGGCCAATTCATTCTGATCTGTAAGGATGACTCTGTGAGGGTACTAGTACAAAGATTTGTTGAGCAGTTCGTTCGATATCATGGGGTGCCCAAGATGATCGTGTCGGATCGGGATGGCCGGTTCACATCCAGGGAGTGGAGATCCGTGCAGGCTTACTTAGACACGCGATTGACCTTCAATACTGCATTCCATCCCCATACAGATGGGCAGACGGAACGCACCAATCAGACGCTGGAAGATCTTTTGAGTCTATGCATTTTGGACCGCGGGGAACCGTGGGAGAAGCTCTTACCCCTGGTCGAGTTCTCCTATAAAAACAACTACCAGTCCAGCATCAGGATGGATCCTTACGAAGCCTTGTATGGAAGGAAATGTAGGGCCTCGCTTTCTTGTATTCAGGATGAGGATACAAAGGCGTTGGGATCGGATTTTAGTTAAGACACCGAGGCTCAGGTGAGACTGATCAGAGAAAGGATGTTAGAGGCGCAGAGCAGACAGGCTATGTACTATGATGCCCGACATCGTCAGGTGGAGTTTCAGGTGGGGGACCGAGTGTTTTTGAAGATCCAGCCCATGCATGGAGTTTCACGAGTGCACGATCAGAGGAATAAGCTCAGCCCTAGGTATATGGGCCCTTACAGGATCTTGGAGCGGATCGGGGCCCTAGCCTATAGGCTGGAGTTGCCACCAGAGCTGGCAGCTTTGCACGATGTCTTCCACATTTCTTCGCTGAGGAGGGCTCTACTATGCTCGGAGAAGTAGATTTTGACAACTAAAGGGCTGGTATCTTCAGAACGGTCTGTTCACTTGGAGCCGGTTCAGATCGATGACAAAGGAGTACGGATCTTGCGCTGCAAGAATATCTCCTTAGTAAAGGTTCTGTGGAGGAACCACGGTCAGGAAGAGCACACCTGGGAACCGCATGACCTGATGAGGCAAAAATACCAGGAGTTGTTCAGTCAGGTATACCTCACCACCTCTCGGTATACTATAAACTACCTTCTTGTATTGAACCGGTAGGACTAGATTAGGGAAATTGAGAACCTTGGCATGCGCACTCAGTCAAGAAAGTAGGGGCTAATCTTTTGTTTATTGGGGAATTGCCTTCGTTTATTAAACAAGTAGTCGCTTTGACTCAATAGGAAAAACCATATGGGATGTTACAAGTTTATTTTATTCCTATAGAAATCCCCGTAGGCTTAACCTCAATTTCGGGGACGAAATTTTGGTTTTGTTTATTGGGATTTGTAACATCCCATTTCCGGCTAGACCCCTAGGAGTCATTCTGCCGTGACAAAACCCCCGTAAACCCCTGGAATTGACAGTAACCAATCTAAAAAAGGTTCAGGCATGACGGCTAGACGAAGACGCAATACTCCAAAGTCCGTCGACTGAAATCCTGAGTCACAGGTTGGTCACGCCCGTGACCGGCCTGCCACACCCATGAATACCTTCGATGGTCAACAAAATCTGGAAGCTAATCAATGAGCTCAAAACTAATGTCACGGGTTGGTCACGCCCGTGACAAGCCCGTCACGCTCGTGACCTAGGGCGTGACGCCCCTACCGACCGTCGACCTCAGATCGACGAACGTCGACCGAAGAACACCTGTCATGCCCGTGAAAAACGTATCACTCCCGTGACAAACGTTTCACGCCCGTGACATCGGGGTGACCCGTGAACCGACGCAGAAAAATCGGTCGTCGACTTGAGAACGACGAATAGACTAGTGTCACGCCCGTGACCTACATATCATGCCCGTGACAAAGGCCGAAAAGTCAGCCAGGCTTTAAATTACTTTAACACATGCTATAATTAACTCTGATTATGGAAAGTTACACTAGGAGTATTTATGGGCTGTTTCTTTCTCTAATTACTTAATAAAATGAGGAAGTGTTTGTCCAATAGTAAATAGCCACCTAGACACATCTTTTCATCTTCCACCTTTTCCTCTCCCTCCACCATAACCAAAATATTATTAAGAGGAGAGCCTTCATGACCATAAATGCTTTACTCTTTCCCCTCCCCACTTGGTGATCTATAAAATCCCCCTTAGAGAAAGATGAGAAGTTTTGTAACACCCCTATCCATCACATAGCATATAGATGTAGGTCCGGCCAGGGCCCGATGCCATATACTACGGACAGACCAGTTGGTTACGCATTAAAACCATTCAACCAATCACAACGTCCTATACAGCACCTAGCGGAAGCAATTTTTAAGTTGCACAGTTAAAACCTTGCTATCATGAATGTCCACTGAACCAAAACATAGGAATGTTGAATACACACAATGACTGGACTTAAGGCCTTACAAGAGTTTGCTTAAATTAAAAGTGTCTTCCAAACCTCGGGACGCAGGCTGGTCATACATGAGTACAAAAATGAAAACAATCGACAATTGGCCTTCGAGGGCCGGCACAGCAACTTGGGCTTTAGCCCGCTATTTACCGCTCGGCTCCGCAGCACCTGCAAGCAATAATCCACCGAACGGTGGAAAACAAAGGCAACGGTCAGCTATGCTGACCAAATTATAACGATTCCGCCCCCAAACTGGGGCGGCAAAGCTTCTTCCCTGCACTTGTTAGCAAAACAAGCAACATAGCAATATAAGCATCACATCACAGGTTCACGCTCACACGGCCGTACACCCCGTGCTCTTAGGGCACTTACTCGGCGGGCCATTCAAAACCCTGTCCGGTCCTTGACTCCGCCACCACCCCCAGGGTGGCAACCTCGTGAGCATTTAGTCCTTTCGGCCGTAGCCTAGACTCGATCTCCAAACCTCGGTAAGTCCCACATAAAACTTTAGGTCGCTTTAACCGAGCAGATGGAGCGGGTAGGGGTCCACCAGCCCGTTGCTCACCCCACCGTTGCCATTTGGCCTTTGACGCGGGCTAAGCTTCCCAAGTCCCAAATATCGTTCAAACACGGTACATAGCCCCGCTATGTACCCGGTTGGCTCCCAGGCCACCGACATGACATAAATGCATTTCTGTCCAGATTTCCTTGTACACCTCGGGGTAAATCCCTAAGATTCCCTGATGCATTCTACCGCATAGCAACCCGAAAAAAATCATAATGCTCGGAGTCTTCTCCAGCTAAATATGCACAGCAAATCATCACCGATCAAGACCAACACGTCCGGGTAGGATTCACACATCATGCTTATGTCCGTACTATGATTCCGGACTCTAACAAGGGGGACTTTAAATATCTACCCCAAGGAATACCACAATCTCGTCGCACACTCGCGGGAGAGGGGTTTTCCCATGCAAAGGAAGAAGAGCTTCACATGCTCAAGAAGAGAATCGTTACCCTTGGGCTTTTTCTCGGCGCCATGACGATCTAGCTGGATGGAAAGCACTGTATTGGCCTTGCCTTCGCGGATCCGGACTCGAATCGTGATTTGGAGCTCCGAAGCTCTGCTGGTGACCAGATCTTGGCCTTCTTCCTCCTTCTTGCTCTCCCTTCTCTCTAGATCTTAGAGAGATAAAGCCCAAGTGAAATGAGGGCTTCTAAACCCTATTTTCGGGTTTGAAACGCGAGCACCAACTCCCCACCGTTCGATCCCATCAAGAGAAATCGATCGGCCACGATCAGGGCCAAAAAATACAAAATCTGGGCCGAACACGGCCTTCGACACGCCCGTGTCCAGGGCCGTGTCGCCCATTTTCTGTCTCGCACGGCACCCCGACCAGTACACGGCCTGTGACACGGCCTTCGACACGCCTGTATCATATATGACACGCCCGTGTCAAGGCCCATGGCACGCCCCGTATGCAACACAGAAACCTCCTGAGAATGACACGGCCGGTGACACGGCCTATGATACGCCCGTGTCATATGTGACACACCCGTGTGTGTGCCCGTGTCACGGCCCGTGTGTCTAACTCAGAAATCTCCCGAGCGTGACACGCCCTTGGACATGCTCGTGTCCCAGGCCGTTTGCCTCCACTCGACGATCGCCGATAGCCACAATGTTGACCATGCGACCCGCGACCGAACATGCCTGTGACACACCCGTGTATTGCCCGTGACACACCCGTGTCACGCCTGTGACACACCCGTGTCACCTGCTCCAAATCCCAGACTTGGCTTAAAACGTCACCCGTCCCTCTTTTGAGTTTCAGGGTGTTACAAGTTTACACTCTTAACCAAACAGATTAGAGTTATTGTTCTTGCTATAGGAGAAGTTTGGCAATGCCACCACCGCGCAATGACAACCCGACATTCATCTCGCCTCCAAACCGCGAACAATGTCCTCCTCTACTTCTTTTTTTATGGGTAGATCTTAGGATCCTAGAAAGGAAGTTCGTGCTCAACGGAGCCGGACTAATGTCGTGTTTTCATGGAAAACCATGAAGAAATATATTTTCGGGTCCGCCGAAAACCGCCACCTCCGACGGCCAAACTATCGCCGACCGATAGCCATCGCCATATAAGGATGGATGTGAAAGTGTTCACCATATAAGGATGGGAAGGTTAGTGAGAAGTGGTGTTGGCTAGAGTTAAGAGGTGCTCGGGTTCGACGAAAGATCGTCTTTCCCAAAGAGAGGAAGGTTAAAAATCACACTAGGTTAGTCTATCGTAACACAAGAAGGTAATGGGTATGGGAATCAACCCATAATAATAAGTACCTTGCGTAAGGGAACGATAGGCGTAATCCCATCCTAGTTCCTAGTTCCCCTTGAGAGCCCTTCACATGGAATACCGAGGGCAGTCCTGGGTTTACGTAAACTGTATTAACAAGCTGAAAAGGGTAACTTAGTAATTAGGTTCGAACATTTCACAAACATAGATATCATAGGAAGATAGTTGGCAGCTTCGGCTTAGATAGTTAAGAGACGGATGTTTTGGTCCGGGGAGTTTCGGCTCAATTGTTTGAGACGGACGTTTTAGTTCGGGAAGCTTCGACTCGGTTTTTTTTGAATACGTTAAATTTGCATGTGCATAAAAGGAAAGAAAATTAAGGTGGTGGGTCTTCGGTATTGGAGGGTCGATGCACTGATGCCAATATGCTGACTCGGCAAGTGTAGTTAGCACTTCACCAATAGAAGTCCGGTGCGCCAGCCGGCAAGAGTACACAGGAGTTCGCTTCATGCACCAAGCGTTGAGGCGTACGATAGGTTTGAATGGTAGTTCTTTACTTGTTTAGAGGTGGGCGAGGCCCAACCCACTGCTTCCGTCTGCCACTACGGAGGTATCCTGGGAGGTTACGTCTCCAGAAAGGGGGAACTAAAGGTCTGTGTGCACCGAGTCGGGTGTGTGTGTGTTGCACTTGCATGTTCCATCATACCAACTTGCATTTCATAACATAATCAATTCATTTAACCCCTGACACCTAAGGAAAAAGTGGAATGGGACGCATATACATTAGGACTTGCAAAACGACCCCTTGGTCTATAAGCTTGTATGGGCAAGTTTATAAATAAAGGTCAATTTTGATATATATATATATATAGTGTTGTTTGATAACCGACACCCCAACATATAAATTTGTATGAGACTTTTTATACGATGGGAGCCTTGCAGAACATCCCTTGGCTTATGTGTCCTCACATAAGTGAAGGTTACTTTTCATATTTCGTCTTATTGCTATTATTTATTATAGAATTGCTAGATTAGTTCCGCTGCCACCTATTTCTTTTGATTTAATCTCCACCTTCATGTCCTTCCCTTTCTTACACTCCACCCAGTTCTTAGGATCCATGGGGGAAGGGGTAGGGGATGATAGGGATAATCCTTTATGACTAACGGTTTTCGAACCACATTATTTTAGGGAATCGTGGAGCCCAGCACGGGGGAGCAGCCCCAAAGACTGGTGCGCTTGGAGATGGGGCAGTCTAGCTCCGAAGTTCATATAGTCGGGACCGTGAGTCTCGACCTTGAGTAGATATTCTGTTTTTGCTTCTGTATGAGTGATTTGTAGTGAGGACACGATGTACCGGGCATAAGCCCGTTTTTTAGTACTCTGATATATTATTCTGTGGACCCTCCACTTGTGGAGACTTAGATTTCTATATATGTGATCTCTGTGGACTTGTTTTATATTTTCTTATGCTGCTATTCTGCGATGGATTTGGCTGGCAAGATCGGTATTTTATAGTGACGACCTTCCCGGGCGTGAAGGTGTCACGGCAAAGTGATTGTTCTGGGCCTAAGACCCCGGGGTTTAAAAAAAAGGGGGGGTCTTACAAGGAAAATATATTTGGTTGTAGAAGAAAAATACTTTGATTTAGTTGATTTTACATCCTAAATGAGTCTAATATTTATATATGAAAGATATTATTTACGCTTAAAGAAGATAGTGTTTTAGTTTTACAAATATGATATGCATGAGATACATATAATAGTTCAGGCTTTTAAAATACCTAACATGCAACCTAGTATAAAACCTTCCCAGAAGCAAGTAAGCAATGCCAAGAGGGCAAAACAGTAGTTTTAATTCATATCCAGCAAAGCAGGTAAGCCACTAGTGGGAGTCGACAACCCGACATGAACCCACCGGTGAGTGTGCATGTCCATGCAGAAAAGAAGAATAACTACCTCACAAGGTGGAAGATCTATAACTCAGCTACCTTGGAGGCTATCATCAAAACCCACTAAAAGGGAACAGCCGCTCTATCGGCTACAACCTGGACCTGAGGCATTCAAGAAAGAATGCCTCAGCACAATATCAAAGCATGAAAAATATATGATTTAAGTGCGAGTAAAAAGGGTTTAACAACCCGGTAATAAATGCAACAGCTAATAGTATGACAGTAAGAAGAAAAAATACTATCAAAAGGACAGTAAAGGTAAATCACACAAAGTGTGAGCAGAAAAGCTACCTGCTCGGCAGAAAGAAACAACCTGCAGCAGTAAAGCATCAGTATACTAGTAGGAATAGCCAAAAGCAGGAAAAGAAAGAGCTATTAATCCTAACTTTGTGGGAAACTGATATGGGTGTAAATAATAAGGGGCTGGAGTGGGTAGCAGTACCAGCACAAACAACCAGACCACAAAAAAAATACTCAAGGGTGAACACAACCGGTGGCAGCCTTAGCATCCACACACCTAAACAAGTCGGCCCCATTGTCTAGACTTCGTGGTGTCCACGGCTAGCAACACACTTTTCACCCCTCTAGAGTCCAGAAAACACCCCCTCCGGCAATAGTCCACGAGTCAGTTTGCAAAAACAAGCTGAACACCCCAACATCCCCCTTAGGAAGGAAAAACTCCTCTAACAGTCCTAAAGAAGCACACATCCCAAGGCTAAAGAATTAGCCTAAAAAACTGCGGCATTGAGTTAGTCTACCTCACTTAACGCAAAAATATCCACAGCGTTGAGTGAGGTACCCTCACTCAATGCCAAAGACTTAACCGCAAGCCCTGGGTGTGGCGTTGAGTGAGTCTTCCTCACTCAACGCCAAACCTGCTTTGGCATTTAGTGAGGTCGACTCACTCAACGCCATCAAACTTAACTTCTAAAAAGACTGCGGCGTTGAGTGAGTCTACCTCACTCAACGCCAAAACAGCTGCGGCATTGAGTGAGGTCTACTCACTCAACGCCAAAGACTTAGCCGCAAGTCTTAGCTGTAGCGTTGAGTTTGTTCACCTCACTCAACGCCAGACCTGCCTTGGCGTTGAGTGAGGTTGACTCACTCAATGCCTCGGCACCCTTAGCCACAAAATAATGCTCCTGGCGTTGAGTGAGGCCCACACCACTCAACGCCTGGACCCTTTGAAAAAAATCTTAACCCAACCCCAGCTCCACTCAATGCCTGGCATGCAGAGCCTTGGAAAATTAATTAATAGGCTCATGCTGCTTCTCCTTACCCAACCTACCAGCAACCTAAGCTAGCTAAGACTAATTAAATACTTAGATTAATTAACACTAAACCTAAAGCTTTCATTATCCTCAACCCGAACAGGATACATCCCTCCTAGGTAAATAAATAAACAGGAAAACTAAGGCTAAGCCTGCCCCCTTCCTGAAGCCGGGGAAAATAGAAAAAGAAAGAAAGAAGAAGAAGAAGAAGAGGGAGAGCTGGAAGCTAAATACAGTAATTCAAAGGCTAACTGGAAGGAACAACAGCAAGGGAAACAATGGAATTTAAACAAAGTAAATCAGGCTCGGTCTGGATCATTCCTCAGTTAAATCGAAATATGGCCTGAAGTAGATACAATAGCTGCTTCAGAGAATAAAAACAAGAAGGAAAGAGAACATTTGCAAGGGCAGGGGCCACTTGCCTTACTTCGGATGGAAACGGCAGCAGCACGCCCAACTCGACACCTGCGGCAAGGATCGGCCACCAAAAAAGAGCAAGCTGGAGTAAACCGAAGCTTAGAGAGGAAGAAGATGAAGCAGAACAAGAAACCCAAATTTCCTATAGACTTCCTGAATAGCTTAAAGACTTACCTAGGAGGCTAGCTCTCGACGAGAGCTGCTCGGATCCACCATCGTCTGAGAGAAAGGACTCCTAAACTAGCGGCCACCACCGGTCAAAACTGCAGCTCCTCTATCGGTTCCTTCTGCCGGAAGCCTGCTGATTGCTTGGGAAGGAGGAGAAGTGAAGCCTTAAACTAGCTGTATTCCTGCATATATCTCCAGCAACCATCTCTTTTTAGATAATATAAAAGAATCTAAGCATGGGGAGTTTCGGCCACCAGCTACAAAAATCTTGCCTCTTCACCCGCCAGCTAACAGCCACTTCTAGCTTAACATACATATATATATATAACTCCGGCCACACAGCTGACCCTACCCGAGCTAAGTTAGGCCGAAAACTTGAGTCTGAACAGCTAAAGCTACACGTTTAGCTAACCATAAACACAACCCGATCTCATTTTAGCCCAAATCAGCAAGCCAATTCTAAATATTCACCTATATACATACAGTAGAGTCAGCCTAACCGCCCTAATCAAACTGTAGCTAATCAAAGAGCTTAATCATAAGCATCAAAAGCTATAGGAAGCTAATCTCAGCCCATCCGAGCTCCATCTACTTATATCTAAACACAAAAGCCCTAATGCATATACATATACCTATACATATGTATACTTAGCTTAAAATACGAGGCCAACTCAAAATCAGCAAGCTCAAATTCTATATTTACCTATATATATAATTAAATAATCCACCACCACAAGCTAGGCTACACGCCACAAGCTAGAAGCAAAACGTCGAAACGACGCGAAAAACATACGATCCCGGATTTTGACAAAACTCGCACCATAGTTAAGTACCCAAGCTACAAAAACAACGGCGAAGTCGAAAACAACATCTGACGATCGAACACTCGGGCTTACACCACCGAAGCCAAAGAACATTCATTCCCTAAGAGACTCAGCCGAGTCATCACAATTGACATAGACTAGCTGGGGAATCTTGCAAATAGGTTACACAAGGAACCTAAAGAGCTAAGACTACGCTCTAACAACAGCAAAAGGCCGGAAACGCGTCAACGTAACGCCAAATGATAAACAAACAAAACACCGAAAAACTGGGGGCGTTACAGCCACTCCCCCTAAAAGAAAGTTTCGCCTCGAAACTTTAAATATAAAACTTCAACCAAGAAGAAAAAGAAATAGCTAAGCAAAAGATATAAAATGCACCAAAAATATACCAGGCACGAGATCAGAGAAAGAGATGTGGATAGGCCTTCCTCATCACCGACTCTAGCTCCCAAGTCGTGCTTTCTACACCCTGGTTCTTCCATAGAATCTTAACCATAGGAATAGTTTTCCTCTACAGCACGCGAACCTGAGCATCCAAGAAACGGACAGGAACCTCCACAAAGGAAAGGTTTGGCTCCAACTGAGGCACAGAATCCAAAACCTGTCTGTCACTCTGCACACTCTCCCGCAATTGACTGACGTGAAAGACATCATGCGCGCCAGGAAAATTTGCTGATAACTCTAACCTGTAAGCTGATACTCCAATCCGCTCAGTAATAAAAAATGGCCCCACGTATCTCGGGTCGAATTTCCTGTTCTTGCCAAACCTCTTAATCCCGCTCATCGAGGAAACCTTTAAGAACACCTGGTCCCCCACAACAAATTCCAAATCTGATCTATGCCGGTTGGAGTTCTTTTCATATCTCCCTTGGGCAATTCGAAGCTTTTCCCGAATAAGCTTCACCGAAATCTCCATCTCCTCGAGTGCTTCTAGACCCAACACGGGTCTCTCGCCCAACTTAGCCCAAAACAAAGGAGTCCTGCAGCGCATCCCATACAAAGCCTCAAAAGGGGCCATTTGCAAGCTTTCTTGATAGTTGTTGTTATACGCAAACTCCATAAGCCGCAAACGCTCGTCCCATGCCCCACCGTGGTCCAGAATATAGCATTAGATCATATCTTCCACAATTTGATTTACCCGCTCCGTCTAACCGTTGGTCTGCGGGTGATAAGCAGTGGAATACCTCAAATCTGTCCCCAACCCCTCTTGAAGACTCTTCCAAAAATGAGACGTGACCTGGAGTATCGATCCGATATGTTGCTCACGGGTACACCATGCAGTCGGATAAACTCCTCCAAATACAGCTCGGCTATCTTCCTCATCGAGTAGTCGATCTTGAATGGCACGAAGTGAGCACACTTCGTCAGTCTGTCCACGATCACCCATACTGAATCATGCCCCCTAGGATATCTTGGCAAGCCTATAATGAATCCATCGAGATGCTTTCCCACTTCCAATTCGGAATCTCCAAGGGAGTCAGCTTGCCACATGGTCTTCCATGGTCAACCTTCACTCGCTTGCAAGTGTGGCACTTAGAAACAAATTTGGCTATGTATCCCTTCATCCCATACCACTAGGCAATCTGCTTCAAATCGCGGTACATCTTGGTGGATCTTGGGTGGTAGGCAACGCTATATCCATGGGATTCCCTGCACACCATAACCCTAATGTCTCCAACCGCGGGAATGCAAAACCTGCCACGGTACTTCAATGTACCTCCATCATCTATAGAAAAATCTGGCAGTTTACCTCTCTCAGCTCGAAGATACAAATGCAGAAGGTCAGGATCATCCTTCTGATCTAATCTCGTGAGCACAATCCATGAAGGTTCTACTACTGCCAGGCTGCTCTGCACATCGCAACTACCCACAGAAATGCCCATCCATAGAAACTCCTCTACTAACAACTTGGCTGTGAGACCAAAAATCTTCCCTGATTTCCGACTCAGGGTGTCTGCCACCACATTGGCCTTTCCCGGATGATACTGAATCTCAACCTCATATTTAGCCATGTACTCTAGCCATCGCTACTGACGCAGATTCAACTCTTTCTGCGTGAAGAAATACTTCAAGCTCCTATGATCAGTAAAAATCCAACACTGCACGCCATACAGCAAATGCCTCCACAACTTCAGAGCATAGATCACAGCAGCAAACTCCAGGTCGTGCGTAGGGTAATTCCTATCATGAGTCTTTAGCTGTCTCGACCTGTACGCAATCACCTTCCTGTCTTGCATCAGTATATAACGCAGCCCGATATGCGATACATCCACATATAGATCATACTCAGCACCTTCACTAGGCAAGGACAAAACAAGAGCTAAACATAGCATTCTCTTTAGCTCCTCAAAAGCCACTTCACATTTGCCATCCCATACGAAGGCTATATTCTTCTGCGTCAACTTGGTCAATGGCGCAGACAGGGTGGAGAATCCCTCCACAATTCTTCTATAATAGCCCGTCATGCCCAAGAAGCTTCTGATCTCTCGAGGTGTAACAGGTCTCGCCCATTCCATAACCACAGCGATCTTTTCTTGGTCCACTGAGATGCCCTCCTTGTTAACCACATGGACAAGGAAAGATACATGCGGCAGCCAAAATTCACATTTTCTCAGCTTGGCGTAAAGCTTATGGTCTCTCAGATTCGCCAAGACCAGACGTAAATATCGATCATGCTCTTCTGCATTCCGGGAGTACACCAAAATGTCGACAATAAAGACAATCACAAACTTGTCTAGGCAATCCTTGAACACGCAGTTCATTAAATCCATGAAAGCTGAAAGCGCATTAGTGAAACCAAATGACATGACTATGAACTCGAAATGCCCATGACGAGAACGGAACGTCGTCCGCAGAACATCTGACTCTTGAATCCTCAACTGGTGATAGCCCGAATGAAGCTCTATCTTTGAAAACACAGCACTACCACGCAGCTGGTCAAACAAATCATCAATCTGAGGCAGAGGGTACCTGTTCTTAATTGTAATCTAGTTCAACTCTCTGTAGTGGATGCATAGCCTCATCGACCCATCTTTCTTCTTTACGAATAGTACAGGAACACCCCAGGGCGACGAACTTGGCCTGATAAAACCCTTTGCCAACATCTCATCTAGATGGATCCGCAACTCCTCCAGCTCTCGCGGGGCCATCCGGTACGACGCCTTAGCAATATGACGCGTACCCGGCTCCAAATCTATAACAAACTCGACATCTCTATCGGGTGGAAGACCGGGAAGATCATCAGAAAAAACATCAGAGAACTCACAAACAACAGGAATCTACTCCAACCGCGGCATACTACTATCTGTCCCTACAATAGAGACCAAATAGGAAAAATAGCCAGAATCAAGCAACTTGCGAGCACGTACCGCAGAAATAACTGGAGACTCCTGGAGTGGATCGGCATAAATGCTCTCAGGCTTACCGTTGTCCTTCATGAAATCCAAGGGCTTACCCTTGCATTGGATAACCGCATCATATTTGGATAACCAGTCCATGTCTAGGATAACAACGAAGTCCTCCAGGTCAATCATCTTCAGATCCGCATTTGCTAGAAAGTCCCCCAACAAGATTGGGCAGCCCTGAATACCCAAATCTAAAATCACAGAGTCATTAGAAGGGAACTTGATGTAGAAAGCTCGACCAACACGATCTAGGCCCAAGCAGAATCGCTCTACGAAAGCCCTTGCAACAAAAGTGTGGGTAGCGCCGAAATCGAAAAGAACACACGCCCAGCGGTTCTTTACCTTAAATCTCCCAATGAAATAGCCCATGGAACTATGGGAAAACAAAAGCTAAGCTATACAAGAAGGAAAATATTCAAGTTAGGAAGAAATCTAACTTGAAATAACCTGAGTCAAGGTCAATGCTTCCTCCGAAGAGATAACATTCAGCTTCCCCTTGCCTCTATCCACGCGCGGGGGTGAAGGCAATACCTACAATGGAAATGCAAGGAGAATGGGATGCGCCTGAGGGAACCTCGTCTTGAGATGGCCCTTTTGCCCACACTGAAAGAAAACTTTATCTTTTAACCAGCAATGGGCCGCATTATGCCCCTTCTTTCCACACAAAGTACACACCACATCCCCTCTGGGAGCACCCTGAATAGCATGGACTTGCTCTTTCTTTTGTGTTGTCAATCTCTTGAAGAACTTCTCCAAAGGATTGCCCAGCCGGCCACAGAAGCTACAAGTTCCCTTGGTCTTCTTCCTTTAAACTGCATTAGGTTCCTGGGGGCCTTTCCCTCCAACAGACTTCTGCTTATCTTGCCTCACCTACAGGCCTCTATTATTAGCATTCTCAATGGCCTAAACCTTCAAGGCAGCTTCAAACACACCGGCATAACTGACTGCTCTATAGGCATTTGCTAACTGCTGAACGTCGCTTCTTAGCCTACCCAAAAACCGCTTAACCCGGTCTGCTTCAACGCTCACAAGTCCAGGAGCAAACCGACTCAGCTTGCTAAATTCAACCTCATACTCACTGACCGTGAGTTTCCTTTGCTTTAATTGCAGGAAGTCGTTCATCAACCTGTCCCGCTCGAACGAGGGCAGAAATTTACTGAACAGCGTTACCTTAACGACTCCCATGTGAATCCTGCCACAAAACATTCTTTCTCCCTTAGCCACAAACTCTTCGCCTATCCCTTGAGCTGGTAGGCAGCGAGCATTACCTTCTGATCACCCGTAATCCCAGAATAGGAGAACATCTCCTCTATGGAAATCAGCAAGTCATCCAAAATCATGAAATCCGCTTGCCCGTCATAAGTAGGGGGTCTAAGCCGCTGAAACTGATATATGAAGGCCATCTCCGGGGGCACCATGCCTGGAGGCACAAGAGGAGCAGGAGGGGGAGGAACAGCTACACCCCCAACGGGGTCCTAAACTCTTTGAGCCTGCCCTGCCACTACTGCAACCAAGGACAGAATCTGGGTCTGCATATCCACCAATTGCCTTGCCAAGGCATCATTGCTCTTACGCAGGCTTTCGATTATCGCCTCGCTCTGGGATCCCTAAGACTCACCCTTAGATTGGGGAGTCGATCACGTCGCAAGATGCTTCGCCATCCTATAATTGAACCCGCAATAGTTAAAACCCAGCCCAACAGCTAGAACAAAACTAACCGATACAGACAAGCATACTTAAATAAGAATTTCAACTGCAAAACTTGCTCTGGGATTTGTTATAATGATGATGTTATGCTTAACCTGAGATGGTTCACCACCATCATACTAACTCATGTGCCTAAACCATGAATGCATGCTATTATATTCGTTTTGACTCAAAACCATGTGTGTACATATGTCATCATGTAAATCTTTAGCTTGACACATTGTGCTTATGCAATGTTATGCTATGCATGATGTGCTATGCATTCTAAAAAGGCCTTAATGCATGCCATGGGTGGCGTACACATGAAAATGTTATGCATCCCATACTACATAACATTCCCATGCAACGAAAAAAACGAAAACATGTTAGCCGCATTTATGTGGTGAAGTTATGCATCCCATACTACATAACTCTCATATATTGCCTCCTATGGTGGATCCATATACAAACACAAATTATGCATTATGCATCAAATACTACATAATATGCCCCGTGTACTTCTTTATGCTAATGAGTGTAGTGTTCTTGCTTTGGCCAAGACGTGCTGATGACATATCAGTGTGTGTATTCTTATGAAGCTAAAATTCTAATGCAATAAAAAGGAAAGGTTGCCCGACTAACTTATCAAGCAACCTCCCACTAATACAAACTGTAACAACCCGTATTTTCCCTGAGGGTAAGAAGTACCAGAGTACGGGAAAACACGTGTTGTGATGCCACGTCGAGCAGGGGATAACTGTTGACACTCCGGCAACGCACTAAGACTTCAAATCACAAGTTTTAAAATAGTAGGAAACTAGTTTATTTAAAGGCTGTATCCCTCGGCACAGTGGATCAGCTAGTCCACGATAGGAAAATATATTTGCTTGTAGCGGAAAAATACATTGATTTAGTTGATTTGACATCCTAAATGAGTATAGTATTTATATATTAAATATATTCTTTACGCTTAAAGAAGATAGTGTTTTAGTTTTACAAATATGATATGCATGAGATACATATAATAGTTTAGGGTTTTAAAATACCTAACATGCAACCTAGCATAAAAACTTCCCAAAAGCAAGTAAGCAATTGGGGCAAAAACTACAGTTTTAATTAATATCCAGCAAAACAGGTAAGCCACCAGTGGGCGTCGACAACCCGACACGAACCCACCGGTGAGTGTGCATGTCCATGCAGAAAAGAAGAATAACTACCTCACAAGGTGGAAGATCTGTAACTCAGCTTCCCTGGAGACAATCAACAAAACCCATTAAAAGGGAACAGCCGCTCTATCGGCTACAACTTGGACCTGAGGCATTCAAGAAAGAACGCCTCAGCACAATAATAAAGCATGAAGAATATATGATTTAAGTGCGAGTAAAAAGGGTTTACCAACTCGATAAAAAAACAACAGCTAATAGTATGATAGTAAGAAGAAAAAATACTATCAAAAGGACAGTAAAGTTAAATCACACCAAGTGTGAGCACAAAAGCTACATGCTCGGCAGAAAGAAACAACCTGCAGCAGTAAAGCATCAGTATACTAGCAGGAATAGCCAAAAGCAGGAAAAGAAAGAGCTAACAATCCTAACTTTGTGGGCAAATGACCGGGGTGTAAATAATAAGGGGCTGGAGTGGGTGCCAGTACCAGCACCAACAACCAGACCCCAAAAAAATACTCAAGGGTGAACACAACCAGTGGCGGCCTTAGGGTCCACACACCTAAACAAGTCGGCCCCATTGTCATGACTTCGTGATTTCCACCGCTCAACACACACATTTCACCCCTCTAGAGTCCTGAAAACACCCCCTCCGGCCATAGTCCATGAGTCGACATGCAAAAACTAGCCGAACACCCCAACATCCCCCTTAGGAAGGAAAAACTCCTCTAACAGTCCTAAAGAAGCACACATCCCAAGGCTAAAGACTTAGCCTAAAAAAATGCGGCGTTGAGTGAGTCTACCTCACTCAATGCCAAAATAGACACGGAATTTAGTGAGGTACCCTCACTCAACGCCAAAGACTTAACCGCAAGCCCTGGCTGTGGCGTTGAGTGAGTCTACCTCACTCAACGCCAAACCTGCTTTGGCGTTGAGTGAGGTTGACTCACTCAACTCCATTAGACTTAACTGCTGAAAAGACTGCAGTATTGAGTAAGTTTACCTCACTCAATGCCAAAACAGCTGCGGCGTTGAGTGACGTCTACTCACTCAACGCCAAAGACTTAGCCGCAAGTCTTAGCTGTGTCATTGAGTGAGTTCACCTCACTCAACTCCAGACTTGCCTTGGGGTTGTGTGAGGTCGACTCACTCAATGCCTCAGCACCCTTAGCCATAAAAAAATCAACCTGGCATTGAGTGCGGCCCACCCCACTCAACTCCTGGACCCTTTGAAAAAAAATCTAAACCCGACCCCAGCTCCACTCAATGCCTGGCATGCAGATCCTTGGAAAATTAATTCCAAGGCTCATGCTACTTCTCCTTACACGACCTACTAACAACCTAAGCTAGCTAAGACTAGTTAAATACTTAGATTAATTTACACTAAACCTAAAGCTATCATGATCCTCAACCCGAACAGGATACACCCCTCCCAGGTAAATAAATAAATAGGAAAACTAGAGCTAAGAATGCCCCCTTCCTGAAGCCGAGGGAAAACAGAAAAAGAAAGAAAAAAGAAGAAGAAGAAGAAGAAGAGGGAGAGCTTGAAGCTAAATACAGCAATTCAAAGGCTAACTAGAAGGAACAACATCAAGGGAGAAAATGGAATTTAAACAAAGTAATTCAGGCTCGGCCTGGACCATTCCTCAGCTAAATCGAAATATGGCTGGAAGTAGATACTATGGCTGCTTCAGAGAATAAAAACAAGAAGGAAAGAGAACATTTGCAAGGGCAGGGGCCACTTGCCTTACTTCAGATGGAAACGACAGTAGCATGCCCAGCTCGACACCGGCGGCAAGGATCGGCCACCAAAAAAGAGCAAGCTGGAGCAAACCGAAGCTTAGAGAGGAAGAAGATGAAGGATAACAAGAAACCCTAATTTCCTACAGACTGCCCGAAAAGCTTAAAGACTTACCTATGAGGCTTGCTCTTGGCGAGAGCAGCTCGAATCCACCGTCGCCTGAGAGAAAGGACTCCTAAACTTGCTGCCACCGCCGGTCAAAACTGCAGCTCCTCTGCCGGTTCCTTCTGTAGGAAGCCTGCTGATTGCATGGAAAGGAGGAGAAGTAAATCTTGAAACCAGTTATCTTCCTACATATATCTCCAGCCACCTTCTTCCAAAAGATAATATAAAATAATCTAAGCATGGGGAGTTTCGGCCACCAGCTACAATAATCCTACCTCTTCACCCGCCAGCTAACTGCCACTTCTAGCTTAAGCACACATATATATTCATGTATACTTATCTTTACCTTACCTTAGCTAACCAAACTCCGACCACCCAGCTGACCCTACCCGAGCTAAGCTAGGCCGAAAACTTGAGTCTGAATAGCTAAAGCTACAGGTTTAGCTAAACTTAAACATAACCCGAGCTCCTTTTAGCCCAAATCAGCAAGCCAATTCTAAATATACACCTATATATATACAACAGAGTCAGCCTAACTGCCCTAATACAACTGTAGCTAATCTGAGAGCTTAATCATAAGCATCAAAGGCTATAGGAAGCTAATCTCTGCCCATCCGAGCTCCAGCTACTTATATCTAGACACAACAGCACCAATGCATATACATATACCTATATATATTTATACTTAGCTTAAAAGACAAGGCCAACTCAAAATCAGCAAGCTCAAATTCTTTATTTACCTATACATATAATTAAACAATCCACCACCACAAGCTAGGCTACACGCAACTAGTTAGAAGCAAAATGTCCAAACGACGCGAAAAAAATACGATCCCGGATTTCGACAAAACTCGCACCGTAGCTAAGTACCCAAGCTACGAAAACAACGGCGAAGTTAAAAACAACATCCGACGATCAAACATTCGGGCTTACACCACCCAAGCCAAAGCACAAGCATTCCCTAAGAGGCTCAACTGAGTCATCACAACTGACACAGACTTGTTGGGGAATCTTGCAAACAAGTTACACAAGGAACCTAAAGAGCTAAGAATACGCTCTAACAATGGCAAAAGGCCGGAAATGCGTCAACGTAATGCCAAACGATAAACAAACAAAACACCAAAAAACCGGGGGCGTTACAACTTAGGCTTTCAAAAAATTCTGTCATGGCCGTAGACTTGAACTCTGTTCCACTATCACTTCTGATTTTGACTACGGAATAGTTATTTTCATTTTGGAACTGCCTTACAAAATTTGTAAAGATATCGAAAATATCTGACTTGTTTTTCGGAAAGAACACCCACGCAAAGCGCGAGTAGTCATCAACAATTTCCAACGTATAATCCTTTCCTCCTAATCTTCTAACTTGTAGTAGACCGAACAAGTCCATATGAAGTAGGTGTAAGCACCTATTGGAGTTTTTGCCTATGATGCTTTTAAAAGTAACCCTTATTTTCTTGCCTTTTACGCATGCATGACAAGGTCTCTCTTTGACGTGCTTGACATTTGGGGCATCACGTACTATGCTTCGGGAGAATAATTTATTAATAGTTTTAAAATTAATAGGTGCTAGCCTCTTGTGCCATTGGTGACCAAGAGACGCATTATCTTTTGCTAAAAGACACACTGGTGTAGAAGAGTCTATACAAATGAAATTTAAGAAGAATATGTTCCTGCTTCGGGTGTCTGTTAGAATTGTTTCCATATTGTCAACAGATTTTATCAAGCATCTGTCAGCATTGAATTCAACTATGTATCCCTTGTCGCATAGTTGGCTTATGCTTATGAGATTGTGTTCCAATCCCTCCACATAAGCAACATCTGAAAAGGATACACTTCCGTTAGTGATCATATCGTAGCTTTTAGTTATCCCTCGGTCTGAACCTGCAAAGATGACCTTTGGTCCATTGCAGACTGAAGTGAATTTTTGGAGTAGGCTTCTTGTCCCAGGCATGTGCAGAGAACATCATCTGTCCAAGTACAAGATTGGAATTTTGGTGGCCTTTGGACACACCTGCATTCATAATCACTTTGCCTTAGAAACCAAAACATGTTTGGGTCCTTAGTCTCAGGCGTAGAACACTCCACCATACAAAGATTAGCATTCTGAGTGGTCAATCTCATGTTGCCAACTTGAGGAGTAGCAACCTTCCTGGTATTAAACCAACAGTCGATGACAAAATGAACAATTTTGCCAACGCACCAACAGTAAAACCTGTTGTAACTTTGCCTTACGTACTCCTGCTTGACCTTTTGAGATGGTGGTCTAGCAGGGGTAGCATTGTTGGAGGAGGAAGCTTCATGGTGATTGCAGTCACATGATTTCTTCTCCTTCGGAGGCCTTTCCCCAACGGTCTTTACTTTAGGTGCTTTATTGAAGTTGTGGCCATGATTATAAGGACCATAGCCCTGAAGAATCACTTCTTCATAAGGTGCCTTAAAAACACTCTCACCAAAGTTCCGAGAGCGAGTCCATCCCTGGTACCGAGACTTTGGCTCTACATATGTAGGCCTAGTCAAGTGACCATAGGACGAGTCCAGATCAAACTTATTTGTTGGAAAGATAACTTTCTTAAAGACAGTCTTATCTAGAGGGGATTTCCCCTTTTCTTTGGCTAAGGACTTTTTGGAAACCTTATTCTTCCGTTGAGCCTTGTTTCTTCTAGACGATTTATTAGGAGCGTCAACATGGCCTAGTACAGCTCCTTGGGCCTAAGCTGAGAATTTAGCAACGAGTTGAAGAACTGTCTTGGGCTTAGAGATACTTTTAACAAGTTTCTTCTCAGTCTCGAGTTGTTCTTTCAACTCTTTGATGATTTCCGCTTTAAGGTCGAGGTGCTTAAGAGCTTGATTATATTCTTCAATAGCAAGATTGAAGTTCTCTTGAAGAGAGACAGTCTTAGCGAATTCTTCTCTCAAGCTGCTCTTAATATCCATTAGAGACTTAATCTCTTTTGCCTGAGTTTTCACGACTCGGCAACATTTGTCGTAAGTCATGATCAGCTCCTTGTACTGGTCCATAAGTTCCGACTCATCGTCAGAAGAGCTGTCCTCATGATCATGCTCAGAACTTTCAGATTCAGAGAGACGAGTATAAGATTTTACCTCCCCATTGATCTGGGGCTCTTGTTCATCATTTGATTGAGCCATGAGCCCAAAGTAGGCTTCCTCTTCTTCACTCGACTCAGATGAGTCGGAGTCACTGAGAGTCTTGCCCTTCTTGGCTAACAGTCTCTTCTCTATCCTCTTCTTGCGGTATGAGGACTTCTTTTCCTCTCTTCTGCCACCCTTTTTCTTCTTGTGGGGGCAGTCAGCTATGACGTGACCTGGTTTATTGCAACAGTAGCAAACAATATCAGTAGAAATCTGTTTATTTTGTTTAGAAGTATACCTGTAAGACTACTTGAGCCTTTCTTTCTCTGATCACCGTCATGTCGTGATCTTTTGTATGAGGCATCCTTGCCTCTCCACTAATTCTTCTTGTTCAAGAATTTCTTGAACTACTGTGAGAGCAACTAGAACTCTCCTTCAGATAGTTCTGAGCCCGAGGTGCTTGGATCTGAGTTTTCTTCTTCACTCACTTCTTGAACAATTGCTAGTGAGGTAGATTTTCCCTTCCTTGAACTGTCAGCCTTTAATGCAACTGACTTCTCTTTAGAATTGATGCGACTTTTCTCTTCTTCAGCTTTTCTGGAATTGATGTGCAGTTCATAGGACATCAGCTTGCCAATTAGATTCTGTTGGTCTGTCTCATCTAGTCTGCCAAACTCTCGGATGGCGCATACTTTGTTGTCCCATTCCTTTGTGAGAGACCTTAAAAACATATCATTCAACTCCCCATTAATGAAGACTCGGCCATATACTCTTAGGCCATTTACTATCTTGAAGAAATTTTAAAAAGTATATGCAATGGATTACTTTGACCCTTGCCTGAAGGCTTCATATTTCTTGTTTAGTAGGGATCTTCTATCATCCCTCACTTCTTCAGAACCTTCCATTAGAGTTACTAGAGACTGCCACATCTCCTTAGCCGATTTGCAGTGAATCAGATTCTGTAGCATCGAGTCATCGACTGCACTTGATATAATATTTTTAGCTTTCTTGTCCAAAGAGACAAGTGCAATCTCGTCCTTATCTAGATCCATCAATTTCTTAGGAACTTTCTTGGTTGGATCTATAGTGGGGGTAGTCATGGGGAGGTAAGGACATTCTTCAACAATCATGAAGATCCGGGGTCCACAGCTTCCATGAAAAACTTGATTCTCTCTTTCCACATGGGAAAGTTATTATTTGTGCACAGGAGAAGCTGGGCAAAATCTTTGGCCTTGTCCATTGCTTGAATATCCAAGTGACAACTTTCGAGAGGAAATTAATCAAGGTGTTAACCTTTTAACGACCAACCTCTCTCTGATACCAATTGAAAGTGTAAAGTTGTCAACCTAAATCACCTATGGGGGGGGGAATAGGTGAATTGTGCGTCTATTTGCGGAATAAAAAAATTTTAACGATCTTGCACAAGAATTCAAATAATCACAGAAGACAATAAGATTTATAGTGGTTCCCCAATCTTGGGTACATCCACTTTACCTCACCGATCTAGCAAATCACTAGACTCGGCTACTCCACTATCTCAGATTGAAAAACAATCCAACACCTCGGAACCAAGTTCCTACAAACTCAATCCAAATGGATCTACACTCGGAAGATAAAAACTTCCTACAACTCAGAGAGCAACGCTCTTACATTCGGAGAAAATCTCCTACAACAATAAGAAAGAGATTTGGAAATACAAACACAGTAAATTTCTCAGATCTGAAAAAAACAGTCTCTAGGTCTTCTTCTTGAACTTGCAGCTCTTTCAGAAATGACTGAAGATGACGTGTACATCTGACCTAAGAAAGCTTTGACCTACTCGATCAAGGAGAGGATGAGGATCCCTTGAACAACAAGTCTTTCTTTATTGAAAACAGAAAACTCGATCTCTTTGTGAGCACTGCGGCGGCTTTAGAATTTGTTCTTGAGAGGGACGACCGATTCAAAGGTTTTCAACAGTACGGACTGCTGCTTCTATAAGTTATTAGGGTTTGGTCTTAATGAAAAGACTTTATATAAGATTACCCCTAACGGTTAGAAAAGATATTAATGATAACACGTCGACCAATCATGTCAAGTCATTTGAAATTTTGGCCAATATGGACTTAAACAATTTTCTGAAAAATTTGACCTACAGTTCTCGAGAAGTAACATTAGTTCTCGAGAACCAGTTTTATTTCTTGAGAAGTCTGTTGTCTGGAACCAAAGTTAGTTTTCGAGACTTCAAGGCTAATACTTCTCGAGAACAATCTTGACTTCTCGAGAACCACAAGCTGACTTCTCGAGAACTATGAGGTTAAGCTTCCCGAGAACTATAAGGACTTCTCGAGAACTACTTTGGACTTTTCGAGATCTATAAGAACTTCTCGAGAACTACCATGGACTTCTCGAGAACTCGAACTTAGAATATTTCTTGAAGCTTCTTGACTACTCGAGAACTTTGAAGCTACGTTTCTTGAGAAGTAAAAGGACTTCTCGAGAACTATACTTCTGCTTCTCGAGAACTATAAGGACTTCTCGAGAACTATACTTCTGGTTCTTGAGAACATCTATCTTTACTTCTCGATAACTAAGAGGCACGTCTCGAGAAGTGGACTTAGAGAATTTTCTGAACTTAGAGAAAATTTCTCCTGATCCTGTGTTCATCCCATGGTCCAAGAATTTGAACACAAAGTGTATCCCAATTGAGACGCTACACATGAGTCAACACCTTGGATTATAAAGTGAGGGATTACACTGTATGGTCCTGTGTTCCTGACCCACTGTAGACTGACATTGGTCTACACTTAGCACTGAGAATCTGCAAACACATAACTAAAACCTGGATATCAAATACAACTTAATTCATCTTCGCTCAAGGGTGACTTCAAGAAAATCTTGGTTATTATGGATGCAATACCCAACACCGACACTCGGTGATTTATTCCAAAATTTTATTACTTGTGCGACCGGTGCACTTGCCGATTTCCACGCATCATGTTTTTGGCGCCGTTGCCGGGGAATGCAACTATAGAGCGATTCAGGATGACTGAAAATATTGTTATAAGAGTAAGTGTTTTTTACTGTTGTTTCCTTGTGTAGTTTGCCGCAGTGAATGCAGAGTTGAGCCACAAGAGTTGTTGTAGCCTACCACCCAGAGATCGAACGTACTATCCTTGCGCGAAGACGCACTACAACCATCACTTTTGCCCCAATGGGAGACCAGCTGAATATCGATGCCGGCAACCGAGGTTGATGGATACCTCCTAGAGATCATAATGACGACGAAAATGAAGAGAACCATCCCCAGGTCCTCACCATGAGGGACTACTCTACACCTACCGTCGGGAGCATATACCCTGGTTTCGAACCTGCTATCACCAACCAACAGTTCGAGATTAGACCAGCTATCCTGAATATCATTCAGAACAACACTCAGTTCTCAGGAATGGCCACTGAAGACGCCCATCTTCACCTGGTGAAATTCTTCGAAATTTGCGCCACGTTCCGCTACGCTGGAATCCTGGATGAAACAATCAAGCTCCGCCTCTTCCCTTTTTCACTAAGGGACAAAGCCAAGACGTGGCTTCACTCCCTTCCACCTGGAACAACCACCACCTGGGAGGCTTTGACCACAAAATTCTTATCTAAGTTCCACCTGGTAGATCGGATCGTGAGCATGAGGCGAGCAATAACCAACTTTCTGCAAGCCGATCAAGAAAGTTCAGCTGAATTTTGGGAGCATTTCAACGAGCTGCTGAGGAAGTGTCGTAACCATGGATTCCAAACTTGGAACCTCATCAAAAGTTTAAACTTCGCTATTGAACCCACCACGGAGCCATGATCGATGCCGCCTCTGAAGGAACAATCATGAACCTTGCTCTAGAAGATGCACTAAGAACCTTACAAGACACCGCCACCCACAACGCTTACTAGACCGCTGGAAGAAACATCCCTCAAAGCACAAGCGGAGTATTAGATGTGGATATCCCTAAGCCCGCCGCCGCCTCCCCAGTGATGTCAATCTCATGCCTAGGTTATGGAAGCACCGACCACCATAACTTCAAATGCCTAGGAGTCAAGGTACCAGACGAATCTTCTTTTCTAAATGAGTCAGTTAATTTTGTATCAAATCAAAACAGGGGAGTGCCTTACGGAAACACATACAATCCGGGGGTGAGAAACCACACAAATTTTTCTTGGAATCCAAACGCATCTAGCCAAAGATGGCAATCGAGGCAACATCAAAATGATACGTATGCCTATAGAAGACAACCGCGGCCGCCTCAACCAAATTATTCGCAAGGGCCCCCCGCCGTTAAAAAAAGTTCTTTGGAAGAGATGTTTGAGAAATTCATTGAAATTTCCCAAACTAACATGACAAATCAAGCCTCCTCGATGCGCAAACTTGAGGCACAATTAGGCCAATTGGCCCAAGTGGTCTCCGATCGCACCCAAGGCACCTTACCTAGTAACACCAAAAAGAACCCCCATGAACAAGGTAAAAGCCTTGGGGAGGAAAATTTGGGAAAAAGCAATGAACTCGTCATCAATTGTAAAATAAACAACTTCGAAACCCCCACATTATATGACTCTGGGGCATCCAGCAACATCCTCACCCTGCAAGATGTTACAAAGTTGCACCTACAAGTCGACACTGAAAACCGGAAGTCTCTTATGTTAGCGAATGACAATTTGGTTGACACCGAGGGAGGTGTACGGGAAGTAAAAATCGAGGTCAATGAAAAAAGTATAACCACTGACTTCCAGGTTTTGTGACCAAGGGAAAATAACTCTATCCATATATAAGGAGTCCCATTCCTGACGGCCAACGGTGCATCCCTCGACTTTTCTAAAGGACGCTCCATTTGGCCGGCCGAAGATTCCTCCCACAATAACACATCCGTACATCCCTCTCCCACCCAAAATACCAATTTTCTGAGTGTCACAGATACCAATATAGATTCAGGACTCCCAACATTCGAAGAAGCACATCCGGAAGAGAAGACAAAGAAAAGACTTTCTCGGGAGATAGATGAGAATCAAGAGCTATTGGTCAAAGAGGAGACCGAGTGCGCCAAAGCCACGACTGCCTTTCTACTTGCCGCCAACTCTATTTTTTAGCATGGCGGACCAAGTTTTATTCGGGAGAAATCACTAGACACTTATTTGTATAACATTGCTGATAACTCTGTTAAGTGATCTGTAGCTTGGGCAGATCTGGTCGCCATCACGGTGCCGGACAGCACACCACCAACCATAAAAACTAGAAAACCCACAGACTACATCCATTGGAAGTCTCCCACGGTCGATAAACTGAAAGAGGCAAAGCATTTATGCGATAAGCGCAATGCTGCCTTCCGCCGCGAGGAAGCGCACAATCGGAGTAAGGGGAAATCCCCTTCCCCCGATGCTAAAAGACAATCTGCCGTCCCCTCGCACCCCACTAGAGAGACTTACGACAAATCTGCTTATAGATGATTACAACACCATCATTCCACATACCCTCCTCTTTCCATTTTCTTGCTGCGTATGGAACTCTTATTCGCTCAATTTTATTTCTTTCTTTTCAAGCTACAAAGAACTCTTTATTATAACTGCTAATACAGGTATTTGGTCCATTTTAAGGACGGTAAACAAAAGTGGCTTTCTGGAGAAAACCACTGTTGGACCATTTTTTCCTATGATGTGTTTGGAGATCTTTTTCAATATATATGTGTGTCCATCTTTTTTTTTTGCGTACGTATTTAAATTGCAGGTGCAGAAATTGTTGAGGCGTGACAACTTTGCCGCACTTGGATATCTCGTCACATGACCGGTATGCTCAATTTTGAGCATAGGTATTTCTTCCCTTAGCCCTTTATTTTTATTTGCATGTTTTACTTTTTCGTATTGTCACATTCTAGTATGGGGGTAGAGTTGCCTGTGATCACTACAGAGCACAGTTTATTGCATACTCTTATGCATTTATTTATTTCATGATCACTACTGCACACACTGAATCACACACATGAGTGCGTACTTAACCATGCGCTCGACTCTTGTCAAATGGATTACTTTTTTTTTGTAAACTCTAAAAAAAGTTGTGCTGCCTTAGGATTTTCGGATCCAGTAGTTCCGAACTCAAGCAGTGCTCCTAATCGAGTACTCATGATTTGGGTAGAAATAGTATCGGATTACTTTTTCTTCATGCTCGTAGACTTAAATTTATTCTGCAAAAGTAAATTCTATTTGTGCTACTTAAAATTGTAGAATCTGGAGTAATCGAATGGTATTGTAGAGATGAGTGTAGCCATCACTAGGCTCGTATTGCTCGAGTAGGGGGGAAGGATCATCTTTTTCGGGGACTGAGAACATGCCCCAAGCTACTCTCGAAGCATTGGTGCTCAGTTAGTCGAGTGTGAGCGTGAGGTAGGCCATCATTTTGGCTTGTTTGAGCCTTTTTGTACCTAATCCTAGCAACTGACCCTTGCAAGACAAATTTGCGCCTACCCTCCTTTTGTTTCAGCTCGACCTATATTCACCAAAGCCCAATATCTAACCCACTTATCACAACCAAAACCTTGTGCTTGATTGAATTCAAAAATTTGATATGTTGTGATATGTGGGATTCATGTGATGTGGAGATGAATTCATGATTTTTTAATTGTAAGATTTGGGGATTGCTGAATGAAAATGAAAATAAAAATGAAAAAGAAAAAGAATAATAAAAAAAAGGAAAATCTAAAAGTATTACAAGGAGAATTGCAATCCCCGTCTTATGTGTTAGTTTTTGGTCGGGATAGGCCATGTGCATACCAGTTTTTAAGCCAAGTCTGGGGGTTTGTTATACATGCATTTCTTAGTGGTTGTATGGGTTTAGCTCTTGTTTGCTCGCTTTGGTTCCGTGTAGCCTCCATATATATCATTGAATACCATACCTTAGCCTTAGCCCAATTCAAACCTACAAGTCCTGCTGATTGACAATTGAGTCTACTTAGTATCGTGGAGAGAGTGTGAAAGGGCAAGCTTATGGTTCTCGATATTGATGGATTTCTTTGGAGGTGATCACGAGCCTCGTTCTTGTGCAATGCTAACCTTAGTGGCTTGTCTACTTTCTTCATACACATGACCGAACGACTCTCAAAAATTCTAATTTTAAGTAGACACAATATTTATGTACCTCTTTCGAATAATTTAAGCTCCATAGTATAATTAAAAAGTTTTTCTATTATATTTTCTATGCGCATGTATTTGATCTCTCGCCCTACTTTATTTTGAAGTTTATTAGCCAGCTAGCTATTTTTATAGTCCATGGAGTAATGATTTGCGCTGGACGCGCAAATGGGTATGTCTGGAGGTGTGATGAGTCCAAATATTACATTGATTTTTGGACTCATCTAGGAAAGTTTTATCGTTTTAGCACTGCACTTGAGAGCTATAATCGCTTATATTCGTTAATCTGCCTATTTCATGATTAAGTGCACTTTAGGACCATTTTCTGTGTGCTTTAGATGTTTCTGTGTTTTCGTTTTTTTCCTTGTTCTCTCACCGTGTCTTGAGAATGTGGTGTGCACTTTTGGTGGCCTATCAACTTCTCTGTTGGTGCATGGGTCATGTGCGTGCTCCAGAACCTCTCGGGAGACCCCCGACGATATAGGAACACTGTGCACGATCACTGCACTCATTGCGCACGACCACTGGTCGTGCGCCACTGATCGTGCGCATTACATTCTCCTTTTCCCCAGTTCTGTCTTGACGATCGCATGATCACAAAACCTATTGCGCACGACCATTGGTCATGCGCTGGTGATCGTGCACTCTGTCCTCTTCATTTTCCTTGTTATGCCCGGGTAATCGCACGAGCACTGGACATTTTGCGCATGACCACCGGTCGTGCGCCACTGCTCATGCGCATTTACCTCATGTTTTCTGCAATTCTGTCTTAGCCAATCGCACGATCAGTGGATTCAGTGCGCACGACCACTAGTCGTGCGCTACTGATCGTGCGCATATTTGCTAATGTTTCTATCCAAGCTGTAGGTTTAATTAGAAATTTCGCACGATCATCGACCAACAGTGTGCACGAGCACTGGTCGTATGCCACTGATTGTGCAATTTGTTTGTTCTGCCTCCGTTTTTAATTGCCTGCTCCGCGATTTAGGTCAACGCTGATCATTTCTGCGATCGGGGAGTGCGCGGGAAGTGCCATTCTACTTCTCCAGCTGCTCCAGCCACCTCCACCTTCATCCCTTTCATTGATAGTCCATAGTCGTTGATTCCGAAGCTTTCCAAACCCTCCGGCGAAGCTCCCGGCCATTTATGACATCAACTTCAAGCTTTCCACCTGAGTTGGAGAAGAAGACGACCTAGAGAACGGACTCAAATGCCTTCGAGGTGACAGCTCGTTGGTAACGAAAGCCTCCTCGGGCTGATCCCGGATGCGGATTGATAACTCGCTATTCCGGCCACAAACTGCGGTGGACCTTCACCCTCTAGTGGTTTACTCCTCTTCCCCTTTCTTCGTTGTATGGAATGATTTGATATTGTAATGAACTACATTTTCTACTCTATATCTAATTGGATGTTTGTAGTTTTCATTTGCTATTAAGTTGTGTGTTGTGAAGGTGCCTTGCCCATTCCACATCCACTCCATACCCTTGTTTCACCTGATTGCACTCCGCACAAGAACACTTCCATCCATTATCTTTCCGTCCACTCGCCAAACCAAAGTTCGACATCGCGGCCGAGACACTCACCTCACTTTGAGAAGCAGTGCCTTCGACCCACATAGTCTTAATTAGTTTATTAGATCAAGAAACCACAATCTCATAAGCCCCCTTTTTAATCTTTTCTAAGTATAACCCTCATAACAATATTTTCTAAACTGTCGCTGCCCTATGCTAATTGCATTTCTCAAGAGACCGACACTCGGGAATTTATTCCCCAATTTTATTACTTGTGTGACCGGTGCACTTGCCAATTTCCACGCATCAGCTAGCACCAGACCTCCAGTTTGCAACCTATCAAAGTTTGTCATCTAGAAGGCAAGAATAAAGTTATACATGAACTCTATTGATGAAGATATTTATAATTCAATTTTGACACGACCACCAACTCTAGTGGCTTCCACTCCTTCAACTTCAACAATTCTAAGTGCAGCCCCACCTCCAGATTGGATAGATGCACAAAGGAAAGCCAAGATTGTAGATGCCAGAGCCATGAATATCTTAGCTCAGACTATGTCTGATGATATTTTTCAAAAGGTGGCGGAGTGTACTTCTGCAAAAGTAATCTGGGATTCACTAAATCAGATGGTGGTTGGATCTACTGATGAGAGAAAGGATAGGAGATCTAATCTCATCTCACAGTATGAAAATTTCAAGAAGGATAAAGCTGAGTCAGTGATTGATATGTACAACAGGCTTAGCTTTATCATCAATGAACTAAAGACCTTCAATAAAGAAATCACTCTGACAGAAGTTAATGATAAAATCCTCATGAACATGAGATTCAAGAATATGGCCAATTAGAGAAGCCATAAGCATGACAAAAATATCAACTGAGTCACTCCTTGGAAAGCCCAAATCCTATGAGCAATTGATGAAGACAAGAGAAGCAGCAGTTGAATTGAAGACTCTAACACCTACCAAGAAGGTGCACAATATTGCATTCAATACTGCAGAGGAATCTGAAGGCACCCAAGTTAGTGAAGTGCTGATGAGTCTCATTGCCAAATGATTCTTCAAAATGGCAATGAAAGACTTTAGAAGAAAGTCATCTAGGCAAGATGACAAACCAAGGTATGATAAGACTCATCTAAAGAAATTTTTAGCTTTGGTTGCAGGAAGCCTAGACATTTCATCTCAGAGTGTCTAGAACCTCAAAAGAAGGATAGGATAAGAGAAAAAGATTCAAGAAAAACTCATCACAGCAAGCCCTCCTCCAGCAAACACAAGACGAAGGAGAAAGGGTTTGTTGCAGAAACTTGGAGCTATACTGAGGAAGATTCATCATCCTCCAGCTCTAGTGATTATGAAGAAGAAGAGAAGGCAAAGGAAGTTTTCCTAATGGCAATAGATAATTCTAGTAGTCAGTCAGAGGCTGAAGCTTCAGAAGATGAAGAATCTCTATCTACAGAGGACCAGGTAATAACATCTTATGATTTTGATTAAGAAGAATTTAAAAATCTATGCTTAGATCTAATAGTCTCTGAGAAGGAAATCAAACTTCTTAGAGAAAGATTAGCTGAAGAAGATAAATATATTGCTGAAAATACTAAACTAACAGATGAACTTAACTCAGCAAATGAACAAATTATTTTGTTAAAAACTTAATTAAGAAAAACCATGAAATTAGAAGAATCACTTAATGGTAGAAGCTTACAACTATTAGACATAATTAGTACTATAAATGTTAGGGCTAATAATAGTAAACTAGGACTAGGTGCATCATCTAGTGAACCACCTATAATCCAGAAGAATCTGTTATCTAAACCTATAAATTTCATTTCAGATAAGGGTAAGAAGAATACTGAACAAGTAGATAAAGTAAATGAAGTCATAAAACAAATGGAACTGAAACAAAAATCTATGAACAAGAAGAAAAATAACTACAACAATGTTAAACAGATTTCGTCGAACTCAGATTGACGAAATATGTACAGTTTGTTGACCTCAGAAAGACGAACTCCGAACGGCAACTACAATAATAGTATTTCTTGGATCCACGATCGACGAAACCAGTCTAGTTCGTCGACTAGAGATCGATGATATTGGTGCCCTGACAATGAATATTTTTATTCTTCGAGCAGAGATCGAAGATCTTATCCCAATTCGTCGACCTCAGGTCGACGAACTTACCAGAGTTCGTCGATCCCAGATATATTTTTCAAAAACTTCAACTCTAACAGAAACTTTAATAATAACCTTAACCAACCTAGAGAGAATACCAATTCATTCAATCCATTCACCCAATGGATAATTCCTCCCAAAAGATTTCATCCCTTAGTTTATTAAAGCCAACCTGAATATTCATACATTTCTAGTTTTTCTTATGAAAAATTACGAGGACCCACGACGACTTGGGACAAGAACATCTAACTTGTTTCCTTACAGATGAAGAACTATCTTATCACTCAGAATAAGTGGTATCTGGATAGTGGGTGCTCAAAGCACATGACTGGATGCAAGGATAGCCTAATCAATTTCAAGGCAAAGATGGGTCCAAGAGTGATCTTTGGAGATTCCAGCTTTGGACAAACTGAAGGCTATAGAGACTTCAATAGTTGAGCTGTCACTTTCAGAAAAGTGGCATATGTAAATGGTCTCAAACATAACCTAATATCCATAAGTCAGTTATGTGATGAAGGTTATCAGGTTTGCTTTACTAATTCCCAATGTATTATTTCTTCAAATAACCTAACTATTTTAACAGGTTGTAGACAAGGCAACATATAACTAGTAAACTTTAACTCTGCTAGTTAATAAATATGTTTATTCAACCAAGTTAGTAATTACAATATTCTTTGTCATAAGAGACTAGGTCATGTTAACCTTAGAAACATCTCTAAGCTATCTAGGGACAACCTTATCAGAGGACTGCCTTCTGGCCCCTACAGGAAGGAAAGCCCATGCAAGGCTTGTCAAGAAGGCAAGCAAACTAAAAATAGCTTTAAGTCAATTAATAAGAGAGACAAACATATGATTCTATACTTGCTACATATGGAACTTTTTGGACCCATTGATGTACAAAGCTTTGGAGGGAAGTCTTACAATCTAGTTATTGTAGATGACTTCTCTAGATTCTCATGGGTGTTCTTCTTGAAAAATAAGTCAGATAACTTTAAAGTCCTTACAGACTTTCTTAAGAGCATAAGGATTGTAGTATTCTACTCCAGTTGCATTGATTAGAAGTGATAATGGTACTGAGTTTGAATCTCTTCTCATGCAAAGATTCTGTGAGGAGGAAGATATCGGGCATTGTTTTTCTGCTACTAGAACTTCTCAACAAAATGGGGTAGCAGAAAGGAAAAAACAGAACCCTCATTAAATCTCCAGGAGCATTGCTTGTAGATGCATACATGCCCCTATCTTTTTGGGCAGAGGCTGTGAGCACAGTAAACTATGTACTGACTAGGAGTTTGATACAAAAACTTAAGGGTAAGATCCCTTATAAATTACTCAAAGGGAAGCAACCTAAAATTGATTACTTTAGAATCTTTGGGTGTAGATGTTTCATTCATAAAAATAATAAGAAACACATTAGAAAATTTGAAACTAAGGCTATAAAGGGAATTTTTCTTCGATATTCCAAAAATAGCAAGGCTTATAGGGTATTCAATAATTCATCTTTAAAAATGGAAGAATCTGTACATATTTCTTTTGATGAAGCTAACATGTTTTATAAAGAGATGGATTCTTCTACCTCAGATTTATTGTCGGCACCACACTTGTGTGAGAAATTGGATGAGTTTAACCTTACACAGAAGTTCATATCACATCCTTCTCCATAAGATGATGAAGATAATTAAGAAGAAACTTTGGAAGTAGTTGAACCTCATCCAACAGCAGACTTTATTCCACAAGAGGAATTAAGTTCCAAATACTGTTGCTGAACCAACTCCACCCCCTGACCTTATCACATTAAGGGATCACCCTAGATCTCAAGTGATTGGGGACATGTCAGTAGGTGTACATACAAGGAATCAACTCAACCAAGATGTTATGCATGCCTGTTTCCTCTCTCAAGTTGAGCCTCAATCCATAAATAATGTAGATAAAGATCCCCACTTGATCATTGCAATACAAGAGGAGCTCAATCAATTTTAGATATACAGAGTTTGGGACTTGGTTCCAAGGCCCAAAAGTTATCTAGTAATTGGAACCAAGTGGTTATTCAGAAACAAACTTGATGCCCAAGGTGTTATTGTGAGAAACAAGGCTAGGCTTGTTGGTTAAGGCTATAAGCAAGAGGAAGGCATTGATTATGATCAAACCTTTGCTCCTATTGCAAGGCTAGAAGCTATCAGGATTTTTCTTGCTTATGCTACCTTTAAGAAGTTCAAAGACTACCAGATGGATGTCAAGAGTGCTTTCTTGAATGGATAACTAAAGGAAGAGGTTTGTGTTAAACAATCCCCAGGTTTTATCTCGTTAACTCATCCCTCATAGGTTTTTAAATTGCATAAAGCTCTCTATGGTCTAAAGCAAGCTTCAAGAGCTTGGTATGAAACCTTAGCTAGTTTTCTTTTATAACACAAGTTCTTAAGAAGAATGGTAGATAGGATCCTTTTTACTAAGATGTATCATGATAAAATTTTAGAAATACAAATATATGTAGATGACATCATATTTGGCTCTACTGATCCCATACTATGCAAGAGATTCTCTGATCTAATGCATTCAAAGTTTGAGATGAGTAGTATGAGAGGGCTATCATACTTCCTTAGTCTAAAAGTGAAGCAATCCCCTAATGGCATATTCATATCTCAATCTAAATATGCAAGTGAGCTTATTTAAAAGTTTGGGATGTCTGATGCCTCTTCTATGAAAACTCCTGTGGCTGCCAATGCTGTGATTGACTGTGATGAACATGGAAATCCAGTTGATAAGATAAAGTATAGGGCTATTGTTGGATCCTTACTCTATCTCACAACATGTAGACCAGACAACATGTTTGCTATAAGTCTTTGTGCTAGATTCCAAGTGAGCCCTAAAGAATCTCATCTTATTTTCATTAAAAGGATTTTAAGATATATAAAGGGTTGTCATAATCTAGGACTCTTGTATCCAACAGAGTCAGCATTTGAGCTTAATGGATTTTCTGATGCTGACTATGCTGGATATAGAGTTGACAGGAAAAGCACTTTAGGAACATGTCAGTTCCTTGGTGATAGACTTGTGTCCTGGTTTTGCAAGAAGCAAACATCTGTGTCCACATCAATTGCCGAGGCTGAATACATGGCAGCTGGCAGCTATTGTTCACAGATCTTGTAGATACAAAACTAACTCTTGGATTATGGTTTCAATCTAAATAATTCAACCATATTTTATGATAGTACTAGTGTTATATCTATAGCACATAATCTAGTGCATAATAGTAGGACAAAGCATATAAATATAAGACATCATTTCATAAGAGACTGTGTGGACAAATAGATAATTAACCATGAATTTATCTCCACTAATTTGCAAAGGGCAGATATTTTCACCAAGACCTTAGATGAATCTAAACATTTGTTCTTTCTAAATCAGTTAAGAATGATAGATGGAAAGGCTTTATTTTAAATCTGTTCTTAGTGTAATTAATCTGGAAACAATTAGTCGACCTGAGATCGACGATTTGCAAACTTATCGTTGAGAGTTTGTCAACCGGAGATCGACAAAATCTCTGTGTGAACAGAGTTTCGCCGACCTGAGATTGACGATCCTATTTCAGGAAATATTTCTGAAGACGATGAAATATTTCCATATCTTCATTCTGAGATCAATAATTTTATCTCTTCATGAAATTTTTCGTCAACCTGAGATCGAAGAATTTTCTTTTTTGCAGGACAGAACTTGATGTTTCATATTAAGAAAAACCTTATAACTAGGTTTTCTTTGAGCTCCATCACACGCTTTCAGTTCCTTTGCACTTGATCTCTCTATTTCTTTGTTACATGTGATCATGGCGATTTGAGCAAGCGCTCTCATAGTAATGAAATTTGATATGGGTTTTGACATCGACTTTGAGTCTTTCAAATACTCTGATCAAATATTCCTTGATATTCTACAACTATTTAAAGATTTATATTTGAAGAATCTAATGTCAACCAGGATAATGATTCCGGCGATCGAGATTAGAGAATGGGTCTACTCGTTATCATCTTCAGATGCTGACACATTGATAGGAACTATAGCGGGTAACGCCGTCTCCCTCACCCCTGAAATTCTTTCTGAAATTTTTGGTTTAGTGAATGGAGAAGAGGACTTAGAAATCGATTTTACTGAGTTTGATGAAATGTTGAATTGAATGGGTATTTCTGGTGATAACCCTAACAAATTACTGAAGAAAATCTATCTGCGGATAATAAGTTTCTGGCATATGTTGTAGGAAAGGTTCTGCTGGGTACGCACACCGCCCACGATCACATAACTAGACATCAGTTCCCTGTGATGTGTGTAGTGGCAAACAAGAAGGCCGTGAACTGAGCCAAAATTCTATTTGATTTGATTAAGAAGAAAAACACAAAGAAGGAAGTGTGTTATGGCCGGATTTTAGGAATTTTTCTTCAAGCCAATGATGTTGAATAACTGGTCACCACAACCATATTCATTAATGCCTCTAAGAGGCTTACCTGGACCTTATTTAGCAGGTGGGAGAGGAGCATCCCAAAGCCATCTAAGGCTTACTCTTCCAGATCTTCTGAGAGTCTAAGGGATGTTCCAGCCACTTCCCACCATGCTGAGGATATCCCCATTCCCCCTCCACCTCCTCTTTATTAATCAACTTCAACATCTCTCCAGCTTACTTCCACAACTCCAACACATCCACCTACACCTCATGCTTCCCCCCATCCATATTTATTCACCAGTTCATTCACCACTACCTCAACATTCACCAATTCAATCTCCAGTACATCTATCCCCTCAACATCATTCTCCCGAGCATGTTACGCCTCCTTACTCCCCTCTTCCTTCTCATCTTGCTGGAATTACTCCTCTTCAAAATCTATCATCTCTACCTTCATTCAATCTTCTTTCATCTCGCAATCATTCTCCATCCCCTCCAGATGAACAAATGCTAGAATCTCATCCCTCCTCTTCCATCTTCAATCCATCTATATCTACTCAGACCCCAGCTGAATTATTAGACATTGCTTCACCCTCCATTTTATCTATTCTGAAATCCATCAAACCTCTTCTCCAACAACTCATAGCAGAGGCCATTTCACCTCTTGCTTCTTCTATCTTATCACTTGCTTCCCGACTATCTGCCTTCCCTGTCCCTCCTTCTTAAGTCAGGGGCCTTGCTCCAGTGCTTACTAAAATCTGGCAGGGGGAGATACTCCATGAAGAAGTAGCTCCAGCAGCAGCATCATAAGTAGCCGAGATAGAGTTTGTTGATTCTGAGATACTAGATGCAGAACTCTCAGAATTTTTGGTAATTGATTATGAGACAGCTGATTTAGATCATTCTTTGGATATTGATTTTGGAGACTGCTTCATTTCTCCAGCAGTTGAACTTACATCAGTTCTTGATTTCTTTGATCTTATGTATAACAACATTCTTTCCTTTGTCTCTCCTTAGTTCTATACAAACATTGTTTGTTATAAAGCTCCTGTTAGCTCAGAAGTACTACATCTTATTAAAATTAGCTTTTCAGCTCTAGAGCCAGAGCTTGTTCTAGTTTCATAGGCTGAGCCTGTTAAGGCTGCTGAGGATGAGTTCTTTGTGATGAAGTGGCCCAGAGCCACCCCGCTCTGTCGGAGTCACACCGAGACAGAGGAACACGAATGGCACCCACTGCCGGGATGTAGCCCAAGCACCCCACCCATGACCGCACCTATTCTCAGCGCGGCGGGATGTTGAGGCGAGGTCTCGAACCCAACCCCCTTGATAAAGAGCTTTCCTAACAGCTCTCATCACCAACTGAGCTAACAGTTGGTGATGAGAGCTGTTAGGAAAGCTCTTTATCAAGGGGGCTTGGTTCGAGACCTCGCCTCAACATCCCGCCGCGCTGAGAATAGGTGCGGTCATGGGTGGGGTGCTTGTCTGCAGCCCGACAGTGGGTGCCATTCGTGTTCCTCTGGCTCGGTGTGACTCCGACAGAGCGGGGCGTCTCTGGGCCACTATATCAAAAAAGTGCAGCTCAGTTGGTGATGAGAGCTGTTAGGAAAGCTCTTTATCAAGGGGGCTGGGTTCGAGACCTCGCCTCAACATCCCGCCACGCTGAGAATAGGTGCGGTCATGGGTGGGGTGCTTGGGCTGCAGCCTGGTAGTGGGTGCCATTCGTGTTCCTCTGGCTCGGTGTGACTCCGACAGAGCGGGTCAGCTCTGGGCCACTGCATCACTTTGAGCCCAAGGCCTTTTCCCCTCCCACTTTTGTTTTCTCTACCTCTCTATTATCAGATACGGATGAGATTTTTGCTGCAGACATGGCTCAGGAAGCTGAAATGGTTTCAGATGCAGAGGTTCCTCCTCAAGTAGACAAACAGATCTCAAAGGAAACGTTAAAAGCAATAGATGCTCTTTTTGACAATCCCTAGAGTTCCTCTGAAGATGACTCAGACAATGATTCAGATGATTCTGATAATTCCAAATCTAAGAAGAAATTTATCAAGAAGAGAAAGATTGCTCCAAAGGCTGCTCCTAAGCCCAATCCCAACAATGATACTCCCTACTATATTTTGCAGAATATAACTCCATACCCAGGGATGCCCCATTGGATGTGGTTGTCTAAAATGATCAGAAAGAAAGGAAGAAGAGGAGAAGGTACAAGTCTTCTCCCAGGAAATTTAGGAAAGACCCTCCTCCTCCTCCCTCTTCAGGTACTTCTAGAAGTGTTACTCAGAGAGCTGCTCCAGTAACCAAGACATATCATAGACAGTCAAGGCATGACAGTCAGATATCTTCTTCAAGCCATTCTCCTCCATCATCTTCCAAGAGAGTTTCTGCAGATACTACTGATAAATCTCAATAGGACTCTAGTCCAATCTAGCAAGAGTCTCCTCCTATTCCATTTGTTGATCAAGAACAAGATACCTCTGCCAGAATGGCTAGATTTCAGGAGTTAGTAGGACTTTCTCAGATTAGGAAAGCTAAAGCTGAAGGCAAGGATCCTTCTCAGTTTTCAACTATGTCATCTTACAAGAAAGAAGAGCTAACCAGGTATGCTAAAACTAACAAGTTCTTTAATGTTGATGAGTATATGAAATTGCACCCAGAGGCTGTAGTTCCTAGAGCAACTTCTCAAAATATTATTGGTGCATCTGGCATTACCATGTCAAAAAGAGAAGCAGCTAACCATAACAGAGAATTCTTATTCAAACAGACTACTGAAAAGTCTGAGAAAACTATTCCCAAGCAGAAACAGTAATTTTAGTTATTGTAAATTTATTGTTAAACTCTACTTCTATTTATATCTTGAAGCATATGTTGTAAATATATGCTGAATGTATTATTTCTGCAAGATATATGTTTCTTGCTTTATAATTGCTTTTTGTTTGTTTTTAGTGACCTCACCCAAATAGGGGGAGATTGTTGGATCCATTGTTTTATTTGGGCTAGGTTGACTAATTTAGGCTGAGCCTGACCCACCTTGTATAGCCAGGGTCTAGTCTAGTAGTCCTAAAATTAGGCTAAGTCTTTTTAGTTCAACCTTTTTGGACCAGCCAGCAGAGGACCTCAGAAGATTCAGTTTTTAGAAGTTTTTCAGAAGACAGTTTGATAAGTTCAAAGTTCTTCGAACTCAGCACGATGATCGTCGATCTCTGATCGACGAACTTTGAGTTAATTCTCTGAGTTGAGCTCGATGATATTAAAGCTCAGGTCGACGATCAGTTTTCTCTAGATAGATTCTCGGCTCGACTATTTTCTATGTGTTCAAGTTCTATGGTCTACGTTCTCTGAGTGTAGAACAAGTTCTTAGGTCGACATTCTTGGAGCACAGAATCAACGACTTATATTCAGCGTGTGCTTCGTAGAGCTCGTGTCGACAACATGATTTCTCAGGTCGACGTCCCTTGAGTGTAGTTCGACGAAATCTGTTCTTTGGTCGACGAATTCTGTAAGCTGTTTGTTCTTTGTTATTTCCTTACCTATTCCCTCTCTATTACTATTTTAAGTCATAAATCCCTGAGTAATCAATGCTTATATTCCCTATGAATATAGCTGTTTCCTGGCAGCATTGATTATGGTATTCATCAGAGGATTTTTTGATATATTTCTCGGGACAGTTGAGGAAACCAATAATGACAGATTTGCTAGCCGTTTCCTTCCCAGATTTCCAGCAAGACATTAATTGCAGTTATTCAAATTTCTAGGGAAGATTGGCCGCTGAGGATAGTAGAGAGAAGATTATTTAAAACTGAACAATTTTCATACAGACTGGGAATAGAGATACAGAGATAGAGAATAACAACAGAATTCTTACACAGTAGAAAATTTTAGAGAGATATTCATTGCAAGAGAAAAAACTTCACATCAACTCTCAATCCTCGTCTCTCACTATGCTCTCAAGAAGATAGAAGAAGAACAATTCAATCTGATCAAGAGACTTCTTCATCTTCTGTTTCCAGGAATTTGCTGAGACAATATAGATCCATCTGTCTAAAGTTCCTTGATTCGCTTTTCACAAGCTAAAGACCTACACACTCCTGAATAAAGCTTCTCAATTCCTGAACAACTCTACATCTCCGGGGGAGCTTTGACAAGATCTGGAATCCACACAAAGTCTTCTCAAAGTTCATTTGAGAAAAGAGAAGACTAACATCACTTTCTTTCCCACCCTACTGTACAGGGTTTTAACTCCCTTCAAAAGTTAGCCTTATTCACAAGTCACCTTCCAAATGACTTGAGTTTGGTTTTTGGGCACCGAATCAAAAGCCCAAAGGGTTACAATATCTCCCTGCAAATAGATATTGTGGTGCCAGTCAGCTGATCAAAACTTGCTAGTGGATTCCTACCTGGGTGGTAGAAGAGTGGATGTACCAAGTTGGGGAAACACTATAAAATTCTTGTGTTGTCTGTGTGTTTGCTGTTTTTCTTTTGGCTTGTGCTGTTGTAGCTTAGTATAGCTAATCTTTGCTTTTGTTAGCTATTACTAATATCACATATTTTTATATTTATAAAAAGTGCGAATGAAATCTTAAATAACTCTATTAACACCCCCCCCCCCCCCCGCGCGCGCTAGAGTTAACCAGAGATTACTCTCCCTTTTCTTTTAATGCCCTTGGAAATTTCGAGTTTGAAGTCGGAGAGTATCTCAATGGATTTCATTACTGGATTACCGAGATCTCCCCGAGGACATGATTCAGTCTGGGTTATTTTTGATAGAATAACGAAGTATGCTCACTTCGTGCCTTTTAAGATTGATTACCCCTTGAAGAAGATAGCTAAGCTATATTTAGAAAAAGTCATCAGATTACAAGGAGTGCCAGTTAGTATTATATCATATCGAGACTCCAGGTTTACGTATCGCTTTTGGAAGAGTTTACAAGAAGGTTTGGGTACCGATTTGAGGTATTCCAAAGACTTTCACAAACAATCGGTCAAAAAGAAAGTGTGAATCAAATCGTGGAGGATATGAATAGATGTTATATTTTGGACCACGGAGGAGCGTGGGATATGCGACTCAGATTGATGGAGTTTGCATACAATAATAGTTATCAAGAAAGTTTGCAGATGGCCTCGTTTGAGGCCTTGTATGGGAGGTGATGCAGAACTCCCTTATTTTGGGCTATGGTCGGTGAGAGACCATTGTTGTTCCCTGAAGCATTAGAATAAATGGATATTTCAGTGAAACTTATTCGGGAAAAGCTTCGGATAATGAAGGAACGTTATGTTAAGAGCGCCAATTGGTGTAGGTCTGGTTTAGAGTTTGCTGTAGGGGACTTGGTGTTTCTAAAAGTTTCCCCGATGTATGGAGTTAAAAGGTTTGGTAAGAATCATAAGTTGGACCCCAGGTATGTGGGACCTTATAAGGTTGTTGAGCGTATTTGTTTATAAGATTATAGTATGGATTTGCCCGTAAATTTTCCTGGTGTGCACGACATGTTTCACGTGTGCCAGTTACGGAAATGTGTGCTCATCGACCGACAGATTCTTGATGTTGTGCCCCAGTTGGAGCCTAATCTTTCCTATATTGAGATGCATGTCCGCATTCTGGATACTCAAGCTCGAGTGTTGCGGTGGCAAACCATACCAATGTTTAAAGTTTTGTGGTGAAACCAAGACGTTGAAAGTGCCACTTGGGAGATGGAGTCAACTATGAGGGAGGCTCATCATCATCTATTCTCCTAGTTTTTTGCGGTATGTATTTTTCCCCTTCTATAATCTTTGATAATATTCTTTTGTGGAATCCTTTGGTGCGTAAATTTTTTGGACGAAAATTCTTTTTAGGGGGAGTGGCTGTAACGCCCCTGATTTTTTGATGTTTAGTTAATTCTTTTATTTGGCATATTTATGACGTCAGGGCATTACGTTAACGCATGATTAGCGTGTGCCATTGTTAGAGCGTGGGTATTAGCTCTTGGGTTTTCTTTGTGTGGTTGGGTTTAGCCTACATGCAAGATTTCCTAGCGAGTCGGGTCTGTTTTGCTGACTCGATGGAGCCTCTTTGGGAATGCTTGTGTTTTAGCTTCGGGAGGTGTTTACCCAAGATTGGTTAGTTGGATTTCGATTTCGAGTTCTCCGTTGGATTCATACCGTCGGTTTTTAGCTACAGTGCGACTTTCATAGAATTTCGGGTAAGTTTGGTTTTTGGGTCGTTTTGACATTTTATTGAATTAATTATCCTATTTTAAAATAATTGGATAAAGAAGTATAAATAGGGCTCCATCGCATCAAAACCCTATTCATTGTCTCCTTTGTGAAAACCTCGGGAAGTTGCGAAAGAATTAGAGCGGCGGACATTCCTAAGCCTTCGGCCACCGATTTCTTGAGCTTTGGTGCTCGATTTCGTCTTCGGAGAGTGGATCCGGGTAAATCTCGCCTAGATCTATGTTTATACGGTAAGCATTTCCAGTTTCTTGGATTTTTAGAGGTCTAAGTATGGGGTTTTTTTCTCTCTTTCATCCTCAAAAGTTTCAGGTTTTGTTGCTTAAGCATTCTTGCAGCCAGATCTGTGAGGTGGGGCATTGCTTGGCTGAATTTCGGGTGATTTAAGGCAAGTGGTGATTTTCCCCTTGCTTATTCTTCTTTTCTATTTTGTATTCTTGTTATCCTCCCGGTATAGCAGGATCAGATTGGGGTAGGATTCCCTCCATGTCAAAAATGATTTTTTATAGATCTTGAGGCAGGTGGTGTTTACACCCTTGACAAGCCTTTTGCCCCTTTGGTTTCCTATTCTGGTTGGCCAGATGACTCTTAGCATGGCAGTAAAATCATCTTTTGTCTTGGTGAGATATAATCAAAAGTTTTTAGTATATTACTGTTGGGATGATAACCCTCTGGCAGGTTTCGGTCTAAAAGCTTTGAGTGGAGTTGAGTGTATATAGCCTAAAGATTTAAGTGTAATCTTAGTGTAGAAGTTAAGTTTTTAGCCTAAGTATAATATCATTGAGTGTGTTGAATGCACTCATCGCCTTGCTGAGTAGTCTGAGAAGCTACGTTAAAATCATTGAGTAAGTGGTACTCACTTAATGCAGCGTTGAGTGAGCTTAACAAACTCAACGCAATTCTGTAAATTCTAGAAGTTAAGTCTAAAAGCGTTGACAGCATTGAGTGAGCTGAACTCACTCAACGCTATCTCTTAGTCTGTCAAATCAAAGTAGAAAGCATTGACAGCATTAAGTGAGAGTAACTCACACAATACCGTCTCTTAGTCTGTCAAATCTAAGTACAAAGCATTGACAACGTTGAGTAAGCTAAACTCACTCAATGCCGTCTCTTATTCTGTAAAGCAATGTAACAAAGCATTGACAGCTTTGATTGAGCTAAAGTCACTCAATGTCATCGCTTAGTAGAAAAGCGTTTAGAGCGTTAAGTGAGCTGTTCTCACTCAACACCGTCACTTTAACCCTGCAATCTAAGTGTTAAAGCGTTAACAATATTGAGTGAGCTGAAATCACTCAATGCCGTCATTTGATTTTGGCAGCTAAGTGGTAAAGCGTAGAGTGAGCTGAACTCACTCAACACCATCGTCTGTTCTTGCTACTGTGTTTTTAGCGTTGAGTGTGCTGAGTTATGGCGTCGAGTGCGTTGATTACACTCGACGTGACATCAAGTGCGTTGACTACACTCGACGCGATATCGAGTGTACTCGACGCTTTCCCTTATACTTTTGTCCTTTCACCGATTTGACGTGTATCTCTAAAGGCTTAGTTTTGCCAAGTTAGAATCATCGAGCTTCTGTTAAATTTGTCGAGTTTGGGTTTTATGGGTATTTGGCATATGGGTTTTGTTTGGTTGGCTTAGTTTTGTGAATTGTTATACCTGGGAATGTTTGAGTCTTGTTTTTGGGCTGTTGGGTGGAGTTAGACCAGATGGCCCCCACAATAGTCCCGTTTTTGAGATGTTTGGGTCTGTTAGTTCGAGTTTGACCGGTTGGTCCCGACTCAGATCTGGTTGCGTTGCGGTGTTAATGATTCACGTGTTTATTGAGCCTTTGCCTCATTTTCTTTTCTTATGGATTAAACTTATGCTATTTCTACCTATTCTCGTAGATGTTCTCGGAGTATGACTCCATTCGCATTTGGTGCAAATTTCATTACCTTTTAACTTTATAAGTTAACTCTTTCATTCTTAATCTCTAGTTAGTTTGCTGTGTTTTTGACAGCTATTCATTTTTGGATTAATAATCTTACTACTCCCTTGTTTACTGACAGTTTTGTTTGCCACTTATATTTTTCTTGCTAAGGTGTTTTTTTTCTTTGAATACCTCAGGTTCAGGACAATAGCCTGTTGAGCGGCTAGTTTTGGTGTTTGCTAGTGGACTACAATGTTGCAGAGCTTTCCTCTACCTTGAGAGGTTGTTCATTGTTGTTTTCTTGTTAGAACAGACATATATACTGACCCTTGGGTTCATGTCAGTTTGTTGATGCCCCTCGGTGGTTTTCTTTTGAATTGCTGAATACTTTGCTAAGATGTTAGTTTTTTCTTTTGTGGTTTTTTTTACTTGCTCTATAGGAATGTTTGATTCTAGGTTACAAGTTAGTTATTTTAACTTATAAAAGCATTACTACTAGTACTTCACACATCTCATATTTCTAAAACTAAAATACTATTTTCTAGCTAACGTAAAGACTATTTCCATACTTTTAATAAATCTAGGGTCTTGCATGACATGAGTTGTCCTTTGGGGATATTTGTACTCATGTAGGGCGTTAATCAACATAACCAATTATTTTCTGCAGCATATAACTATACTTTTACTTGTGGACTGGTTTATCCACTGTATTGAGGGATACGACAATCCAATTTAAACTGGGTTTTACTCAATAACTTATGGATTTCATATAAACTGTATAGTTTGGAGTTTTACCTGAGTGCTTGCAGTTACCCCCTACAAGGCGTGGCATCACGACGCATATTTTCTCTTACTCTGATATAACTTAAATATTGAGAAAATGCGGGCTGTGACACCCTGCATGATATTGCATAAGAAATCCATTCCGATAGTAGATTAGGTATTAAGGGTGATGCTGCAGTCACGACCATTAGTCTGACTCGATGATGTAGCATAACGAGACTTTAGGATTTTTTTAGAAATTCGTTAGCGGTAAAACGCAGTTTGTGATTATTGTATTCCCCCTCTTTCGTGTGAGTTCGTGTAACAAGAACCGGATTGTGTGGAAATTAGAGTACACGCTGGGATACGGGGATAATACAGTATGAATGGTGGATTAGGGCGGGAAAGGCTTGGGATTGTGATGTGCTAAGGCGTGGGTTGTCTCTATGGTAGGCTGTTTAGCCCATGACGTATAAGTCATGTGTGGGGAGTGTCCTAGCGAGACAAGTCCCCTTCTGTGAAACAAATGAGGATGCCAAGCATTAGACAAGCTCGGACAATACTAGCTGGGTCTCCTTTTGTGGACGTTGTCCCGATATTTGAGACGGGCCTGGGTCGTCGCGAATGGGTGGAGCCTAACAAGGGTTCTTAGTATCTGTTGTTTTGTGTGTATGGCAGAATACTGACATGAGAAGTTAGAGCTTGCAGGCGAGTACAGGTTTTGAGACCCACGAGCGGGTGGGGATGATACAAGAGTTCCGTGAGGCGGCTTGTAAAGGCCTCCCTAGCCCACGGCTCGCAAGGTTGGCCGCCGGCACCCCTAACACCACGCCCGTAAGGGGTCAGTCTAACCAGGTCTGCATACCATGCCACCCAACCCCTCTCCGCGCCTGTTTTTCAGTAGCGGTTGGTTGTTTCCACTTGGGATCGAACCAAGGACCTTGATAAGAGACTCTTTACCACAACTCTCGAACCCAGGACCTTGATAAGTGAACAATCATAAATTCCCTTGAAGAATTAATTATGTAATATTTTAACTCTAGATTAGAATTAAATTGTGTCAATCATGTTTTAAGGTTATAATAAAGCTCTGGAAATTTTATTATGAATTTAGGATTATTATTTTTGACACTTCATTCACAATTTAGCAAGTCGTATTATTTACTTAGGAATTTATCATGAAGTAACCGTTTATTGGAAGTTGATGATATTTAATCAAAAGACCTTTTATATTGTTATAAAGCTTTGTGAATTTTTATGGAATTGTTGGAAGTGTATTTATAGGGGTTGCTTCACAAAGTATTGTTTTCCATGAAAACATAATTGAATTTATTTTGGTGTCTAGTAAGCTAGTAAAATTATGATTTTCGTAAAATGGTTCTTTCTGTTCATTATTAAGATTCAATAATTTTTCTATAATTTTCTGATAAATAACTTTAGCACTTCCTTCTTTAAATATAATTAATGGAATTATATTGGATAAATTAATTAAAGGCTAAATGTTTTCTGTAAAATCTTGGAATAGAGTATTTTTCTAATATTTTTCCGTGATTTAGTGATCATAATTTTTGGCTTGCCATTACTTCAGTAAATCATGTATTCCTTGTTCAAAATTACCCATAGCCAATCTTTTGGGAAAATTAATTAAATATCAAATTAATTAGAAAAATTATAATTTTCTGGATTTAGGCTAACTATGTCATGATAAAACTCTAGTAAATAATTTAATGCTTTTGGGTGAGAACTTTAAAGACCTTCTATCATGAACATCATATAGTATAGTTTTGGTATGCATAGCATAAAACACCAGTAGTAGGGATAGCCTTTGCATTGTACAAAGAGGATGAGATTGATAGTTCATGGGATTTGAAAAAGAAAGTTAGGAAGAGTAGGTAGTGGAGTAAATAAGCCTAGGCGGTGCTCGGGATTGACGAAATATTGTCTTTCCCGTGGAGAGAGAGAAAAGTCAAAACGCATTAGGATTAGATACGGAGTAATCCTAAATGGATCGGGAATCGGGTAATAACCAATAACAATAAGTGCCTTGCGAAAGGGAACGGTGGGATTCAGCTACCATCATAGTTCCTAGTGCCCTTTGAGAACCCTTCACGAGGTATACCGGGGGCAGTCCTAGGCTAACCAAAACAGTAAAAAAATTACTTACAAGAGTAACTAGCATAATTAGGGATTCACTTCCACTCACCTTGATGTCTCGGGATGTTAGTTGCTTCACACGGGCTGTAGGCCCAGGGGTTTGGGTAATGCACAGGTTGGCCCGACGAGCTTTGGCTCCGTTGTTGATTGTATCGGATGAGTTGATCCGGGGAGCTTTAGCTCGTTTGGTGATATATAAGGTTGGATGTGCATAAGGTATAAGGTGGTGGGTCTTCGGTATTGGAGGGTCGATGCACCGATGCCAATACAAGGACTCGGCAAGTGAGGTTTAGCACTTCGCTATATAAGTCTGGTGAACCAGCCGGCAAGAGTATGCAGGCGCTCCGCTTTTGCACCAGCATTGCGACGTATGATAGGTCTGACTGGTAGTGCAATTACAGGTTTATGGGTGGGTGAGGCCCAACCCACCGCTTCCGTTTGCCACTACGGAGGTATCCTTGGAGGTTTGACTCCAGAAAGGGGGAACTAAAGGTCTGTGTACACAGAGTCGAGTGGGTCAGTTGTACTTGCATGTTCACATCATGGCATAATTGCATCTAATTTCATAATCATTGCATATAACCCTGACACTTATTGTATAAAGTGGTATGGGACGCTTTAAACAACAGGCCATGCAAAATGACCCCTTGGTTTATAAGTTCGTGCGAGCGTTCTTATAAGTGAAGGTTCTATTTCTGTAAATATATATATATATATATGCCTGCTAGGAAACCAACACCCTAACGTATAAATTGGTATGGGACTTTTTATACCCTTGGAGCCTTGAAAAAGATCCCTTGGCTTATGTGCTTTCATATAAGTTAAGATTACATATTTCTTAGTTTACCTTTTTTATATACTTCCTGCCTTTCTTTTCTTGTTTATATAGAACTGCTAGTCTTGTTCTGCCGTCACCTGCATTTGTTATTCTCCACTATTATGTCCTCTCCTTTCTTCCTCCCCACTCGGTGCTAGGGCTTTGTATTTTAGACTAACAGTTTTCAAACAACATCATTATAGGGGACCGTGGAGCCCAACATAGAGGAGCAGCCCCGGAGGTCGACATGCTTGGAGATGGGGCAGTCTAGTATCGGAGTTCAGACAGTTGGGATTGTGAGTCCTGATCATTTTTAGATGATTAGTTTTGCGTCCACGCTCAGTGATATGTAGTGAGGATATTGATGTACCAGGAACGAGCCCATGTTTTTTCGTACTTTTGTTATATCTGTGGACACTCCCTTCGTGGAGACTTTTTACTATGATATGTGATTCCTGTGGAGTTGCTCTCTTCTATATTTTGCTACGGTTGTCATCAAATTGGCCAACAGGATTGACATTTTGTAGTGGCGACCTTCCCGGGTGTGAAGGTGTCACTACAAAGTGGCGGTTCCAGGCCAAAGACCCCGGGGTTTGAAAAGAAAAAAAGGGGGGGGGGTCTTACAAGTGGTATCAGAGAAAACCTCGATTAGTAAAGTAGCAGCCCACAACCCTTGGGTCACCCCCGCACGAGTTTAGTTTGGGGATAAACTAAAAAGCAGAAGCAGTGTTGTGCCCATATGGGGGATCACAGGTAAATTGTACACTTTTAATTAGTTTGAGTTGATTATATAAAATGGCTTTTATTATGCAGCCTCCGGCACAGCCTACACCACAGGGTGGAGTCTAGCAGACTCTGAATGTTGCATCACCTCCCCTGGTCCCCACTCTTTTCCTACAGTCAGATATGGGGCAGACCCTGACAACTATTCGTAATGCTTTAAGGGCCCAACAGGTTCCGGCTCCACAGCCAAACTCGGTGGCCAATTGGCTGAGTATTTTTCGAGGAATTTCTCCCCCATCCTACATAGGGACAGAGTCGGCCGTTTGGACGGAGGAGTGGCTGGACATCATGTTTGAGATGCTGACTGGGATACAGTGCCCTTGGGAGGAGAGGGTTCCTTTGGTTGTCTCTTGCTTGGAGTCTCATGCCAAGAGATGGTGGAAGATATCACTGGACACGACGTTTGCTGATAGGGAGGTTGCGAAGATTGCTTGGGATGAGTTCAGGTCCGCACTATTGGACCATTTTGTTCCGCAGTCGGCCAAAGATGAGCTGGAAGATAGATTTTTGCATTTGAGGCAAGGTACCAAGACGGTGGTGGAGTACCACCGGGTGTTCAACCATCTATCCCGATTTGCGGATTCTTATCAGTTAGATGAGGAAGGTTACACCAAGAGGTTCTATAAGGGCATGAGAGAGGATCTGAGAGAGGATATGTTGTTCATGTACGACAGGCCTATTCCTCGGATATTCGAGATGGCGAAGAGGATTGAGGAAGATTGGCACACTACTCGAGGCTGGAAGCGGCCGACAGAGGATCAAGGCTGGGGAGCAAGAAATGATCAACAATGGGGTCACATTCCTTATGGGAGAGATGGGAGAAGAGAAGAGGATCCACCTCGTCAAGAGGTGAGACAGGAGCTGAGGCAGCTAGAGGTTATCCCTCCTCGGCCTCTCCAGATGTGAGAGATGCAGAGACCTATGGGTATTGCATATCCCCCGCCAGAATTCTTCAACTTCCATCAGATAAGGCATATCCGGAGAAACTGCCCCATGAGGGTGGCACCCCAACCAGCACCACTAACTGCCCCGCCTGCTAAGTATTTTGGACGCCGAGGACGTGGCTGAGGACGTTGATACTAGGGCGAAGACCGCAGGCAGGAGAGGGAGCAAGTATATGCACTGGATCTGACTCAACATCGGAATCCAGAGAAAGTTATCACAGGTATGTCAGTTAATTTTTAAGTTCTCTCCTTCCTAATTAACTAGATGTATTAATAAAGAAATGATAAACTAGGAAAGAAAATCATAATTAGATTTTTAAGATATTTTACTACCCCAAGCATAGTCTTCATCAGCAGCAAGCCTGCTTATACACTGTACGATACGGGTTCTTTGCACTCATTCGTGTCAGAAGCCTTTGTGGAAGCGCTAGAAGGCGTGGAGCGATTCACAGGCATGATTATGAGGATACGACTACCCTACAGATCGGAGCTGTTCACCTCTGCCCACTAGAACATGGAGACGGAGATCGGCGGGAAGACATTTGAAGCACCAGCAACGATCCTAAAGATGTCAATCTTTAATTTGATCCTAGGAATGGCATGGTTGCACTGGAACCATGCCAAGATTGACTGCTTGTCAAAAAGGATCATCGTAAGACATGGGGATTCCTACGTCATTATCGAAGGTATTAGACCTACTCCCCCTCCCTTATTATCATCCGTAAAGGTCATTAAGTCTCATCTATAGGGAGAGGAAGTCTACGAAGTGCTTTTTGAAATGGCTGAGGCCAAGGATTTCATCTCTGATATCCCGGTGCTGCGGGATTTTGCTGACGTTTTCCCAGAGAACCTGCCAGGGCTGCCCCCGCACCAGGAGCAGGATTTCCAAATATAGCTAGTGCCATGGGCTAAGCCAGCATCTAGATCCCCTTACTGGATGGCTCCGAAGGAGTTGACAGAGTTTTGAAGCAAGCTACAGGAACTAGAGGAAGCCGTATTTGTCCGGCCAAGCTCTTCACCATGGGGAGCCCCGGTGTTGTTCGTCAAAAAGAAGAACGGGACACTTCTACTATGTATTGATTACCGGTCCCTGAACAGGATGACGGTCCGGAATATGTATCGCTTGCCGAGGATAGACGAGCTATTTGATTAGCTGGAGGGAGTTCATTGGTTCTCAAAGCTAGACCTGAGATCGGGGTACTATCAGCTCCACATTCGGGAGGAGGACATCTCGAAGACGGCCTTCAACAGTAGATATCTGTTATACGAGTTTACCGTGATGCCCTTCGGTCTCATGAATGCACCCTCCGCGTTCCTGACCTTTATGAACCGGGTGTTTGAAGAATATATGGATTTCTTCGTCATCGTATTCATCGATGACATCTCTATTTATTCAAGGACTGAAGAGGAGCATGTGGGACACGTAGCTTTGACCTTGGAGAAGCTCTGGGAGCATAAGATGTACGCTAAGTTAGGCAAGTGCCAATTTTGGCTGAAGGAGGTGTCCTTTTTCGGGCATGTCATCAGTGGAGCAGGTTTGGCAGTAGACCCGACCAAGATTCAGGCAGTTTGTGATTGGCCGCAGCTGAGGCGGCCACAGATGTACGTAGTTTTCTGGGACTTATTGGTTATTATCGGAAGTTTATGGTGGGATTATCTCGAATTTCCCTCCCACTCACATCCCTGACAAGGAAGTTTGTGGCCTTTGTTTGGACCTCGTAGTGCGAGGTGGCATTTCAGGAGCTGAAGGATCGACTCATCTCGGATCCTATACTTGCTCTTCCTTCGGGGAAAGAAGGATTCCAGGTCTACACTGATGCTGCCTACCTTGGAATGGGAGCAGTGTTGATGCAGAAGGGACATGCAATTACTTATGCTTCTCGCCAGCTGAAGAAGCATGGGCAAAACTTTCCTGTTCATGACCTAGAGATGGGAGCGGTCGTGTTTGCTCTGAAAGTCTGGCGGCATTATCTGTATGGTGTCCACTGCGACATGTACTCTGATCAAAAAAATTTGAAGTATGTGGACACACAAAAGGTGTTGAATATCAGGCAAAGTCAATGGGTGGAATTTCTAGCAGATTACCAATACGAGATGCATTACTAACCATGGAAGGCTAACTTGGTGGCCGATGCACTAAGTCAGAAAGCCGCCACCACCACAGCGGAGCCCCAGATTATGTCCATGGAGCTGGTATAGAGAATAGAGGATATGCACATCACGCTGGTGTTGTTTGATGACCCCGAGATATATAAGGAGTATTTTGTGGTGATGAGTGCCACAGATGACATTCGAGACCAAGTCAAGGATAGGTAGAGGCAGGATGCTAAGCTAGAGCCGATATTCCGGGCCTTAGAGGCAGGTACTGCTGGGGATTACACATTGAGAGATGATCTAGTATGCTTCATAGGACGGGTTGATTTGAGCCATCAGATGGAGGTTGAATACACTCGGATTCCGTCGGTTTAGGTGCTTTAGGATTCGTGCTGAGCTTTTATTATTAATTTAGTGTTATTTAATTTCTATCACATAAATTGTGTTACCTTAAATTAAATATGAAAAATACTTAGAGGATATTTCAGGGAAAGGTGTTAACATGAAAAATTTAGAGCTATGAGTCTACCTTACTTTAAAATTAATTTGAACAAATTTGATGTCCTGGTTAGACCACAACACTCATTTTGGTGAGATCTATACATAGGGTTGAACAAAGAATGAATTTAGTTCCCCCATCAATCCAGCCATCCAAATGACTTGAAAGTTGGGATGGGGGCCATTCTTAGCTATACATACAACATATCAAAAAATGGGAATTTGTGGATATAATTTTTCTATAGTTTTTTTAAAAATTTAATAATCCATGTATGATTTAATTAGAGGGTGAAATGACCTAAAAAGTCTCCAAAATTTTGGTGGCTGATTTTTAGGGTTATTATTTAACCCTGATAAAAATTTCAGCCTAATTGGGTTTGATTTTAATAGGTTTTGCTGTGACCTAAGTTTGGTCTTTTAAGGGAAAAAATTAGGGCAAGGGATTTTTGGGGCATGGTGGGGTCAATTCTCACCCAAATGGGTTGGGATTTTGGACAGAGCCCCATGGTCAGGGAAAACACCCCCTCATGGAATTTGAGATGAATTGGGGTGGGGTTGCTCTAGGACCCTTGTTTAAACAGTACGGGTTGAACTATGGGGGTTTGTGAAGGACATTGGATGACATGTTCTTATAGGGACTTAGGGTTTAGTCCATGTGGTTCTAGGGTGAAAATATGCCCTAGGAAGGAGTTTTGTAGTATTTGTGCTTAGGCACATCACTTAATCCACTGTGTGTTAAATTAGGCCTTTACACATTAAGAAATAATTGAAGGATCAAATGATCTTGAATTTCCATGAGAGGATAGTAAGAGCTTTGTTCACGGTCATAATAAACTTTGAATCATGTTACATAGAATTTGGATAATCTTTCAAATAGGTTCCTTTATAAAAAGGTCACTTTTTGTAACGGTCCAGGCCCGCCAACCCTATGGGACCCAGCTGGCACCGCCGGCCTACTAGAAGTCCAGAACCGGGACCACTACTAGTACTCAGCCTATCACATCAAGCCTGCAGGCCATGCATCCCAACCCCTCTCCGCGTCTATTTTTCAGCAGCGGTAGGTTGTTGCCACTGGGGATCGAACCAAGGACCTTGATAAGAGACTCGTTACCACAGCTCTCATCACCAACTGAGCTGCAGCTTGGTCCATGGCCTGTAGGCTTGATGTGATAGGCTGACTAGTAGTAGTGGTCCCGGGTCTGGACTTCCGGTAGGCTGGCAGTGCGAGCTAGGTCCCGCAGGGTTGGCGGGCCAGGACTATTACACGGCTTGTATGCTGTTAGGGGATATTGGAAGTACCCTTGTGTTTGCAGCTTGAACGCTGATGGGAAAATTGGAAGTACCAGATTTGATGATGTGTTAGGATCATACGCTCTAGGGTGCCGTGGATGAAGCCCAACTATGCATACATGCTACATAGTCGGCGCCTTTTATTTTATGCTCAACATAAAGACATATTTGCTGTATGAGACATCCAAACCTGTTTTACTAATTTCAATATACTTGTATATTTTCATACGAAGTGCTGACCTGTAGGGTGATGAGGTGCCTCGAGGTCCGCTAAGGATGGCCGGGAGGAAATGTATTGGTTATACAGTTGAGGTCAGCCTTTGCTGACCCACGTTATAACCAATTTTTACAGGGCAAGGATTACAAGCGGGAGTTAGCTCGTCGGCCATAAAGGCCTAACCCTCATAAAGTGACTCGTACTGTGTAGAAGCTCTGTTTTGTGGAATTATATGCTTGATGCATTTTGTATATGACTTGTAAGACGATGTAGCCTAGGATTGCTTATGCACGTCTACCTTTTATGTTATTGTTTGAGTCTTGGACTCTTATTTGATGTAAGGCCTTAAGGCCATGTAGATACTCATATGTTAGCGGATAACTTCTAGTCTTATTTTCTTTTTCTGTTGTGTTTTGTTTGAGTTTTATGTAGGGTAATTTTATAATATCTTATAATGCGTAAGCTATGGCGTCAGTATGTTGTGGGTCCCCGGCCGGACCAATATTATACAGTCTTTACAGGGGTGGTGTTACAACGTGCACCAACTCGATAGCGAAGTCTATTTCCCGTTGGGGAGGTAACTCTAGAAGATCTTTAGAAAACACATCTACGTACTCTGATACAATTGGAATGTCACTCAAACTGGTCTTTGGCTCAACAGCCTCTAAGAGCGTGAAGAACAACTCTATGCCCTTCCAAACAACCTTGACAACTTTGAGAGCAGACATCAATATCCTGCTCGATCCTTGTATACCAACGAATTTTATCTATTGCTCAGTATTATGCCCCATTGTGACTTCCTTTGATTTACAATCAATACAGTCACGTTGCTTCGAAAGCCAATCCATACCAAAAATCACATCGAACTCAGATATCAGCAGTAAGGATGCTTATAACCCTAACTCTTGACTCCTTATTCGTACCTCCATAAATCAAGACCTATCCGCATCGATTACGCAGCCATTAGGTAATAATACCTTCATATTATCTGTCGTTATGCGAGTAGGCGCTCTGATCTGGGACATGAACTCCTCAGATAGAAACGAAATCAAATCACCTGTATCGAACAGTGTTCTCTTCGGACATTCCCGAATAAAGACAAAGCCTATAATACTCAAGTTATGAACACGCAAATCAAAAGATATACAGTTTATAAAGTATCAAATATCTATACTATTCATACTTGTGACCGCATCAGCCTATTGGATGGCCTCTTATTGTCCAAGGTTGAACACCCTTGGTTGGGTTGGAGCATATTGGGATGTAGTGGACTCCACCACTGTTTTCCCCTTTTCCATATACGACGCTCCTGCCTTCTTTTCATCATTTGGCAGACCAACCCTAAAGTCACGGGCTAGATGACCCACTTTTCCATATGTATAATAGGCACGAGGGTTTGGCCTCAAAGATGATCCAGACACAACTATAGAAGGAGCCCGTCTAGACAACTTGGCCATCTTACCCAATCTCTTGCGGTAGCCCGACTTTTCAGGACGCCAAGCTTTGAAGTCGAACTTTGTCACCGCTAAGTCCCTCTTGCCCTATACCCTATTCATATCATTTTCCAATGCACGATACGTATCTACCAATGCTTGAAACCCTTAGTTCACCGAACTTGAGAGCAGAAATCTCATCTCATCCCGCAGTCCATCGTAGAACCTATTGTTTTTATGCTCTTCTTCCGCAAAAGTAGACACCGCAGAGCATCCTAATCTTTTAAACTCATTTAAGTAGGTATCAATGCTACTTTCTACCGAAGTTATCCGTAAGAACTCATTTTCCAAGACTATGTGCTGCGCTGACGGCAGATGCTTTTCCTAGACTAGTCTTGAAAACTCCCTTATCGAGACCTCTGTTAGTTGTCTTCCTGATAAGTGGTGCATCTCCATTTCGTCCCAACAAAGCCGAGCCTCTCCTTCCAACAGGAAAGTTGTCAAGGTGACTTTTTGTTCCTCCTTAGTTCGTAATGCTATCAAAATACTTTTGACTCGGGCAAGCCAGTACTCTACCTGCATTGGGGATCCTTCCCCCACAAATATAGGTGGAATGAATCTCATGAACAGCTTCGGTTATCGTTTCGCTGCTCGTACATCTACCACAACCGACAAAGGTTTTGGGCTCACACCACCATATTCTGGCACCATTGCAGGCTACGCCTGCCTTGTAGGCTGTGCGTAGATTAATGCAAACAATGCCTCAGCAACTAAATGCACTTTCTCTGTAAAAGGAGGAGGTGTGGGCACCTCAGCTGGTGCCGCACTTTCCAAAGAATGTTGAGGCTCAGACTGCCCCGCACCACTTCGAGTTACCTATAAGTGTAAAATACACAATTTTACTACTATGCAAAAGTCACAATGATGAAAAAGAGCTCCCAGGTTTTTCAAACAGGTGTATTTTTATTCCTTAGTGGACATTCTTGAGTTCATTTATGTTATAATGATGTGCATTACATGTTCTTGCCACCCCTCAAAAGAATTCGACCATGAATTCGCAGGATAAAGACCAAGACAAGCTGATACAAAATTGTAACACCTCCGTACGTCACATTAAATATAATAGAGGGTTTGGTCGGGGCCCCATACCATATTCTGCAGACAGTCAGCTACGTTACGTATTGAAAGTACGCTTTGTATTCTAAACTATTAGGGTGTATTTTTGTATTTTAATGGCAATTATCTTGTCTTTTTAGCATATTTTTTTCTTTCTTATGCAAGTATTATTGCCACTAACATTTTCTTGTCTTTTTGCAGGTTTCCAGAATTTTGGCCAAAAATGACCTGACACGCCCCCCTATTACATCCTCCCTGGGCGTGTCACAGGGCGTGTCATTCGATCCTAAGGAAGTCAACCACTAGTGGAAAGTCCAGAGTGCATCTTGAGTAGGACACGACCTTTAAAACGGCCGTGTTGCTGGCCTTGTCAAGCAGGCTATGTCACTAGAGACCAAGTAGCAGAAAAACGGCTGTCATACCCCCCCTTAAACGCCCTCCCTGGGCGCGTTATAGGGAGTGACACGGGGCGTGTCACCCTCTGCCTGAATCCTGCTGCAAATTAAATCCTTTTTCATCTTAGCACGCCAATTGTACTGTCACGCCCCCCATCACAGGCGTGACCTTGAGTGTGTTTGCCCCCTTTCAAAGACTGACGGATTTCCGACCAAAGATTTCGACGCCACGTTAGTGTCACACCCCCCGTTCACGGGCATGACTCAGGGCGTGTACGCCAACGTACAGAATCAATCATCCTTCCCACCAGAATCCAGAGCCCGAGGTTAATGCCCGTACCTGTCACGCCCCCTAACATGCCCTCCCCGGGCTTGTCACAGGGCATGACCAACCCGTGACTTTTGCCTAAAAATACATGGCCTTCTCCTTCATTGCAGAAAGTTTTGCGCTGAGAGGGGGAGGTGCTTCCCGTTTGTTTCTTGTCTTTTTTAAGTGTTCTTCCCTCTCACTCTCTTTCACATTTTAGTTTTTCTTCACCCTAGTTTAGTTTTAGCTTTTGGATTGCTAGTTAGGCTCTCTTTTCTTAAGCAGAAAGAGATCACCAAGTTTTTTGCGCCGTTGCTGGGGAACAACTTATGTTGATATATCGAAAACACGAACCTATAACTTTTATCATTTCTCTTTCTCACCCTCTTTCTTAAAAAATTAAAATCAAAAAATTTTATTACCGCTCTTAATAGAAACTCACTTCGCAATTTTTCTACGCCACCTAATTTTCTCGAAAAAGGCAAAGTGGTTATAAATCCCACTATCTTGTCTAGTACCTTGCGAACCCTTCACCGGGTTGTCCTTGGGAAGTTCAGTAGTTAAAAAGTTAAAAATATATATATTTTAAAAAAATTCTAGCTTTTTTCTAGTTTATTTATTTCTCTTTCTTTTCTTCTCTTCTTTTAGTGCATGACCCGAGGGAGTCTGTGAGTTATTTTGGACCTGTACCACGAAATTGAGCGTACTCTTCGGAGAAGATCGTGATTTTAAGGCCCTACTATCAAAGTATCAGTTGAGGACTCTACTCTAAGAATGGAAGAACCCCACGTGGAGGAAGCCGTGCATAGGTGTCACAACCCGCATTTTTCCCAACAATTTAATAATTTCAGAGCAAGGGGAAAATACGCGTCGTGATGCCACGCTGTGCAGGGGATAACTGCAGAAGTTCAGGCAAGACTCCAAACTCTACAATTTTAATAGAAAACATAAATGGTTATGAATAAAATCCCGTTTAAGTTATGATGGTAGCCGTATCCCTCAGCTTAGTGAATCATCTAGTTCACGATTTAAAATATAAATTATACGCTTGCGGAAAATACTTATTTAAATTGACTCTAATATCCTACATGAGTATAAATGTCCCCGAGGAACAACTCATTCAATGCAAACCCTAGATTTATAATAAGTGTAGGAAAGTCTTTACGCTAAATAAAAAGTAGTGGCTTAGTTTTGAAAGAGATGACAAGTATGCTTTACTAATAGTAAGGTTTTATAGGTTAAAAATATCTAACATGCCATTCTAGCAATAAATAATCCCAGAGAGCAAGTAATGTAAACCAAACATAAGGAAACAACAACAGCTAGCAAGTGTCAAAAAAACAACAACAATCCTGTGGGTGTCAAAAGCCTGACACGAACCCACAGTAGGAAAATGTCTGAAACTTGGCAAAGAAAACTAAAACAATGAACTACCTCGCTACGGCGATGGGGAAAAACCACAGCCAAACAGCTGCTGCTAGGGTTTTAAAACCGGCTCCGCTACCTGCTAATGCTCCGAACCTGGGGCATTCCAAAGACAGAACACCTTAGCAAGAGAGTACAAATGGTGGCAGAAAAATAAGCCAAAATAAATAAGGGTCAAAAGGGGTACCAACCCAAGACCAAAACCTTTGAAGTAAAGTATAAAAAGAAACAAGGCATCGTCAAAAAAAAGAACACTTAGGTGATTCGTCACAAGAGTACACCAGACGCACAAGGCTATAAGGTGACAACATGAATAAATCATAAGGAAGAAACACAAAACCTTTATTAGGCACCCGTGGTCGACTCTACCCCAAAAACACGGGCGAGGTGGTCACTCAACTGGACACACCCTTACGAATAAAATATTCGCTTAACTGCGAGGGAGTCTCATACTCTCCACCATACACCGCAGATGCCCAAAAACCTGGTAGACTTCCACAAGGTACTAATAAAGGCATCAAACTTTGCGGAGGTGATTTCGTCCACCAACTCCCGCAATCAAGAAAACCCACAAAGAAACCATCACATATATCTCGAGATTTGGCTCGTCGGATTCTACTTGACACTTATAGTTTCAAGACATGGTTGATCAACCCCTATGAACGATTTACAATCCTAGACAAACTCTAATACGATCAATAAGGATTGGTAATGCATTTAAAGGCATTAATAAGACACATCAAGAACGATTAAATATATTATGAAGAGATCAAGTTCATCAAGACAAAATCTTACAATCTCGAGTGATCATCCAAAAAGGTTAATCGTAGCAATAACTTGGAAAAACAAAGTGAAGAAAATTTTTAAATAACATAAAAACTGAACCGTTACCATCAAATCAGACAAGGAGAAATGAGGGGAAACCACCACTTGCCTTGGTTTTAACGGAAAAGTTCTCCAAATTAGTCCACGTCACAGATCGGGGCAAAAGAGGATGGAGGAAGTTGAAATCTAGACAAAAATGGTCGAAAAGGGGGTTAGGGCCGAAAAACCCTAACGAGAAAACTCAAAGAAAGGGGAAAAATTTACCACGATAACGTAGCTCTCGGTGAGAGCTTTCCAGATCTATGCTCGGTTGAAGATTTCGAGCACCGGAGCTCCGTCGGCGGCCACAGGAAGATTCACGAAATATACTCTCTCTCGCTCACGCCGCTCTGGTTCGGGAGAAAGAATCGGAGAAGATGAAGTATTCCTATTTTTCTAAATAACCTAAGTATAAGAATATATATATATATATATATATATATATATATATATATATATAGGTAGTTATAAAAAGTTTTGTCTAAATATATAAAAAAAACGGTTTAAGTACGAGCAGTTCCCGGAAAACAAAATTAGAGGTCTAGAATGGCTTCAAATCGAAAAGTGCCCAACATAAAAGTTGTAGATCTCGTCGAGAAGAACAAATTTCTTGTCAGCCATTATTTCATACGGCACTGTTTTGATCCTCAAAAAGGCTCCCGAGCACAAACTATGACGAACTACACGAGAAAGACAGCATACTACTCGAGTATATAGAAGGCTACTCGAGTAAGCAGAAACAGACTACTCGAGTTGCAGGAATAGACTACTCGAGTATACAGAAGGCTACTCGAGTATACAAAAACATACTACTCGAGTATGCAGGAACAGACTACTCGAGTATACAGAAGGCTACTCGAGTATACAGAAACAGACTACTCGAGTATACAGAAACAGACTACTCGAGTATACAGAAACAGACTACTCGAGTATACAGAAGGCTACTCGAGTATACAGAAACAGACTACTTGAGTATACAGAAATAGACTACTCGAGTATACAGAAGGCTACTCGAGTATACATAAACAGACTACTCGAGTATACCGAAACAGACTACTCGAGTATACAGAAGGCTACTCGAGTATATATAAACAGACTACTCGAGTATACAGAAGGCTACTCGAGTATACATAAACAGACTACTCGAGTATACATAATTGGAGGAACAGAAGATTTACATAATAAGCAGAAACTTCACACGAGTCAAGGTTGTAGGAAAAATAATTTCTTGGCAAATCTAACCTTTTGATCAAACTATAAGAATGAATAGTACTTTTCATTTTTGAATAGTAATTTAATATTAAAATAATCGTATTTATATATATTTGAATAAGGAAACGCGAGATCAAAACGGAGTCCCAAACGAGCGCTGAATTGAACGAAACTCACGCCGTAGGCGAACACAGACGCTACAAACACAACGCCGAAGTCAAAACCAAGATCAGACGAGCCATTCTCGAGATATAAGTTTTCAAAGTTTACGACGAACATAAATTCCACAAAACTTTGGAAAAACGCCGAGGCCCAAATATCGCTCGGATCGCGACGAAACTTGACGAGTAAGTCAAAAATTACTCAACTTAAATTCCAAATGCAAAATTTTCTCATAACAACATGAATTCGGCCGACTTGACCGCATAGACGCGAAAATGCCTTTATGGCATTACGTCGTCATCTTGACGTTAAAGGTAACGCCATGACATCATAAATATGATGTTTCCCATTTAAATAAAATCGTCGAAAAATCGGGGGCATTACAGTCACTCCCCCTAAAAAGATGTTTCGTCCCGAAACTTAACACAACTCCAAAACCAAATCAAAATGATAAAATTAAACGTGACTGAAAACATATCGACGTACCCGAAACTAGGAGAAGAGGTGCGGATGAGATTCTCTCATTGCTGACTCCAATTCCTACATCGCGCTCTCGACGTCTTGATTTCTCAAAAGAATCTTAACCATGGGGATGGTCTTCCTTCGTAAGACTCGCTCTTGAGATTCCAAAACACGGACAGGCTCTTCCACATACGACAGATTGGGCTGAATTTGGGGCACCGAGTCAAGAATTTGACGATCACTACGAACACACTTCCGCAACTGGCTCACATGGAACACATCGTGGACACCAGGGAAGGTAGCAGGTAAATCCAGTCGATAAGCTGACACTCCGATGCGCTCCAGAATCTGAAATGGTCCCACATACCGGGGGTCTAACATGTGGTTCCTTCCAAATCTTTTTACTCCTGGCATCGGAGAAACTTTCAGAAAAACCAAGTCCCCAACGACAAACTCCAAATCGACCCTTCGTCGATTAGCATATTTATCGTAGCGCTCTTGTGCTACACGAAGCATTTCTTGAATATGAGTCACCGCACAATTCATGTCCTCAAGGGCTTCCGGACCTAGCAATTGACTCTCACCAACCTCCGCCCAAAATAAGGGAGTCCTACAACGCCTCCCATACAAGGCCTCAAACGGGGCCATCTGCAAGCTCTCTTGATAACTATTATTATAAGCAAACTCCATGAGTCTGAGACGCTCATCCCAAGTACCACTATGATCCAAAATATAACATCTAATCATGTCCTCCACGATCTGATTTTCTCTTTCTGTTTGCCCATTCGTCTGCGGATGATAGGCGGTGGAATACCTCAAGACGGTACCCAACCCCTCTTGCAAGCTCTTCCAAAAACGGGACGTAAAACTGGAGTCCCGATCTGATACTATGCTAACAGGCACTCCATGTAACCTGATGACCTCTTCAACATATAGCTCAGCTACCTTCTTCATCGAATACCCAATCTTAAACGGAACAAAGTGGGCACACTTTGTCAATCTGTCGACTATCACCCAAACTGAGTCATGCCCACGGGGAGATTTTGGTAGACCAGTGATAAAATCCATTGAAATACTTTCGCATTTCCAACTTGGAATATCAAGAGTTGTCAATTTACCACCAGGCCTTCTATGATCAGCCTTGACACGCTGACACGTATAACATTCTGATACAAACTTTGCGATATCGCTTTTCATCCCTACCCACCAAACAATTTGCTTTAGATCTTTATACATTTTGGTGGAACCAGGATGATAGGAAACACTGGAACCATGAGCTTCTTCACAAATTTTAGCACGGATGACACCCATGTCAGGAATACAGAATCTACCCCGATATTTCAGAGTACCTAGATCGTCTAAAGAAAAATCAGGTAACTCTCCTTTCTCAGTTCTATTCCAGAGGTGCAACAATTCTGGATCGTCCTTTTGGTGCACCCTAGTAAGGGAAATCCAAGAGGGCGCTTCTGCTTCCAAACTAGCAGGCGTAGAACTACTCCCAATCTCGATGTTCATCAACAAGAATTCTTCTACTAAGGACTGTACTGATAGATTAAAAATTTTAGCGGTCTTCCTACTCAAAGCATCAGCTACAACATTAGCCTTTCCCGGATGATAAAGAATTTCTACTTCATAATCCGCCACATACTCTAACCACCGACGCTGGCGTAGATTTAGTTCCTTCTGAGTGAAGACGTACTTCAAACTCTTATGGTCCGTATAGATCTTGCACAGTGAGCCGTACAATAAGTGTCGCCACAGCTTCAGCGCATAAATTACGGCAGCAACTCCAAATCATGCGTAGGATAGTTTCTCTCGTGAATCTTTAGTTGCCTCGATCCATACGCGATCACCTTACCATCTTGCATTAAAACACAACCAAGTCCGATGTGTGACACATCGACGTACACAGCATACTCGACTTCTTCAGTAGGTAAGGTTAAAATTGGGGTAGTACACAGTCTCTTCTTCAACTCTTGGAAATCCCCTTCACACTTATCACTCCAATTGAACGCAGTATTCTTCTGAGTAAGTCTAGTTAAAGGAGCAGACAACACCGAAAATCCTTCCACAAATCTTCTATAGTATCCAGCGAGGCCTAAGAAGCTCCTAATCTCCTTAGGTGTAGAAGGTCTTTCCCATTCCATCACGGCAGAAATCTTGGTTGGTTCTACAGAAATACCATCCTTGCCTACAACATGACCCAGAAAGGAAACCTGAGGTAGCCAGAACTCACATTTGCTCAACTTCGCATATAGCTTATGCTCCCTCAGGGTCGACAAAACCAAACGCAAATGCTGAGTATGATCCTCAACATTGCGGGAATACACTAGGACGTCATCTATGAACACAATAACGAATCGGTCCAAGAAATCTTTAAACACCCTATTCATCAAATCCATGAAAGCAGAGGGTGCATTGGTTAAACCGAAAGACATCACCAAAAACTCATAATGTCCATGCCGTGAACGGAATGCGGTTCGGGGAATATCTTCCTCGCGAATCCTCAACTGATGGTAGCCTGAGCGAAGATCGATTTTTGAAAATACCGAGCTACCACCCAACTGATCGAACAAATCATCGATCCTTGGCAGGGGATATCTATTCTTAACGGTCACCTTATTTAATTCCCTATAATCGATGCAAAGCCTCATAGATCCGTCCTTCTTCCTTACGAACAAAACCGGAGCACCCCACGGAGAAGAACTTGGTCTAATAAAACCACACCTCAGCAACTCATCGAGTTGAGTACGCAACTCATCCAACTCACGCGGAGCCATACAGTACGGTGCTTTGGCGATGGGACGAGTGTCTGGCTCGAGGTCAATCACGAACTCAATCTCCCTCTCAGGAGGAAGTCCTGGAAGACTATCAGGAAAGACATCTGGAAACTCTCGCACCACCGAGACATCCTCGAGACATGGTGTAACAGAAGCTATTTCCAGAGCAGAAATAGAAACTAAAAATGCCTTGCAACCAGACTTTATAGCACGTACTGCAGAAATGATAGGGGAAACTCTGTCCTGAAATCCATATACGCTCATAGATTGGCCATCGTCCATTCTGAAGTCCAGCTTTTTTGCCTTGCACTGGATGACTGCATCATACTTGGACAGCCAGTCCATGCCCAAAATCACATCAAAATCAGTCAGGTCTAAAATTAACAGATCCGCAAGGGCCAGAAAATTGCCAAGATGAATAGGGCATCTCAGAACTCCTTGATTGGATATCACCGAATCACCGGAGGGAAGCTTGATGTTGAAGGAGTCTCTCAAATGATCAACATCCAGGCGATGTTTATCAATAAACCTCCTGGCCACAAAGGAATGGGTGGCACCCGAATCGAACAGAATGCTCGCCCACCTATTCCGCACCTTAAACTCCCTTAAAACCGTAACATACATAACTAAACGAACGATAACCATGGCAACAATGATAAATAATAGGGATAAAATAGACTGGGGCTAACCTGAAATAACTTGCGTAGAGTTTTGAGCTTCCTCGCTAGTCATCACATTCAGCTTTCCTTTTCCTTTATCTAGGGTTGGTGGTGGCGGCAGAGCTCAAAGCGGAGCAGGCTGCAGTGGGGTTTGAGCCTAGGGGCATGAAGATTTCTGGTGTCCCTTCTGCCCGTACTAGAAGCAGGTCCTTTCTTTCATCCAGCACCGACTCACATCATGACCCTTCCTTGCACAGAACGAGCACACGAGCTCTCCCTTGGGTGCACCTTGGATGGCGTGCACTTGCTGCTGCTTCAGGGTGGCTGTTCTCTTGAAACATCTTTCGTAAGGGTGGCCAGGACAACCACAGAAACTACACGCTTCCTTACCTTTCTTCTTCGAAGAAGGGCCAGATGCCCTGGAGCTACCATCCTCAACACCCTTCCTTTTCTCTTTCCTCACCGCAGCACCGCGGTTCTTGGCATTTTCAATCGCTTCAACTTTTAGTGCGGCTTCCACTGCCATAGCATAACTGTTAGCTCCATAAGCGCATTCCCACTGCTGGACATCACTTCTTAGTCCTCCCAGGAAATGTTTCCCTCTTCCCTCCTCCGAAGCTACCAAATCGGGAGCAAATCTACTCAACTTGCTAAACTCAATATCATATTCGCTCACCGTGAGCTGTCTCCGCTTCAAATGCAGGAAGTTATTCATGAGACGGTCCTGCTCGACCGAGGGCAGAAACTTCTTCAGCAACATCTTCTTGAAAGAGTCCCAGGTACAGCCTACCTTCAGACTCTACATTTCACGAATCCACCAACTCTTTGCTAGGCCTTTTAGCTGATAGGCTGCAATCATAACCTTCTGGGCTTCTAGAATCCCGGAATACGAAAACATCTCCTCGATTGAGATGATCCAATCATCCAAAATCATAAAGTCGGCACTCCCATCGTAGGTGGGAGGTCCCAATCGCTGGAAATGCGATATGAAATTCATTTCTGGTGGTATTGCCACCGGGGCCACCAGAGGAGTAGCGGTATTGGGCATGACTTGACCCAAGGCAGGATCTTGCACTGAATGTTGCCGCGCTGGAGTGGTAGACAACAATGACTGAATTTGCATTTGCATCGCAACTACTTGCCTTGACAGAGCCTCGTTGCTCTGGCGCAAACTCTCAATCAACACATCACTCTACGTGCCCGACGACTCACCCTCCGACTAGGGAGTCGATCTCATCGCAATACGCTTTGGAGGCATTTCTAAAATGGCAAACGAACAACCCAATAAAAATCCTAGATTACGACTAGGGCAAACAAAACTAGTTCAGACCATACTTGAAAGACACTTGCTAAAGCTGTCACTTGCTCTGAGATTATATAATGATGATATGTCCTACACAGGATGATATCTTATCATCCTATTTACTCATGTGCCTATGATATGAATGCATGAATCCTTTACTCTTATTTAAAATCATGTGTGTACATATGTCATCAAGTAAATCTTTAGCTTGGCATGTTGTGCTTATGTTATGTTATGATATGCATGTGGTGCTATGAATTCTATAAAAGGCCTTAATGCATGTTATGAGCGGCGTACACATGCAATGTTATGCATCCCATACAACATAATATTGCATGCAACGAAAAGAAAACATGCTAATGGGCATTCATGTGGTGAGGTTATGCATCCCATACTACATAACCCTCACATGTTGCCACCTATGGTGGATCCATATACAAACACATATTATGCATCCCATACTACATAATATGCCCCGTATACTTCTAATCATGCTTATGAGTGTAGTGTTCATGCTTCAGCCAAGACATATTGATGACACATCGGTGTGTGTATGACAGGACACTAAGCAACTAACACTAACAAGGGAAGGTTGCTCGACCAATTGTCAAGCAACCTCCCTCTGATACCAACGGTCACAACCCGCATTTTTCCCAACAATTTAATTATATCAGAGCAAGGGGAAAATACGCGTCGTGATGCCACGCCGTGCAGGGGATAACTGCAGACGTTCAGGCAAGACTCCAAACTCTACAATTTTAATAGAAAACATAAATGGTTATGAATAAAATCCCGTTTAAGTTATGATGGTAGCCGTATCCCTCGGCTTAGTGAATCATCTAGTTCACGATTTAAAATATAAATTATACGCTTGCGGAAAATACTTATTTAAATTGACTCTAATATCCTACACGAGTATAAATGTCCCCGAGGAACAACTCATACAATGCAAACCCTAGATTTATAATACGGGTAGGAACGTCTTTACGCTAAATAGAAAGTAGTGGCTTAGTTTTGAAGGAGATGATAAGTATGCTTTACTAATAGTAGGGTTTTATAGGTAAAAATACCTAACATGCAGTCCTAGCAAGGAATCATCCCAGAGAGCAAGTTATCTAAATCAAAACATAAGAAACTACTACAGCCAGCAAGTGTCAAAAATCAACAATCCTGTGGGCATCAACAACCAGACACGAACCCACAGTAGGAAAATGTCTGAAACTAGGCAAAGAAAACTCTAAAAATGAACTACCTCGCTACGGCGAGGGGGAAAATCCACAGCCAAACAGCTGCTGCTAGGGCTCCAAAACCGGCTCCGCTACCTGCTAATACTCCGAACCTGGGGCATTCCAAAGACAGAACACCTCAGCAAGAGGGTACAAATGGTGGCAGAAAAATAAGCCAAAATAAATAAGGGTCAAAATGGGTACATACCCAAGACCAAAACCTTTGAAGTAAAGTATAAAATGAAACAAGGCATCATCAGAAAAAAGAACACTTAGGTGATTCGTCACAAGAGTACACCAGACGCACAAGGCTATAAGGTGACAACATGAATAAATCATAAGGAAGAAACACAAAACCTTTATTAGGCACCCGTGGTCGACTCTACCCCAAAAACACGGGCGAGGTGGTCACTCAACTGGACACACCCTTACGAATAAAATATCCGCTTAACTGCGAGGGAGTCACATACTCTCCACCATACACCGCAGATGCCCAAAAACCTGGTAGACTTCCACAAGGTACTAATAAAGGCATCAAACTTTGCGGAGGTGATTTCGTCCACCAACTCCCGCAATCAAGAAAACCCACAAAGAAACCATCACATATATCTCGAGATTTGGCTCGTCGGATTCTACTTGACACTTCTAGTTTCAAGACATGGTTGATCAACCCCTATGAATGATTTACAATCCTAGACAAACTCTAATACGATCAATAACGATAGGTAATGCATTTAAATGCATTAATAAGACACATCAAGAACAATTAAATATATCATGACAAGATCAAGTTCATCAAGACAAAATCTTACAATCTCGAGTGATCATCCAAAAAGGTTAATCGTAGCAATAACTTGGAAAAACAAAGTGAAGAAAATTTTTAAAGAACATAAAAACTGAACCATTACCATCAAATCAAACAAGGAGAAATGAGGGGAAACCACCACTTGCCTTGGTTTTACCAGAAAAGTTCTCCAAATTAGTCCACGTCACAGATCGGGGCAAAAGAGGATGGAGGAAGTTGAAATCTAGACAAAAATGGTCGAAAAGGGGGTTAGGGCTGAAAAACCCTAACGAAAAAACTCAAAGAAAGGGGAAAAATTTACCACAATAGCGTAGCTCTCGGCGAGAGCTTTCCAGATCTATGCTCGGTTGAAGATTTCGAGCACCGGAGCTCCGTCGGCGGCCACCGGAAGATTCACGAAATATACTCTCTCGCTCACGCCGCACTGGTTCGGGAGAAAGAATCGGAGAAGCTGAAGTATTCCTATTTTTCTAAATAACCTAAGAATAAGAATACACATATATATATATATATATATAGGTAGTTATAAAAAGTTTTGTCAAAATATATAAAAAAACGGTTTAAGTACGAGCAGTTCGCGGAAAATAAAACTAGAGGTCTAGAATGGCTTCAAATTGAATAGTGCCCAACATAAAAGTTGTAGATCTCATCGAGAAGAACAAATTTCATGTTAGCCATTATTTCATACGGCACTGTTTTGACCCTCAAAAAGGCTCCCGAGCACAAACTATGACGAACTACACGAGAAAGACAGCAGACTACTCGAGTATACAGAAGGCTACTCGAGTAAGCAGAAACAGACTACTCGAGTATGCAGGAACAGACTACTCGAGTATACAGAAGGCTACTCGAGTATACAGAAACAGACTACTCGAGTATACAGAAACAGACTACTCGAGTATGCAGGAACAGACTACTCGAGTATACAGATGGCTACTCGAGTATACAGAAACAGACTACTCGAGTATACAGAAACAGACTACTCGAGTATACAGAAACAGACTACTCGAGTATACAGAAGGCTACTCGAGTATACAGAAACAGATTACTCAAGTATACAGAAACAGACTACTCGAGTATACAGAAGGCTACTCGAGTATACATAAATAGACTACTCGAGTATACCGAAACAGACTACTCGAGTATACAGAAGGCTACTCGAGTATATATAAACAGACTACTCGAGTATATAGAAGGCTACTCGAGTATACATAAATAGACTACTCGAGTATACGGAATTGGAGGAACAGAAGATTTACATAATAAGCAGAAACTTCATACGAGTCAAGGTTGCAGGAAAAACAATTTCTTGGCAAATCTAACCTTTTGATCAAACTAAAAGAATGAATAGTACTTTTCATTTTTGAATAGTAATTTAATATTAAAATAATCGTATTTATATATATTTGAATAAGGAAATGCGAGATCAAAACGGAGGCCCAAACGAACGCCGAATTGAACGAAACTCACGCCGTAGGCGAACACAGATGCTACGAACACAACGGCGAAGTCAAAACCAAGATCAGACGTGCCATTCTCGAGATATAAGTTTTCAAAGTTTACGACGAACATAAATTCCACAAAACTTTGGAAAAACACCGAGGCCCAAATATCGCTCGGATCGGGACGAAACTTGACGAGTAAGTCAAAAATTACTCAACTTAAATTCCAAATGCAAAATTTTCTCATAACAATAAGAATTCGGCCGACTTGACCGCATAGATGCGAAAATGCCTTTATGGCATTACGTCAACATCTTGACGTTAAAGGTAACGCCATGACATCATAAATATGATGTTTCCCATTTAAATAAAATCGTCAAAAAATCGGGGGTGTTACAATAGGCCTTTGTCCTATTATGCACAGCCGAATCTGGAGGGAACCGAATCTAGTATAGTGCGTCCTACTATAGCTAATACTAATTTTGAACTGAAGCCTAGCATAATTAAAGTGGTGCAGCAATATGTGCAATTTGACGGACTTCAAGACAAAGATCCGAATGCACATATAGCAAGCTTTCTTGAGATTTGTTACACCTTCAAAATCAATGGTGTTACAAATGATGCTATTAGGCTAAGACTCTTCCACTTCTCTCTAAGAACTAATGCAAAGCAGTGGCTGAACACTCTACCTAAAAATAGCATCACAACCTGGGACCAATTAACTTAAAAATTTTTGGCGAAGTATTTTCCGCCAGCTAAAACTGCAAAACTTAGGAACGATATTTCTGCCTTTGGAAAGATAGACTCTGAAACCTTATATGAAACCTGGGAAATTTTTAAAGAATAATTAAGAAGATGCCCACATCACGCGCGTCCTATATGGTTATAAGTGCAGTCATTTTATAACGGGCTAAATCAAAATACGAAGCAAATGATAGACGCATCTTCTGGCTGAACTTTAAACCATAAGACCCGGAAGCAGCTCTTGAGCTTTTCGAGGACATGGCCATGAACACTTATCAGTGGAATGTGCCTAGGTCCCGCCCAAACATACCTGCAGGTATCTTTGAAGTGGACAATGTCTTCCAGCCAGCTCTCCAAGTGGAACTTCTAAGCAAAAAGAAAATGAAGATGACTGCTGCCTCCGCCCCTCAGGTATGGTAATCTGTAACTCCTTCCCCCGAACAATTAGATTATGTTAACAATATGCTTAGAAATAGTTTTAATAATTTTTTGCTGCGAATTTCCATGCTCCTTGTTTTAATTTTCGGAATAGTTATAATCCTGCTTTACGAAACCACCCAATTTTTTTGTGGAGTAATCCTTCGAACGCAATGCACCCGCCACCACAAAATGATTTTTCTACACCACCACAACCTCTTCAAAACTATCCAAAACCTCCAAGCTTGGAGGAGTTACTTTCTAAATATATAACCACAAATGACGCTACTATAAGAACCTTAACCGGAAGTGTTAAAAGTCTAGAAAATCAAGTAGGACAGCTCGCAAAAATAATTTCTGAGTGACCCATAGGGTCCCTTCCTTCTAATACCTATCCCAACCCGAGAGAGCAAGCGAATGCTCTAACTCTTCGGAGTGGGAAGCAAGTTTTCGGTATGGTTAGTTAAGACCCCGAGGCAAGCTCCGCCCCCGTTTGAAAAAATCAAAGCTCCTCCACCATTTTAAAAATTCCACCCTCTACTGAATAAGTTATCACCCCCATTTTAGAAAAAGATCTCACTCAACCATCCATATTTAAAAATAATCAAACCCCTCCATACCCTTCTGAACTTAATAAGCAACGTCAGGACGATCAATACTCCTACTTCCTAGAAATGTTCAAGCAAATCCACATAAATCTGCATTTCCATGAAGCTATTTCCCAAATACCGAAGTATGCTAAGTATCTTAAGGACCTCCTGACTAACAAGAACTTGTCGCACGTCATGTTAAATACCGAGTGCTCTACGGTTTTGACAAATAGATTACTAAAAAAAATCAATGACCCGGGTAGTTTTTCTATTCCGTGTGTCTTTGGTGATCTTTTTGTCAAGAACGCATTGGCCGACTTAGGTGTGAGTACTAATCTAATGCTCCTATCGTTGTTTAAGAAGTTAGGAATTGGTATCCTTTACCCCATATGCATGAGTATCTAGCTTGCCGACAAATCAGTCAAATACCCTTTAGGAATCGTGGAGAATGTCTTAGTTAAAGTCGAAGAGTTCATCTTCCCGGTAGACTTCATCATATTGAACATCGAAGAATATGTTGAGGTTCCTTTGATCCTTAGCTGACCCTTCCTTTCCACTTCCCAAGCTATCATTGATGTATGTAATGGTAAGCTCTTCCTTCAAGTAGGCGACGATGAAGTGACTTTCTCTGTCACACCCTCGATGAAGAACACACTAGCAAATGATGACTCCTGTTTTTTCGTAGATGCCCTAAGTGAAGAATCCTCCTATTGCCTCTCCAAATTTGAAAAAGAATTTTCTGATTTTTGTTCCTCCTCTACTCTTCCTACTGAATCGTTGCACCCAAGTGAAGAATCATCCTATCGCCTCTCTGAATTTGAAAAAGAATTTTCTTATTTTTGTTCCTCCTCTACTCTTCCAACTGAATCGCTATAATAAGCCACCATGGCCGCTAGCCCCACCTCTTTTAATTTTTCATTTAAAAAGTCTACGAGGATATAGTTTTTGAAAAAGAACGAATTTCTAAAACCTCTTATGAAGACCCCCCTACCCTATAATTAAAGGAACTACTCGAACATCTTAGATATGCTTTCTTAGAAAATGACTCCAAGCTACCAGTAATAGTTTCGGCCTACCTCACGGATGTGCAAAATGATAAACTTCTTTTAGTTTTACGTAAACATCACCGAGCTATTGCCTGGCAAATTTCTGATATCAAGGGCATAAGCCCATCTTTCTGCACTCACAAAATCTTAATGGAAGATAATTCGCGTAACTCCATACAACCTCAGCATCGTATAAACCCAAACAAGAAAGAAGTAGTTTAGGGCGAGGTTATGAAATTGTTGGACGCAGGAATTATCTATCCTATATCTGATAGTAAGTGGGTTAGCCCACTCCAGGTAGTGCCGAAGAAGGTAGGGATAACAGTATTTAGTAATGAGTATAATTAATTAATCTCGACACGAACGGTGACTGGGTGGCAAATGTGTATAAGATAATCGTAAGTTAAATGACGCAACCCGTAAGGATCACTTTCCCTTGCCTTTCATCGATAAAATTTTAGAACGATTATCCGACCATAGCTTTTATTGTTTTCTCGATTACCTCTCGGGGTATTTTAAAATCCCCATCTCCCCCGAGGACCAGGAGAAAACTACGTTTACATGTCCCTTTGGCACCTTCTTTTACCGAGGAATGTTGTTTGGAATGTGCAATGTGCCAACTACATTCCAACCATGTATGCTCGCTAACTTTGAAAAGTACGTAGAAAGCATTATGGAGGTATTCTTGGATGATTTCTCCGTGTTCAGCGATGCTTTTGATAGTTGTTTAAAAAACCTCAAAAAAGTCTTTGAGTGATGCGAAGAAACTAACCTTGCCTTGAATTGGGAAAAATGCCATTTTATGGTAAGGGAAGGGTTAGTTTTGGGTCATAATATTTATGTGAGAGGGATTGAAGTAGATATAGCCAAGATAGAAGTTATCGATAAGCTGCCGTCGCCTACGAATATAAAAACTATAAGAAGTTTCCTAGGTCACACTGGTTTCTACCGCAGCTTCATAAAGGACTTCTCCAAGATCACCAAGTCCCTTACCCATCTCTTAGAAAAAGACGCCCCATTTATTTTTGATGACCTTCTCCTAACTTCTTTTAATTTAATAAACAAAAAATTAATTAATGCCCCAATTATGATAGCTCTGGTGTGGGACCTTCTATTTAAAATAATGTGCGATGCGATTAGTTTTGCGGTAGGAGCTAAATTAGGTCAACGAATATCTAAAAAATTCCACCAAATCTATTATGCTAGTAAAACATTTATATCTGCACTGGAAAATTACACCATACCGAGAAGGAGCTCCTAGCTATAGTATTCTCTTTTGATAAATTCTGCCCTTATATTATACTTTAAAAAAATTATTGTTTTTACGGACTACTCGGCCCTCAAATAACTTCTTTCTAAATTGGATGCCAAGTCATGCTTGATTCACTGGGTCTTAATCCTCCAGGAGTTTGACTTAGAGATCCTTGATAAGAGAGGAGCCGACAACTTGGCCGCCGACCATCTCTCTTGATTAGACAATCCCTTAATAGAAAAGTTAGACGAAAGAACTTTTAATTATTATTTTCCCGATGTGAAGCTGTTTTCAATAAACACATCTACTTATCCTTATTTCGCACACATTGACAACTTCTTAGTGGCTCCTGTGCTCCCAAAAGAGTTCTCCTCTAAGTAAAATAAGAAATTCTTTTCTGAGTTAAAGAACTACTTTTGGGGGGACCCGCATCTTTTCAGAGTCTGTGCGGACCAGGTGATAAGGAGATGTGTCTTATTTGAAGAAGGATTAGGAATTTTAAAACATCTGCATGAAGGACCGAAAGGTGGTCACTATAAAGCTACTCGCAGCGCTCACAAAGTGCCAATCGCGGATTTTTACTGGCCTAACATATTTAAAGACATGCAGGCCATTGTGAGTAGGTGTGATAGTTGCCAACGGTTGGGTAATATTTCCAATAAAAATGAAATGCCGCAAAATTATTTCATTGAGTGTGAAGTTTTTGACCTCTAGGGAATTGATTTTGTTTGCCCTCTTCCTTCTAGCTTCGGGAATAAGTATATCTTAGTCACTATCGATTATGTTTTGTGATTTAGAGAAGCCCAAGCTCTTCCTACGAATGACGCCCGAGTTGTAGTTATGTTTTAAAAAAATATATTTTCTTGATTTGGTATGCCGCAAGCCATCGTTAGCGATAGGGGTTCCCATTTCTATAATGCACAGTTTTCTAAAATCCTTACTAAATACGGAATTACGCATAAAATTTCAACTGCCTACTACCCCTAAACTATCGGACAAGTTGAAGTAGTGAATAGAGAAATTTAAAGAATTTAAGAAAAGACTGTTTCAACATATAGAAAAGACTGGTCAACAAAATTAGAGGATGCTTTATGGGCCTACCGAACAGCGTACAAAACCGCCCTCGGATGTACGCCGTACCGGTTAGTTTATGGAAAATCGTGCCATTTACCCGTAGAATTAGAACACCGCACTTTTTGGGCCTTAAGGTTTTTAAATTTCGATCGCAACTCTGTCGGCGACCTTAGAAAATTTCAACTTAACGAACTCAACGAGTGGCACTCTTACGCATACTAGAACAACAAATTTTATAAGGAGTGGCTTAAATGTTTTCACGACAAGCACCATAGGCACCCAAAAACCTTTAAGCTGGGCGACCCAGTCCTTCTTTATAACTCTCGTTTACGTTTATTTTCGGGCAAGTTAAAGTCACGATGGTCTGGGCCATTTTCTATTTTAGAAGTTTTTCCTTATAGTTCTGTTTTAATTTCCCACCCTGATAAGGGTAGTTTCAAAGTGAATGGTCAGCGTCTTAAACTTTATTTCTCTGGTGATGATGATGTAAGTCCGAAAATTATTAAATTTCTACTACCTGAATTATAATAACATAAGACTATTTTGTTTTTGTTAAAAACTTTAATTATTATTATTTTGGACAAAATATTTTTGGACAATATTTTTTTATTGCGTCGAGCTCAAACGACGTTTTAAATAAAGGGCGCTCTTGGAGGCAACCCAAGTTATCTTTTTCTATTTTCTTTATTTTACAATTTTTTTCTCCGAACGACTCCGACAAGCTGAAGCTTCTGTGATCGTCTGCTCCAATGTTGCTGATTCCATCACGAAGTCCAAAGAAGACATTTCTTTAAGATCTAAAGTGCAAGCATGGGTGAGCGACATCACTAAGCTTTCGTAGCGAATATATCCGGGGAAGTACCTATTTTTCAATTTTGTACTTTCATTTGTGTTTAAATTTTCTCTCTCTCTAACCTCCTTCTCCAATGAGAACAATGACCATTTTAGGCTTGGGGGAGGACTTCCTCTTTTTTTTGCTATATGTGATTATTTTCCTTTTTCTGAATATTTTAAAAAATCTAAAAAAAAAGAATATCTTAAATTTTTTAAAAAAAAAAGATTTCCAAAATCCAAAAAAAGAGAATATTTAAAAATAAAAAAAATATATGCTTTTTGACATTACTTTAATAGTTTAGACATTTTGGTATTTCAATAGTACCCCTTATTTTTATTTTGTTTTCCTCAAAATCTGATATAAACATCTTAATTAATTATAATTTTTCTAATCGCCTCTTTTAATTATGTTTCACAAGTAAAATGTTGGTCATGCTGTGTTTCTAATTCGCGATAGCATGTTAATGCAAAACGTTTTTTCTAAAACTCTCATTTCCATTATAGTTTTCATTTTTTATTTTTTTTACTTTCTCAAAAATTCATCATCTACTATTTTCCTTTTCGTTTTTGGATAATTTTTTTAAAGTCAACTCTAGAATAGCATAGTAGATGTGAATGATCCAAGTCACCTATTATTTTAATTTTCAAGATAATTTCATCAATCTTCTTCTATTATCTAGGACTTGCTTTTTGAATTTTTTCAAATCTATGTTTTAAATAAATTTTAAAACTTGAAAATATTTAGGCCATTTTTGTTTTTGTTTGAGCTTTCCTGCCAACCTAAAAACTTTCACCACTAGTTAGCCGCTTTTGACCCTTTTTCCAATTTCATTTTATAGCTCCTCTTTTCATATCATTTTCACCAAAGGCAAAATTTCCAACCTATCTAATCACACTAGCCTTTTTGAGTTTCATAAATAAAATAAAATTTTTCCATGGTTATGATAGGCTATTTTATGATATTTTTTGGGATAAGTTTTTGAAAAAAAGTATGCTCAAAAGGGATGTTTTCTTTTGTTTGTCCAATTCAAAATGAAAATAAAAATATTGTGGCCTTTAATTTGGAAAAGAAAAAAAATGGAAAAGATGAAAAAGAAAGAAAAAAAAAATATTTTATTTAAAATGGAAATTTTTGACACTCTTTGTTTTGGTTTAGTGTGATTTTAAGCCCCCCTGTTTATCTTTGAATTCCACTACTAATCATAATCCTAAATAAACGTTTTGGTCCAATTAAGTCCTTTTGATTAATGTTTTTGAATTTTATTTAATAACTAAGAAAAGAAGAAAAGTAAATCAGTATTAGTTTTTAGTTTAAACTTAGATTTTTGTTATTTAATTGACATAATCATAATGCATTGCTTGGATCTCGTAATAACTCAATGCATTTTTTAATTTTTGTTTCTTTGCTTTAATTTATTTAAAGAATTTTGTCAAAATTTTGGATGATTTATTTTCGTTGAGTAAAGTTTATAAAAGTTAAACCATACCTAAATAATTATTTTAGATTTATGTTTCACCTTTTCCCTACTTAGAATTTTTCATAGTACTTGTGTTAGCATAATTAGAGTCTTTTGATTACTCACTTTTTTATGATTATCTAGTTTTTTTATATTTGCTTGGGGATTAAAAAAACTTAAGCTTGGTGGAATTTGATAGTACGTTTTGTATTCTAAACTATTAGGGTGTATTTTCGTATTTTAAAGGCAATTATCTTGTCTTTTTAGCTTATTTTTGTATCTTTATTATGTAAATATTATTGCCACTAACATTTTCTGGTCTTTTTACAGGTTTCTAGAATTTTGTCCAAAAAAGACCTGGCACGCCCCCCTTTCATGCCCTACCTGGGCATGTCACAGGGCGTATCACCCGATCCCAAGGATGTCAACCACCAGTGGAAAGTATAAAGTTCATCCCGAGTAGGACACGACCTTTAACACGGCCGTGTCGCTGCCCGTGTCAAGCTGGCTGTGTCACCAGAGACCAAGTAACAGAAAAATGGCTATCCCACCCCCCCTGACACGCCCTCCCCGGGCGTGTCCCAGGGCATGACATGGGGCGTGTAGCTCTCTGCACGAAGCCTGCCACAGCAATAAATGCTTTTTCATCTAAGCACGCCAATTGTATTGTCATGCCCCCCGTCACGGGCGTGACCCAGGTCGTGTTCGCCCACTTTTGCAAGACTAGCGGATTTCCGACCATTGATTTCGACGCGATGTGAGTGTCATGCATCCCTATACGGGCATGACCCAAGTCATGTCCGCCAACGTACAAAAGCAATCATCCTTCCCGCCAGAATCTAGAGCCCGAGGTCAATGCCCGTACCTGTCACGCACCCTAACACGCCCTCCCCAGGCCCTTCACAGTGCGTGACCAACCCGTGACTTTTGCCTATAAATACAAGGCCTTACCCTTCATTCCGGAAAGTTTTGGGCTGAGAGGGGGAGGTGCTTCCCCTTTGTTTCTTGTTTTTTTTAGTGTTCTTCCTTCTCTCCCTTTCTCATTTTATTTTTTCTTAACCCTAGTTTTTTTTAGATTTTGTAATAGCTTTTGTTATAATCTTTGCACTTGCTCTAATTGCTAATTATAGGGCTAGAAAAGAATTTCAATTTCCATTGCAATTATAATTTCCATTTTAAGTGTATCTCTCTTTCTTTATTAATTTAAGTGTTATTTTTGTTTACCTTTGTGTTACTATGCTTTACTACTCACCCCCCCCACTCCTCCACTTCACTATGATTAACTAATCCTCCTTGTACTCGATCTTGTTGATCCGAGGTTCGAGTGATTAAGTTATGATGCTTTGAATATACCTTTTCTTTTTACGGTTTTAGACCTTGGATTAATCTTGGTTAACCTTTGCTTGGAGATATATCATCGATATATATTTTCCATCTTAGCTTTCAATCTTGGCTAGCCGAGAGGCCGATAGTTTGAAGTAAGCACTCAAGAGTAAAGAGAGTTGTATGCACCCCTCAAGAGAGGAAGACGTCCAAATCTCCCAAATTGGAGTAAAATCCAATAGTGGGGTTCACCGCATAAAGTGAGCTTTTAGCCTCCGATTTGGATGAGAGTCGGTCAGACCTTCCTAAACTTAGTTGGGCACGACTTCGAGAGAAGCTTGTTCAAGCATTTGGAACCTCAACGGTCAAGGACCTATACCCTATTAAGCTTAGGTTTATTTTCGCATTTTTAATCGACTATTGCCGAGGTGTTTCTTTATCGAGTGCATTTCCATTTCATCATTCCAACCCTTTATTGTAATCGTTTATTTTATTCTTTATTTATTTAACTGCAATTAGTTCTCTTTTTATGCAATATTTCCTTTCTTTAGTGCGTTTATATTTCTCTTTAACCCTAAATATTTCCGTCGATAAAATAATATTCTTCGTGTGAGTAAGTTTACTCAACGGTTCCCGGATTTAAATACGACACTTGTGTACCCTAGCTATAGTTCGATAGGTATACTTGCCTAATTGAATTGCTAGTTCGGCTCTCTTTTTTTAAGAGGAAAGCGATCACCACGTATTAATATCAAAAACTAGTACACACATCCTATCTCAGAGAATTCTAGCGGAAGCTTTAGGGGTTATTATAGAACTAATGACATGAATGTCCACTATATATAAACAACCACATTTATATATCACAGGAATGTATACAGAAATACACAAAAGAAATTGGCCTTAAGTCCTTACAGTTAAACTTCATAGGTGTGGATTACAGACATCGGCACGCAGGACGACCACACATGAAAATAGTAAAACTTTTTCACTCGGCCTTCAAGGACCAGCGTAGCAGTAAGGGCTTCAGCCTGCTTTTTTTTGCTCGATCCAGCACCTGCACAACATAGCCCACTAAAATGTGGGAAACAAAGAAATGGTAAGCTTTTGCTGACCAATTTTTAAACGACCCCACCCCTTACTCTGGGCGGTTCTACACTAACCTGGTTCTCAACTAACCCGAGAACAACATGTACTTAAGACATGACTATACAAAACTTTGACTGGACATTCTCGAGGTTACGAGAGTCATATGAAAATGTGTAACCATCTGTTGGAAATGTCGTTCCAAGGTCTACGACTTTTATGTTTACCCAAAAACCAAGATCTTGTCATATAATACTAAAAAACAGCCTTGATGTTTACTACAAATAGAAAATAGATTACTGCACGCATCTTAAAGCAAGATGAACGACATCGATTCATCTTCTTCCATTATTTATTTTTTTCAAAGGCACTCACAGATTTTCCTCCTCCCTTATTAACCCTTAATAAACCATTCCTCCTCCTGAAATCAAGTCCATCATCTTCAGAAAGAAGAGAGAAGAGGTTGAAGACATCAAATACCTAGGATAAGGTCCTAGCATTGTCTCTTCTTAGGAGATCTTCATCTTGCAAGTCAAATACTTTTGAGTAGACATCTCCCCTTGATAATAGATATAGAACTAGCACCAAGGGAGAGGATAGGAAGATCACGTTGTTTCCGTCCATGGATCTTCTTATCCTTCTCGGTGGCATCTTCTCCTCGTTCGTGTTGATCTTCATAGAAAGGAACAGTCTTTCCTCCAGCAAAATACTTCCCTGGCAGCTTTCCATCTTACGTGGGTTTTGACACACGTAATAATTCAGCAAGAAGTGAAGTAATGGCTAGGGTTTTCCAAAAGTCTCCTTTTATAGGAAGAATTTTGGTTATAGGAAGAATTATGGTTACACTAATCCATCTAGGGTTAGTGTAGAACCGAGTTTTGATTTGGGAGAGGGATCGTAGCAAAATAATGTTGATGTTTTGGTAAACTTAGTCTATATGTAAATATGATAAACAAATGGTTTGGTGAAACATAATTCTATAAATGATTTGAACGAGTTTGATACACAAATTGTTTGGAAAAATTAGTGAACAAATGATTTGATATGATTTTGTTGTACAAATGATATTCTTGTCAAATCCATTAGGGATGTGCATGATTATAATTAGGAGAATGACAAAAGTTCTAGAAATAGGGTGTGATGTCTGACAATTGAATGTTTAACCCATAGTTATGTTAATATGCTTGTTGTGTATGTGAAGAATCATTATATTGTTATGGTTATCATATGGGGTTACACTTTTTGTAAATGCTTGATCATGTGGAAAGGAATTGGACGTGGTTAATGCATGGCCATGTGATATGATGATTAAAGGAATGTGTTTAGTAGTCCACCGCTTAGAGTTGTGTCTTCCTATATGTAACAGTGTGGGATTGGTGTGCGGTATAAGGTGGCCTGCCACCTGTGTAAATGAAGAATCCTTATATGGTATTGAAATATGGAAGGGTTTGAGTGCATTTGTGTTTGCCTCACTAGAATGATTTGTTGATAAGGGACTCAATGTATAGCCCTTAAATGTTAAATTACATGTTGTGTGAGTTGACAAGTGGCGTCCAAATCCTGAGTTAAGGATAGTGTGGCATGTCTATGGGCTCGCCAGTCATCACACTAACGGGAGTTTATAGATAAACTTGGATAGTCGTGCCTTGGAGCTCGGTGCTTACTTCAGGAGGCACCCTACATTCCAGTGGACGAATTGGCTATGTTCTTTGGTGACACACTCACGAAGACTCTCTTAGTGCCATGATATAGGCCAGTTTGGTTTGTGTTCTTGGTGCACATCTACCCCAGACCCCTCTGAGCCATAGTACACATGTGAGATTTGTTGTTGTGTTCTTAGTATTGAGGTGTATAGATGCCTAGGCTTTGTAGTGTTGATGCCCGCCTAGTAGTGGAAAGCCCGTTCCACTGTCACCGTTTGACCATAATGGATGACGCCTGAGAGGTTAGCTACCTGCTCGAAAAGTGGGAACTACACGTCTGTGTCGACATAACAGTGTGTGTGTGTGAGCATGGGTGAGTCATCTTATTACATTCATATCATTGTATTGCCCCATATAAGATCCATGTCAAATAAATTTGTATGGGCACTCTTATATGAAGAATTACTTTACTTTTAAGCCGATCCTTAACTTATATGTCTGAATGGGCATTCATATAAGTTGAGTTACTTTTCTGTTGTAGGATCATACTTCTATACTATTGTTGATTGTAGAACTATTAATGTAGATTGATATACTCACTTGTTTTACATGTTGGATACTCTAATATTGATAGTCTTATACCACATGCTTGTACTACTTCTTACATATTTATTTATATATTGTACCAATTTCCTTTCTCTTCCCGGTGCCTAAGAGTCAATTGAGGAGCAGATGTGATAGCCACATAGTCTTTATGACTAACGTTTGCCACGCATTCCTTTTTAAAAGGAAACCCTACAGATAGAGCAGCAACAGATTTTGCAGGAGGGTAGCACGGCTAGGGTGATAGGGCCTGAAGTGATGATACCATCGCTGCCTTCAGTTATGGATGTGAGTTTTTGAGAGACTCTTATTGTGGCCCTTTGGGCAAAGTTTTTATGTACTCTGATATTATAGAAGCTTGTTGATGCTTCTTATTATTGATGTACTTGTGTACTTTTATACATATGTGGATTTTGACTTATGTTAGGTTGGCATGAATGATATTTGTTTTAGACGGCAGGATAGGCGTCTTATAGTATCAGTATACCAGTATGTTGGCATTACTACAAGGCAGCTGTTCTGGGCATAAGACTCCCCTTGGTCATGTCTTGTATTCTTGGAGGGGGGTCTTAAACCATCATTTGTTTTATACTTATAGATTTAGATGAGAAGCTAGGAAACTCACAGTTAATCATAGAAGATTCATCAAAAACTACATTTACAGACTCTTCTACAACTTGATTTTTCAAGTTGTAGACTCTATATGCATTGCTCTGGTTGCTACACCCAGCAAATATTCTTTCATAGGATTTAGCAACAAAATTAGTCAATTATGACTTCGCAATACTTAGCACAAAACATTTGCTACCAAAGATCTCGAAATAGGCAATGCTTGGTTTTTTGCCTTTCATGATCTCATTGGGAGTCTTCTTGTGATATTTCTTGACAGAAGCCATATTCATGACATGACATGTAGTATTTACTGGCTCAGCCCAGAAATATTCCGGGAGAGATGTGTCACTTAATAGTGTCCTTCTAACTTCAATGAGATTTGTGTTTTTCCTCTAAGCTATCTCATTTTGTTGGGGTGTTCTTGGAGAAGAAAATTCTTGGAGAATCCCTTGTGCTTCATAGTACTTTGTCATGCCAATAGACTGAAATTCAGTCCCATGGTTGAGAGTTATTCATATGGGTGTCTTTAAAAATACTTTGTCAATTTTTTATCACTTAAATGTTTAGCAGATAATATATTTGAGAAATTAGCTTCACAATAACTCAGCACAATTGAACCACAGAACACATCACATTCAAATCTCAGAACACATTAAACAAAGAATTTATAGTGGTTCCCCTATCTAGGGTACATCCACTTTCACCCTTCTTCCTTACTAGCATTGTGCTAGATAAGGTTATAGCTCATCCTCTTTAACTCTGATCCAAAGATCTTATAGAATCTTTTTCAGTTAAGAAACCTACACTCCGAACAACAGGTCCTACCTCATAGATTCACCCAATCTCCTACCTCTGGTCCCTCAAGAACACTACCTCAGTATTTATAATAAAGTCTTACACCTCAGTGATCCCACTCAAATCACCTACCTCAGGTCCCTTATGACCCCTACCTCAGCCTTTATAAATTACACTTACAACTCAGAGTTAATCCTTCCTACTCACTCAAATCTCAAGGAGATCTTAAAAAATTAAGAAGTAAAAATATTCAAAAAACAAATCTGTAATCTGACTTATCTGAATGAATTAAAATTTTTCAATTTAGCTGCAAAGAAACAAATCTTGATAAATAATCGGGCTGAAGAGATTTTTCTTTAGATCTATAATCTTTTAGGTGATCGGCTTGATTTCCTTGAAGAATTTGTAGAACAAATCCACTAGAATCTTCTGATCACGCAATGAAAAGATCTGAATATCTTCTTAAAGACATTCGTCTTCCTTCTCCTTCTCGGGATTGTCTCCCTCCTCTGACTTAGAAAATCAGAATGAGAGAATGAAATGATTTTCCTGATTGTTACTTTCTGTGTAGATCAACCCCTCTATTTATAGCCTTCGTGGATTACTGGTTTCTGATTGATGACATCAGTATGTGACATCTTACTTCTAATTCTCCTTTAAACTGTTTCTATTGAGATACCACGTTACTGTAGCTGATGTGACAGTTCTGACTTTTCTTGACACTTTTGTGTTGACTCTGCACATCTTAAGAAACATAAGTGTCGAGATATCCAAAGTGTCTAGACACTTATCCTTAGAAGGTGTCGAGACATCTTAGCAGTCTCGAGAAAATTTTACTTAGAAGAATTTTCATCTGAACTTGAAAGTATTAAGACATTTGACTTGTCTCGACATAACTGTCATCTGTGTCAACATCTTCAAATCTAGACTGTATTGAGATAGTTGAATTGTCTCGATACAATTGTCTGTCGGGTGTCGATAATTCTATGCTTGCTTTATTTCTTCACTTTGTTGAGACAGTTGAATTGTCTCGACACTCCAGTCTGCCAGTGTCGATACTTTTATACTTGCTTTATAATTTCATTGTGTCGAGACAGTTGATTTGTCTCGACACTATTTTACTTAGTGTAATTTTTTAGTCTTTTTTATGTTGAGACTGTTGACTTGTCTCGGCATAGCTGACATAACCTTCAAAGTGTCGAGTTAGCTGACTTGTCTTAACACTGCTGACATAGCCTTAAAAGTGTCAAGTTAGCTTACTTGTCTCGACACTATTGACTTAGACTTCAAAGTATCCAGATAAAAGACTTGTCTCGACAGAACTTCTGCAAAGGTGTTGATATAGTATATGTGTGTCGACACTTTTGTACTTAGCCAATTTTCTGCACTACAAGTTTCTCGATGCTGACAGTGCTAACTTCACTCAGCACTTTGCTGACTTCACTTGACGCTTTTGTACTTAGATAATTTTCTTCACTTTTTAGTCAGCTTCTTAGAGTCCACCTATAGATGTAACTTGGACTACATGCCCAATCAATATGACATAAGCAACCTGCAGGTATGAACTGAAATATATATCAAGTATATATTTGTGTATATCATTGAGTTGAAAGGGCTTCTTCAAATCAAGTACATTGTGTCCAATGTACCCAACAATCTCCCCTTATTTTGAGAAGTCAGATGTAAGACCCCCTACCATAACACAAGACACGGCACGAGAGGGGTCTTATGCCCAGAGCAGCCGCCTTGGGGTAGCACCAACACGTGAGTTAATCTGTACCCCAAGTCTCTTATTCTGCCGGCTACAACCAATATCAAGACAACATGCCAACCCAACCAAAATAATATAAGAAGTCAATCCACACAAGTTATATATCTAAATGTATAACAAAATAAATGCTAAAACATGCTTTTATAATATAAGAGTATAACTACAAAATTTCCCCGAAGGATTACCACAAAACTCTCATCACTCACATCCGTAATAGACGGTAACGATGGCACCATCCCTTTAGGCCATATCGTCCTGGCCTGGCTGACCGGCTCCATCACCTGCTGCTCCACCTGCGAGATTTCCTCCTAAAAAGGAAAACGTAGAACCATTAGTCATAAAGACTAAGTGGCTTCAAATCCGCTTCCCCGACGACTCCTAGGCACCGGGTGGAGAAATAGACAAGGTACAATATTATAAAACATAATAAACAGGAGTATAAACTAGCAAGTGGCAACACGAGTATAATAGATTCTATCAGTTCTACCATCTATCACAGCATATGATTATAGAGTTACAACAAAAGTAACTCAACTTATATGGATGCCCATACAAGCATATAAGTTGAGGATCGTTCAGCAATAAATAACTCATCGTATAAGAGTGCCCATACAAACTTATACAATGAGGGTCTTGTGTATGTAATGAGTTGCAATGTTATGTATGCAATGCAATGACACACCCATGATCACGCACATGTAGTTGCTATGTCGACACAGACTAATAGTTCCCACTTTTCGAGCAGGTAGCTAACCTCTCAGGCGCCAACCGTTGTGGCCAGATGGTGACAGTATAATCGGCATTTCTACTACTAAGTGGGTATTCACACTACTTCACTTAGGCCCCCGTATTCCTCAACGCTAAGAACACAAAATAGCGGAGCCCATGCATACTACGGCCCAGCGGGTTCACCTGGGTAGATGTGCACCAAAATCCTAGCCCCAAACTTGACATGTGTGACAGATGGATCCTTGGAAAAGTACGAGGATCAAGTCCAACCAATCACTTAGCACGGAAGGGACCTCGGAGAAAGCACGACGGGCAAGCCAAACCGCCCTTAGTCTATCCGTCAACTCCCATCGGTGGAACGATAGGTGAGCCCGTAGACCTGCTACACTATCCTTAACCTAGGATTACGACACCGCATGTCGACTCACACCACATGTAATTCCATAATGTCGTAGCTTGGAAGGAACCTCGGAGAAAGCACGAGGGTCAATCCCCACCATCCATTTTATTCATCTCAACCTATTCCGACTAGTGACGGCCAACGCCGCACTTACAACCTTCCACAATGCTACCCGTAGGGAGATGACACTCTAAGAATTGGACTACTAGACATCATTCTATCAACACAACATACATTTGGCCATAAATTATTAATCTACATGTCTCCCCAAAAGATTTCCACATAGATTATATACAACGCGCATGAATTATCTAGCAATTTATGTCGAGGAATTTCGTTCAATTTACGCTTGCGTCACCACCCATATTACGAATTAAAATTAACAAGCTTCAATATTCATATCACTACGGTGGTTATCATAAGAGATTTCACCTGAACCTCGCATTAGATAGAAACATTAATTCAACCGAATCCAAGTTCACGTTATAATCACCCAGCAATTTAAGTACAAAAATAACTCTGGACAGCCACTTCAACCGAGAATTCCCGTGGCTACAGGAATCCGGTGAGTGCAAGTAACCCCTTTATAGAAAGGTATTTCCACAGTCTACAACTTTCGTGTTCAGCCTACAACCCATATCAGGCACTACCCTACACGAAATCGGCTCCAAAGGCTGCAGCGTACAAAATACAAATTCTTTGCGCTTAGTTTACAACCCTTAATTCGTTCAGACATTCCTGTGGCTACAGACTTCAACCGAAGGCATGTAACCACCCGTTTTAAAGGTAATCTCAGTGGCTACAACTTTTGTGTTTAGTCAAAAACCCATATTCGACCATTTCTTGTCCTAAAACTGCTAAGAAGGTCGCTGTGTGCAGAACATAGATTCTGCACGCATCTTGAAGCAGAATGAACAGCATCCGTTCATCTTCCTCCTCAAACTCCTCTACCCTTATTCTCAAGCATGTTGAACTGCTTCAACACCTTCTCAATGTATATACTCTGGGTCAAACCCAGCAACTTCTTCTATCTATCTCTATAGATCTTAATACCGAGTATGTAAGTCGCTTCACCCAAGTCCTTCATAGAAAAGAAGTTCCCTAGGTTGTTCTTAAAAACTTTCAGGGTAGGAATGTCATTCCCAATAAAAAGTGTGTCATCTACATACAATATCAGGAAGACAACAATGCTCCCACTGATTCGCTTATAAACACATGGCTCATCTTCATTTTTGATGAAACCAAACTCTTTGATTTTCTCATCAAAACGAAGATTCCAACTTCGAGAGGCCTATTTCAGTCGATAGATGGACTTATTCAACTTGCATATTTTAGTGGCTTCATTTGGGGATACAAAACCCTCGGGTTGTGTCATGTACACTTCCACAAGGAGGTTTCCATTAAGGAAAGCCGTTTTAACATCCATCTGCCAGATCTCGTAGTCATAATACATAGTTATAGCAAGCAATATCCTTATGGACTTTACCATGGCTATAGGGGAAAGGTCTCATCATAGTCAATACCATGAATTTGCTTGAAACCTTTAGCCACCAGTCGCCCTTTGAATGTGTGTAAATTCCCATCCATATCAGTCTTCTTCTTGAAGACCCATTTGTACCCTATGGGTCGTACCCCTTCAGGAGGTTCTACCAAGTTCCAAACTTAGTTTGCATACATGGAGTCCATTTCGGATTTCAGAGCCTCAAGCCATTTGTCGGAGTCCGGTCCATTCATAGCCTCTTGGTAGGTTGCTGGCTCATCATCATGATCGATAAGCAATACATAACCTATTTGAGACACGAGAAATCCATATCTCTTAGGCTCAAATCTTGGTCTACCAGATCTACGTAGAACTTGTGTTTCTTGAGTAGGTTCTCTAGCTACAACATCTTATAGTCCTATCTCAGAATCCAATTCCGGTTCATTCAATACCTGTGGTTCTTGAACTTCTTCAAGTTCTACCTTTTCAGTCTTTCTTGATAAGAACTCTTTCTCCAAGAAGACGTCAGTCCTTGCAACAAACACTTTGTCCTCGGATGGTAGGTAAAAGTAATACCCTTTCGTTTCCTTAGGATATCCCACCAGATAACATTTATCCGATTTGGGTTCCAGCTTGTCAGGAATTTGACATCGCACGTATGCCTCACAGCCCCAAATTTTAATGAACGACATACTAGGATGCTTCCCAGTCCATATCTCATATGGTGTCTTCAGAACCATTTTCATTGGAGCACGATTCAGTGTCATTGAAGCAGTCTCTAAAGCAAAACCCCAAAAGGAAACAGGCAAGTCTGCATGACTCATCATCGAACGTACCATGTCTAACAAAGTACGATTTCTCCTCTCGACACACCATTATGTTGTGGTGTTCTAGGTGGAGTGAGCTGTGATACAATACCACACTCTTTCAGATGATCACGGAACTCATGACTCAGGTATTCTCCACCTCGATAATATCGGAGTGCTTTAACCCTTTTACCCAACTGGTTTTCTACTTCATTCTTGAACTCTTTGAACTTTTCAAAGGTCTCGGATTTGCACTTTATAAGATACACATATCCGTATCTACTGAAATCATCAGTAAATGTAACAAAGTAGAAATACCTACCTCTAGCCATGGAACTCATGGGTCCGTATACATCACTATGTACAACACCCAAGAGATCCTCAGTCCTCTCAGTATAACCAGTGAAAGGGGCCTTAGTCATCTTGCCTAACAAATAAGATTCGCATCGCTCAAATGATTCATAATCAAATGAGTCCAAAAGTCCATCTTAATGGAGCTTGGATATGCGCTTCTCGTTTATATGGCCCAAACAACAATGCCAAAGATATGTAGGGTTTGAGTCATTTGTTCTTAGTCTTTTATTATTTTCTACATTATAGATTTGATGGTCCAAGTTCAAAACATAAAGACCATTAAACAATTAGGCTACAGCATAACAAACATCATTCTTAAATATAGAACAACAGTTGTTCTTAATCATAAAAGAAAATTCAATCATGTCCAAGCATGAAATGGATATAATGTTTCTAGTTATTGCCGGAATAAAATAACAGTTATCTAGTTCTATTACAAGCCCACTGGGCAAAGAAAGACGGTAAACCCCTACGGCCACAGCAGCAACTCTTGCTCCATTGCCGACACGAAGGTCCACCTCCCCTTTACTCAGCAATCTTCTCCTTCCCAGTTCCTGCACATTTGTACAAATATGAGCACCACATCCGATATCCAATACACAAGATGAAGGAGCAGAAAGGTTTATCTCTATAACGTAAATACTTGAAGCGGAAGTCATACCTCCCTTCATTTTCTACAGACCCTCAATGTACGAAGGACAGTTCCTCCTCCAATGTCCAGTCTTGCCATAGTGGTGGCATTTCCCCTCCGTCACCGTGCTGTTCTTCTTCATCAGTGCAGAAGACTTGGGATCAAGATGTGATTTAGGTCCCACATTCGTCTTCTTGAAGCCCTTGGCCTTGCCATTGCCCTTATGCACCATCAGTATGAGGCTGGAAGGCTTGGCCTTCTTCATATTAATCTCGGCAGTTCTGAACATGCCTAGGAGCTCCGGCAGTCTCTTATCTATCTCATTCATGTGGTAGTTCAAGACAAATTGCTCATAACTGTCCGACAATGATTGCAGGATCAGATCTGTGGCCAACTCTTGACGCAGAGGAAAACCCAGCCTTTCAAGGTTCTCTATATACCCAATCATCTTGAGTACGTGAGTCCCTACTAAGTCTCGAGCTCCCATCTTGCACTGAAATAACGCCTTTGTGACGTCAAACCTCTCTTGACGAGCTTGCCATTGAAACATTTCCTTGAGATGCTCATCAATCTCCTTGCACCCCATGTTCTCATGTTGCTTCTGAAACTCAGAGTTCATGGTGGCAAGCATAAGGCATTCGACGTCTAAGGCATTATCAGTATACTTCTTGTAAGCATCCTTATCAGCACGGGAAGAATTCACGGTCGGCACCTCGGGGGCTTCTTCTTCCAAGACGTAGAGCTTTCGCTCTTGCCAGAGAACAATTCTCAGGTTCCTATACCAGTCCATATAATTAGTCCCACTGAGCTTATCCTTCTCAAGGATAGCTCTCAGAGACAGAGTGGAGTGCGAACCACTTGCCATGGAATTCTACAAAAATTTATGAAGAATAAAATCAGTACCAAGATTTCAAAATACAATTTATTTTAATTTGGACTTCAATCAAAACTCCCACTATTTTATTCGAAATAATAGTCCTCACTATCAATTCGGAGAGTTCATGCGAGCTACTCTCTTAGTGGACAAGATCCGTATTTCACCAACACAATGAGTCAGCTTTGGCTTTCCTCTCACAATGTGGTTATTTAGGTAGGCAATGCTTGCCAATTGCATCCTCATGCAATTCTTGTATGGTTGGTGAATAACTCCTTATTCGCATCCATCATATGGTACATGCCAACCCTATGCCTCTAAGTAGTCAACCTTTGTGGTCACCTAATTAAGCTTGACCCGATGTCGACAGTGGGATATCACAATTAACCGCTCGCACCCTTACCAAGAAGATTAATGCACCTTGCTTTGGCAAGCCCACACAAACACTTAATATTTGATGAAGGAATTTTTGATAATAGGTTAACAATTAACCATGATCAACACTTGATCAATGTACACATCCAAAGAAAAACACTTCACTAAAATACCCATGCATCCCTTATGTGCACAATAGAACACTATCAACATTTGATAAAAGAAAAGGGATAAATTTGAACATTTGGACACTTCCAAATATTCAGGTTTACATGTATTGGACAAGGGACAAAGGCAACTCAACTTAAAGCAGTAGACAAGCTCATCTCTCCTTATTGGATTCCAAATCCAAAAACAAAATTGAGGGATGGTTACTGCTAAGGAGACAGTAATTCCTAACGATTAGAAATTACTACAAGATTCCAGACGTTCCCAATGGGGTGCCAAGATTAAATCTAGACATTTAGAACACTTCTAAATCCCTAGGTTTACACGTACTGGAATAACCTAACTTCCAATACAACAAACATGGCCGGAACCTCCCTCTGATACCACTGTTGGGTTTCTCTAAAAGGTTGGCACAACACTTGTGCACGCAGCGGAAGTAATAAAATCTAGAACAACCCAAAAGAGATTGGATCGGGCCATGCATGGTGAATCAAGAAGTTAACAAAATTTAGGCAAAACTTACCTCTTCGGTGTTGAGTCACAACTCAATGAGGATGCTCCAAATATGATTCCTTATTGGCGGCGAGTTCCACGTAGAATAATATCTACGTCTCTGCAGAAATCCACACGAGCAGGAGAACTCCAAACTTCCGTCACACGGATGATCGGAGAGAAGATCATCAGCCGAACCTTTGCACTTCCCACGGACTGCTAGGTCCGCGTCAGGGAAAGCAAGACTAGCGATGGTCGCCGGAGAGGAGGTGGTCGGTGGAGAGAACAGCCGGCGGCGGAACATTTCCGTCCATCGGAATCGGGATTCCGCGGATCGGGAGATCGGCGGAACTATTTCCGTCGGCTTTCGTATTTCTACAGGAATCCTGATATTGGTCGATCTATTTCCTCAAAACCCTAAGTGTCCTATTTATACCAAAGGCATAAATAGTTCATAGGAATCGCTATCCGCAGACCACCCAAGTTAGGGTTTCTGTACCGTTCGGCGAGAATCACCTCCAGATTCGGCGAGAATGAGTCGGCGAGAATCAGTCAGCGAGAATCAGTCAGCGAGAATCGGCCGGCGAGAATCGGCGAGAATCAGACATAGAATCAGCGAGAATTGAACAGTTCGATTCTCGACGATTATGCCTTAGTCGGCGAGACATACACGACGACTCACGTCGATTCTCGTAGATTCTACCACAGTCGACGAGTCATACTCGACGACTCCCGTCGACTCTCGATGATTTTCCCTTGGCAACATTTGCCTGACGTTGAAAGCGTTGAGTCATACTCAACGATTCTCGACGACTCTCTTCGAAACAGTCTTAGTCGTCGAGTCATACTCGACGACTCTCGACTAACCATTCTCAATGAAATTTCGCGCAACGATTGTCGGACCCCCATACTTAATGGTGATTGGTAACCTTTACCAACACAATCAATCTTCCAACTTCTCCACATGCTCTTATGTGCGACCCTACAGGCTCATATCGCGTTGGCAGTAAGATTACATGTTTGATCACTTCCAGATCACCATGGTAACTCCAACAGGTGTACGCCCGTGTCCCTACCCGTGTCCTTCACGGGACACTTATTTGTTAGATGCACACGGATAGAGACACGACTGTGTCTCTACCCGTGTCCTTCTCGGGACGAAACTCATCGAGCTGGGCTTGAAGCATACAGGTAGGGACACATCGATGTCCCTACCCGTGTCCTTCATGGGACACTTATTCACTAGATGCACACGGGTAGAGATACGGCCGTATCTCTACCCGTGTCCTTCTTGGGGCGAACCACTCAACACCATTTCACTCAAAGCCATGACACACGGGCAGGGACACGCCTGTGTCCCTACCCGTGTCCTTATCGGGACACACCACTCAAAGCCATTTCAGAATCCCTCAGCACCATAGTCACTCAATGCCTCTGAACACGAGTAGGGACACGCCCGTGTCCTTACCAGTGTCAAGCTCAACTCAAGTTTTCAGCCTATTTTCTAATTTCCCGCAAGTGCACACCTGATCACATGTACCCCCTTAAGCCTACACCGGCTCTCCTAACTCCAAAAACAGCACAAGGGGCCTAGCGTGAATTGGGACGTTACATCATAACCCCAATTCAATTATATATACATTAATACCAAAATATATTAATTATGATGTATAAGAATAATGCTGAACAAAATATAAAGGAACACAATAATAATAACACAGATATCACCAGGCGAAGCCAAATTTTTCATTCAAATTTATTCAAAGATGTCATCTTTTAGTTTTGTTACAATGTACTCAAAGCCAAATTACTTATTTTTTTATGAAAAGAAAAAAAATAAATTAAGAATCCTCTAGCTCCTTGATGACAATTCCTTTTCTTGACTGTATTTTAGCTTTTAATTCAGGCACTTTGTCATCAGCCACATTCTCCTTTCCCTTGGCATCCTTAGATTTAGAAATTTCTTCTTGCTTGAGCCTCTGCCTCACTAAATAGTTATAGGGCTTGGGAAAATATTTGATGGGTTTAATAGAGTCTGCTGGGATCTTCCCTACCTTCAGATCTTTTTTGAATTTGTAGAGGATCTCCTATTACTTTGTGTGTTTGACCTACTCTTGCTATGATTACCATTTTCCCCTTTTAACTACATTGGTATTGACTGCTTTCCATGTAGTGAGAATAATGGATCTATAAGTTGGACTCCATTGCAAAAAATTAGGCTTTGCTTTAGCCTGTTCCCTGAATCTTTTCTTTGATAGTTGAACTTCGTTTTCCTTTAATAATGCTGAAGCAGTCATCTCCATCTATTCACATACTATATTCTGAATTTGTGGTGGAGGACTATACATGGACTAGACAGCAGTTTGAATAGCCTCAAAAGGAGCTTGTTTTTACAAGACTCAGCAGTTTAATCTCCATCATACCATATGGAAGGATGTCCTAGAGTGTCTTTGATGCAATTTGAAATCCAAGTAGCATGCTCAGAGCATGCCTTTATCATTAATCTCGCCCGCTTTATGACTTCTCTTTCATTATGATTTCTTAAGTCATTCTTGTGAAATCTTACTTGACCATCTAGATAATTGATTCATGAGGTTAAAGTGTTCTTTACTTTGAGTAAAAGTTCATCCAAATCTTTGTCAGAAGCCTTGATATCCTTAATCAAAGAGGCAGAGTGAGTTGTTAGCGTAGTATCAATATCCTTGGAAGTACAGGTAATCTTAGTCTCCAAAGCAGTAGTTTGTCTAGCTATCTATGCAATGTAGTATCATGCATAACTATCATATTCCCATTTATTCTTGTTTGATTTTCCATGACTTAACCGTGTTTTATAGTTATGTCATTTTTCAACTTTCTGTGATACCACTTCCTGTTTAGCAATGTATATTACATCATTTGCTCCAATTTCAAAGAAATCTATCATATCTTTCTTTAGCAAGTTTACTTGAAATCTAATAGATTTTATGTCCTTAGCCAGCTGAAACTACAATTCTTTATTGATTTCATTTACATACTTCTCAAGTTGAGTTCTTTGTTGGTCAAACATTATTTACAGTTGAACTATAAGTGAACTTAAAACCACAGCAGGAGCAGATGTTGGTCCAGACTGAATAATCTTTTTATAACTTCTACTTCTCTTTTTATAACTTCTACTTCTCTTTTTAAGTTAAGATAATTTTCTTTTCTTTAAATGAGAGGCTTCTTCCTCCTCAGATTCTAGGGAACTAACCACCTCAACAGATTTAGGCTCTTTAGCAGTGTCAGTAGTTGGGGCCTGAATTGCAAAGTCCCCCTTCAGCATTGCACCTTCTTCATCAATATTGATGTTTTCCAAGGTAGCCTCATCTTACTGAACTTTAGCATTAGGAACAGGGTCCTCTACAGTAGCAGTTATATCCCCCTGGATATTTAGATCTGTATTCAGAATAATTTCCTCTTCAATTTTCTTGGATATTGTATCCTCAATCTCTCTGTTACGAATTTCATGTTCAGGAACTTCTGCTTGCTTCAGAGCTGTGTCTAGCTCTTGTACTACTTCCATTACAATAGTGTTAACACTATAGATATCTATTTCTGGCAGTACATTATCGTTCTCCCCCACAATTTGATCCTTCTCTTATACATTCTCCCCCTATACCTGATCACCAATTCCACGTGTGGTCCTTGGAGAATTCTCAGATATTGTATCATCCTGTTTTTTAGGGCTTGAATTTTCTTGTTCTTCAAAATCACTAGAAGAATCTTCTTCCACAACTACAACTTTCTTCTTTTTTATCTTTCTTCTTCTGAACTACAGGTGTTTCTTTGGATATGACTCTATCCCACCTAGCTAATATTCTCACATCCATTCTCCTCATGTGATTGATCTTGGATCCAATCTTGAGATTGAGGCTGTCTAGAATTGCATAAACCAAGAGTATAAACATATAATTCTGCCGATATTGGGCTTCTAGATACTTTCAACAATTTTGTCAAAGACCACTTTACTATAGTTAGTCTTTATTTTGAAAATTACACTTGTCATATTCTCAAACATCTGGGCAGATATCCTATCACGTGCTTCAATTTTACACAGCATCGCCTTCCTAATATTTTAGACAAGAATTTTCCTTGTGAATTGATACCCTTCATGTTCGGGGTGCTTCCAAACTTAGTGGTTGGGGCTAAACCACACCACACTAATGCTTCTGCAGTCCTGGCGGAGTCTATGTCATCTTTCCGATCGATTTTTGGTATGTGAAATATCCTTGCCAGCTTTTTGGTTATGAGTTTAACCTTTGCTCCATTCACTTTAGACTTTATCTTTAATAAGTTTGAATCACGTTTAGCATTTTAGAAGAACTCTGAAACATCACGTTTCAAGATTTTTGATGGTTCTGAAAGTAGATATTCCAGACCTGCCTCAATTATTAAGTCAATGACAATCCTAATTTCTTCTTGCACTGAGAAAAATCCATTACACACAAGTTGATAACCTTATAAGATGTTGTCATCATTCTTGGGAGCCATTAGAGTTGATAGAATGGATTGACGAGTGACGACTAATCAGGATTCTAGGTCTCGACACTCAGGAATCAAAAGCTCAAGAAATCAAGAAATCGTAGTTGACTCCTACTCTCACACCCTATTTATAGTCTAATCTTTTCTGAAACGAAAGGGCGGGCTGCATTTAGACTTTTCCAAATTTTTATGGCAATTACCTAGTCTCGAGAACGGGAAAAATTGACTTTCGAGATGTGGCAACATAAGTCGACACAAGGATAATGTGTCTCGACATATGCCTTTGTGTATCGACACCCTTATGTCTCGACACCTTACAGTTTTGTTGTATCGACACACTTTCTAGTGTATAGACACATTATTATTTATAGTGTCGAAAAACTTTCATGTGTCTCGACACTTTCTTAGATGTCTCGACACATTCTCTGGTGTCTCGACATAACTTTTAACTTTGACAAAATTTTGTTCTCTAAGTTTAAGATACTTGACATTTCTGAGGTCTATCCTTGATATCTTAATAAGTAAACTTGATTACTAACTAATTACTTTATTCTAATTTGGTATTAGTTTTTATGTGTGCATCAATTACTCAAGATTCAATATTCCAAGCTCAAACTTAAAGAAATTAAATTTCTCTTCTTTTAGGGGCTTAGTAAAAATATCAACAATTTATTTATTTGTTGAAACAAATTCTAAACTAATATCCTAATTTTCTACATGCTCCCTAATAAAGTGATATCTAATTTTAATATGTTTTGTTCTACTATGTGACACAAAGTTGTTTGCAATACAAATAGCACTAGTAGAATCACAAAATAAAGGAAATTTACTTAACTTTATGTTGTAATCTTATAATTGATGTTGGATCTAAAGAAATTATGCACAGTAACTTCCAGTTGAAATGCACTCAGATTAAGCAGTGGATATTACTACACTTGTTTGCTTTTGCTGCTCTAAGATACTAGCCTTCTCCCAAAAAATTGAAATGAACCTGATGTGCTTTTTTGTCCTCCTTACATCCAGCATAATCAGCATATGAAAAACCTGTCAGTTCAAAATCACTATTACTGGGATACCATAAGCCAAGATTATGTTTGTCCTTTAGATATCTCAATATTCTTTTAACTACTGTATTGTGAGATTATTTAGGGCATGCTTGATATCTAGCACAGACACATATTGCATACATTATGTCTGATCTACTAGATGTTAGATAGAGCATTGATCAAACTATGTCCCTATACAAGGTGATATAAACTATCTTGACAGCACCATCCTTGTCTAAAGATATACTGGTCCCCTTAGGAGTTCTCATTGAAGTGGTTGTTTCCATGCCATACTTCTTGATTAACTCCTTGGTGAACTTCGAATGACTAGTTAAAAGTCCATATATAGTTTGCTTAACTTGGAGACCCAAGAAAAACTTCTGTTCACCTATGCTAAACATCTCAAACTTACCTTGTATAAGTTTGGTAAACTTATTGCAAAGTGACTCAACAGTAGAACCAAATATAATGTCATCTATATATATTTGTTCTTAGATGGTATTGCCTTTGACTTCCCTTAGGAATAGTGTTTTGTCTCTTTTCCCTCTTGAAAATTTATTCTCTAGAAGGAACTTAGATAGTGTGTCATACCAAGTCCTCAGGGCTTATCTTAACCCATAGAGAGATCTTAATAAAAGATAAACACGATTAGGTTTAGTAGAGTCAACAAAACCCTATGGTTGCTCAATTTAGAGCCTTTCTTTAATGTTATTATTTAGGTAGGTTGACTTCACATCCATTTGGTAAACTTTGAATCCTTTGTACGCTGCATATGATAGGAAGAGTCTAATTGCCTCCAATCTTGTCACTAGTGCAAAGGTTTGATCAAAGTCTATACCCTCTTCTTGTATATAACCTTTTGCTGTAAGTCTAGCCTTATTTCTAACTATAACACAATTCTCATCCAATTTGTTCATGTAGATCCACTTGGTTCCTATGATGTTACCGTCATCTGGTCTTCGAACCAGCTTCCAGAAATTGAATCTCTTGAATTAGTTCAATTCTTCCTGCATTTCACCTATCCAAAATGGATCTACATTATCTTCATTAAATTTCTTTAGTTCTGTTAGAGAGAAAAATTGAGTACATATAAAAGTTGTGATGTTAGCTTCTTATGGTTACACCCTAACCTGTATCTCCAATGATAAATTCCCTTGGATGATCCCTTAGATTTCTGACAGCTACAGTTAATGTGATTATATCTCTTGGACCAGCTATATTTTTTTGCTGAGTTTCTTCTTGTATATGTTCCTGTGCAAGCACTTCTTCAACAATATTGACTATATCTTTTATATTTTGGCTTGCTGGAACTGAATCTTCTATAGACAACACCTTTAGCTTCTTGTCTTCTCATATTATGCGTGATGTACCTGTCTTATCATTGTAAAATATATAACCTTCATCAAATACAACATAAACATACTCCTCCATAACTTGATCCCTTAAGTTGTAGACCCTATAGGCCTTACTGTGGTTACTATAGCCAATAAATATGCTTTCATAGGACTTCTCGGAAAATGTAGTTATGTACGTTTTCCCAATATTAAGGACAAAACATCTACATCAAAAGATTCAAAAATAGACCAAGTTTGGTTTTTTTCCCTTAATTAGTTCATAAGGAGTCTTATTCAACCTTTTGTTGATTGAAGCTCTATTTAGAACATGACATGTTGTGCGAGTTGCTTTAGCCCAAAAATATTCTCAGAGAGAAGAATCACTCAGCAATGTTCTTCCAGCTTCAATGAGAATTCTGTTCTTTCTCTCAGTAATTCCATTTTACCGGGGTATCCTTGGAGTTGAAAACTCTTGTTGAATCCCAAGTTTTACATAAAACTCTGTCATGCATTCATATTGATATTTAGTTACATGATCACTTCTGATTCTGATCACAAAACTGTTCTATTCATTCTGTATTTGTTTGACAAATGACTTGAATACATCAGTAGTTTCAGACTTTTTCCTTAGAAAAAAACCCAAGTAAAACTGGAATAAACATCAACAATCACAAAAGTGTAGACTTTCATTCCTAGACTATGAACTGGCATATGCCCAAAAAAGTCCATATGAAAGAGATATAAGCACCTCATTGATTCTTTGGTTTCAGAACTTTTGAATGAATCTTTGGTATGTTTGCCTTTTGGGTATGTAGAGCAAATGCTCTCCTTAGAGAATTTAGTTTTAGGACCATTCCTAACTAGATCTTTACTGAAAAGTTTGCCTATAGCATTGTAGTTCAAATGAGATAGACTCTTCTATCATTTGACACAGTGTGAGACTTTTTCATTTGCAACTAGACATAAAAGTGAGTCTTACTTTAAACAAAGAAAATTAAAACAATACACATTCCCAAATCTAATGCTTGTCAAGATGACCTCTTAGTCACTTGACTTTTTTATTCGACACTCATTCTTGTGAAATGAAATGTCATAGCCAAAGTGAAAAAGGTGTCTTATGCTTTTAAGGTTGTGTTACAACCCTTCTACATAAGCTACTTTTGTAAAATTGACTAAGAAAGTTGTTATCTTACCATAACCTTTGGTAATTCCTTTGTCAGCATCACCAAAGATCACCTTGGGTCCATTCTTCATTGGGATAAATTCCCTCAAATTTCCTATTGTTCCAGTCATATGTCTAGAACACCCTCTATCCAAGTACCAGATTGGATTATCTCTAGTGCTTAGACATTCCTGCAAAATAAGAATTTACTTTTCCTTAGGAACCCAAATTGTTTTGGGTCCTAAGTACTTGTTAGTTGTGACTCCATTGAGACCACCTGTGAACTTCTTAACTGGATACCTTTTCTGAACATGAGACACAATGTAATTGAACCAACAGTCTAAGGCAAAGTGTCCTACCTTTCCACAACACTAGCATTCATAGCTGTTGTACCTCCTTTTTGGAGAAACAGAAGGAACTTTGTGCTGACATTCCTTAGAGCAGGAATTAGCAAACTTGACAGTTGTATTTTGACTGGGAGCAAAAAGGTTGTTTTGTCTCTCAGTTACAATAATTCTTCTTGGAGCTAGCACATTAGGAATAGCTTTCCTATTCACATATGAACTTGGTCCAATTGGTACAGACTTCTGGGTTTCTTTTCCCTTTGTCTTGAACATAGGTTGTGGAATGACTGGACCCTTTTGTCCTATAAGTTTTTTGCCTCTTTTATTTTAGGTTTAATATAACCAAGTCCACTTCCAGGTGTTCCTGAGAAGGTATATATAATGGGCAGCACCGTTTTTGGTTTTAAAAATAGTTATACTAATCTTTTCTCATTCAGGAGTTTGATTTCTAACTCCTGAATAATTGCATCTTTTTGTTTTATCAACATAATTTTATCATCAATGATCTTAGTCATCTTTGCTAACATTGTACTTTAAAGACCTATCTTCTGAGTTTCCATCGTATGATGATACTCAAGAGCTTTTAGTGATGCAATCTTTATGGCTTGTTCTTTGACAAGCTTCTTACTATTTACAAGAGCTTCAAAAAGTTTTCCAAATTTGAATTTGAGCTGCTGTAGTTAATTCTCAGAGTTAGAATTATGTGAATCCATCTTTGAGTCACTTCAGACTAGCTCATCTACAATCACATGAACAGAATTTGTAGAATAATAGTAATTTTCAAAGATTACCTGAGTATTCTGACATTCAGCAATTTCTGTATCTGGATTATCAGAAAGTGCCATCAAATTAACCTCCATATCATCTTCAAAATCACCATATTGTGATGAAGTTGTGGAGTTATTGCCCTTGTATAAGGCCTCTCTGATGAATTCATCTTCATAGGAGAATAGTCCAGCATGTTCTTCTTCTGATTCAGTTGAATCAATTCCAATATCATATAAGGTCTTTAGCTTCTTTGCCATAAGACCCTTTTCTTATTTCTTGTCTTTATAGAACTCCTTTTCTTTTGACTTTTTGTTCTCTTTTCTTCTTACATGACAGTTAGCAATAACATGCCCAGAGCTGTTATAATAATAGTAGATAATGTTAGTCTTAAAATTTTAATTATGATGAGAATCATACCTGACCACAGATTTGTCTCAGTTTTTTTTCTTTGCATTTTCTGGAAATTTGTCCAGTTGATTTCTTTTTATTCCACTACTTCCTTCTTCTCATCATTTTCATGAATTGCCTGGTAAACAGTGCCAATTCATCATCTGATAATTTTTCTGATGAAGAATAGGTTCTAGTGCTATCTGTATCTTCATCCCTTCTTGGTGATGATGAGATTTGTCTTCTAAACTTCTTTTATGTTTCTTCTTTGAAGGCCATAGATTTAGTATGAGTTGAACTTTTGGCATATTCAGCTTCAGCTTTTCTAGAATTTAGCTGAAGTTCATGTGATAATACCTTCCCATATAGGTCTTGGGGTAACATGTTTCTTAGATTCCCCATTTCTCATACAACACAAATCTTGATGTCCCATTCTTTTTTAGGGATCTCAGACATTTGTCATTAATCTCATAATTTTAGAATTCTCTGCCATAATTCATTAAGTCTTTTACCACTCTAAAGAACTTTTCATAACATAGTTCTATAAAATAAGTCTTTCTTTGTCTGAATCCCTCATACTACTGATTTTGTAGAGACTTTCTGTCATATATTACTTCTTCTATGCCTTCCATGTAGACTATGAGAGTGTCCCACTACTCCTTGGATGTTTTATAGTGCACTAGATTCTGAAAAGATGAATTTTTTTTGTACTGAAAATTATGTTTTGAGCTCTTTTATCCATGGTAGCAAGAACCACCTCATCCTTTGTCATTTACGATAGTTTCTTAGGAGTTTGAACATTTGCAACTAGGACAAATATCGTCATTGGAATATATGGTCGTTCTTGTATAGTGACAAAGATTTTTTGATCTGAAGCCTCCATAAACAATCTCACTCTCTGCTTCTATATAGCAAAGTTATCCTTTGTACAAATCGAAAGTTTTATATAGCTGAGTTCTTTGTGAGTTTGAGATGCCATTAGATCTGATAATTTTCAACTACCCTTTGGATCTTTTTCAGACTGTTAGTTCTTTCTTGAATACCCTCCCCCTAATGCCACTTGAAAGTTAATCTTATGGGTAGATAATCACCTAGAGGGGGGGGGGAGGGTGTGAATAAGTGTCTTTTAAAATATTTTTGCAATTCTTTGTCACTTAAATATACACTAGATAATATACTTGAGAAATTTTCTTCACAATAACTCATCACAATTGAACCACAGAACACAACACATGCAAATCTCAGAACACAACACACAAAGAATTTATAGTAGTTCACCTATCTAGGGTACATCCACTTTCCCCCTTCTTCCTCACGAGCAATGTGCTAGATAAGATTATATCTCCTCCTCTTTAATTAAGATCCAAAGATCTTACAGACTCAGTTTCAGATAAGAAACTTAAACTCATACCAACAAGTCATACCTTAGAGATTCACACAATCTCCTACCACAGATCCCTCAAAAACCCTACCTCAGCTTTTATAACACAGGCTTACACCTCAGTAATCCCACTTAAATCACCTACCTCAGGAACCCTAAGAACCCCACCTCAACCTTTATAAATTAGGCTTACAACTCAGAGATAAACTCTCCTACACACTCAGATCTCAAGGAGATCTTACAAAATTAAGAGGTAAAAATATTCAGAAAACAAATCTGTAATCTAACTTATCTGAAGGAATTCAAATTCTTCAATTCAGCTGCAAAGAAACAAATCTTGATGAATAATCTGACTTAAGAGATTCTCCTCTGGATTTGAAATCTTCTTGATGATCGGCTTGATTTCCATGAAGAATTTGTAGAACAGATCCACTTGAATCTTCTGATCACTTGATGAAAGGATCTGAAGATCTTCTTGAAGACTTTCGTCTTCCTTCTCCTTCTCGGGATTATCGCCCTCCTCTAACTTAGAAAATTTAGAATGAGAGAATGGAATGATTTGTCTGATTGTTACTTTCTGTGTAGATAACCCCTCTATTTATAGCCTTTGTGGACTGCTGGTTTATGATTGATGACATCAACATGTGATATCATACTTCAAATTCTCCATTAAACTGTTTTTGTTTAAATACCACATTACTATAGCTGATGTGACAGTTCTGGCTTGTCGCCCTCCTCTAACACTAATTAGTATAATTTTCAGTCATCTTTCTATCGAGATAGTTGACTTGTCTTGACACAGCTGACTTAACCTTCAAAGTATCGAGTTAGCTGACTTGTCTCGAGAATGCTAACTTAGCCTTTAAAGGGTCGAGTTAGTTGACATGTCTCGACACGACTGACTTAGCCTTAAAAGTGTCGAGATAACAGACTTGTCTGGATACAACTTCGATAATGGTGTCAACATAATTGAAGTGTTTCGACACTTTTGTACTTAGCTAATTTTCTTCCTTGCAAGTTGCTAGATGCTGACTGTGCAGACTTCACTCTGCACTTTGCTGACTTTACTTGATGCTTTTGTACTTAAACAATTTTCTTCACTTTTTAGTCAGCTTCTTAGAGTACACCTATAATTATAACTTGGACTACCTATCAAATCAATATTATATAGGAAACCTGCAAGCATGAACTGAAATATACAACAAATACATATTTGTGTATATCATTGAGTTGAAAGAGCTTCTTCAAATCAAGTACATTTTGTCCTTTGTACCCAATAATGGACACTCCTGATATTAACCACAGAACTGTCCAATTCATTCTGAATTTTGCCTAACAAAGGTCATGCAGATGTCAATGTTTTCAAACTTTTTCTTCAATAGGAATACCCAAGCAAACATAGAGAAGTCATTAAATATTATAAGTTTATAGACTTTCCTACCCAGACTACGAACTGGCATTGGACCAGACAAGTCCATATATAGGAGGTATAAGCACCTTACAGAGTCCTTGGCCCTAATGAATTTAAAAGAAGCTTTGGTTTTGCTTACCATTTTGGCAATCATAGCAAATTCCTTCCTTAGTGCATTTAGTATTTGGACAATTTCTGACTAGCTCTTTAGTAAAGATCTTACTAATGGTCTTATAGTTCAAGTGAGCTAGTCTCTTGTATCATTGCACACAGTATGAGACTTTCTCAGTTATATTAAGACACACATGAGAGTATATACTCAAGCAAAAAAAGTTTAAACAATAAACATTTCCACTACTAGTTCGTGTCAAGATGACCTCTTGGTCACTTGACCTCTTAATTTTGCACTCATCCTTGTGGAATACAATGACATAACCACTTTTGATATAGAGACTATGACATTAATAATCATACCATATCCCTATATAACTCCTATATCTGAACCTCCAAAGAAAACTTTAGGTCCATTCTTCATAGGAGTGTAGTTCTTCAAGTGACAACTTGTTCCAGTCATGTGCCTAAAACATCCACTGTCCAAGTACCATATTTGTGCATGGGTACTTGGAATAACCTACAATTTCAATATAATTTACCTTAGGACACCAAAAGAGTTTAGTTCATAGGTTCTTGTTAGTCTGAAAATAAATTTGTCTCCCTGCAGCACTCCTGGCGGGAAGACTCACTTTAGCCCTTAATACACTAGGGTTATGCTAACAATCTATGGGCAAGTGTCCCACATTACCACAACACCAACACTCATGATTATTGTATCTTCTCTTCTGAACAGTCTTAATAGGTTGTATGCTGTTAACAACAGACTGTTCAGATGGGAGAGTAGCGGCCCTCTTCTTGTCTCTTTCATCAAGAATCTGACTAAAGGTAAGTCTGACTGTAGATGAACATTGCTTTATCTGATTACTAACATTAGTTGTCTTATTTGCAGAAGATGTATTATTAATATCATCAGAGATGGCCAAGTCAGTTTTATTGATAGACATGCCTCTGTCTGTGTCTTTGCTAGAAGAGCATGACTATTAGCCACAACCATATTATTGAGTGTAGGGGTTGGAGCACCAAACACAAATGGTACATGATGGGCCATTTAAATTTCTTCATGGGGAGCCCTAAAGGCACTCAAACCCATTCCCTTACTCCCTCCTCTATAAGATACCGTTGTATACTTACAGGAAGAGTTCTCATTCTTCTAGTGATCTGGTCATACCTATTTGATGGGAGAATTACCTTATGGAAGGTGGTCTGAGGCACAACAAGCTTCCCCTTTACCTTTGGAAGAGGCAGATCTATTGTTCCACTTAAACCACAAACCTCTCTTATCCTTTTGAGAGGTAAAGGAGTCAATTAGAGGCAGTACAGTCTTTGGCTTGCTGAATTAAGCCACTATCTTTTTATCCTTAATGTGCTTTTCCTCAAGATCCTTAATGACCTTGTTCTTATGACTTATGGATCCAATTTGGACGACAGTGATATTCTTCATCTGGCTGACTTCCATTTTTATCTGGTTAAGTAGAGGTGCTGAGTCAGACTGCAAGGAAGCATCTAGCTAAAGGGAGACAATTTTCTCATCTTGTTTCTTGGCAAACCTCTTGCACCTTTTCAAAGCATCAAGAAGGGCACCATACTTATCAATTAGTTTATTGACATCTTCATATTATTTTGACCCATCTTTATCATAGGATGAGGATGCATCAAAATTAGGACTTGTCTCATAGTCAGATTAAAAGGAGGAGCTAGATATGTAATGTACCTTATCTAGGCCTGGATTATCCTGGCTGGATTCTTCATCTAACATTGTCATTAGCCAATAAAAGCCACTGAAAACTTTTATCTCCTCAGTAGTGTCACTGTCAGAATGTGACAAAGGGGCCCTTATGCATATCCTTGCTGCTGGATAGCCCTGATCCTCTTCATCAGCAACAAAATCGACCAAATAAAGGTAGGCTTCTTCTTCTTCTTCAAAATCTAAAGATGCTGAGTCACTTTGACTCTATCTCTTCTCCTTTTTGGCAATTGAGGAACTTTCCTTCTTGACAATGTATTGGTGGTGGTGCTTATTCTCCTCATATTTGTTCTTCCCTTTCCTCTTGACTGGTCAATCAGTAATGACATGCCCAGTCTTGCTATAGCAGTAACATAGAATATTAGAGGAAAATAGTTTACTGGGTTTAGTGTCATACCTGTCTCCCAAGGAGAACTTCTTTTCAAACTTTTTGAGGCCATTATTGTGATGAGAGGAAGGTCGGTTTTTTCACTATCTTCTCTTCATCAACTTCTTGAACTACCTAGAGAAGGCAACAAACTCCCCATCTGATATATTATTTTCAGATGAACTTGACTCAAAACTGTCTGAATCAGCAGGCTTTCTTGGGGGGAGAGGCAATCCTCTCCTTTCTCCTCTTATATCTATCAGCGTTGAAGGCTACCATCTTGTCCTAGGCTTGATGTATGTTTGTGGTCTCCTCCTCCTTTCTGACAGATAGCTGCATCTCATAGGAGAGCAGCTTTCCAAACAAAGTACGTGGAGAAGTTTTAGCAAGCTTGGCCACCACTCTAATTGCACATATCTTGGTGTCCCTGTCTCTGGTTAGAGATCTGAGGAACTTGTTATTAAGTTCATATTTGCTGAAGACCCTCCCGCAGGTCCTCAGCTCATTCATAACTCTAAAGAATTTTTTATAGCATTCAGCTATGCTCACTTTCTTAGTCTGCCTGATGACTTCATACTCTTGATTAAGTAAGGATTTCATGTCATCCCAAACTTCTTTAGTGCCTTCCATATAGATCACCAGAGTGTTCGACATTTCCTTGGAAGTCCTGCAGTGTACAAGATTCTGGATTGTATAATCATCAATAGCACTGACAATAAAGTTCTGTTCCCTTTTGTTAATGGTAGATAGAATGACTTCATCCTTGGTCATTTCAAAATATTTCTTAGGTGTCTGAACAGTGGCATCCATAATTGAAACCTTTATTAGGATGAAGGGTCCCGCTTGTACTCGAATGAAAATCCTAGGGTAAGATGCCTCCGTAAACAATCTTACCCTTTCCTTCCATATACCAAAGTTCTCCTTCCTACAGAATGGAAGCTTTATGGAGCCCAACACCTAAGGGTTCTCTCCTGAACCCATAAGAATATTCTTAGCTACTCTTGGATATCAACTCAGACTATTAAGTCCTTTTTAAGCAACCTACCTCTGATATCGCTTTAAAGTCTTTAGTTTCAAGAGTAGCTAAACACCTAAAGGTGGTGAATAGTTTTTAAGTCTTTTTATACGTTTTCAATTCTTTGGTGTGTTGAGGTCTATTTTAATGAAACTTTCAAGATTGCATAACCAATATATAAGAATTTTATAGTGGTTCCCCAAATTATGGGTACATCCACTGTCCCTCCCATATTTTTAATATAGTGTTAAATAAGGTAACTCCTCCAAACTCGACTCAATGAGCTTACAACTAAGATCCTTTAGGATCTCTAAAACTCCTCCAAGTCCTACCTCAGGCGCAAAGCCTTACCACTCAGAGCAAGCAATGCTCTTATAGCTAAGTAATCCTCTGAACACCTACCTCAGATTTCTCTCAAACTTCTACCACTCAGGCCAGGAGGATTATCCTACAACTTAGAGAGAATGACTCTCCTTCCTCAGATCTGAACAAGATACTAACTCAAGCCAAAGTTCCTACCACTCATATTCTTAATTGAATCCTAAAACTCAGGCACAAATGCCCTAACACTCAACCTTTATTATTTAGGCTTACAACTCATATTTTTTAAGATATTACAGAATGAAATGGTTGTTGTTTATGTACAAAACCAGAGAAATAAACACCGTGTATTTCTCTTCCTGAACTGAGATGACTCAGTCCTCCATTCTCCACAGCTCCAGAAATATATCTTTAGGAGTAGTTCTGCTTGGGCTGTGAAGACACTTTAGCTAGTGTTTGCTTGTGCTGCAACTTCTAACTTAGAGAAAAAGCTCTTTAAACCTTTTGTTGATGATGTCAATATCAGCAATACTCTTTCTTAAACTTTCAGATCAGAAGAATAAACTAGTTCTCTAAGCTCTGCACTTAGTCGAGATGAAGAAGATGAAGTTCATTTCATTTCAAAAGATGATTTATCCTTCTATGATCTTGTCTTTTCTATCTCGCCGTCCAACGGATCTTTGAGTGTTGGGACCACCAGGAGTTGGTAGTCGAAACTCTACTTTTCTATTAAATACAGTAAAACAGGTAAGTGGCACCATATGTCGTGTTTTGTTCACTTCCCGCAACATTTCAATTTCTGCTGATGTCAGCACCTGTGGACTTAGTAAAATTCAGACAATTCAGCATAGGTGTTGAGTGAAGGCTTGTAACTCAATTTCAAAACACTTAGTCAATTTTTTGCAAACACCAGGCTTTGAGTGATAAGTCATCACTCAACGAATATAGACTTTTGCAGTCTAACAGATTAGGCATTGAGTGAGCCTTCATCACTCAATGCATTTGGACTTAGCTGATTTTCTCTATACAGAGGAATTGAGTGAGTTGTCTTCACTCAACACTTTTTGCCTTATCATGTTTTGTTGAAGAGGCATCGAGTGAATGCCCTTCACTCAATGTTTCTATCTTTAGAGTGATTTTTTGTTGAATAGGTGTTGAGTGACTTGTCATAACTCAATGCATTTTCTGACTACTGTTGAGTGCACTGCCTTCACTCAATGCTTCTAGACATAGCCAGATCATGGACAGATTCCCTGGGGATTTGACTGCTTGAGCATTACTCAACGCTTCTAGATCTATGCATTAAGTGAACTGCCTTCACTCAATGCTTCGGGTCTTAATAAGATTTCTGCCTTGGAAATGCCAGGGCTTTGACTGCTTGAGCTTTACTAAATGCTTATGGCTATATGGAATTGAGTGAACTATCTTCACTCAATACCTGTGGACTTAGATAGATTTTTGTCTTTTTCAGCATTCTTCCACGTGCCCACCTGTCTTTGTAACTTAGAAAACCTATCTAATCAGTATAATTAAGTAACTACTTACATACATAGAATTTAGGGTATGCATCAAATACACACATGTGTATGACATTATCCTATAGAACTTTTTCCATTCTGGGACATTGTGATCAATTGACCCAATAAAGTCAAATCCAGAGAAAAGTTGAAAAGAATTCTGGCTAAATGTTGAAGCATTGAGTGAAGACAGTTCACTAAATGGCTTAAAGTGAAAGCCTTGACAGAATATAGTTCAGTGAGAGCAGGAGTATTGTTTGACATGGAAATCTATCTAAGGACAGATGAATTGAGCAAGAAAAACTCACTCAATGCCTATTCAACTGAAAATCTATTTAAGGATGGAAGTATTGAGTGAAGGTTGTACACTCAACGCCTACTAAATAAAATAGGCAAAGGTAGAAAGCATTGAGTGAAGACAACTCACTCAACTCCTTAATAAAGAGAAAATCGATCATGTCCAGATGCATTGAGTGATGAAGTATCACTCAATGACTAGTCAGTTAGACCACTATTGTCGATATTCATTGATTGATGAAGGATAACTCAACGCCAGATGGTGAAAAATTCGGCCAAAGTGTTTTGACATTGAGTGACAAGACTACACTAAGCTCTTATGCAGAATTGTTTGAATTTTGCCAAGTTCATATGTGTTGAGTCTTGATGACGTTAGTAGAAATTCAAAAGTTGAGGGAATGGAATAATAGATGACAAATGGCACTGCTCGCCTATTATACAATAATTAATGCAAAAGAGGAGTTTCTACTACCAACTCTAGGTGGTCCCACTATCCAAAAATCCATTGTACAGTGGGAAACAAAAGAAATATTCAAATGGAGAGGAAATTATCTTTTAGAGAATTACTGTTTGAAAATACAGAGCTTCATCTTCTTCCTCTTGAGCTAGTTGCAGAGCTTGAAGTTTTTCATTTTGTTGATCTTAAAGTTCAAGAAAGTTTGTTGTTCATCTATCCTACTTCAATAGAAAGTTTAGAGTGCTTTCTCTCTCTAAGGTAGAAGAAGAATCAAAGTAAGCCGTAGCTGCAGTGACTCCATAACTCAAGCAGAACTAATCTTTAAGATCCATTCTTGGAGTCGTGAAGAAGATAGGACTGAATTATTTCAGGTCAAGGAAATATAGACTCAGAGATTGCTTCTCTGAAGTCAATCATCAACACCAACCAATATTTCATCAGTAGGATCTTTTCTGATCTGTGTGCAAGCCTGATCTATAAAGTCTCAGGTAAGATCTTTCCATAGATAAGAGCTATGGGGCCTTTATGCCTGAGTTGTATAATCCTTTTGTGGATATGAGGTAGGGATAAGTGCCTGAGCAGTAGGAGATTTATTCTCTGAGGTAGGATGCAGGGTTGGATCTGAGTGTAGGGCTTTCCTCCAACCCTGAGTATAGGAATTTGCCTAAAGTCCAAGGTAGGTAGTTTGGTGCAGATTACCGAGTTATAGGATATTAAATCTCTAAGTGTAAGGCCTTGGGCCTGAGGTAGGACATGGAGGAGTCTGAGAAATCTTGACTAATTTGTTTTGTATGATCTTGGTGCCGAGTTTGGAGAAGTTGGCCTTGTCAAACAAACTGTTAGAAAGGTGGGTGGGATAGTGGATGTACCCATACTCTAGGGAACCACTATAAACAACGTTTGTGCTGCTTGTGTTATCTTGAAAGCTAATCGAAAGTAAAACACAATTCAACAAATAAAAAGAAAGTATCAAAAAGATAGAAAACCCTATTCACTCCCCCTCTAGGTGTTTAGCTACTCTTGACTCTAAAGGCTTTCAAGTGGTATCAGAGGTTGGTTGCTCAAAAAGGACTTAATAGTCTGAGCTGATCTCCAGGAGTAGCTTAAGTATATTCTTTATGGGTTTAGGAGAGTATCATAAAGAGTTGGGCATAATAAAGCTTCCAATTTGAAGGAAGGAGACCTTTGGGATTTGGAAGGAGAGAGTTAGGTTGTTCATGGAAGAATCTGACCCTAGGATCTTCATAATAGTGAAAGAAGGACCTTTCATCCCTATGAAGGTCTCAACTTTGGATTCCAACATCTATACACCTAAGAATTATTCTGAGATAACCAAGGATAAGGTTATCCTAGCTACAATGGACAAGAGAGCACAAAATATTATTGTGAGTGTCAATGATGATTCAACATTCCAGAACCTTGTTCACTACAGAACATCCAAGGAAATGTGGGGCACATTGATTGTCAACATGGAGGGAATTAAAGAAGTTAGGGATGAAAGAAAATCTCTTATCAATTAAGAATATGAAGCATTCAGGCAGGGAAAAAAGGACAACATAGTTGAATGCTATGAAAAGTCTTTAGAATAGTAAATGAGCTAAGGAACTATGGGAGGGTCTTTAGCAACTATGAGCCGAATGAAAAGTTCCACAGATCTCTAACCAGTGACTATGATACCAAGATATGTTCCATCAGAGAGGTGGTCTAGCTGGCTGAAACTCCTCCACACACATTCTTGGGAAAGCTACTTTCCTATGAGTTGCAGCTATCTGCCAGGAAGGAGGAGGAGACCACCAACAATCTCAAGCCAAGGAGAAGACAGTGTCCTTCAAGGCTGAGAGCTCTAAGAAGAGCAAGGAGAGGATTTCCTTTACACAAATAAGGCATACTGATTCAGACAGCTTTGGGTCAAGCTCATCTGATAGCAGTATGTAAGATGTTGATTTTGCTGCCTTCTCAAGGCAGTTAAAGATGATGATAAAGAAGAGGTAGTGGAAGAACAAACCATCCTCCTCTTTACACTACAAGTGGGACCAACATCAGTCTGACAAGAAGCTCTCCAAGGGAGACAGGTATAATTCAAAACCCAGTAAAAAGTTTTCCTCTAATGTTGTTTGTATTGTTTTTGCAAGCCTAGACATGTCAATGTTGATTGCCCAATCAAGAGGAAAGAGTTAAAGAAATCAGATGATAAGAAGCACCTCCAACATAAGGGCAAGAAGGAGAAGAACTTTATTGCTAAGAATGAGAAAAGTTGGAGTCATAGTGACTCAACTTCTTTAGATTTTGAAGAAGAGGAAGCCTACATAGGGTTGTTTACTGCTTCTACTAAAGAAGATGAAGACAATACTACTGCTAGGATAAGAAGCAGGGCCCCTCTATCACTCTAAGACACTGATACTGAGTTGCATGAATATGTTAGTGGATCCTATGGGCTAATGTCCATGTTAGATGATGAATCTAGCCAGGATCAACTTGGTCTAGATAAGGTAGATTCTCTATCAAGCTCCTCAGAATCTTATTATGAAACTAGTCCCAATTCCGAGGCTCCTTCATCGAGTAATGAAGATGTCTCAAAATCTGAAGGAGATGACAATCAATTGATTGACAACTATAGTTTCTGAATTAGACTCACTGTTAAGCCAAAGGAGCAAAGAGATTGATCAACATGAAACAATCACCATAATCCAAGTCTCTACCATAAATAGTATGTGATCTTTAATTAAAGAATTACAAGATAAGCTCCTCAAAGAGAGGAAGCTAGTTGCTCAGTACTCCAAGCCTAAATCTGTGTTTCCAATCATTGATACCTTCACTTCTCAAATACATAAGAAGGGACTGGGATACATTGAGAGGAACACTGGAAGGAGGAATAAGAGGATGGGAAAGGCCCCTATTCATCCTCCTATCTCCGTTGAGAAAGTTGTGTTATCATCCAATAGGTATGACCGTGAAAGAATCTATGGTCATTAGTTGAATGGAAGGTCCACTAGTGTGAATAAAAAAGTTCATAGCATTAGCGGAAGGAATGACATTGGTTTGAGTTCCTTTAAGGCTCCCCAAGAGGAAATTCAGATGACCCATCATGGACCATTTGTTTTTGGTGCTCCCCTACACTCAAGAATGTGGCAATGGCAAATATTGAAGCTCTTCTAGTAAAATAACAGACCAAATGTTGGGTATTGTCTTCACAATAACCCTGATTTGCATGAAGTCACCCATGAACTAAGATGAATTAAGGTTTATTTGAGATTTGTGTTCTAGTTGAATGTTTGCAGATTCTCAGTGCTAAGTGTAGACCAATGTTAGTCTATAGTGGGTCAGGAACACAGGACCATTCAGTGTAATCCCTCACTGGGTGATCCAAAGTGTTGACTCTGAGATAGGGCCAGAAGGAAATCTTCACTAAAGGTCTTGAAAAACTTTCTAAGTCTAGTTCTCGAGAAGTAATCTCAGAGTTCTCGAGAAGTATGATATAGTTCTCGAGAAGCTCAGACACTATTTCATGAGAAGTCAGGACAGTTCAGAAATTCAATCAGAAGTTGATTCTAAGTAAAGTTCTTGAGAAGTCTTCTATAAGTTCTCGAGAAGTCAATTTAGTTCTCGAGAAGTCTTCTATAAGTTCTCGAGAAGTCAATTTAGTTCTCGAGAAGTATTCCCTTGGTTCTTGAGAAGTTAAGAAAAAAAAATTCTCTAAGCTCAAGTTCTCGAGAAGTCCTATATTATTTCTCGAGAATTAAATTAGTTCTTGAGAAGTATACTCTGGTGTTCTCGAGAAGTCCAAACCTTTCTAGAGAGATTAGTTTTCGAGAAGTCTCTACAGTTCTCGAAAGCTTAGTTCATAGTTCTCGAGAACTATAATCACTTCTCGAGAACTAAGTCGGATTTTTTTTAGAGAATTTCTTCTAAGTCCAGAACGGCCGGAATTTCAAATAACCCAATAGGATTGGTCAACGTGTCATCATTAATGATATTTCTAACCATTAAGAGATATCCTATATAAGGTCTTGTCACTAAGACATAACCCTAAGAAGGATTAAGAGAAATTAATGAGCGGATCTCGTACTATCCAAAGAGCTCTGGTTCGGCCGATCTTTTCTCAAGCTCGACGTCTTGAAGCCTCCGCCACCGCTCTTATCAAGATCGATCCTCATCCTTTCGATCTAAAAGATCTACTGATTCAGGAAACATTCTTTCTTCCTTGATCGAGTAGATTCAAGAATTTTTCAGGTCAGATCTACTAGTCTTCTTTAATAATTCTGAAAGGGTCGTAACTTCAAGAAGAAGACCTAAAGACTTATTTCTTGAAGATCTGAGAATATTTCTGTTTGTATTTTCAATCTCTATTCGTAAATCTTGTAGGAGATTATTCTCCGAGGGTAGGAGCGTTGTGCTCCGAGTGGTAGGAAGTTTTTTTGTATCTTCCGAGTGTAGATCCATTTTGATCGAATTTGTAGGAACGTGGTTCCGAGGTGTAGGATTGGTTTGCAATCCGAAATAGTGGAGTAGCCGAGTCTAGTGATTTGCAAGATTGGTGAGGAAAGTGGATGTACCCAAGATCGGGGAACCACTATAAATCTCTTGTCGTATGTGTGATTGCTTGATTTCTTATTTGTGCTAGTTGTCAAATTTTTTATTCCGCATTAGACGCACATCCCACCAATTCACCCCCCTCTAGGTGATTTAGGTAGACAACTTACAACTTTCAATTAGTATCAGAGGGAGGTTGATTGTTAAAAGGTTAACACCTTTATCTAATTCTTCCCAAGTTGTCTTTAGAGAAGTATCAAGCATGAGTAAGACCAAGGATTTTGTTAAGCTCCCTATATGCACCAAGAACAATTTTCCTATGTGGAAGGAAAGAGTAAAACTCTTCATGGAAGCAGTGGACCTTCGGATCTTCATGATTGTTGAAGAAGGTCCGTATGTTCCGATTATTGCATCTACAATAGATCGAACCAAACAAGTCCCAAAGATGTTGATGGACTTGGATAAGGACAAGATTGCACTTGTCTCCATGGACGAGAAAGCTAAAAATATTATAGAAAGTGCAGTTGATTACTCGATGCAGCAAAATCTGATTCATTGCCAGTCTGCCAAGGAGATGTGGCAATCTTTGGTTACTCTGATGGAAGGCACTGAAGAAGTTAGGGATGATCGGAGATCCCTTCTAAATCAGAAGTATGAAGCCTTCAGGCAAGGTCACAAGCAAGCCATAACTGATACCTTTGAGAACTTCTTCAAGATAGTTAATGTCCTAAGAGTTTATGGCCGAGTCTTCACAAATGTGGAACTGAATGACAAATTCTTAAGATCCCTGACCAAGGAATGGGATAATATGGTATGCGCCATTCAGGAATTCGGAAGGTATGCCGAGACGGACCCGCAGAATCTATTCGGAAAGCTTATGTCTTACGAGCTCCAAATCAACTCAAGAAAAGATGAAGAAGAGATGAGCAGGTCAGCATCCAAGGAGAAGTCTGTCGCTCTGAAGGCAGATAGCTCAAGGAAGACAAAGGCTAGCTCTCCTTCCCCAGCTCCTGAAGCTGAAAAAGAAGAATCATCTGAGCCAAGCTCCTCTGGCTCAGAGCTATCTGATGGAGAGTTCTCTCTACTCTTAAGGCAGTTCAAGAAATTCTTAAACAAGAAGAAGCAATGGAGAGGCAAGGAGGCCTCCTATAGAAGATCACACAATGATGGTGATCGCCATAGAAAAGGCTCAAGCAGCCACGACAGGTATGGTTCTAAACCGAATAAACATTATTTGACTGACATTGTTTCTTATTGCTGTAATAAGCCAGGTCACTTCATTGCGGATTGCCCCCACAAGAAGAAAGAGGGTGGCAAACGAGAAGAGAAGAAGTCCTACAGTAAAAAGAGGATAAAAAAGAGCCTCTTGGCCAAGAAGGGCAAAACTCTCAGTGACTCCGACTCATCTGAGTCGAGTGTAGAAGAGGAAGAAGCCAACTTTTGGCTAATGGCTCTAACCGATGATGAACAAGTCCCCCAATTCACTGGGGAGGTAAAATCTCACGCCCCTCTTTCAAAATCTAATGATGATAGTGAGCAAGAGGGCTATACCTCTGAGGATGAATCTGAACTAATGGGACAATATAAGAAGTTACTCAAGGCTTATGACAAATGCCGTCCAGTCGTGAAAACTCAAGCTAAAGAGATAAAGTATCTAAAAGCTACAGAGAGCACCTTAAGAGAAGAAGTCTCAAAGTCTAACTCTCTCAAGTAAGACTTCAATAAATCTATTGAAGAATATAACAAGGCACTTGAGAACCTTGACCTTAAGGAGAAAATCATCAAGGAGTTGGAAGAACAACTCTTGGCTGAAAAGAAACTTGTTGAAGGTTTCTCTAAGCCTATGACTGTACTTTCTCTGATTGCTGAATTCTCAGCTAAGGCCAATAGTGATGGTCTAGGCCACAGAGGTGCTCCTAGTAAATCCTCTAGGAGAAGGAAGGCCAAGAGAAAGAATAAGGATTCGAAGAAGGCCTTGGCCGAGGAAAAAGGGAAAGCTCCTTTGGAACCAGTCTCATCCAAGAAAGTTATCTTTCCTACGAACGAATTCGACTTTGAATCCACCTATGGACACTTCACTAGGCCGATCCCAGAGAAGCCTAAGTCAAGGTACCAAGGTTGGACTCGCCCTCGTGACTTTGGTGAGAGTGTCTTCAAGGCACCATATGAAGAGATTCAACTTCAGAGCAATAGACCTTATACTCATGGTCATAACATCAAGAAGGCACCAAAGGTAAAACCTATTGTGGAAAAGCCTATGAAGGAGAAGACTTCATGCAGCTGCCATCATCATGAAGCTTCTTCCTCCAAGGATGCTACCTATGCTGGACCTCCTCTCAAGAAGGTCAAGAAGGAGGTTATAAGGCAAAGATAAAACAAATTCGACTCTTTGTGCTGTGGTAGAGTTTGTCACTTTGCCATAGATTGTTGGTTCAATCCTAAAAATGCTGCAACTCCTCAAGTTAGCAACGTGAGAATGACCACTCATGAGGCTAATACTCGTAGGGGGAGTATTCTAACTCGAGACTAAGGACCCAAACGTGTTTGGGTTCCTAAGGCTAAGTGATTATAATTACAGGTACGTCGAAGGCCATTAAAATGCCAATCTTGTATTTGGACTGTGGATGTTCTCGGCATATGACCGGGACAAGGAGCCTACTCCAGAACTTTTCACCGGTGTTGAACGGACCAAAGATCATCTTTAGAGGTTCAGACCGATGAATTACCAAAGGCTACGGTATGATTACTAACAGTAACGTATCCTTTTCGGATATAGCCTATGTTGAAGGATTGGAACACAATCTAATCAGCATAAGCCAACTATGCGACAAAGGATACGTGGTTGAATTCCGTGCTGACAAGTGTTTTATAAAATCGGTTGACAACATGGAAACTATTTTATCAGGCACTCGAAGCAGAAATATTTTCTGTTTAAACTTCATCTGTATTGACTCCTCTACACCAGTAAGCCTTTTAGAAAAAAGTAGTGCATGTCTTGCTGACCAATGGCACAAGAGACTAGCACATATTAATTTCAAAACTATAAATAAACTATTCTCTCAAAACATAGTACGTGATGCCCCTAATGTCAAGTGTGTTAAGGACAGCCCTTGTCATGCCTATATAAAAGGCAAGCAAACAAGGAGTTAATTTAAAAGCATTATAGGCGATGATTCTGATAGAAGCTTACAACTTCTTCATATGGACTTATTCGGTCCACTGCAAGTTAGAAGTTTGGGAGGTAAGGAATATACGTTGGTTATTGTGGATGATTACTCGCGCTTTGCGTGGGTGTTCTTTCTGAAACACAAGTCAGATACCTTCAATATTTTCACTAATTTTGTTAGGCAAGTCCAGAATGAATACAACTGCTCCGTAGTCAAAATCAGATGTGATAGTGGAATGGAATTCAAGTCTGGGGCCATGACAGAATATTGTGAAAGTCAAGGTATCTTTCATGAGTTTTCCTCTCTTTGCACTCCACAGCAAAATGGAGTAGCTCAGAGAAGGAACAGAACACTCATAGAGGCTTGCCGGACTATGTTGAGTGATGTCTCACTTCTAGAGTACTTCTGGGCTGAAGCCGTCAACACCGCTTGTCACGTGCAAAATCAAGCACTCATCAACAAGAATCATGATAAGACTCCTTACGAACTTCTAAAAGGCAGGAAACCGACCATTTCATATTTTAGAATCTTTTACTGTAAGTGCTTCGTACTTAACAACGGCAAGTATCACACTACCAAGTTTAGCGAGAAAAGCTTTGAAGGTATTTTTGTAGGTTATAGTAGCCATAGTAAAGCCTATATAGTATTCAATAGAAAAACCCTGCTGGTAGAAGAATCGATACACAGTGTATTTGATGAGACGAGTTTGCTGCAAAGCAACTCTTCTAATGTGCTCATTGAAGATGTAGGTACAAATATAAAGGAACTCAGCTTGGATGAACCTACTGAAGACAAAGATGAAAAGCTCATCAAGATCACCTCTACAACCCCGATTGGAGAGGTAGATGATCAAGATGAAGAATTCATCCCAGCTGAAGATGCAACTCCAGTGGCTGAGGATATCCCAGATGTAAGGACTCTAGAGCTCAGACACCTGAAGGATCATCCCTTGGACCAGATCATAGGAGATCCCCGAGATGGTGTCAGAACTCATCGAGGTACAACTAACGAGAATATATTCTTAAGTTTTTTATCACAGGTTGAACCTTTGAAATTCGAGGAAGCAAACTCGGATGCATCCTGGATACTAGCCATGGAAGAAGAGTTAAATCAGTTCAAATGTTGCAAAGTTTGGACACTTGTTCCTAGACCCAAGAGTAAGAATGTCATCGGGACAAAATAGGTCTATCGGAACAAGATGGACGAAGATGGAACTATTATAAAGAACAAAGCCGGACTCATTGCCAAGGGCTATCGTCAAGAAGAAGTGATCGACTTTGACCAGACTTATGCTCCAGTAGCAAGGCTGGAGGCCATCAGACTATTTCTAGCTTATGCTGCACTGAAGTGCTTCACCGTCTATCAAATGGACATGAAGTCCGCCTTCCTGAATGGTGACATAAAGGAAGAAGTGTATGTTGAATATCCCCCAGGATTCATTGATCCTAACTATCCTGAATATGTTTATTTAATATCGAAAGCACTGTACGGTTTGAAACAAGCTCCTCGTGCTTGGTATGAAATGCTGTCTAGCTTTTTCCTCGAGAATAAATTCATAAGGGGAAAGATAGACAAGACATTGTTTCTTAGGGAAATTAAAGGCAAGATTTTGTTAGTGCAAATCTATGTCATGACATTATTTTTGGCTCTACGGATAACAACCTCTATAAGAAGTTTTCTAAACTTATGCAAGGGAAGTTTGAAATGAGCAGTATGGGAGAGCTGAAGTATTTCTTAGGGCTTCTGGTGAAACAATTTGAGGATGGAATCTTCATCTCACTGACCAAGTTCACTAAGGAGTTGCTTAAGAAATTCGGAATGGAGAGTGCAACATCTATGAGGACTCCAATGGCCTCAGCTATGTCTCTAGACAAAGATGAGAAAGGGAAACCTTTTGATGAAACCAAGTATAGAAGTATAATTGGGTCTTTGCTCTACCTTACTGCCAGTAGACTAGACATAATGTTCTCTACATGTGTCTATGCTAGATTCCAAGTGAACTGTAAGGAATCTTATTATGCTGCTGCAAAGCGGATCTTGAGATACCTTAAAGGTACACTAAATCTTGGCTTATGGTACCCAAGAAGCAATGACAGTGAACTAATTGGTTTTTCAGATGCAAACTTTGCAGGAAGCAAAGATGACAGGAAAAAAACTTCTGGGACTTGCCAATTCCTAGGAAGAAGGCTTTTCTCTTGGAGCAGCAAAAAGCAAAACTGTGTCGCAATCTCAAGGGCCGAGTAAGAATATATTTCTGCCGACAGTTGTTGTGCATAGTTTCTTTGGCTAAAGCATCAGTTGGAGGATTACAACATGAAGATCAAGGACATTCCTTTGTTCTATGACTCCTCCAGCGCAATCACAATCGCAAACAACCCAGTCTTTCACAGCGAACAAAGCACATCGAGTTGAGATAACACTTCATCCGGGAGCATGTGGAGCAAGGGGATGTGGATCTGAAGTATGTGCTAACAGATCGGCAGGTTGCAGATATTTTCACAAAGCCGCTGGACGAGACCAAGTTCAATTTCTTCAAAACTGAACTTTGGTTGCTGAATAAGGAGGATTAGACCAAAGTGATCAGTTCAAAGGCTCAAGAATCGAGGATACTCCTAAAAGGTTATTATTTACCTAGTGGAAGGCAGTTCTCGAAAACCTACTTCACTTCTCGAAAAGTAAAAGTCATTTCTCAAAAAACCTAAGTAAACTTCTCGAGAAGCAGAAATTAGCTCTCAAAAAGTATCTTATGTTCTCGAGAAATACTTAAACTTCTCGAAAAGTCCATCGTAAGTTCTCGAGAACTAGTTATCGAGAAGTCAGCCAATCTCTCGAGAACTCTAAAAACTAGCTCTCGAGAAGTCATCCTATCTCTCGAGAACTATTAAATCCAGTTCTCGAGAACTTTCTTACTTCTCGAAAACTATTGACCACTTCTCAAAAAGTATAACCTACCTCTCGATAGCTGGCCCTTCCTTCTGTCGGTACTTCTTAACTCTATTATTTCGCAAAAATCTTGATTTCTGCCCAAAACTAAGACTAATTAGGCATATAATTAACATTACTAGGAAAATATATATATCTATAATATTTTAGAATCTTAAATAAACTGCCATTTCAAACATTCCTCTCACAACTCTTCATCTTCCTCTGAACGAAAGCTCAGTCTCCGCCGCTGTTCCCCGCTCCATTCGTTGCCACCGTCGGTGTCAATGGCTCAAAGTTCCTAGATTGGAATTGGCAGCGAACTCGTCGTCGAATGACTGGCCGACATTTCTGACGATTTCTAGAACTTGTTGATTCTTCTGGAAATGTCCGGATTGATTTTTGTTCTCTCTGAGCCCGTCAAGATAGTATTTCCAGATGTCGAAGAATTTTTCAGGAATGCTAAGGTAAGGAGGAATGGAACAATTTTGAAGACAAAATTTAAAGGGATCAAAATTAAGCTTGACAAGCACAGGTTTTCCAAGCTTCTGAAAATTCCTATTATTGATGAGGAAGACGACCTAACTCCAGAAGATTATGACAGAACCTATTAATTCTGTGGAATTCCTGAGGAATACATCCCCCTTAGGAGAAATCTTCTAAACGATGTAGGGAAACTTCTTGCAGATATTATTGGAAAAATACTGTGGTGCATAACAGGGTCAGTCAGTTTTATGTCTCATGACTTGTTTGGAGTAATGACAGCTGTAGTCTGTAGAAATAAATTTCAGTTTGGAATGATGGTATTTGAGATGATCAGAGACAGTATCCAAGAATCCAAATTTTCAAGGATAATCTCTTTACTGCTGAGTGAGATTGATCCAGTCACCTTAAAACTCTCCAAAGGTACTCCAGTTCATCACATGAAAAAGATCTCCTTCACCTCCATCTAGAGATGGGAGCTAAAACTGAAGAACCCAAGAAAGTTAGCAAAGGAAGTTAGAGCTTCTGTCTCATAGGTCAGGACCCCATCTCCTCCTCCACATCATGCTGCTGAACCATCTGGTGCAACAATTGAGGGGGAGCCTGCACCTTCTGCCTCAATTTTAAGGATTCCTTCTCCTCCTTCTCCAGCACCTTCTCCAGTCAAAAGCCCTATGGCAAACTCTCTAGTTCAAACCCAGTCAAATGTTCTAGCCCAAGAAACTCTTAAAGATACAAATGAAGCCATAGGAAAGATGATAGATGAGCTTACCTCAAAAGAACCTCTTTCCCCCCTTTCTAAAGATCTCCCTGAAGACCCATACAAAGAACCGTCACCCCAAGCTACACCTTCTCCCTCTCCAAGAAAAGATTCAACTCCATTAGAAACCATCCTTCTATCTAAAGAGGATTAGCAAGCTCCTGAGGAGGTGGAATCCCCTCTTAAGAATCTTGACTTCTCTCTTCCCAAGGTTATTGATGAAGAAGAAGATATATCATTCAAAACTGTAAGAGCAGAGAGCTCTGTTGTCATAGAAGAACTTCCTCCATGGCAAGCTACCACTGTATCTGCCACCCCTGCTACTACTGCTTTATAAGGTGCCCCTCCAGTTCCTACTATTTCCATCACTCCTGCTGCTGCTGCTACTATAATAGTAAACTTAGATATTTTGTCAAGGTTTGAAGAAATGCTAGCTGCACAGAGGAAACATTTTGATGAATCACTTCAGACTGTTCAGAAATAGGTAACTGCCCTGGAAAAAGAAATGAGCAGAGGTTTTGCTGAGATCTAAGCCAATACTGACCTGCTGAAAGAGTTATTCAGAATTGGTGGCAAAGCAATAGATCACACAATTACCAGTATTGGTCAAGTAATGGAACAATCTATCACTCTAACAAACAATCAGATCCAATTAGATAAGAGAGCTGAAGAAAATGTCATGAAGGTATGCAATGAAGTTGGTACATTCAATGAAGATGCGATAGCAAACCTATCTGTAGAAATCAGAAAGGGGGAGAGCATAGTAAAAGAAAAAGTTGAAAGGCTTACTACTGATGCCAAAACTCGGACTGAAAAAGTAACTAAGATCAATAAAAGTGTTTTAGAACATATTCAATCAGTCAAATTCGATACTTATGATACTGCTGTATGGATGCATAATCAAATCTTTGAAGATTTTCAGGCAGACCCCAATGTGATTCCTCATTATTTAAATCCTCTTGCTAAACGTGAGTTTAGCCAATTGCCTCAACCTGAATTTCATACATTCTCTCCCAGGCCAGAAGATCAGGAACCTCCTCTACCTCCTATTCCCATGTTTGGATGATGTGATCCCTGAAGACCTACAAGAGATTCATATCCCCAAGAAAAAGATGGATGGGGAAGGTCCTTCTGCCGCGGATCAGTTCCCAAGCTAGAGGAAGAGAAGAGAAAGGCTAAAGAATTTGCTGAAGTTTGGAGCCCAACTTCCAAAGCTCTAATTCTTGACACTGTTAAACTTGTCATGGACTTTAATGAGAATAGACATCTACACTACAGTTCAGTTGAGTGGGAGTTATATGAAAAATCCATGACCAAAAGGAGGATTTATGACAGAGAATATGGAAAGAACAATCCCAAATCTCCTCCAAAGCCTCCCACATACTATCTTGAACCTTTCAGCTATCAGAGAAGACAACAAGCAAAGCAAGACAGGCAACCGCAGAACAAGGATTATTCATGATTTTGTGGTGTTGAGAAATGTTGAGGAAATGGATGTTAACTAATTTTAAAACATTATAGATATATATAATATTTCCTAGTTTTGCATATTGTGCCTTTTAATAATCTGTTTGTGCATTTATTCTTGCTTTTCTTCCTTCATTGTCTTTATTAATTATAATAATGCACCTTAGTGTAGAGGATTCTGACTTCTACAAATAGGGGGAGATTGTTGGGTATTGTCTCCACAATAACCCTGATTTGCATGAAGTCACCCTTGAACTAAGATGATTTAAGTTGTATTTGACATCTGTGTTCTAGTTGAATGTTTGCAGATTCTCAGTGCTAAGTGTAGACCAATGTCAGTCTACAGTGGGTCAGGAACACAGGACCATTCAGTGTAATCCCTCACTGGTTGATCCAAAGTGTTGACTCATGTGTAGTCTCTCAATTGGGATACACTTTATGTTCAAACATTGGGAGCAAAGGATGGAGATAGGGCCATAAGGAAATCTTCTCTAAAGTTCTTGAAAAACTTTATAAGTCCAGTTCTTGAGAAGAAATCTCAGAGTTCTCGAGAAGTATGGTATAGTTCTCGAGAAGCTCAGACTCTATTTCTCGAGAAGTGAGGATAGTCCAAAAAATAAATCATAAGTTTATTCTAAGTAAAGTTCTCGAGAAGTCTTCTATAAGTTCTCAAGAAGTCTTCTATAAGTTCTCGAGAAGTCAATTTTGTTCTCGAGACGTATTCCCTTAGATCTCGAGAAGTTTAGAAGAAAAAATTTCTCTAAGCTCAAGTTCTCGAGAAGTCCACTATTATTTCTCGAGAAGTAAATTAGTTCTCGAGAACTATACTCTGGTGTTCTCGAGAAGTTAAACCCTTTCTAAAGAGATTAGTTTTTGAGATATCTCTACAGTTCTCGAAAGCTCAGTTCATAGTTCTCGAGAAATATAATCACTTCTCGAGAACTAAGTCAGATTTTTTCCAGAGAATTTCTTCTAAATCCAGAACGGCCGGAATTTCAAATAACCCAACAGGATTAGTCCACGTGTCATCATTAATGATATTTCTAACCGTTAAGAGATATCTTATATAAGGTATTGTCACTAAGAAATAACCCTAAGAAGGATTAAGAGAAATTATTGAGCGGATCTCGTACTTTCCAAAAAGCTCTGGTTCGGCCGATCACTTCTCAAGCTCAACGTCTTGAAGCCGCCACCACCACTCTCGTCAAGATCGATCCTCATCCTTTCGATCTAGAAGATCTACTGATTCAGGAAATGTTCTTTCTTCCTTGATCGAGTAGATTCAAGAATTTCTCAGGTCAGATCTACTAGTCCTCTTCAACAATTCTGAAAGGGACGCAACTTCAAGAAGAAGACCTAAAGACTTATTTCTTGAAGATCTGAGAATATTCCTGTATGTATTTTCAATCTCTATTCATAAATCTTGTAGGAGATTATTCTTTTATTGTAGGAGCGTTATGCACCGAGTGGTAGGAAGTTTTTTTGTATCTTCTAATAGTAGATCCATTTGGATCGAGTTTGTAGGAACGTTGTTCCGAGGTGTAGGATTGGTTTGCAATCCGAGATAGTGGAGTAGTCGAGTCTAGTGATTTGCTAGATCGGTGAGGAAAGTGGGCGTACCTAATATCAGGGAACTACTATACATCTCTTGTTGTCTGTGTGATTGCTTGATTACTTATTTATGCTAGTTGTCAAATTTTATTCCGCATTAGATGCACATCCCACCTATTCACCCCCCTCTAGGTGATTTAGGTAGACAACTTACAACATTTCACCAAAGTCAAGTCTATCAGTAAGTCTGACTTGGCCATCTCTAATGACATAAATAGCATATCTTCTTCAAAGAAGATCGTTGTTGGTAGTAATCATAGCAAGCCATGATCATGTACTGTTAGACTTACTTTCAGTCAAATTCTTCCTAAAATAAACAAAAAGAGGGCTTATACTCTTCCCTCTGAACAGTGTGTTGTTAAGAGCCTGAAACCTACTAGAACTGTTCAGAAGAGATGGTACAACATTCATGACTGCTGGTGTTGTGGTAAAGTGGGACACTTTGCCATAGATTATTGGCACAATAATAGTGAGCTAAAGGATAAAGTGATTCTTCCTGCCAGGAGTGCTGGAGGGAGACAAGTTCAGTTTCAGACTAACAAGAACCAAGGACCCAATCCTTATTGGAGTCCTACGGTAAAGTAACTTGTATTTGCAAGTTAGTCTATGTATCCATGCATCAATATGGTACTTAGATAGTGGATGTTCCAGGTACATGACTGGAACTAAAATTCTTCTTAAGGATTACATCCCTGTAAAGAAAGGACCTAAAGGGATCTTTGGAGGCTCAGACAAAGGAGTCACCAAGGGCTATAGTATGATCACCAATGGCTTTATCACAATCACAAAAGTGTCAAATGTATAAGGGTTGCAACACAACCTAATTAGCATAGGCCAACTATGTGATCTTGGCTATGCCATTGTATTCCACAAGGATGAGTGCCAAATTAAAAGGTCAAGTGACCAAGAGGTCATCTTACAGGCTCTAGGAGTGGAAATATTTACTGTTTAAACTTCTTATGCCAAATTAAAAAGTCAAGTGACCAAAAGGTCATACTGTGTATAATGGTACAAGATACTTGCTCACTTTAACTACGATACAATAAGAAAGCTCTTTAGTGAAGAGCTAGTCAGAAATGGTCCAACCATAAAATGCGTCAAGGAGGGCATTTGCTCTATATGTCAAAATGGCAGGCAGGCTAAAGCATCATTTAAGAGCATTGGTGCCAAGGATTTTGTGAGGTACTTATACCTACTACATATGGATTTGTTTGGTCCTATGCCAGTTCACAATCAAGGTAGGAAAGTCTACACACTTCTGATAGTTGATGACTTCTGTAGGTTTGCTTGGGTATTCTTCATGAAGAAAAAGTCAGAAACCATTGATACTTTTGTGACCTTTGTTAGGCAAATTCAGAATGAAAAAGTCAGCTCTGTGGTAAAAATCAAAGTAACAATGGTACTGAATTCCAATCTGAAAGTATAATAAAGTTTTGTAAAGATCAAGGGATTCACAAGGAATTTTCTTCACCTAAAACCCCCCAGCAAAATGGGATAGCTGAGAGGAAATATAAAACTCTCATAGAGGCTAGCAGGACCCTTCTCAGTGATGCTTCTCTCCTAGAATATTTTTGGACTGAGGTAGTGAAAACTGAATGTCATGTCCAAAATAGGGCCTCTATCAACAAGTACCACAAGAAGACTCCTTACGAGATTATGAGGGGAAGAAGACCAAATCTAGCCTATCTCAGGATCTTTGATAGTAAATGCTTTGAGCTCAATAATGGGAAGTCCTATTTTACTAAGTTGGGTACAAGAACAATTCCAAGGCATATAGGGCCCACAACTTAAAAAAGAAGTTATAGAAGAGACTGTTAATTAAGAATTTGATGAGTCATCAATGATTAACAGTGAGCTGTCTAGATCCTCTAGATTTGTAGGTGTAGAAGAGAAGATGGATAAACTAATCATCATGGACAGCTCTCCAACTATCCTGGAAGAAGATGATGAAGTTTGCAATCTATAAGGAGATCAAAGTGCACTTGATATGGATGAAGATCAGCAAGATCTAACAAATGAAGTTCTTGATCCGTAAGTAAGAATGCCTCCAGCAGTCAAACACTTAAGGGATCATCCCAGAGATCAGATAATTGGATATACTAGCCAAGGGGTTATAACAAGGAGTAGTAGCCAAAACATTGTAATATACTATAGCTTCCTATCACAGGTGGAACAAAAAAGGTTTGAAGATGCCAACATTGATCCATTTTTGATTGTGGCAATACAAGATAAACTAAACTTGTTCAAGAGATGCATGGTCTAGAAGCTGCTTCCTAGACTACAAGGACATAACATCATTGGAATAGAGTGGATCTACAGAAATAAGCTTGATGAAAATGTTTTTAAAATAAATAATAAAGCTAGACTGGTAGCCAAAGGATATAGGCAAGAAGAAGTTATTGACTTTGATCAAACCTTTGCTCCAGTAGATAGATTGGAAGCCAATAGACTATTCCTTACATATGCTACAAACAAGGGATTCAAGGTCTAATAGATGGATGTGAAGTCAACTTTCCTTAATGGTGACCTAAGAGAAGAGGTCTATGTTAAAAAACCCCCAAGTTTTGTGAATTCTAACTCACCTGATTTTGTTTATAAGCTTAGGAAAGCACATAATGGGTTGAAGCAAGCCCCTAGGGCATGGTATACGACCCTATCTACCTTTCTCATTGAGAACAAGTTCTCAAGGGGAAAGATAGATAAGACTCTATTCCTAAGGGAAGTCAAGGGTAAGATCATCCTAGTCTAGATATATGTAGATGACAAAATCTTTGGGTCTACTAATGATAACCTCTTCAAGAACTCTGCTAAACTTATGCAATGGAAATTTGAGATGAGCAGTATAGGTGAGATCAAGTACTTCTTGGAACTACAAGTAAGACAGTGTGAAGAATGAATGTCCATTTCTCAGTATAAGTTCACTAGGGAGTTAATAAGAAAATTTTGTATGGACAGTGCCTCTATAATGAAAACTCCCATTGGGTCAATTATGTCAATAGACAAAGATGTGACAGGAAATGCAGTTGATCAATCCTTTTATAGAGGCAAAATTGGCTCCCTCCTCTATCTTATTTATAGTAGGACAGACATCATGTATGCTACATGTGTTTGTGTTAGATAGTAGGCTTGCCCTAAAGAGTCTCATTATTCTTATGAAAAAAGAATTCTGAAATATCTTAAGGGCACACCAGATCTTGGCCTATGGTACCCTAGGAATAGTGATTTTGAGCTAACTGCGTATTTAGATGCAGATTTTGCAGGCTATAGTGAAGGCAGGAAAAGCACATCTGGCTCCTATCATTTCTTAGGAGGAAAACTTGTATCTTGGAGGAGCAAGAAGCATACTAGTGATGTCATATAAATGGCTGAGTCAAAATAAATATCAGCAGGGAGTTGTTGTGCTCAGTTAATATCGATCCAGTACCATCTCTAGGATTACAACCTAAAGCTAAGTAACACTCTAATGTAATTGTGATTCCACTAGTGTAATCTCTATTGCTAGGAATCTTGTCTCTCATAGTAGGACTAAGCACAGAGAGATTAGGTATCACTTTATTAGAGAGTATGTGGAATGTGATGACATCAATCTTGAATTTTTCCCCACTGATAAGCAAGTAGCTGATATCTTCACCAAACTACTAGATGATATTTAACACCCCATATTTTCTAGAGCTTGAGCCTCAGGAAGCTATCATATGGCGATTGGTAGCTATCGCCCTGCAAGAGACTTATTTCGTCGAAAATAAGCATTGATTACTAGCGCGAAACGTTAGTTAGCTACCGCTCGGCAGTAGCCTGATATTGAGAGCATTCAGTTGTAGGCATTGAGTGGAGGTATTGAGTGGTAGGCATTGAGTGAGCTACCGCGCAATGTTATTCTTATTACCGGCGATAGTGCGACATTATTTTCTGGTTGAGCGCTTGGGAAGCTTCCGCGGCACGTTAGGTAGTTAGCGCCTGGTGATAGCGCACGGGAGAAGTTCCATTGTTTGGCTTTTTAGCCATCCGATTTCACTTAGGATTTGATCCTATGGCCCAGGACCCTCCGTCCAAAGGGCATAAATAGGGATAAAAGATTCTAAACCCACATTTCATCTCATTTGAGGAAGAGTTTTGGTTTTTGAGAGAGAGAGTTTGGAGGAGTAGGAAGGCCTTTCTTTGCCATTAACGAAGCTTCGTGGCTTTGATCGTCGAACCGAGGCCAGATCCGTGGAGATGACTTGAAAGCGCACACTTTCATCCATGTAAATCGAGCTTTTTATGGCTAGGAATAGGAGTAATAAGATAACCACACTTCACCTCAAGTTCTTTAGGATGAGTGCATGGCATCCATGTTGTTCTTTCTTTCTTTCAAGCATTTAGGCACTGGATCTCTCAAATGAGAGTGGTTCGGGTTGCCATGGTTCAAGATGAGCCACCAGGTTGATTGTGTCCATCCCTAGCATGATGTTGCACTTGAAATTCGCTCTGTTAGTGGATTAGGCATTGTGTGTGAAGTCGTAGTCGCGATCGTTAGTTCGACATGGTGATATTGCATAACGAGCCTTACAAATTTTGCTAGAAATACGATTACGACAAGATGCCATTTGTTATATGGTTTCCCCCTTATTTTTTTGTGAGTACGAATGGTGGATTAGGGGAGGAAAGGCTATTGATTGTGATGTGCAAAGCCGCATCTTTTTCTCTGTGGTCGGATGGCTAGCAAGTGACGTACAAGTCATGTGTGGAGAGTTTCCCGGCGAGACATGTCCCCTTCTGTGAAACTGACGAGGAAGCCAAGCTTTTGACCAGCCCAGGCAATGAAGCCAACGAGAGGGTAGTGTTAATCAAGGGTTCTTAGAATCAGTTTGTTGTTTGTGAGACGGAATCCTAACATGAGAAGTCAGAGCTTATAAGCAAGCCCGAGTTTTGAGACCCACGAGCGGGTGGGGCCATGGCAAGTGTTTTGTGTGGCGGCTTGTATGTCGTTTGTCAAAATTGGAAGTACCCATGTGTTTGAGGCTTGTAAGATGATGGGGAAATTGGAAGTACCCGTTTGATTACGGCTTGAATGCCGATGGGGAAATTGGAAGTACCCATTTGATGATTTGTGATGATGTGTTAGATTTATGCGCTTTAAGGTGCCTTGGGTGATACCCAGGATTGCATACATGCTACATTGTAGGCCCCTTTATTTTACCTTCTCAACATAAAAATGTGTTTGTTGTTAGAGACATCCAAACCTATTTATTTTCTTTCTATATTCATATATATTTGTATACGAAGTTCTGACCTGCAGGCTGATGGAGTGCCCTGAGGTCCGCTAGGGAGGCCAGAAGGATATGTGTTATTTATATAGTTGAGTTCAGCCTTTACTGACCCATAGTATAATAAATTTTTACCGGGCATGGATCACAAGCAGGAGCATGCTCACCGGCCAAAAAGTCCTAAGCCTCATGAAGTGAACTATTTGTTTAGCAGCTTTTTTTGCTGAGTGTTATGCTTAATGCATTATGTTTTTTGGCTTACATGTTGAGGTAGCCTAGGAGTTCAAAGGCATGTTGCTCTACTTGTGGTTTTTGTTTTAGTACTGGATAATTGGTTATTGTAAGGCCTTAAGGCCATTATGATACTCTCGTGGTAGTGGTTAACTTCTAGTTGGTTTCTTTTTTCTGCTATTTTTAGTCTGAGTTTCTAGTTGGGTAGTTTTATATCATCTCATAATACTTAAGTTTTGGATTTTGTATATTGTGGGGCCTCGGCCAGACCCATATTATACGGTCATTAAAGGGGAGGCATTACAATTTGGTATCAGAGCCATGTTAGTGTCCAAGGTAAGGTTTAGTGGTCGATTTGACATAATCAGATCTCGTAAAGAAGTTATCCACATAGGAGTTTCGCGGGAATGTGAGTTTCCTCGTGCCTCAGATCACGACCTTCATGTTAGAAGGTGATGCTACGTTGTGTTTGGTGAGCAATTGCGGCCGCTAGATTCCTTGATGCACCCCGTCCATAGGAGAGTTCGGGCATGCATTCTTAAAGAAGTATATGCCTTTGTCAACAACGTTAGCCCCTCAGAGACAGTTTTTGCACTTTATGTATCGAGATAAAACTATAGATGAGTACGTTCAGGAGATTACTTGATTGGGTCATTATGGTGGAATGACCATGGCTCATGATGAGGAGAGGGACAATATCTTCTACCATGGGTTGAGAGAGAATATGAGACAACCCCTGATAGCTATGAAAAATGCGGGTTTCAACGAGTTGGTTGAGGCTACTAGAATGTTGGGAAATGATGTAGAATGAACCCAACATCGAAAGGGACTTGCAGTCAAGCAGGGAGAAGGAATTCCTTCTCAATCGCAAGGGAAGTCTGAAGGGACTAAATAAAGGAAAAAGCCTTATCACTTAATATTAGATGAAAGGAGCAGTGCGATGTCTAGGAGATCTCACTTCAAGGGACCACTATCATATTACAAGTGTTGCAAGCCAGGCCATATAGCTCATTTTTTTTACTGAGGGTAGTGCTGAGCAAGAGCTAAAGGTGGAACAGTCAGTGCGTTCCGGTCCAAGGACCGCAAAAAACAGGAAGATGGCAGAGTCAAGCGCTTCACGATTCCAACCCATGAAGCTATGGGCCAACAATCTTGGGCAGCATGAAGCGATTCGACAAACTAATAGGGTGATATGTATGCGAAATTTTAATTTCATTGATTTGCTTTAGACTTTTGAGACTTTTATGTAGGTAGCCTGTGTTTTAGGATTCGTGCTAGTTTCCGGTTACCCTGTTAGGGTATTATTCAATACAGGAGCATCACACTCTTTTCTTGATGAAAGCTTTATCCGGAGAATTGGAGTCAAGACTTTTTCGGCGAATGCGGTGCTTCGAGTGCGCATGCCCAATGGGTCTTTCATGACTATCGAGACAAAAGGGCGCATTGGTTGGAGTTTAGACAGAGTTGACTTCAAGTTGGTAGCAGCGGTTCTACCGTTAGCCGAGTTCAATGTGATCTTGGGAATGGATTGACTGGCAAGAAAAGCATACTTTTATTGACTGCCTATCCAAGGTGCTGACCCTTAGAAGTGAAAGAAAGGAAGAACTCAAGTATGAGGGCTTCAGCGCAATGGCCGTCTCCATGATCTCGACAATGCAATTGGTATAAGAAGTTAACCATGGAGGAGTAGTTTTTTAACATTGTTAAAAGCTCAACCTTCCAAAAAATCGATTGGAGAGGTGTCGGTAGTGGCAGAATTCGAGGATGTGTTTTTTGAGGAGCTTCCTAGAGCACCTCCCCGGTGGGAGATCGAATTATCAATTGAGTTAGTGCTAGAAGCTAGACGGATGTTGCGTCATCCTTTTAAGATGGAATCGAAGGAGTTGGCTGAACTTAAAGTACAGTTGCAGGAACTATTGGAGCAGAGGTATAAAAGACACAGTTCATCAACATGGAGTGCGTCAGTGTTGTTTGTGAAGAAGAAAGATGGTAGTATACGGTTGTGCATACACTACCGTAAACTAAATAAACAGATCATCAATAATAAGTATCTGATTCCACGGATAGATGATATGTTCGATCAGTTGGTAGGGTCAGTAGTGTACTCTAAGTTGTACTTGAAGTCAGGGTACTACCAGTTGCGTATTTGAGAAGAGGAGATACCCAAGACAACTTTTTGTATGAGGTATGGCCAGTTCGAGTTCTCGGTGATGTCGTTCTGGTTGACGAAAGTGCCCTCAGTATTTATGGATTTTATGAAATGAGTTATTCAAGAGTACTTCGACTAATTTGTGGTGCTCTTCATCGATGATATTTTGTTGTACTCCAAATCAGAGGTGGAGCATGAGACTCAATTTAGAGTAGTCTTGTAGACTTTGACAGACAACTTGCTTTATACAATGTTCTCAAAGTGCGAGTTCTAGTTGGAGGAAGTGGCATTTTTGGGCCATGTGATAAGTGGTGATGGGGTGGCGGTGGATCCGGCGAAAGTTGAGCCCATTAGGGATTGTCCAGTTCTGAGCACCGTGAAGGAAGTCAGAAGTTTCATTGGACTAGCCGAGTACTATAGAAGATTTGTGGAAAAATTTTTACAGATAGCTCTGCCCCTCACTACTTTGACTCATAAGGATCAGAAGTTTGTGTGTACTCAGGAGTGCAATCAAGTGTTTGATACCTTGAAGGAAAGGTTGATGTCATCTCCAATCCTAAGTCTCCCTATAGGGACTCAAGGATTTCAGATTTTCAGTGATGCGTAAGGATGTAGTTTGGGTTACATGCTAGTGCAAAATGGTAATGCGATAGCCTTTGGATCTATACAGTTGAAGGCTCATGAGAGGAATAATCCCATATATTACTTGGAGTTGGCGGACCGTATTTTTTGCATTGAAATTGTGGCGATACTACGTGTATGGTGCGAAGTTTGAGATCTTCACGGACTATAAAATCTCGAAGTATCTTTTAGATCAAAAATTCTTGAACATGCGGCAACATAAGTGGGTCAAGTTCCTTAGGGACTACGACATGACGATTCAATATACACTGGGCAAGGCCAATGTGGTGGTCGATGCCTTGAGTAGGAAATTTTTTGGACAAGGGAATTGGATTGAAGTTCATGATGAGCGGTTGGTGCAGGATTTTGAATCTCTTGGCATTGAGTGTGTAGCAAGAGACGACTCTTGCATGGTTTGGTTGAACTGGACAGAGTTATAGAACGACTTGTCTGATCATATCCTAGAAGCAACCAATGTGGTTGTGGAGTTCCAGCCATTTGTAGTTGAGGCTCAAAAAGGATAGAGTAATACTTGGGAGATGGTTGGTGGAATCTAAAGGAAGGACGGAAGGGTATATGTACTGCAGTTTTGCAAGCTCTGTGAGGAGTTGATGTTTGAGGCTCATTTCACAAAGTAATCCATTCACCCGGGCAGTACAAAGATGCACTTGGATATGAAGAAATCCTTTTGGTGGTTTAGTTTAAAGAGGGATGTAGCTTTGTATGTGAGTCAGTGCAAAACTTGTGCCTTAGTGAAGGCTAAGTGTCAAAAGCTGGGCGGGTTCCTAAACTTCATATCCCTTAGTGGAAATTTGACGACATGTACATGGATTTTGTGTATAGTTTCCTAGGTCACAGCAGGGTAATGATACGATTTGGGTGATCGTGGATCTCTTGATCAAAGTGGCTAACTTTATCCCAAATCGGAAGTAGGACATTGTGGAGAAGCTGGTAGAACTATACGTTCACATTATTACACAGTTGCACGGAGTTCAAAAGAGTATCATTAGGGATCACGATGGACGATTCACGTCCAAAGACTGGAGGTTGGTACAGAAGAGTCTTGGCACAAGGCTCAAGTTTAGTATGTCGTTCCGTCCTCAAACCGATGGTCAAACCGAAAGGAGGAACCGTACTATGGAGGATATGTTGAGAATGTGTACCCTTAATTTATGAAAGAGGTGGGAAGTTCACATTTTCATGGTAGAGTTTGCCTACAATAATAATTTATATGACTACTTTTAGTCATCGTTTTTTGGGGTAGTTCAGTATTAAAAATTCCTAAGTTTATTTAATTTTTTATGTATTTTATGCTTGATATGTTTTTATTTCATGTTTTATTGTCTTTTTTATAATATATTAATTCCTAGTTTAATTATGTGTTTTATTCTTTTATTATGTTTACTTTTATGTTCTATGTCTAGTTGTGTTTTGTTATGAAATATAACTATTATTATGATGTTTAGTTTTATTTTTATTAACTACTATCATGTTATGTTATAAAATATATCTAACATTTTGTTTATTTGTTTTGTTTTATTTGTAGGTTCAAGGCCTTTGATGCAGTCCAAGTGTAGCTCACCATACAGCCGGCCACTTAGTCCAACCCGAGAGCATGTTGTTGGCCCTCTCCAAGTCCAGCCCAACATGAAGCCAACCTGAGCCCTCAAGTCAAGCAGCCCAGCCCCTTCTCATCAAGCAACCCGAGCCTACAATAAAGCCCATGCAACCCGCCTCCTATGCATGGCTCTTCCTCCATTATTTCAGCCCATTTGTGGCCCATGCTTGGTCGACCCCCCTCTCTTTCCCCTCATTAATTTTCTTTCTCCCCTCTTTATTCCTCATTCATCCCCCGTCTCTATTTTATATTTTCTAATTTCATTTCCATAATTTGCATGCATTGAACCTCCTCTTTTCTCTCCCCTAATTAAATGAAATGGATGCATCCTCTCCCCTTTGCTTGGCCAGCCACCCCCCTTGTCCCCTCATCTTCATTTCATTCTAGAATCTTCCTCCTCTCCTATAAAAGGAACCCATGTATCATGCATTAGGAATGTCGGATTGGAGAGAAAGCAAGAGAGATAGCTAGTTCAAGTTTTCTTCATTCTTTGTTGCTAAGTAGATTTCTTTTTCATTATTGTAATAGTCTTTTTATTACTGTAATATTGTCTTTTTATTTATTATTGTGTACTCTTCCCTTTTATCTAATAATTGAATATGAGTTTTCTTCATCTTAATTTTGTCTCCTTTTCAACTATGCGTAGCTAATTTCACTTAGCATTCGATCGTGAGGATCCATGAAATGAGATGAGGTTTTCCTTTATTTGTTTTAGTTTTTCTTTTATCTATATTATTATCGATCCTTCTTTGATTTTTCTCATGTCGACTCCGTATTTCCGGTGTACGGTAGTAGGCATTTGATCTCTTTTCATTGAATTCAAGAGACTCGTTGATTTGAAAGATCACTTAAAGAAGGAAGGAGTTATAAAGAGATTTCAGTCAACCCTAGAGATATGATGACGTAAATCCTCCGGATTGGAGTCAAATCCAATAGTGCGGGTCACTTCGGTAATGCGACTTTAGGCCATTTTAACTTATAAAGAGATTTCAGTCAAAATGTCTATAAGTCATGGGATTTAATGCTCTAGCGAGATTACTTCCTAATATCGGATCCGTCACGGTCGAGTTTAATTTGCAATTATAAAATTATATTTTTATCCTTCTCATTAATTTCATGGTGAATCATTGATCGAATGCAAGATTTTTATCCTTAGTTTTTCATCTCTTGTTTAATTTCAATTTCTTCAAACAACCCAACAATCTTTCGATAGGATAATAGAGTCGTTGTGAGTTATAGTACTTGCCTGCCCCGAGTTTTTATACAACCTTGATATATTTTTATCACTATATTATAAAACGATAGGTACACTTGCCTATTCGGATTATAGTCTGTGAGATGATTTTTATACAATAAGTTTTTGGCATCGTTGTCGGGGACATTTTTGCAATATTACGAAAGCACCGAGTTTATTACTTCTACTAAAATTAAAAAAAAATCAAAAATAATAAAAAAAATTTCTCTTTCTTTTTGGTAACAGTTTATTTTTTTTATGGAATCATCATCTTTTTGCGCTTTTTGCGGGTCGCTCGACCATTTTAATTTTGATTGTCTTTCGGGAACCCTTCCCTCTTTTGATTTCAATTTTATGGAGAAGGTCAATGTGGCCAATTTGACTCTTACTCAAAATTTTATCCTACTTGGGAGATGGGGAACCCGTCTTATTTTTCTTATGATTTTGCCGCGCTAAGCGCCACGCCTCCAAATTTTAATTCTATCGATAATGGATATCTTGAATTGCAAACTTCTCTTGATAATATTGATTCGCATTTCAAGACCATTATCGAATATTTTTCTCGTGAGGCCGATTCGTTTTCTTCATCTTCTTCTCCGTATCCTCCAATTTTATCGTGTAATGAGTCACCGGATATCCCGGCTTGTCTTTTTCCTCTCGAGGAGGATAACTATTCGAATATTTCGGATTGTTTCCTTCCTTCTTTGGATGACACCCCTATGGATACTACAGCTTGATTCATACCTTTTGAGGATAACGAGACTTCTCATCATTCTTTTTCTTTTTCTGAAGACGTTTATGATTCCATTTCACTTTAAACTTTAACTGTTCTAACTTTTTCTAGTTTTAGCTAGTCTTTTTCTTCTTCTTCTTTTATTTTAGATAATTCTTCTTTAGTCCTGTCTACCTCTTCTTCTCCCGAAATTTCACCAGTCTCTCCTTCTCCTTGAGAAATTTCCGTTGATGAAATTTCTTTTTCTACTTCTTTTATTCCTCTTTCTATTTCTTCTTCTTTTTCTTCCTCTTCTTTTGACGACCCATTCTTTCCCATTTTACATATGGCGAAGTTCTTCTATAACTCCATCCGTTCATTTTTGGGCGTTACTCCCTTTAAGATTCCACCTCATGTCGGTGCGATTCTTCACTTTTTTTTAATTTACTCTCCTAAGCGCATACTTAGGGAGTTACCACTTCACTTTACTTTTTATTATCTATTTATCTAACAAATAACGTCAGGCTCAGACAATATTAAACAAAGAGCGCTCTTGGGAGGCACCCCTTGCTTATCACTTTTTTTTTCTTCTTTTTCTTTTTTTTGCTTCTTTTATTTTGCAGGAATAATGCCCCCTGCAGTTCGTTTGGCTCCATCCTTTCCTCTCTTCCTTAGGCCTGTGCCGATGTCCAGCTCAAGCATGGGGGAGCGACATCTGAATTCGGGCTTACGAATCTGGGGAAGTTTTTTTCTTTTTAAGTATTTACTTTATTGCATCCCCCCTCCCTTTTCCTTTTCCTTTTTTCTTTCTTGTTTTTATTTTTCATTGAGGACAATGCAAAATTTAAGCCTGGGGGAGGGCTTCGCTCTTTTTCTTTTGTATTTCTTTTTAATTTCTCTTTTTCCAAAAAAAACTAAAAAAAAAATCTCTTTTTTCTTTAAGTTTTTCAAAAAATGTTATTTTAAAGTACTTTAATTTTTTTTAAAAAAAACAATAAAAAATTTCTTTTTATTATATTAAACATCTTAGGAGTTCAATTTTCCTCTTTAGCTTTATCAAAAATAAAAAAAACTAGAAAAATCAAAACTTAAAAAATCAAAAATTCCAAAAATTAGATTTCAAAATTAAAAAAAATATTGAAAAATCATAGAAAATTCCAAAAATATAATAAACCCCTTGCTTAGTCTTTTTGTTGTTTTCAGAAATTTTGTTTGAGTTTGTTTATACACATTTTTACTATTCTTGATTTGCTAATCTTTTGTTTCATCAGATTTAGTTAAATATAAGATTTAGCGATTTAGTTGTGAGAATTATCTTATGGTTTTAATTTGCTTAGAGTAATTCATTTAGAACTTTTTCTCTTTTATTTTAAATAGTTTCAATTTTGTAGTAATTTTGCTTAACAATTTTGGATTCTAACTATAATTAACTCGTGCTTTTTGATTTTTAGGAAATCTCAATCTACTATTAGTTGCTCTCTAGTGTTTTAGTTTATTTTCTAAAATTTTGTTTAACCCCATCCTTTTTCTTTTTATTGTTAGATCATATGTCACGGGAATAAGGAGATGTAAGTTCCTTATTATCTGGTATACATATGCAACCTAGATGAAGAGAGGAATTAAAAGTTCATATATGTCGTGGGATGTGATAGGATGTTAGTCTATAATTTTCTGGTATTACATATATAATTTATTTAAAAAAATTTTGTGGGGTGTGAAAAAAAATAATGAAGATCACCTCCAATCAAATAACTCTTCATGTTGATTTCCTCCCAAAACCCCTTAGCCAATATCATTGTCTTAGATTTCAAATTAAAATATTGGGAGAACATAAGTAGTAGGTTGCAATCTTTCTTAAGTTTCTTTTAAGTTATGGTTTTAATAATTTTAATCTAACCTTGTTTGCAATTTACTCAATTTTGAGTGCTAGTTATTTTATTAGAATTTTTTTTTTTGGCTAAATATTTCTCTTTTTTCACTTTAATTCCATAATTTCGGGCTTAATTCGTAAATCCAAAAATTTTATTTTTGGCTTGATTTTCGTGTGAATAAATTTTTAGTTTAATTGATAATTTTATAAATGTCTTATAAATATTTCTCGTACTTTTTCTCTGGAATAGCAAAAGCTTAAGCATGAGAGATTTTGATGACTACTTTTAGTCATCATTTTTTGGGATAGTTTAGTATTCAAAATTCCTATGTTTATTTATATTTTTATGTATTTTATGCTTAATATGTTTTTATTTCATGTTTTAATGTCTTTTTTATAATATATTAATTCCTATTTTAATTATGTGTTTTATTCTTTTTTTTTGTTTACTTTTATGTTCTTTGTCTAGTTGTGTTTTGTTATGAAATATAACTATTATTATGATGTTTAGCTTTATTTTTATTAACTACTATCATGTTATGTTATAAAATATATCTAACATTTTGTTTATTTATTATGTTTTATTTGTAGGTTCAAGGCCATTGATGTAGTCCAAGTGCAACCCACCATGCAGCCAACCATTTAGTCCAACCCGAGAGCATGTTTGTTCCCCTCTCCAAGTCCAGTCCAACATGAAGCCAACCCGAGCCATCAAGTCCAGTAGCCCCTCCCCTTCTCATCAAGCAACCCGAGCCTACAATAAATCTGATGCAACCCTCCACCTTTGCATGGATCTTCCTCCATTATTTAGCAACTGCCGGTAGAAGAGGACATGAGGATGAAAGTTCGTCTAGTGGGCATAAAGGATTCAAAAGTTCGGCAGTTGCGGAATAAAGAGGTTAAGCTCGTGAAAGTGCACTAGGATAACTACGGGCAAGAGGAATTCTCCTGGGAGCGTGAGCAAGCAATGCGGGAGGACTTCCCAAAACTTTTTTGCTTCAGGAATGCTTTTTTTTGTGCAAGCTAAATTTTGAGGACTAAATTCTTCTAACGGGGGAGGAGTTGTAACACCATAATTTTTCCAAAGCTTGAGCCTCAGGAAGCTATCGCGTGGCGATAGGAATCTATCGCCCGATGATAGCCTTATTTCGTCGAAAATAAGCATTGAGTACTAGCGCGCGACATTAATTAGCTACTGCTCGACGATAGGCTTGTGTTGAGAGCATTGAGTGGCAGACGTTGAGTGGAGGCATTGAGTTGTAGGCATTTAGTGAGGTACCGCGTATCATTAATCATACCTCCGACAATGACACGACATTACTTTTTGGCAGAGTGCTCTGGAAGCTACCACATTGCGGTAGGTAGTTAGCGCTCGACGATAGCGCAATAGAGCATTTCCGTCATTTGGCATCTTAGCCGTCCGATTTCTCTTATGATTTGATCCTATGGCCTAACACCCTCCGTCCAAAGGGCATAAAAAATGCTAAAACATTCTAAAACCTCATTTCATCTCATTTGCGAAAGAGTTAGGGTTTTGAGGAAAGAGAGTTTGGAGGAGGAAGAAGGCCTTTCTCCACTACTAATAAAGCTTCGGGGCTCCGATCGTCGATCTGATTCCTGATGCGTGGAGAGTACTTTAAGGCACACACTTTCATACGTGCAAATTGAGTTTTCCATGGCAAGGAACAAGAGTCGTAAGGCAACAACACTTCTCCTCTCGGACTTTAGGATTCGTGCATGGAATCCATGTTGTTCTTGCTTTCTATCAAGCATTTAGGCACCTGATCTCTCAAATGAGAGGGTTCGGGTCTCCATGGTTCAAGAGGAGCCACTGAGTTGATTGAGTCCATTCCCAGCACGATGTTGCAGTAGAAATCCACTCCACTAGTAGATTAGGCTTTATGGTTGAAGCTGTAGTCGGGACCGTTACTCTGACTCGGTGATGTTACATAACGAGCCTTAAGGATTTGCTAGAAATTTGTTTGCGGCATGATGCCATTTGTAATGTGGTTTCCCCCTTATTTTCGTGTGAGTACAAAAGGTGGATTAGGGAGGGAAAGGCTATTGATGGTGATTTGTTAAGACGCGGCTTTGTCTCCGTGGTTGGGTGGTTAGCCTGTGATGTGCAAGTCTTTTATTGAGAGTGTACCGGCGAGACAAGCCCCTTCTATGAAACTGACGAGTACGCCAAGCTTTGGAAAAGCCCGGTCGATGAAGCCAATGAGTGGGTGGGATCAAGCATTAGTTCTTAGCATTGGTTTATTGTTTGTGAGATGGAATCCTGACATGAGAAGTCAGAGATTGTAGGCAAGCCCGAGTTTTGAGACCCATGAGCGGGTTGGGCCTTAGCAAGAGTTCTGTGTGACGGCTTGTATGTCATTAGGTGAAATTGGTAGTACCCGTGAGTTTGTGGGTTGAACGCCGATGGGAAAATTAGAAGTACCCATTTTATTGCGGCATAAACGCTGATAGGGAAATTGGAAGTACCCGTTTGATAATGTGTGACGATGTGTTAGATTCATGATTTATAGTGTGCCTTGGGTGAAACCCATAATTGCATACATACTGCATTATAGGCCCCTTTTTAACCTGCTCAAAATAGAAACGTGTTTGTTGTTTGATAAATCCAAACCAGTTTATTTTCTTTCTATGTTCATGTATATTGGCATACGAAGTGCTGACCTATAGTGTGATGGGGTGCCCCGGGGTCCACTAGGGATGGCCAGGTAGAGAAGTGTTGGTTGCACAGTTGAGGTCAGCCTTTGCCGACCTATGTTAGAACAAATTTTGATAGGGCAAGGATCGCAAGCAGGACAAAGCTTGACGACCAAAAAGTCCTAAGCCTCATGAAGTGAAATTTTTGTTTAGCAGCTTTGTTTGTTGAGAGCTATGCTTAGTGCATTATGTTTTTCGGCTTGCATGCCGAGATAGCTTAGGAGTTCCAAGACATGCTGCTCTATTTATTGCTGTTGTTTTAGTTCTGGACAATTGGTTATTGTAAGGCCTTAAGGCCATTCTGATATTCTTATGGTAGTGGATAACTTCTGGTTGTTTGCGTGCTTCCAATATTTTTAGTCTGAGTTTTGAGTTTGGTAGTTTTATATCATCTTATAATGCGTAAGTTGTGGATTCTGTATGTTGTGGGGCAATAGCCAGACCCATATTATACGGTCATTACAAGGGAGGCGTTACATTAAGCCATGTTTAACTCCTTCAAATTTGATTTGGGTATGTTGAATTTAGTTTAGCTTCAGTAGATCTCCATATATATTTTGTTTGTTTGTTGCAGGTAGTGTTAATTTATGTAGGATAATCAAGATGAAATGGACTAAGTATCCAGGCATCAAGTGCGATGAGACAAGATTAGGCGTCGACTGTGCTGAGACTATGTGCTCAGGCATCGAGTGTATTGAGACAAGATGCATCGTGTGCGTCAAGTCCACTCAACGCATGCTCCTAGTGACGTCAATATACGGGTAAGTATCAATATTTCATCTCAGCCATGAATCACTTCTTAATTTTAACAAGGTATGCGCTTCTCAGTATTCCTTACTTAGCGACAAGTATAAATAGACCTAAGTGTGCTTAGAATAAGGAACGTAATTCCTGGCCTTTGTAAATTGTTGTCTCCCTGCGACAAAAGCTTGTCAAATATATAGAATTCAGTAAAACTCATGGCTCCAAAAGGAATGAACTTCTTATTCGAGGGTTCCGAGCTTGTTTGAAATGGATTAAGGGATGCTCCTAAGGAGATTATGTAGGTTCGGCATTTGCTAGAGTTCGTCGACCTAAGTTTTTTTCTATTTGAGCCAGTAATGATATGGAAGAGAGAAGTTCTGGAATTATACTCCAATACCAATTTGGACTCATCTTCAACCAAACTCAAATCCTCAATAAGTTGGAAGAAGATTAAGGTCAGTCCAAAGAGATTACACAAGGCTTTACATCTACCTAAGATAAAGGAATCTTATGAAGATACATACATATTTCAGAATGATGTTAAGATAGCACTAAAATGGTCTGGGCTCTCCAAGAATACTATTGGGTCTGTGTTCAGGAAAGAGTTTAAAAATAGAGGCAAGTTCGTAGCAAACATAGTGGGAAAGGCCCTGCTCTAAAAAACTAATTCTCATGATAAAACATCAAAGAAGAGGTTTGAACTAATTGTAACGCCCCCGATTATTCTGCGATTATTTTATTCTCGTTTGGTGTTACGTCGACGCGTTCTCTTGGCTTGTGCCATCTTTTGAGTGTGGTCTTAACACCTTAGAACTGAGTGGCCTATTTTTAAGTCTATTGGCAAGATATCCCTAGCAAGCCGGGTCATTTTGGGTGACCCGGTGTGGCCTCTCGGGGGATGCTTGTGTTTTGACTTCGGGTGGGCATAACTCGAGTTCTGTTCGTCGAAAGTTAATTTTGACTTTGTCGTTGCGTTCCTAGCATGGGTATTTAGCTACGGTGCGATTTTCGTCGAATTCAGAGGATGTTCGGTTTTCGCGTCGTTTTGTATTTAGCTACTATTTAATAAATGTTATATTAATTATTATTTTGGAAAGGCGTGGGTGCTTGGCGGTTATATTGTGTCTCATTATTTTATATTTAATTAATTAACTATTAAGGTTAATCGGGTACTATATATAGGCTGAGAATAGGATTGCAAGATAAAAAAAACTGCTCCTTTTCACTTTCTTCCCCCGCCCGCCTGCGCCTGTTCGCGAAACGGAGAAACTTGCGGAACCGCTACCTTCGGACGCCGATTCCGGGAGTGTTAGTTGACGAAATTCGATTCCGAAAGCGGATATGGACTGCTCGCGCTTTGACTTTCACTCCTACGGTGAGTTTTTCTGGAATCGTAGCATTTCTAAAGGTTGCAAATTCTCGGTTTAACCATGTTTTCGGCCTAAAATGTCCAGTTTGCTCGGCTTATTACCTTGCCCCCAGAACCGTGAGGAAGAGGAGGAGCCGGCCAAGTTTCTTCTGGAAATCGATGCAAGTGGTGTCCTTGCCCTTGCCTAGTAGTGTTTTCTTTCTCTCTTTGTTCTTGCGGTCGTAGAAAAGCTTTGTCTATATTTCTTTTTGCTATGTTAGTAAAGCCCTGTTAGACCTAGGTTAGAAACACAATTCTTTGCTTGAAATCGGGTATAAACTTCCTACCTTAAGCCTTCTTGTTCGGTTTTTACCTAAAGCAGTCGGGGCACTATGTTTCTTTTTACCGTTACAAGCAAATTGTCTGGTTCTCGGGCTGACAAAAGTAGTAAAGGCTAGGGTGTATTTTTCTTCCTGTGCCGTAGCTGTAGCCGGGTAGGTGATAGAAGCTTTAACTCGAAAATTTTGCTAAGTCCTCATTATAACCTAAGCAATGTGATTAGATGTTAGAATAATATTACTACAGTAATAAACTTGCTGGTATCATGTTGGAGTAGATTTAAAGCTCGACGTTGAGTGTGGTGCACACATTCAACGCATGGGTTGTTAGGCTCGACGTTGAGTGTGGTGCACACACTCAACGCCTGGCTGTTCAAGTGTGGCGTTGAGTGTGGTGCACACACTCAACGCCTGGCTGTTCGGGTGTTGCGTTGAGTGCGGTGCACACACTCAAAGCCATAGCCTGGTTGGTCTGTTCTTTTGCGGCTAAGTATGGTGGCGTTGAGTGAGTCGGCCTCACTCAACGCCATGGTTGTCTAGGTGTTGAGTAAGGCAGTCTCACTCAATGCCGCAGCCAATCCGCACGGTTATGTCAAATGGCGTAGAGTTAGTGGGCCTTACTCAACGCCAAGGCGGTTTAGGCTTTGAGTGAGGTGGACTCACTCAACGCCGTAGCCCATCTTTGCAGCTAAGTATTTTTGCATTGAGTGAGTCGACCTCACTCAATGCAAAAATGGTTTTGGCATTTAGGGAGGTGGACTCACTCAAATGCTACAGTTAGTTTTTACGGCTAAGTGATAAGGCGTTGAGTGAGTGAACCTCTCTCAACGCCGGAGCTGTTTTGGCGTTGAGTGAGGTTAGCTCACTCAACGCCACAGCCAGTGTTGCAGAAGGCATTGAGTGAGTGAACCTCACTCAACGCCGTAGCTGTTTTGGCGTTGAGTGAGGTAAGCTCACTCAATGACACAACCAATGTTACAGAAGGCATTGAGTGAGTGAACCTCACTCAACGCCGTAGCTGTTTTGGCATTGAGTGAGGTTAGCTCACTTAACGCCATAACTAGTGTTGTAGAAAGCGTTGAGTGAGTGAACCTCACTCAATGCCATAGCTGTTTTGGCGTTGAGTTAGGTTAACTCAATCATCGCTACCGTTTATTTAGGCAATGAGTGAGTGGGGATCACTCAATGCCATGCCGTTTTGAGTCATCTCAACGCTTTTCCCTTACCTTGATTTTCTCTCCCGAGTGAATTTCCTTTGATTTTGAGGTTCCTTGCCGGCTATATTTTTTTCCAAAGGCCGAATTGTGGGTTGTGGTTAGTAGTGGTGGTTTGAAGCTCTTAATAGTGGATGAAGTTGTATGACTTAGCCGTGGCCACACTTTTATCTTGTTCCAGGTATGGGCTAGGCAAGTTGGTGGGAGGTCCCAAATGCTTTCACATGTAGACCCTTGAGCTTTGTTTCTTGGAAATTATGGTTGGGGGACTGAGTTTGCCTCCAACCTTGATTCATATTGTTTTTTTCTGCCATCTCTCACAATTTAGGGTGTTAGACGTCTCTTCCTTTGTAGAGTGCAACGTTTTGGGCTCATGGTAGCCTTGCAAACTCTGTAGGACTTTTGGGCAGGGTTGTTGTTGTTTCCTCGCACATAGTGTTTTCCCTTTTTGTCTTTCCTTGGACAGTGGTGCTTGTTACAGTTTACTTACTCTTCTTGCTTATCATTTAGACTAACATTTTCGTGCAGCATATTTGTTTTTGCTTGCTGAGGTATTCTTTTCTTCTTTGAATGCCTCATGTTCTAGTTCGTAGCCGATTAGGTGGCTAGTTATTTTGTCCTGTTGTCGGTGGTCTCTCGTACTGTGGATATCCGTTCCTTGGTGTTGTGAGGTTGTTTTGTGCTTCTCTCTTACAGTCATACATACTTGCCAGTGGGTTCGTGTCAGTTTTTTGGCGCCCACTGGTAGTTTTACCTTGATACTAGATATGTTATCTTTTTGCTGCTACCTTTTCTGGAGATAGTCTACTTGCTCTTGGGATGATTTATGCTAGGTTACTAGTTACTTTTAAACCTAAAAACACTATTATAAGTATATCTCATGATTAACATGTTTTATAAAACTCAAACACTATTTTCCAAATAACGTAAAAAGATAATTTTCTTACATATAGTATAAATTAAATGTAGGGTCCTGCATTGTATAAGTTGTCCTCTAGGGGCACTTATGCACTCTTTTATGATGTCAAACCTGAATAAAGTATTTTCTGCACCGTATAAGTATAGTTTTCTTTAAACTGTAGACTAGATGATCCACTGAGCCGAGGGATACGGCCTTTAAAATGTAACTGATTTTCTAATCATTAAACTTATGAATTTTCATTGTCTAGTTAGATGGTGTTCGCCTGAGCATCGACAGTTATCCCCTGCTCGATATGGCATCACGATGCGTGTTTTCCCATACTCTGATGCTTCTTACATTTGGAGAAAATGTGTGTTGTGATAGTTTGTATCAGAGGGAGGTTGCTTGACAAGTTAGTCGGGCATCTTTCCTTTTGATTGCATTAGTAGTTTAGCATCATATCATTCGGACATCGATATGTCATCAACACGTCTTGGCAAAAACACGAACACTACACTCAGAGCATAGCATGAAGTATACGGGGCATATTTTGTTGTATGGGATGCATAATATGTGTTCGTATATGGATCCACCATAGGGGCAACATGTGAGGGTTATGTAGTATGGGATGCATAACCTCACCACATGGCTGCGACTAGCTCGTTTTCTTTTCGTTGCATGGGAATGTTATATAGTATGGGATGAATAACATTTTCATGTGTATGCCGCTCATAATATGCATTAGGGCCTTTTTAGAATACATAGCACAAATATGCACAACATAACATTGCATAAGCACAACGTGCCAAGCTAAAGACTGGCAGGATGACATATGTACACACATAAGTTTTCGAGTCGAAAATAATATAAAGGCATGCATTCCCGATCTTTGCACAAGAGTTAGTATGGTTGTGGTTAACCATCCTAGGTTAGGCATAACTTCGATTCTTGTAAAAATAAACTCCCAGAGCAAGTTTAGCAGCTTTAAGTTCATATTTAATTATGTATTGTCTGTACTTGTAGTTAGTTGTAGCTGTTATACTAGGATCTGACTAATGTTGTTATGATTTTAGGATTTCGAGATTCCCTTCGACTAGATCGACCCCCCTATCTGAGTGTGAGTCATCGGGAGTGCAGAATGATGCGGTGATCGAGAGTCTGCGTCAGAGTAGCGTTTCCTTGAGCAAGCAGATGGTGGAGATGCAGGCCCAGATCCAGTCTCTAGTTGTAGTTGTGGTAGGACATACTCAGGGAGTGCAAGGCCCTGCAGGGGGTTAGTTGTTCCTCCTCCTCCAGCACCCCTGAGACCTCTAGTGGTGGTGCCAGCAGAGATGACATTTATCTCGCAGTTTAAGAGACTTAGCCCTCCAACTTATGATAGGAAGGTAGATTTCATGGTCATAGATGATTGGCTGATCTCCATGGAGGAGATTTTCTTGTACTCCTGTATTTAAGATGATCAGAGAGTGATGATAGCCGCCTATCAGCTTAAGGGTTTGGCAAGGAGTTGGTGGCTTAGGGAAAAAGAGAGCTCGATAGTTTGTTGCTCTTGGGAAGTATTCAAGGAAATACTGCTGAGGAAGTTCTATTTCTTCTTCTTTTTCTTCCTCTTCTTTTGACGACCCCTTCCTTCCCATTTTACATACGGCGAAGTTCTTCTATAACTCCATCCGTTAATTTTTGGGCGTTACTCCCTTTAAGATTCAACCTCATGTCGGTGCGATTCTTCACTTTTTTTAATTTACTCTCATAAGCGCATACTTAGGGAGTTACCACTTCACTTTACTTTTTATTATCTATTTATCTAACCAATAACGTCAGGCTCAGACGATATTAAACAAAGAGTGCTCTTGGGAGGCACCCCTTGCTTATCACTTTTTTTTTTCTTCTTTTTCTTTTTTTTGCTTCTTTTATTTTGCAGGAATAATGCCCCCGGCGGTTCGTTTGGCTCCATCCTTTCCTCTCTTCCTTAGGCCTGCGCCGATGTCCAGCTCAAGCATGGGGGAGCGACATCTGCATTCGGGCTTACAAATCTGGGGAAGTCATTTTCTTTTTAAGTATTTACTTTATTGCATCCCCCTCCCTTTTCCTTTTCCTTTTTTCTTTCTTGTTTTTATTTTTCATTGAGGACAGTGCAAAATTTAAGCCTGGGGGAGGGCTTCGCTCTTTTTCTTTTGTATTTCTTTTTAATTTCTCTTTTTCCAAAAAAAACTAAAAAAAAATCTCTTTTTTCTTTAAGTTTTTCAAAAAATGTTTTTTTAAGTACATTAAATTTTTTTAAAAAAAACAACAAAAATTTTCTTTTTATTATATTAAACATCTTAGGAGTTCAATTTTCCTCTTTAGCTTTATCAAAAAAAAAATAGAAAAATCAAAACCTAAAAAATCAAAAATTCCAAAAATCAGATTTCAAAATTAAAAAAAATATTGTAAAATCATAGAAAATTCCAAAAATATAATAAAACCCTTGCTTAGTCTTTTTGTTGTTTTCAGAAATTTTGTTTGAGTTTGTTTATACACATTTTTACTATTTTTGATTTGCTAATCTTTTGTTTCATCAGATTTAGTTAAATCAAAGATTTAGTTATTTAGTTGTGAGAATTATCTTATGATTTTAATTTGCTTAGAGTAATTCATTTAGAACTTTTTCTCTTTTATTTTAAATAGTTTCAATTTTGTAGTAATTTTGCTTAACAATTTTGGATTCTAACTATTATTACCTCGGGCTTTTTGATTCTTAGGAAATCTCAATCTACTAGTAGTTGCTCTCTAGTGTTTTAGTTTATTTTCTAAAATTTTGTTTAACCCCATCCTTTTTCTTTTTATTGTTAGATCATATGTCATGGTAATAAGGAGATGTTAGTTCCTTATTATCTGGTATACATATGCAACCTAGATGAAGAGAGGAATTAAAAGTTCATATATGTCGTGGGAAGTGATAGGATGTTAGTCTATAATTTTCTGGTATTACATATATATTTTATTTAAAAAAATTTTGTGGGGTGTGAAAAAAAATAATGAAGATCACCTCCAATCAAAGACCTCTTCATGTTGATTTCCTCCCAAAACCCCTTAGCCAATATCATTTTCTTAGATTTCAAATTAATATATAGGGAGAACATAAGTAGTAGGTTGCAATCTTTCTTAAGTTTCTTTTAAGTTATGGTTTTAATAATTTTAATCTAACCTTGTTTGCAATTTACTCAATTTTGAGTGCTAGTTATTTTATTAGAAATTTTTTTTTGGCTAAATATTTCTCTCTTTTCACTTTAATTCAATAATTTCGGACTTAATTCGTAAATCCCAAAATTTTATTTTTGGCTTGATTTTCGTGTAAATAAATTTTTAGTTTAATTGATAATTTTATAAATGTATTATAAATATTTCTCGTACTTTTTCTCTGGAATAACAAAAGCTCAAGCATGAAAGATTTTGATGACTACTTTTTGTCATCGTTTTTTGGGATAGTTTAGTATTCAAAATTCCTATGTTTATTTATATTTTTATGTATTTTATGCTTGATATGTTTTTATTTCATGTTTTAATGTCTTTTTTATAATATATTAATTCCACGTTTAATTATGTGTTTTATTCTTTTTTTTGTTTACTTTTATATTCTATGTCTAGTTGTGTTTAGTTATGAAATATAACTATTATTATGATGTTTAGCTTTATTTTTATTAACTACTATCATGTTATGTTATAAAAGATATCTAACATTTTGTTTATTTGTTATGTTTTATTTGTAGGTTCAAGGCAATTGATGCAGTCCAAGTGCAACCCACTATGCAGCCAACCATTTAGTCCAACCCAAGAGCATGTTTGTTCCCCTCTCCAAGTCCAGTCCAACATGAAGCCAACCCGAGCCATCAAGTCCAGTAGCCCCTCCCCTTCTCATCAAGCAACCCGAGCCTACAATAAATCTGATGCAACCCGCCACCTTTGCATGGATCTTCCTCCATTATTTAGCAACTGCCGGTAGAAGAGGACATGAGGATGAAAGTTCGTCCAGTGGGCATAAAGGATTCAAAAGTTCGGCAGTTGCGGAATAAAGAGGTTAAGCTCATGAAAGTGCACTAGGATAACAACGGGAAAGAAGAATTCTCCTGGGAGCGTGAGCAAGCAATGCGGGAGGACTTCCCAAATCTTTTTTGCTTCAGGAATGCTTTTTTGTGCAAGCTAAATTTTGAGGACGAAATTCTTCTAATGGGGGAGTAGTTGTAACACCCCAATTTTTCCACAGCTTGAGCCTCAGGAAGCTATCGCGTGGCGATAGGAATCTATCGCCCGGCGATAGCCTTGTTTCGTCGAAAATAAGCGTTGAGTACTAGCGTGCGACGTTAATTAGCTACCGCTCGACGGTAGGCTTGTGTTGAGAGCGTTGTGTGGCAGACGTTGAGTGGAGGCATGGAGTCGTAGGAATTTAGTGAGCTACCATGTATCATTATTCTTACCTCCGACAATGACACGACATTACTTTTTGGCAGAGTGCTCCGTAAGCTACCACGTTGCGGTAGGTAGTTAGCGCTCGGCGATAGCGCAATAGAGCATTTCCGTCATTTGGCATCTTAGCCTTCCGATTTCTCTTATGATTTGATCCTATGGCCTAAGACCCTCCGTCCAAAGGGTATAAAAAAGGCTAAAACACTCTAAAACCTCATTTCATCTCATTTGCGAAAGAGTTAGGGTTTTGAGGAAAGAGAGTTTGGAGGAGGAAGAAGGCCTTTCTCCACTACTAACAAAGCTTCAGGGCTCCGATCGTCGATCTGATTCCTGATGCGTGGAGAGTACTTTAAGGCACACACTTTCATACGTGCAAATTTAGATTTCCATTGCTAGGAACAGGAGTCGTAAGGCAACGACACTTCTCCTCTTGGCCTTTAGGATTCGTTCATGGCATCCATATTGTTCTTGCTTTCTTTCATGCATTTCGGCACCTGATCTCTCAAATGAGAGGGTTCGGGTCTCTATGATTCAAGAGGGGCCACCGAGTTGATTGAGTCCATTCCCAGCATGATGTTGCACTAGAAATCTACTCCGCTAGTAGATTAGGCTTTGTGGTTGAAGCTGTAGTCGGGACCGTTACTCCGACTCGGTAATGTTACATAACGAGCCTTAAGGATTTTGCTAGAAATTCGTTTGTGGCATGATGCCATTTGTAATGTTGTTTCCCCCTTATTTTCGTGTGAGTACAAAAGGTGGATTAGGGAGGGAAAGGCTATTTATTGTGATGTGTTAATACGCGGCTTTGTCTCCGTGGTTGGGTGGTTAGCCTGTGACGTGCAAGCCTTTTGTTGAGAGTGTACCGGCGAGAGAAGCCCCTTCTATGAAACTGACGAGTACGCCAAGTTTTGGACAAGCCCTGTTGATGAAGCCAATGAGTGCGTGTGATCAAGCATTAGTTCTTAGCATTGGTTTATTGTTTGTGAGATGGAATCCTGACATGAGAAGTCAGAGATTGTAGGCAAGCCCGAGTTTTGAGACCCATGAGCGGGTTGTGCCTTAGAAAGAGTTCTGTGTGACGGCTTGTATGCCAGTAGGTGAAATTGGTAGTACCCGTATGTTTGCGGCTTGAACGCCGATGGGAAAATTAGAAGTACCCATTTTATTGCGGCATAAACGCTGATCGGGAAATTGGAAGTACCCGTTTGATAATGCGTGACGATGTGTTAGATTCATGATCTATAGTGTGCCTTGGGTGAAACCCAGGATTGCATACATGCTGCATTATAGGCCCCTTTTTAACCTGCTCAACATAGAAACGTGTTTGTTGTTTGAGAAATCCAAACCAGTTTATTTTCTTTCTATGTTCATGTATATTGGCATACGAAGTACTGACCTATAGTGTGATGGGGTGCCCCGGGGTCCATAAGGGATGGCCCGGTGGAGATGTGTTGGTTGGACAGTTGAGGTCAGCCTTTGCCGACCTATGTTAGAACAAATTTTTATAGGGCAAGGATCGCAAGCAGGACAAAGCTTGACGACCAAAAAGGCATAAGCCTCATGAAGTGAAATTTTTGTTTAGCAGCTTTGTTTATTGAGAGCTATGCTTAGTGCATTATGTTTTTCGGCTTGCATGCCGAGATAGCTTAGGAGTGCCAAGACATGTTGCTCTATTTATTGCTGTTGTTTAAGTTCTGGACAATTGGTTATTGTAAGGCCTTAAGTCCGTTCTGATATTCTCATGGTAGTGGATAACTTCTGGTTGTTTGTTTGCTTCCAATATTTTTAGTCTGAGTTTTGAGTTGGGTAGTTTTATATCATCTTATAATGCGTAAGCTGTGGAGTCTGTATGTTGTGGGGCAATATCCAGACCCATATTATACAGTCATTACAAGGGAGGCGTTACATTAAGCCATGTTCAACTCCTTCAAATTTGATTTGGGTATGTTGAATTTAGTTTAGCTTCAGTAGATCTCCATATATATTTTGTTTGTTTGTTGCAGGTAGTGTTAATTTATGCAGGATAATCAAGATGAAATGGACTAAGTATCCAGGCATCAAGTGCGATGAGAAAAGATTATGCGTCGACTGTGCTGAGACTATATGCTCAGGCGTCGAGTGCATTGAGACAAGATGCATCGTGTGCGTCAAGTCCACTCAACGCATGCTCTTAGTGACGTCAATATACGGGTAAGTATCGATATTTAATCTCAGCCATGAATAACTTCTTAATTTTAATAAGGCATGCACCTCTCAACATTCCTCACTTAGCGGGAAGTATAAATAGACCTAAGTGTGCTTAGAATAAGAAACGCAATTCCTGGCCTTTGTAAATTATTGTCTCCCTGCGACAAAAGCTTGTCAAATATACAGAATTCAGTAAAACTCATGGATCCAAAATGAATGAACTTATTCGAGGGTTCCGAGGTTGTTCGAAATGGATTAAGGGATGCTCCTAAGGAGATTATGCAGGTTCGGCATTTGCTAGAGTTCGTCGACCTAACTTTTTTTTTGTTTGAGCAAGTAATGATATGGAAGTGAGAAGTTCTGGAATTATACTCCAATAACAATTTGGACTCATCTTCAACCAAACTCAAATCATCAATAAGTTGGAAGAAGATTAAGATCAGTCCAAAGAGATTACACAAGGCTTTACATCTACCAAAGATAAAGCAATCTTATGAAGATACATACATATTTCAGAATGATGTTAAGATAGCCCTAAAATGGTCTGGGCTCTCCTAGAATACTATTGGGTCTATGTTCAGGAAAGAGTTGAAAAATAGAGGCAAGTTCATAGCAGACATAGTGGGAAAGGCCCTGCTCTGTAAAACTAATTCTCATGATAAAACATCAAAGAAGAGGTTTGAACTAATTGTAATGCCTCCGATTATTCCGCGATTATTTTATTCTCGTTTGGTGTAACGTCGATGCGTTCTCTTGGCTTGTGCCGTCTGTTGAGTGTGGTCTTAACACCTTAGAACTGAGTGGCCTATTTTTTAGTCTATTAGCAAGATTTCCCTAGCAAGCCGGGTCGTTTTGGGTGACTCGGTGTGGCCTCTCGGGGGATGCTTGTGTTTTGAATTCGGGTGCACATAACTCTAGTTATGTTCATCGAAAGTTAATTTTGACTTTGTCGTTGCGTTCCTAGCATGGGTATTTAGCTACAGTGCGATTTTCGTCAAATTCCGAGGATGTTCGGTTTTCGCATCGTTTTGTATTTAGCTACTATTTAATAAATGTTATATTAATTATTATTTTGTAAAGGTGCGGGTTCTTGGCGGTTATATTGTGTCTCATTATTTTATATTTAATTAATTAACTATTAAGGTTAATCGGGTACTATATATAGGCTGAGAATAGGATTGCAAGATAAAAAACTGCTCCTTTTCACTTTCTTCCCCCGCCCGCCTGCGCCTGTTCGCGAAACGGAGAAACTTCCGGAACCGCTTCCTTCGGACGCCGATTCCGGGAGTGTTAGTTGACGGAATTCGATTCTGAAAGCGGATATGGACTGCTCGCGCTTGGACCTTCACTCCTACGGTGATTTTTTCTGGAATCGTAGCATTTTTAAAGGTTGCAAATTCTTGGTTTAACCATGTTTTCCGCCGAAAATGTCCAGTTTGCTCGGCTTATTACCTTGCCCCCGGAACCATGATGAAGAGGAGGAGCCGGCCAAGTTTCTTCTGGAAATCGAGGCAAGTGGTGTCCTTGCCCTTGCTTAGTAGTGTTTTCTTTCTCTATTTGTTCTTGCGGCCGTAGAAAAGCTTGTCTAGATTTCTTTTTGCTATGTTCGTAAAGCCCTGTTAGCCGTAGGTTAGAAACACAATTCTTTGCTTGAAATTGGGTATAAACTTCCTACCTTAAGCCTTCCTGTTCGGTTTTTTCCTAAAGCAGTCGGGGCACTATGTTTCTTTTTACCGTTATAAGCAAATCGTCTAGTTCTCGGGCTGAGAAATGTAGTAAAGGCTAGGGTGTATTTTTCTTCCTGTGTCGTAGCTGTAGCCGGGTAGGTGATAGAAGCTTTAACTCGAAAATTTTGCTAAGTCCTCATTATAACCTAAGCAATGTGATTAGATGTTAGAATAATATTACTACAGTAATAAGCTTGCTGGTATCATGTTGGAGTAGAGTTAAGGCTTGACGTTGAGTGTGGTGCACACACTCAACGCCTGGGCTGTTAGGCTCGGCGTTGAGTGTGGTGCACACACTCAACGCCTAGTTATTCAAGTGTGGCATTGAGTGTGGTGCACACACTTAACGCCTGGCTTTTTGGGTGTTGCGTTGAGTGTGGTGCACACACTCAAAGACAAAGCCTTGTTGGTCTGTTCTTTTGCGGCTAAGTGTGGTGGCGTTGAGTGAGTCGGCCTCACTCAATGCCATGGTTGTCTAGGCGTTGAGTGAGGCAGTCTCACTCAATGCCGCAGCCAATCCGCACTGTTTTGTCGAATGGCTTTGAGTTTGTGGGCCTTACTCAACGCCAAGGCGGTTTAGGTGTTGAGTGAGGTGGACTCACTCAACGCCGTAGCCCATCTTTGCAGCTAAGTATTTTGGCATTGAGTGAGTCGACCATACTCAATGCAAAAACTATTTTGACTTTTAGAGAGGTGGACTCACTCAAACGCTACACTTAGTTTTTGCGGCTAAGTGCTAAGGCGTTGAGTGAGTGAACCTCTCTCAACGCCGGAGCTATTTTGGCGTTGAGTGAGGTTAGCTCACTCAATGCCACAGTCAGTGTTGTAGAAGGCATTGAGTGAGTGAACCTCACTCAACGCCATAGCAGTTTTGGCGTTGAGTGAGGTAAGCTAACACAATTCCACAACCAATGTTGCAGAAGGCGTTGAGTGAGTGAACCTCACTCAACGCCATAGCTGTTTTGGCGTTAAGTGAGGTTAGCTCACTTAACGCCACAGCTAGTGTTGTAGAAAGCGTTGAGTGAGTGAACCTCACTCAATGCCATAGCTGTTTTGGCGTTGAGTTAGGTTAACTCACTCATCGCCACCGTCTGTTTAGGCATTGAGTGAGTGGGGCTCACTCAACGCCATGCCGTGTTGAGTCATCTCAACGCTTTTCCCTTACCTTGACTTTCTCTCCCGAGTGAATTTCCTTTGATTTTGAGGTTCCTTGCCGGCTATATTTTTTTTCCAAAGGCCGAATTGTGGGTTGTGGTTAGTAGTGGTGGTTTGAAGCTCTTAATACGGGGTGAAGTTGTGTGACTTACCGTGGCCACACTTTTATCTCGTTCCAGGTATGGGCTGGGCAAGTTGGTGGGAGTCTACTAGTGCTTTCACATGTAGACCCTTGAGCTTTGTTTCTTGGAAATTGTGGTTGGGGGACTGTGTTTGCCTCCAACCTAAATCCGTATTGTTTTTTACTGCCATCTCTCACAATTTAGGGTGTTAGACGTCTCTTCCTTTGTAGAGTGCAACGTTTTGGGCTCATGGTAGCCTTGTAAACTCTGTAGGCCTTTTGGGCAGGGTTGTTGTTGTTTCCTCGCACATAGTGTTTTCCCTTTTTGTCTTGCCTTGTACAGTGGTGCTTGTTATAGTTTACTTACTCTTCTTGCTTATCATTTAGACTAACATTTTCGTGCAGCTTATTTGTTTTTTCTTGCTGAGGTATTCTTTTCTTCTTTGAATGCCTCATGTTTTAGTTCGTAGCCGATTAGGTGGCTAGTTGTGTTGTGTTGTTGTCGGTGTTCTCTTGTACTGTGGATATCCGTTCCTTGATGTTGTGAGGTAGTTTTGTGCTTCTCTCTTACAGTCATACATACTTGCCAGTTGGTTCGTGTTAGTTTTTTGGCGCCCACTGGTAGTTTTACCTTGAAACTAGATATGTTATCTTTTTGCTGCTACCTTTTCTGGAGATAGTCTACTTGCTCTTTGGATGATTTATGCTAGGTTGCAAGTTACTTTTAAACCTAAAAACACTATTATAAGTATATCTCATGATTAGCATGTTTTATAAAACTCAAACACTATTTTCCAAATAACGTAAAAAGATAATTTTCCTATATATAGTATAAATTAAATGTAGGGTCCTGCATAGTATAAGTTGTCCTCTAGGGGCACTTATGCACTCTTTTATGATATCAAACATGAATAAAGTATTTTTCGTAGCGTATAAGTATAGTTTTCTTTAAACTGTAGACTAGATGATCCACTGAGTCGAGGGATACGGCCTTTAAAATGTAACTGATTTTCTAATCATTAAACTTATGAATTTTCATTGTCTAGTTAGATGGTGTTCGCCTGAGCGTCGACAGTTATCCCCTGCTCGACGTGGCATCACGATGCGTGTTTTCCCATACTCTGATGCTTCTTAAATTTGGAGAAAATATGGGTTGTGACAGTTGGTATCAGAGGGAGGTTGCTTGACAAGTTAGTCGGGCATCTTTCCTTTTGATTGCATTAGTAGTTTAGCATCATGTCATTCACACGTCGATATGTCATCAACACGTCTTGGCAAAAGCTCGAACACTATACTCATAGCATAGCATGAAGTATACGGGGCAATATATGTTGTATGGGATGCATAATATGTGTTCGTATATGGATCCACCATAGGGGCAACATGTGAGGGTTATGTATTATGGGATGCAAAACCTCACCACATGGCTGCGACTAGCTCATTTTCTTTTTGTTGCCTGGGAATGTTATATAGTATGGGATGCATAACATTTTCATGTGTACGCCACTCATAACATGCATTAGGGCCTTTTTAGAATGCATAGCACAAATATGCACAACATAACATTGCATAAGCACAACGTGCCAAGCTAAAAACTGGCAGGATGACATATGTACACACATAAGTTTTCAAGTCGAAAATAATATAAAGACATGCATTCCTGATCTTTGCACAAGAGTTAGTATGGTTGTGGTTAACCATCCTAGGTTAGGCATAACTTCGATTCTTGTAAAAATAAACTCCCAGAGCAAGTTTAGTAGCTTTAAGTTCATATTTATGTACGTATTGTCTGTACTTGTAGTTAGTTGTAGCTGTTATGCTAGGATCTGACTAATGTTGTTATGATTTTAGGATTGTGAGATGCCCTTCGACTAGATCGACCCCCCTATGTGAGGGTGAGTTATCGGGAGTGCAGAATGATGCGGTGATCGAGAGTCTGCGTTAGAGTAGCGTTTCCTTGAGCAAGCAGATGGTGGAGATGTAGGACCAGATCCAGTCTCTGGTTGTAGTTGTGGTAGGACATACTCAGGGAGTGCAAGGCCCTGCAGGGGGTTAGTTGTTCCTCCTCCTCCAGCACCCCTGAGACCTCTAGTGGTTGTGCCAGCAGAGATGGCATTTATCTCGCAGTTTAAGAGACTTAGCCCTCCTACTTATGATAGGAAGGTAGATTTCATAGTCATAGATGATTGGCTAATCTCCATGGAGGAGATGTTCTCGTACTCCGGTATTTAAGATGATCAGAGAGTGATGATAGCTGCCTATCAGCTTAAGGGTTTGGCTAAGAGTTGGTGTCTTAGGGAAAAAGAGAGCTCGAAAGCTTGTTGCTCTTGGGAAGTATTCAAGGAAATACTGCTGAGGAATTTCTTGCCTTCGGTCGAGCGTGACCGTCTTATGAACGACTTCCTCTACCTGAAGCAAACAAAACTAACGGTCGGTGAGTATGAGATAGAATTGAGCAAGTTGAGCCAGTTTTCACCTGGGTTGGTGAGTGTTAAGGCTGATCGAGTCAAGCGGTTTCTTGGTGGCTTGATGAGCGAGGTTCAGCAGTTGACCAGTGCATATAGATATGAGACTTATGCAAGGGTAGTGGAGGCTGCTCTGAAACAGGAGGCAATCAAGACCGCAAAGAATAGAGGCCAGCAAATGAGAAAGGATAAGAGGAAGTTTGTTGAGGAGAAGAAACCCCAGGTGCCCGGTGCTGCTTCGGGAAAGAAGAGCATGGTAGTGTGTAGCTTCTATGGCCGGTCATGCCACCCTGTTGAGAGGTGTTAAAGAAGGCAGTAGCTCAGAAGAAGGAGCAAGTACATGCTATTCAGGGTGCTCCTATGAGGGATGTTTCCTGTTCTGTTTGCAAGCGACCCGAGCATGATGCTGCCCAGTGCTGGTCCAAGGATAAAGTCTGCTATCAGTGTGGACAGAAGGGTCATATCAAGACAAGGTGTCCTCAGGTCCAGCCTATTCTTCATGCAGTTCCACTTCAGGCATTACCTTAGCCTCATCATGTGGATAATGGAAAAAGAAAGCTTAACGTGATCTCTTCCGAGGAGGCTCAAGCTTCGACTCAGGTCATCTCAGGTTAGTTGTTTTTCCATCCTGAAAGTTTTATTTACTAGAATGGTTATAGTTTTGTTTTGGTAGTTCCTTAGTTGTATATACTCCTATAGGGAAATTTAAGGTGAAGAACCGCTGGGCGCGTGTTCTGTTCGACTCCGGCACTACCCACTCATTTGTGACTAGAGCCTTTGTGGAGCGACATCGGTTGACTCTAGATCAAGTTCGTGATACCTTCTGCATCAAGTTCCCTTCTGGTGAATCTATGATATCAGATTTCGGCATTCTAGATTGCCCTGTTATTTTATGAGACTTTCTTGCGAAGGCAGACTTGAAGATGATTGATTTGGAATACTTCGATGTTATTCTGGGCATGGACTGGCTGTCTAGGTATAATGTGGTTATTAAGTGCAAAGGGAAGCACATGGACTTAATCAAGGACAATGGTCAGCCCGGAAGCGTGTATGCTGATCCGTGCCAGGATTCTCCTTTCATTTCTGCGGTATGTGCTCAAAAGTTGTTTCTTTCTAATTGTTTTTCTTTTTTAGTCTCGGTGGTTGGGACTGCTGTTAATGTACTGCATTTGGAGAAGATTCCTGTTGTTCGTGGTTTCGCTGATGTTTTTCCGGATGACCTTCCCGGTCTTCTTCCCGATCAGGATGTTGAGTTTGTGATTGATTTTTAACCGGGTATGCGTCCTATTGCAAAGGCGCCGTACCGAATGGCCCCTTGTGAGTTAGAGGAGTTTATTATCCAGTTGGACGAGTTGTTTGCAAAATGATTTATCAGGCGGAGTTCGTTGCCTTGGGGTGCTCCTGTTTTGTTTGTAAAGAAGAAAGATGGGTCAATGTGGCTTTGCATTGACTACAGGGAGTTGAACAAAGTCACTATTAAGAATAGGTACCCTCTGGCGAAGATCGATGACTTATTTGATCAGTTGCACGGAAGCACGGTGTTCTCCAAGATTGATCTCCGTTCTGGCTATCATCAGCTCAAGATCCATGAGGTAGATATTCAACGGACTGCGTTTAGATCGAGGCATGGACATTTTGAGTTCTTGGTGATGTCGTTTGGTTTGACCAACGCACCATCAACTTTCATGGATATGATGAACCAGGTGTTCAAGGATTTTTTAGATAAGTTTGTTTTGGTTTTTATCGATGATGTGTTGGTCTATTCTCGCAGCACTAAGGAGCATGAACAACATCTGCGCTTAGTTCTATCGGAGTTAAGGAATCACAAGTTATTCGCCATGCTGAGCAAGTGCGAGTTTTGGTTGCCTCAGGTCTCGTTTCTGGGCCATGTGGTGAACAAGGATGGGATCTCGGTTGAACAAGAAAAGATCGTAGTAGTGATGGATTGGGGTAGGCTGGGCAAGCCCAAGGAGATCAGAAGCTTCCTATGGTTGGCCGACTACTACAGGAGGTTCTTCGAGGGTTTCTCTACCCTGGCTGCACCTTTGACCAGGCTAACTCAGAAGAATGTAGCCTTTGTTTGGAACGAGAAGTGCGAATAAGCCTTCCTGGAGCTAAAGAACAGATTGTGCACTGCTCCCGTTCTGGCCCTACCTACTGAGGGTGTAAAGTATAATGTTTACGTGGATGCTTCGCATGTTGGTCTAGGTTGCATGTTGATGCAGGCTGGAAAACTGATTGCGTATGGTTCAAGGCAATTAAAGACTCATGAGAGAAATTACACTACGCATAACCTTGAGTTTGCAGCGGTGATTTATGCGTTGAAGCTGTGGAGGCATCTACTTTATGGGGCTCAGTGCAAGATTTTCACTGATCATAAGAGCCTGAAGTATGTGTTCACGCAGAAGGAGTTGAATCTGCGCCAGCGACGGTGGCTAGAGTATTTGGCCATTTATGATGTGGAGATCCAGTATCATCCAGACAAGGCCAATGTGGTGGCCGACGCCCTGAGCCGAAAGATGTGAAAGATCTTTAATCTCTTTGCCGATCATTTAGTGGAAGAGTTCCTCCTTATGGATATCTCATTGGGATGCTGTGACATGCAGAGCAGTTTGGTAGTGGCAGAGCCGTCTTGGATTTCTCTTACTAGGTTTCACCAGAAGGATGATCCAGACCTTCTGCACTTATACCTCAGAACTAAAAGAGGGGAGTTGCCAGATTTTTCTATCGATGATGCAGGTACTTTGAAGTACCGCGACGGATTTTGCATCCCTGCTGTTGGAGACATTAGGGTTATGTTATGCAGAGAGGCTCATGGATCCAATGTTGCCTACCATCATGGATCTACAAAGATGTATCGTGATATGAAGCAGATTGCCTAGTGGTATGGGATGAAGAGAGATATAGCCCTATTTGTTCCTGAGTGCCAAACTTGCAAGCGTGTTAAGGCCGATCACGGAAGGCCTTGTGGCAAGTTGACTCCGTTAGAGATCCCGACTTGGAAGTGGGAAAGTATTTCTATGGACTTCATTACGGGCTTACTGAAATCTCCAAGGGGATTTGATTCTGTTTTGGTTATAGTGGATAGACTGACGAAGTGTGCTCACTTCGTGTCGTATACAATTGATTATCCGATGAAGAAGATAGCAGAGCTATACTTGAATGAGGTCATCAGATTGCACGGTGTGCTTTTTAGCATCATTTCTGATCGAGACTCCCGGTTTACTTCCCGCTTTTGGCAGAGTCTGCAGGAGGGTTTGGGTACAGATCTGAGGTATTCTACTGCTTACCACGCACAGAACAATGGGCATACGGAGCGGGTGAACCATATAGTTGAGGATATGATCAGATGCTACATTCTAGACCACGGTGGAGCGTGGGATGAGCGATTTCGACTTATGGAGTTTGCATACAATAACTGTTATCATGAGATCTTGCAAATGGATCCGTTTGAAGCTTTTTATGGGAGGCACTACAGATCTCCCCTGTTTTGGTTGAGGCAGGTGAGAGACCCTTATTGGGTCCGGATGCGCTCGAGGAGATTGAAGTCGCAGTGAAGCTTATTCAAGAAAAGCTTCGTATAGCTCAGGAGAGATATGAAAAGAACGCCAATCGGCGTAGGTCTGACTTGGTGTTTTCTGTAGGGGACCTTGTATTTCTTAAGGTTTCAACGATGGTTGGTGTTAAGAGGTTCGGTAAGAATAAAAAATTTAACCCGAGGTATGTGGGCCCGTTTAGGATTGTAGAACGGATTGGCGTGTCAGCATATAGGCTGGATTTGCCAGCAAACTTCCCTGGTGTACATAATGTATTTAATGTAAGCCAATTGTGGAAGTGTGTGCACAATAGTGGGAAAGTCTTGGATGTTGTGCCCCAGTTGGAGCCTAATATCTCTTTTGTTGATGTGTCGGTCCGCATTTTGGATACTCAAGATCGGGTGCGTCGAAGGAAGTCCATCCCGATGGTAAAAGTTCTATGGAAGAATCAGGATTTGGAAAGCGCGACTTGGGAGTTAGAGTCGGCTATGAGGGAGGCTCACCCTCAACTGTTCCCCTGATTGGATTGGTATGTTTTCTTCTTGTTATATTTGGCTTGTTACTTTTCCTTCTATAGCAGAAGGGTCGTGCGCAAAGTTTCGGGATGAAACTTTCTTTTAGGGGGAGTGACTGTAACGCCCCCGGTTTTTCTACAATTATTTTATTCTCGTTTGGCATTACGTCGACGCGTTCTCTTGGCTTGTGCCATCTATGGAGTGTGGTCTTAACTCCTTAGAACTGAGTGGCCTATTTTGTAGTCTTATGGCAAGATCTCCCTAGCAAGCCTGGTCGTTTTGGGTGACCCAGTGTGGCCTCTCGGGGGATGCTTGTGTTTTTTACTTCGGGTGGGCATAACTCGAGTTCTGTTCGTTGAAAGTTAATTTCGACTTCGCCGTTGCATTCCTAGAATGTATATTTAGCTATGGTGCGATTTTCGTCGAATTCCGAGGATGTTCGGTTTTCGCGTCGTTTTGTATTTAGCTACTATTTAAAAAATGTTATATTAATTATTATTTTGGAAACGTGCCAGTGCTTGGCGGTTATACTGTGTCTCATTATTTTATAATTAATTAATTAACTATTAAGGTTATTCGGGTACTATATATAGGCTGAGAATAGGTTTGCAAGATAAAAAAAAACTGCCTCTGTTCACTTTCTTCCCTTGCCCGCCTGCGCCTGTTCGCGAAACGGAGAAACCGTCGGAACTGCTACCTTCAGATGCCGATTTCGGGAGTGTTAGTGGACGGAATTTGATTCCGAAAGCGGATTTGGACTGCTCGCGCTTAAACCTTCACTCCTACGGTGAGTTTTTCTTGAATTGTAGCATTTCTAAAGGTTGCAAATTTTCGGTTTAACCATGTTTTCCGCCGAAAATGTCAAGTTTGCTCGGCTTAGTACCTTGCCACCGGATCCGTGAGGATGAGGAGGAGCCGGCAAAGTTTCTTCCAGAAATCGAGGCAAGTGGTGTCCTTGCCCTTGCCTAGTAGTGTTTTCTTTCTCTCTTTGTTCTTGCGGCCGTAGAAAAGCTTTGTATAGATTTCTTTTAGCTATATTAGTAAAGCCCTATTAGCCCTCGGTTAGAAACACAATTCTTTGCTTGAAATCGGGTATAAACTTCCTACCGTAAGCCTTCCTGTGAGGTTTTTACCTAAAGCAGTCAGGGCACTATGTTTCTTTTTACCGTTAAGAGCAAATCATCTAGTTCTCGGGATGAGAAATGAAGTAAAAGCTTGGGTTAATTTTTCTTCCTGTGCCGTAGCTATAGCCGGGTAGGAGATAGAAGCTTTAACTCGAAAATTTTGCTAAGTCCTTATTATAACCTGAGCAATGGGATTAGGTGTTAGAATAATATTACTATTGTAATAAGCTTGCTGGTATCATGTTGGAGTATAGTTAAGGCTCGGCGTTGAGTGTAGTGCACACACTCAACGCCTTGGCTTTTAGGCTCGGCGTTGAGTGTGGTGCACACACTCAACGCCTGGTTGTTCGGGTGTGGCGTTGAGTGTGGTACACACACTCAACGCCTAGCTGTTCGGGTGTGGCGTTGAGTGTGGTGCACACACTCAAAGCCATAGCCTTGTTTGTCTATTCTTTTGCGGCTAAGTATGGTGGCGTTGAGTGAGTCGGCCTCATTCAACGCCATGGCTGTATAGGCATTGAGTGAGGCGGTCTCACTCAACATCGCAGCCAATCTGTGCGGTTATGTAGGATGGCGTTGAGTGAGTGGGCCTCACTCAACGCCAAGGCAGTTTAGGCATTTAGTGAGGTGGACTCACTAAACGCCGCAACCCATCTTTACAGCTAAGTATTTTGGCGTTGAGTGAGTCGACCTCACTCAACGCCAAAATAGTTTTGGCGTTGAGAGAGGTGGACTCACTCGAATGCCACAGTTAGTTTTTGCGGCTAAGTGCTAAGGCGTTGAGTGAGTGAACCTCACTCAATGCCGTAGCTATTTTGGCGTTCAGTGAGGTTAGCTCACTCAATGCCACAGCCAGTGTTACAAAAGGCGGTTAGTGAGTGAACCTCACTCAATGTCGTATTTGTTTTGGAGCCAGTTTTGCAGAAGGCGTTGAGTGAGTGAACCTCACTCAATGCCGTAGCTATTTTGGCATTGAGTGAGGTTTGCTCACTCAACGCCACAGCTAGTATTACAGAAGGCGTTAAGGGAGTGAACCTCACTCAACGCCATAGCTATTTTGGCATTGAGTGAGGTTAACTCAGTCAACACCACCGTCTGTTTAGGCATTAAGTGAGTGGGGCTCACTCAACGCCATGCCATATAGAGTCATCTCAACTCTTTTCTCTTACCTTTATTTTCTCTCCCGAGTGAATTTCCTTTGATTTTGAGGTTCGTTGTCGGCTATATTTTTTCCAAAGGCCGAATCATGGGTTGTGGTTAGTAGTGGTGGTTTGAAGCTCTTAATAGGGGGTGAAGTTGTGTGACTTAGTCGTGGCCACACTTTTATCTTGTTCCAGGTACGGGCTAGGCAAGTTTGTGGGAGGTCCCTAGTGCTTTCACATGTAGACCCTTGAGCTTTGTTTCTTGGAAATGGTGGTTGGGGGACTGAGTTTGCCTCTAACCCGGATCCGCGTTGGTTTTTTACTGCCATTTCTTACAATTTAGGGTGTTAGATGTCTCTTCCTTTGTAGAGTGCAACGTTTTGGGCTCATGGTAGCCTTGTAAACTCTGCAGGACTTTTCGGCAGGCTTGTTGTTGTTTCCTCTCACATAGTATTTTCCCTTTTTGTCTTGCCTTGGACAGTGGTGCTTGTTACGGTTTACTTACTCTTCTTGCTTATCATTTAGACTAACATTTTGGTGTAGCTTATTTGTTTTTGTTTGCTAAGGTATTCTTTTCTTCTTTGAATGCCTCAGGTTCTGGTTAGTAGCCGATTAGGCGGCTAGTTGTTCTTTGCTGTTTCCGGTGGTCTCTTGTACCGTTGAGATCCGTTCCTTGGTCTTGTGAGGTAGTTTTGTTCTTCTCTCTTACAGTCATACATACTTGTCAGTGGGTTCGTGTCAGTTTGTTGGCGCCCACTGGTAGTTTTACCTTGATACTAGATATGTAATCTTTTTACTGCTACCTTTTTTGGAGATAGTCTACTTGCTCTTGGGATGATTTATGCTAGGTTGTTAGTTACTTTTAAACCTAAAAACACTATTATAAGTATATCTCATGATCATCATGTTTTATAAAACTCAAACACTATTTTCCAAATAACGTAAAAAGATCGTTTTCCTATATATAGCATAAATTTAATGTAGGGTCCTGCATAGTATAAGTTGTCCTCTAGGGGCACTTATGCACTCTTTTAGGATGTCAAACTTGAATAAAGTATTTTCTGCACCGTATAAGTATAGTTTTTTTTAAACTGTGGACTAGATGATCCACTGAGCCGAGGGATACGGCCTTTAAAATGTAACTGACTTTCTAATCATTAAACTTATGAATTTTCATAGTCTAGTTAGATGGTGTTCGCCTAAGCATCGACAATTATCCCCTGCACGACGTGGCATCACGATGCATGTTTTCCCATACTCTAATGCTTCTTAAATTTGGAGAAAATGCGGGTTGTGACACTAATGACTAAGATAATTTTCTCAAAGAAAACAGACTAGGGCAAAGTGCTGTTTGATCGTATTATGGAGTGCTTCCCAGAACAAAACTTCGGAAGAATCTTATCTCTCTACCTTCTAAGTATAGTCCCAAGAATTCTCAACATGAGGCTAGGGACTAAGATACATCATATGAGGAGACTGGACTCCAAGATGTTTGATATATGGGAAGGAGTTCTGAAACCACACCAACAGTCAGATGGCAAGAAGAAGAAGCAGAAGGCAGTTACAAATCCAGAAGACAACACTGACAATAGTTAATCAGAAAAGAGTGATGAAGAGCCTCATGATCCACAGCTTTCTAAAACTACTGAAGAGACCAGGAAAGTTACAAGTGCTCAGGTATCAATTTCCTCTAAACCTGCAGCAAGGATTCAGGAGAGTAGAACTCAATTTGAAGAGAATCAAATAGAATCCATAGTTACACTGGAAGGCGTACAAGTGGGAAAAACTTGTGCTAAGGTTTAAGGGGAGACATCTCAAATGGGTACTGCAGTTCAGGAGAAGATTCATTAGATACCTGCTCAAACTTAGGAGGAAACCATCCAGTCTATTCAAGATGAAATGGACACCTTTCTTGAGAATTTGGAGAAAAGGATTGATGGAACTTCAGAGGGTCTTGAAGTGGTGCTTTTCTACACTCAAGCAGAGGGGGAGCAACTTCTTGAGAAAGTTATGGAAGATGCTCTTACTGTGGGGGAGAACAATTAGCTCATGGAGGAGAGCAAAAAAATTTCTATTGTTGAGGTTCAACGTGCTGAAGCAATGGAAGATGAACATCTAATCAACATTGCTAAAGATCTGAATGTCCCTTTGGACATTGCAGATGTTAAGGGGAAGATTCACATTGGACTCCCTGCTTCAGAGTCTGTTTATAATATATACTCTTCTGGATCAAAGATGGGCAATGTTGCAGATAAAATTGCATCTCAACACTCTTCTGAGTATCAGATGGCTGATTCTAAAGCTAGAGAAGAAGAATGGCTAGTGAAACAACAAGTCTATAATGAAGGTACATCAAATCAACCTGATCAAATGTTAGGAACCTTCCTGGTTTAACTAACGGGTCTGCTGGATGACCAAAGAAGGCAACTTGAACACTTTTTGGATGATTCCATCAAAGAACTCAGAAAATACCTTTCTATAGAGATCAAATCTATAATATTTGAGGTTAATCTACTAAGAGCCAACACTGTATCATTCTTTAAGAGGGCTGCTTTAGTAGTAACTTTCATAGGAAGAAAACTAACAAAACAAGGTGAGATTCAAAATGGAATTATAGAGAATTAGAGTATTCTTTCTAGAAATATGCTTGCAGTCCACAATACACAGAAAGAATTGTTGGAAAAGCACAAGACTATTCTTGAAAGAAGAATGGATTTATGCACCCAAGTTTTAGATGAGCACTTGCTCAAAGTCAAGGACCATGTCACCCTTGGTGTTAACCATCTGGATCGTCAGATGACAAAGGCTTGCACCTTCCTAACTAAAGATGTCTTTGAAGAAGTCCAGAAGGGGGAGAAGGAAGTGATGAGGACTAACCCAAAAAATGCAGTTTGGACTACAAATGTTATAAGAGGCTCAACGGGACTTAAACAACTCACATATGACAATATACCTGATGTTCCTGAACATGTACTGGAAGCACTGCATGATGGATTGATGGGCCAATACAATAATCAGTATGATGATGCTCAACAATATGACATTCAAGAAGGTACTCAGTGGGATGAACCTGCAACTGATGCTGATATTCCCTCATTTTTCTCTACTACTGAGTAGAGTATCAAGGATAAAGGAAAATCTATTGCAGAAGATGAAGATTTGGTCAGGCTTAGCAAGAAGAGGTATAGAGAAGAAATGAAGTCTAGGTCAGACTTTGATCAATGGAGACCTCAATTTAGGATTATAATTTTGTCTGCTTGGGACCAAGTGAAGTCAAAGAAAGATGAGAGGGGAAAGCTTTACAGCTCCCTAGAATGGGAAAAGCTAGAGAGTAATGAAGAAGCTAGGAGGAACTACAAAAGGGACAAGAAATCAGGTGTTCAATGACCAGATGCATTAGAGCTAAGAAAATTCTTCCCCATGCCTTACAACTACTTTGAGAGGAATAGGGAAAAAGAGAAGATGAAGCAAAATCTACAAAGAATCCCAACAGGGACATTGTTATAAGAGGACTTGAAACATGAGTTGTTTTGTGTTTTTATTAAGGTCTATTGGAATGTGAATAATATTTTCAACACACTGGTTAATTAAAATTATTGCCTTTAAGCATATTCTTATGACTGTGTGTGTTCATAAATTTCTACTCTAAATATTCAGTGATTGCTTTTCTTATTTATTTGTTAGTGCAAATCATTATATAAGGTTTTGACTTCTTCAAATAGGGCGTAATTTTTTGGGCCATTGATCAAAATGTCCCAGATTTGAAGAAATCCAATAAGATAATGGTATATACAGTATTATATTTAATGCATGCTTTAAGTTCTATGTATGCAGGTTGCTCTTTGTTCACTCTTTAAACATGTTGTCTAAGCAACAATGGTAGGTGAACACAAGAAATGATGGCGACAAGACAAAAATCTGCCTATGTCCAGAAGAGTTGAGTGAAGGTTGTTGACTCAATGCCAGATGGATTTAAGCGTAGAGTAAAACCTAGGCAGTCAAATCTACAACATTGCCAAAGCAGAAATCTTGTTAAGTCCAGAAGCATTGAGTGAAGGCATTTCACTTAATGCCTGGAATCCAGAAGGGTTGATTAAAGCTCAAAGATTCAAAGCTAGAGAAAAGCTGACAAGAATTCTAGCTAAGTCCAGAAGCATTTAGTGAAGGCAGTTCACTCAATGCCCTAAAGAGAATGCATTGACAGAATACAGTTTATTCAAGGCCGTAGTGTTGTTTGACGTGGAAATCTGTTAAAGGATAGAAGCTCTGAGTGAGAAAATATCACTCAATGCCAATTCAACACAAAATCTATCTAAGGATAGAAGCATTGAGTGAAGGTTGCTCGCTCAATGCCTATTCAATAAAATAGGCAAAGACAAATATCATTCAGTGAAGACAACTCACTTAACGCCTTAATATAGAGAAAATCGACCAAGACCAGATGCATTGAGTTATGAAGGCTCTCTCAACGCCTAATCAGTTAGACCACCATTGTCAATATTCGTTGAGTGATGAAAAATAACTCAACGTCAGATGGTTTAGAATTCTGCCTAAGTGTTTTGCCATTGAGTGAATAAATTAAACTTGTAAAATCCCATACGATCTTTCTATTGGGTTCAGGCGACTATTCGTTTGATAAACGAAGACAATCTCCCCAATATACAAAAGATTAGCCCCTACCTTTCTGATTGAGTACGCATACCTAGGTCTTGAATTTTCCTTATCTAGTCTTAACTGTCCCAAACAAGAAGGCAATCTATAGTATACCGAGAGGTGGTGAGATGTATCTGACTGAACAACTCCAGGTATCTTTGCCTCATCAGATCCTGCGGTTCCCAGGTGTGCTCCTCCTGACCGTGGTTTCTCCAAAGAACCTTGACTAAGGGGATCTTTTTGCGGTGCAAGATCCGTACTCCTTTGTCGTCGATCCGAACCGGCTCCAAGTGAACAGATCGGTCTGAAGCTACCGGTCCTTCGGTGGTCAAAATCCGCTGCTCCGGGCGTAGTAGAGCCCTTCTCAGCGAAGAAATGTGGAAGACATCGTGTAGAGCTGCCAGCTCTGGCAGCAACTCTAGCCTGTAGGCTAGGGGTCCGATCCGCTCCAGGATCCGGTAAGGGCCCATATACCTAGGGCTGAGCTTCTTCCTCCGACCGTGCACCCGTGAGACTCCGTACATGGGCGGGATCTTCAAGAACACTCGATCTCCTACCCGAAACTCCACCTGACGATGCTGGGCGTCATAATATTTAGCCTGTCTGGTCTGCGCCTCCAACATCCTATCTCTGATCAGTCTCACCTGAGCCTCGGTGTCTTCAACAAAATCCGATCCCAACACCTTCGGATCCTCGTCTTGAACCCAAGAAAGCGGGGTCCTACATTTTCTTCCATACAAGGCTTCATAAGGCGCCATCTTGATGCTGGACTGGTAGCTATTGTTATAGGAGAACTCGACCAAAGGTAACATCTTCTCCCACAGCTCCCCTCGGTCCAGTATACACAGTCGTAGTAAATCCTCCAAGGTCCGGTTAGTGCGCTCTGTCTGCCCGTCCGTCTGAGGGTGGAAGGCCGTGCTAAAAGTCAACCGGGTGCCCAAATATGCCTGCACTGACTGCCACTCCCTGGATGTAAACCGTCCATCGCGGTCCGACACTATCGTCCGGGGCACGCCATGATATCGGATATATTGCTCCACGAACTTCCGTACCAGCACTCCCACCGAGTCATCCTTCCTGATCGGTACAAAGTGGGCCACCTTCGGCAACCGATCAACAATCACCCAGATCGAGTCGTTCCCCGTCCGAGACCGGGGAAGACCATGTATAAAATCCATAGCTATATCGTCGAACTTCCACTCCGGCACCGGGAGTGGCTGCAACAATCCTGCGGGGTTCTTGCACTCCGCCTTCACCAACTGACACGCCTCGCAATGGGTCATGAAGTACGTAATGTCCTTCTTCATGCCCGGCCAAAACATCATCTTCTTCAGATCAGCGGTCATCTTTGTGATCCCCGGGTGCACAGAGTACCGGCTGCAATGCTCCTCTGTCATAATATCCTCTCGGATCTGGCCTCCTGCGGGTATATATACTCTGCCTCTGAAATATAGCAGACCATCTCTCAGGGAATAATCTCCTGTCAAACCCTCCTCCAAGGCTCGGAACATCGGCTCTGCCCACGCATCTGTCCTCTGTCCGTCCCGAATGCGATCCCGAATATCGTCTATGGCCACCATCGATGTCAGATACTCCCTATACAGCTCTGGATCATCCTCGGACACTAGGGATATCTGCATATCTCTGAATGACCGGACTAGCTCCATGGACATAACTTGGGGCCCAGCTTCGGAAGTGGCCGCTCTCCGACTCAATGCGTCGGCCACCACGTTTGCCTTCCTTGGATGGTAGTGCATCTCATACTGATAGTCTGCTAAGAACTCCACCCAGCGCTTCTGCCTGATATTCAGCTCCTTCTGAGTGTCCACGTATTTCCGGTTCTTGTGGTCGGAGTAGATGTCGCAGTGGACTCCATAAAGATAATGACGCCAGACCTTCAGAGCAAAAACGACCGCCCCCATCTCAAGGTCGTGCACTGTGTAGTTCTTCTCATGGGTCTTCAGCTGGCGCGAGGCATATGCTATGACGTGTCCGTTCTGCATCAGCACTGCTCCCATCCCCTGGTATGATGCGTCGGTGTACACCTGGAATCCTTCCTTTCCCGATGGAAGGGCCAGAATAGGGGCTGAGATGAGTCGGTCCTTCAGCTCCTGGAAAGCCGCCTGGCACTGCGGGGTCCAAACGAAAGGTGCCTCCTTCGTCAAAGATGTGAGGGGGAGGGCAATCTGAGAGAACCCCTCCACGAACTTCCGGTAGTAACCGACAAGTCCTAAGAAACTTCGTACATCGGTGGCTATCTCCAACTGCGGCCAATCTTGAACTGCCCGAATCTTTGCCGGATCCACTGCCAACCCAGCTCCGCTGATAATGTGGCCTAGGAAGGCCACCTCCTTCAACCAAAACTGACACTTGCTGAATTTTGCATAAAGGCGATGCTCCCGCAACCTCTCCAGAGTGAGTGCCAGATGCCGAGTGTGCTCCTCCTCCGTCCTAGAGTAGATCAGGATGTCGTCTATGAATACTATGACGAACACATCCAAGAAGGCCTCGAAAACCCGGTTCATGAGACTCATGAACGCCGACGGAGCATTCATGAACCCGAAGGGCATCACGGTGAACTCATACAGGCCATATCTTCTACTGAAGGCTGTCTTCGGGATATCCTCCTCCTGGATCCGTAGCTGGTAATATCCTGACCTCAAGTCCAGCTTCGAGAAATAATGGGCTCCCTCCAGCTGGTCGAACAATTCGTCTATCCGTGGGAGCGGATAGGTATTCCGGACGGTCAGCCTGTTTAGTGCTCGATAATCGATGCACAGGCGGAGTGTCCCATCCTTCTTCTTCACGAATAGGACCGGTGCTCCCCATGGCGAGGAACTCGGTCTGACAAATCCTGCCTCAACCAATTCCTACAACTGAGTACGAAACTCTGCCAACTCCTTTGGGGCCATTCGATAAGGGGCCCTAGATGCCAGCTTGGCCCCCGGCACAAGCTGTATCTGAAAATCCTGCTCTCGGTGTGGAGGTAATCCTGGTAGTTTCTCTAGAAAGATGTCAGCGAAATCTCGCACCACCGGGATGTCTGTCACCGACTCCTTAACTTCCGCCATCTCAAATAGAATCTGATAGACCTCCTCTCCCTGCAGATGGGCCTTAACAGCCTGTACCGAATATAAGAGTATACGAGAGACAGGTCTTATACCTTCGATGGTAATGAAAGAGTCCCCGTGTCTCACGGTGATCCTCTTCGCCTGGCAGTCAATCTGGGCATGGTTCCAGTGTAGCCATACCATGCCCAGGATCAGGTCGTAGTCTGTCAGCTTCAAAATCGTCGCTGGAGCCTCGAATGCCTTTCCACTAATTTCTGCCTCCATATTGCAGTGATCCGTGGTAAGGAGCTCAGATCCATCCGGTAGTCGCACCCTCATCCTCGAGCCTGTGAACCGCTCCACGCCTTCCAGTCCTTCTACGAACGTCTCCGACACAAAGGAGTGAGTAGCTCCAGTATCGAATAGCATGCGGGCCGGCTTGCCGCTGATGAAGACTATACCTGGGGTGATTAGATATCTTAGGGTTCTATAGTGAGTTTTACTTTCCTTGCTAATCTATCTAGTGCGATTCAAAGTTTTAACCATTGAAAGGGAAATTCTATGAAAATAAAGAGGCATTGCAGCGTACCTGCTATGACCTCCTCCGGATTCCGAGGCTGCGCAAGGTCCAAGGCATATACCTGCTCCCTTTCCTGTCTACGATCTCCCCCCTGGTATCCACGACCGCGGCCGCGTCCTCGACCTCCGTAATGTTGAGCTGGTGGGCCGCCCTGTGGTGCTGGAGGTAGTGCCCCCCTCATGGGGCAGTTCCTCCGAATGTGCTCAATCTGATGACAAAGGAAGCACTCTGGTGGGGGATACGCCATTCCCCCGGGTCTCGGCATCTCCTGCATCCGAAGAGGTGGAGGGGCCAATATCACCTGTTCCCTCGGCTCCTGCCTCACGTCCTGACGAGGCTGGTCCTCTGTCCTCCTCCCCTCTGGTACAGCACCTCGTCGCTGGTTATTTCTACCTCTCCGTCCCTGATCCTCTGCTGGCCGTTTCTGGCACCGGGTGGTGTGCCAATCTGCCTCAATCCTTTTTGCCATCTCCAAAATCCGGGAGATGGGACCGTCAGATACAAACAATAGAGCCTCCCTCAAGTCCTCCCGTAGGCCCTTATAGAACCTCCTTATATACCCTGCCTCGTCCAGCTGGTAGGAATCTGCGTATCGAGCCAGATGGTCGAACTCTCGATGGTACTCCACAACAGTCCGGGTGCCCTGCTTCAGCTGTAAGAACCGCTCCTCCAAATCATCCCTAGCCGACTGCGGAACGAAATTCTCCAACAGTGTGGCCCTGAACTCCTCCCAAGTAACCTCCGCAACCTTCCTATCGGCTAATGTCGTGTCCAACAGCGTCTTCCACCACCTCTTTGCATGGGACTCCAGGCAGGAGACAACTAGAGCCACCCTCTCCTCCCAGGGACACCGTATCCCGGTCAGCATCTCGTTTATAATATCTAGCCACTCTTCCGTCCGAACCGCCGACTCTGTCCCCAAATAGGACGGGGGAGAAAGACCCCGAAAGATGCTCAGCCAGTTGGCCCTCGGGTTTGGCTACAGGGCCGGAACCTGCTGGGCCCTGAAAGCCTCTAGGATCGCAGTCAGAGTCTGTCCCATGTCTGACTTAAGGAAAGGAGTGGGGACCAGTGGGGGTGGTGCAACATCCTGAGCCTGTTGAACTCCACCTTGTGGCGTAGGCCGTGCTGGAGGCTGCGTAACAAAAACACATGCTGAGAAAACGTTCAAATATTACATAAATGTGGACAATTTATATGTGATCCCCATATGGGCACACCACTGCTTCCGCTGCTTAGTTTGTCCCCAAACTAAACTCGAGCGGGGGTGACCCAGGGTTAGTGGACTGCTACCTTCTTCTGATCGATGTTTGCCTCTGATACCACTTGTAAGACCCCCGTTTTTTTTCTTTTAAAACCCGGGGTCTTAGGCCCAGAGTCGCCGCTTTGCGGTGACACCTTCACGTCCTGAAGGGTCATCACCACAAGGCGCCGATTCTGCCGGCCAATTCGATCACAGAAAGGTAGCACAATAATTAAAGTAAGAGCAATGCAGTCCATAATAATAAATCACATGTATATAAAATAAAATCTCCACGAAGGGAGTGTCCACAGAATAACAATAACCAGAGTACTATAAATGCAGGCTTATGCCCGATACATCATTTCCTCACTACAATCTCTCAAACGGAAGCAAAACAGAAATTACTCAAGGTCGAGACTCACGGTCCCGGTTGTATGAACTCCGGAGCTAGACTGCCCCATCTCCAGGCGCACCAATCTCTGGGGCTGCTCCTCCATGCTGGGCTCCACGATCCCCTAAATGATGCGGTTCGAAAACCGTTAGTCATAAAGACTAAGCCCTATCATCCCCTACCCCTTCCCCCATGGCTCCTAGGTACCGAGCGGAGAGGAAGAAAGGGAAGGACATGAGGGTGGAGATTAAAAGTAAACAGGTGACAGTGGACTTAATCTAGCAAGTTGTATTCGGTGAGCAGTTAATATGAATGTTATAATAGGTCTAGCAGTAAGAAAAGCAAATATATGAATTTAAACCTTCACTTATGCGAGAACACATAAGCAAAAGGGATCTTTTGCAAGGCTCCCATCGTATAAGTGTCCCATACCACTTATACCTTGGGGTGTCGGTTATCAAACAGCAATGGTTGTTATTATATATATCAAAATTAACCTTTGATTTATAAACTTGCCCACACAAGCTTATAGACCAAGGGGTCGTTTTGCAGGTCCTAATGTATAAGCGTCCCATACCACTTATACTTTAGGTGTCAGGGTTAAATGAATCGATTATGCTATGACATGCAAGTGGGTATGATGAAACATGCAAGTGCAACTCACACACCCGACTCTGTGCACACAGACCTTTAGTTCCCCCTTTCGGAGCCGTTACCTCCCAGGATACCTCCGTAGTGGCGGACGGAAGCGGTGGGTTGGGCCTCGCCCACCTCAAAACCAGTAAAAGCACTATTGGTCTGACCTATCGTACGCCTCAATGCTTGGTGCACTAAGCGGACGCCTGCGTACTCTTGCCGGCTGGCGCACCGGACTTCTGTTAGCGAAGTGCTAATCACCTCGCCGAGTCAACGATATCGGTGTCGGTGCAATCAAACTCCCCGATATCAAAAACCCACCACCTGAAATTTTTCCTATTTTATGCACATGCAAGTTTAATCGTAAACACACAAAAACCAAGCCGAAGCCCCCCGGACCAAAACGTCCGTCTCCAAATCAACCGAGCCGAAGCTCCCCGGACCAAAATGTCCGTCTCCAAACCAACCGAGCCGAAGCTCCCCGGACCCAAACGTCCATCTTCAAACCAACCGAGCCGAAGCTCCCATCAATCTTCCTGTGCCAACAGTGTTTGTGAAAGGTGCAGCCCTAGTTACTAAGTTACTCTTGCCAGTTTGTTATTGCAGTTTACGTTAGCCCAGGACTGCCCCCGGTATTCCCCGTGAAGGGCTCTCAAGGGGCACTAGGAACCAAGACGGCGACATTACGGCCCGAAGTTCCCTTTCGCAAGGCACTTATTGTTATTAGTTGATCTCCCTTACCTTTTTCCCTTTAAGAGTTACATTAAACTAAACCTAGGGTAACTTGACTCTTCACCCTCTCCACACGGAAAGACGGTCTTCCGCCATACCCGCATAACACCTAATCTTCCAACTACCATCAGTGCTAAACAGACCTCCTAGGGACTCACCTAGGCTACACGATAATCAAGATTTACTTTTTCATCCAAATGCCACAATTTATTTATCGGAGGTCTATCCTAATAAGATTTGCCTAAATCCAAAATATTGGAATTTTCCTAACAAATCCGATAACTTATTTATTTATTCATAAGGGTCTAATATCATCATTTTGAACATGAGGTATAACATTCTAGTTGATCCCAGCTATCACAAAATTAAAGTAAATAATAGTAGGCCTAAATATCAAATTTCCAAAGTTTGATAGTTTTACAATGATTTTCAAGGGCCTAAACTTATTTAATCATTATTTCAGTTATTTCAAGCTTAATGAATAAACTACCTTAATTTGTCCTCCAAATAATTCATATAAAATACAGGGTGCTGGTTTCATCATGAAAATAACTTTGACAGAATCCCGTAATTTTCTTGCTGGTAATTAAATCATAATAAATCAAATACTAAATTACAATCTAACATGCTTTGTGAATGAAGTGCTATAACAGTAACTCTAAAAATTCCTAAATAATTCCCAGTGATATAAAAAGGCCTAAAAACCTTAAGTTCCAGTTATCATAATTTTCCAGCAATTGTCCAAGCTCTAATTTATTTTTATACTCATAAGCCCATATTAAAACATTGTGAATGAACCTCTAATATTTCTCAACATAAAATTCTATAAAAATTCAGGGATCAATGTTTTACTAGTCAAGATCTAAATCCAGAATTTTAACTGATTATAATTAATTTAAAACTTCCAAATAATTGAAAGAACAAATCGGGCTAATAATCATTTAACACATGAAGTATAATATTTATTAATCGTAAAATTCCAGGAAAATTACCATAAGTCTAAAATATCCTAAAACTCCCTCCTCCCGAGTTTCATAATTTTTGGATTAGATTTACTGCTTAAAATAACTAAATTACATTTCTATCCTAATTCAAAATCTCAACTTTCGAGATACCTAATTACCTCCAACTCCTTCACTATTTCAACCAGAGGGTTTTCATCATATCGTCCCCCTCTCCTCCAAATTTCAAGGGCATACAAGAGCTTTTGCTCCTATGTCCTTCACAAACCTCAAACTCCCACCCACTGGACTTGAGCCAATCTCTTAGGGTAAAATCCACCCTAATCCACACCATGTTACCCAAGATGGTAGACATACACTCAGCAAATCAGTGGCCACAACATCAGCCTCCTTTGAGGAGATTTGTCCACTCCATTTCCAATCGTACTTTTCCCCAAAGTATCCCTCACCAAGACCTATCTAGGACTTGATACTTACCTATTCAAAACTCGACCAATTGAGTTGAAATTTTGTACAGATCTTAACATTGATGCCAAGGACCACCACCCAAAATTTGGGGGAGTTTGGACTTAATTTCATCTCCTAATTAATTTTATAATGTTTATTAAAATTTTACAAAAACTTTAGGCAAAAGTATCTCCAAAAATTCCCATTTTTGGTCTGCCGTTAGGTATAGCTAAGGTCAACCCCCTGACCAAATTTCAGGTCATTTGGATAAGGTTCGAAGAGTGGGCATCCATTTTAATTTTTGCCCAACTCTAGGTATAGTCCCCACTAAAACGGGTGCTGCGGTCAAACCGCTTACCCAAACGAGGTGATCCCAATTTTAGATTAATCCAGACTCGAAGGACTACGACTTTCATGTCTGGTCACTTTTCCTAAAACGGCCTCTAAATGCCTCGTTTTGCAGCATCAAAATGTGCCCATCCAAGTATATTTTCCTTATAAAATTATTTTCATAATTTATATAATATAAACAGTTTTTACTGTTCATCTCCTACAGAACCCGAAAACCAGACACAAAAACTCATATTTCCTATAGCTCTTTCGCGCTCCGTCGCCGGCAGTTCGGTCACCTCCCTGGCCAGCCACCACCACCACCACCTCCGTTGAGGCGATGGCTATCGGTCGGCGGTGGTTGGGCCGCCGGAGGTGGCGGTTTCCGGTGGACTCAAAAATACCTTTTTCATGGTTTTCCATGAAAACGAGAGATGGGTCCGACTCCGTTGAGCGCGAACTTCCTTTCTAAGAATCCTAAGATCTACCCATGAAAGAAGAAGCAGAGGAGGACCTTGTTCGTGGTTTGGAGGCGAGATGAACGACGGGGTGCCATGGCGCAGTGGTGGCATAGCCGAACTTCTCCTACAGCAAGAACAAAGATCTGATCCATTTGATTGAGCGAGTAAACTTCTCCTCTTGCTCCATGTGGGCTTTTATAAGTCAGCAAGTGGGGAGATGAAAGGGTAAATCCTTAATGGTCATAAATGCTCTCCCCTAACGTTTCGGTTATGATGCAGGGCAGTTGAAACGCTGGAAAACGAAGACTGTTCGCTAGGTGGTAATTTCCTATTGGACCAACATTTCCTTATTTATTTAAATAATTAAAGAAGGAAACGGCCCATAATTACTCCGGGTGTAACTTCCCATAATCAGAATTGATTACAATGTCGGTTACCGAAATTTCCAGTCTAGCTGACGTTTCAGCCTTGGTCACGGGCGTGACCCATAGGTCACCAGCGTGACAGGCCCGGATAGCCAATTCTGGGTTCGATGATCGTCGAAATGAGATCGACGATCATCGAAGGGTGGTCACGGGCGTGACACCTGGGTCACGGGCGTGACAGGCCTGGGTGGTTAATTCAGGGTCGACGATCGTCGAACTGAGATCGACGGTCGTCGAAGGGTGGTCACGCCCTAGGTCACGGGCGTGACACCTAGGTCACGGGCGTGACAGGCCCGAGTTTCAATTTCAACGATCTCCTTACGGAGATCGACGATCGTCGAAGGAGTCACACCCTAGGTCACGGGCGTGACACCTTGGTCATGGGCGTGACATGCCCGGGCTGAAAGTTCGACGATCGTCTCACAGAGATCGACGATCGTCGAAGGAGTCACGCCCTAGGTCACGGGCGTGACACCTTGGTCATGGGCGTGACATGCCCGGGCAGCAAGTTCGACGATCGTCTCACGGAGATCGACGATCGTCGAAGTAGTCACGCCCAAAGTCACGGGCGTGACGGGTCGGTCACGGGCGTGACCAACCCGTGACTCGAAATCTCGATCGATTAATTTCAATTTTTGGGCTTCCTAGGGTTCTGTCACGACCAACCGACTCCTAGGGGTCTAGCCGGAAATGGGATGTTACTTGTATACACCTATTAGAGTCTTTGCCTATGATGCTTTTAAAAGTAGCCCTTGTTTGCTTGACTTTCATACATACATGACAAGGTCTATCCTTAGCGCAATTAACATTCGGGGCATCACGTACTAAATTCAGAGAAAATAACTTATTAATAGTTTTGAAATTAATATGTGCTAATCTCTTGTGTCATTGGTCATCAAGAGACGCACTATTTTTAGCCAAAAGACACACCGGTGTGAAAGAGTCTATAAAAATAAAATTTAAACAAAATATACTCCTACTACTAGTGCCTGATAAAATTGTTTCCAAATTGTCAACAGACTTTATCAAGTACTTATTAGCATGAAATTCAACTATGTATCCTTTATCGCATAGTTGGATTATGCTTATGAGATTGTATTCCAATCCTTCAACATAAGCCACATCGGAAAAGGATACACTACCATTAGTAATCATACCATAGCATTTCGTGATTTCTCTCTCAGAACCTCCAAAGATGACCTTTGGTCTGTTTACGACTGGAGAGTAATTCTGGAGAAGGCTTATTTTCCCGGTCATATGCCGAGAGCATCTGCTGTCCAAATACCATATTTGATTTCTAGTGGCCTTTGGATATACCTGCAATTACAAATCAGTTTGCCTTAGGAATCCAAACGTGCTTGGGTCCTTGGTCTCTAGTAAGCTTGCTCCCCCTAATTGTATTACAATTATGAGCGGTCTTTCTCATATTGTTAATCTTAAGGGTAATATATTTTCTGGGATTAAAACAGCAATCGATGGCAAAGTGACCAATTATTCCACAACACCAATAGTCAAACCTATTATATCTTTGCCTAAATACCTCCTGCTTGACTTTTGGGGAGTCTGTTCTAGCAGGGGTAGCATTCTTAGAGGTAAAAGCTTCATGGTGAAGACAATCACATGGCTTTTTCTCCTTCATAGTCTTTTCAAAAATAGGCTTTACTTTTGGAGCCTTCTTGATGTTATGACCATGATCAAAAGGGACATAGCTCTGAAGGGTGATCTCTTCATAAGGTGCCTTAAAGACACTTTCACCAATGTTTCGAGCGCGAGTCCATCCTTGGTACCTCGACTTGGGCTCTACATAAGTAGGCCAGGTGAAGTGACCGTAGGAGGAGTCAAGGTCAAACTTATTAGTAGCAAAAACAACCTTCTTAAATGTAGTCTGATCTTGTGGAGCTTTCCCCTTTGCCTTTGCCAAAGACTTCTTGTCCACCTTATTCTTTCGTTGAGCTTTATTTCTCCTAGAAGATTTACTAGGAGCCTCAACATGGCCCTAGCCAGCACCCTTAGTCTGAGCAGAGAACTCGGCAACAAGAGGAAGAACTATCTTGGGTTTAAAGAAACCTTCTACAAGTTTCTTTTCGGCTTCAAGTTGCTCTTCCAATCCCTTGATGATTTCTTCTTTCAGATCGAGGTGCTTGAGAGCCTTATTGTACTCATTAACTGTAGTATCTAAGTCTTCTTTGAGTGAGTCCATCTTAACGATTTCCTCTCTCAGAGAGCTATTTACAGACTTTAGAGACTTAATCTCTTTTGTCTGAGTTTTCACGACATTTCGACATTTGTCGTAGGCCTTGATCAACTCCTTTACTGGGCTATAAGTTCACAGTCATCGTCAGAAGAGCTGTCCTCATGATCATGATCAGAGACATAAGATTTAGAGAGGTGTGTATAAGATTTTACCTCCCCAGTAAACTGGGGTTCTTCTTCTTCTTCAGTATGTTCCATGAGCCCAAAGTAGGCTTCCTCTTCATCACTTGACTCAGATGAGTCAGTGTCGCTGATGGTTTTTCCCTTTTTGGCTACAAGGCTTCTTTCTGTCTTCTTCTTTTGGTAAGAAGATTTCTTCTCCTCTCTTTGGCCACCCTCCTTCTTCTTATGGGGGCAATCAACAATTACATGACCTAGCTTATTACAGTAGTAACAAACTATGTTAGTAAAAATATGTTTTTTCGGTTTAGACTTATACCTGTCGTGGCTACTTGAGCCCTTTTATCATCGATCACCATCATCTCGTGATCTTCTGTATAAGGCATCCTTTCCTCTCCATTGCTTTTTCTTGTTCAAGAATTTCTTGAACTGTCTTGAGAGCAGCGAGAAATCTCCTTCAGATAGCTCTGAGCCTGAAGTACTTGGCTCAAATGTTTCTTCTTCACTTTCTACTTGAACAGGGGCAGGTGAAGCAGCTTTGACCTTCCTTGAGCTGTGTGCATTCTGAGTGACAGACATCTCCTTGGGAGTGAATCGACTCTTCTCTTCTTTAGCTTTTCTTAAATTAATTTGAAGTTCTTAGGACATCAGCTTTCCAAAGAGGTTCTGAGGATCAGTCACAGCCAACTTGCCAAATTCTCTAATAACACATACATTGTTGTCCCATTCCTTGGTTTGGGACCTCAGAAACTTGTCATTCCGCTCTCCATTTGTGAATACTCGGCCATATACTCTTAGGTGGTTGACTATCTTGAAGAAGTTCTCAAAAGTGTCATCAATAGTGTCCTTGGGTCCTTGCCGGAAGGCCTCATACTTCTGATTCAGAAGGGATCTTCTGTCATCCCTTACTTCTTCGGTACCTTCCATTAAGATGATCAGAGACTGCCATATCTCCTTAGTAGATTGGCAGTGAATCAAATTCTGTAGCATTGAATCATCGACTGCACTTACTATAATATTTTTGGCTTTCTTATCTAAAGAGACAAGTGCAATCTCATATTAGTCGAGATCCATTAACTTCTTAGGAACTTGCTTTGTAGTATCTATAGTGGAGTCAGTTATGGGAACATAAGGACCTTCTTCAACAATCATGAAGATCCTTGGATCCACAGCTTCCATAAAGAATTATATTCTTTCTTTCTACATCGCAAAATTATTCTTTGTGCACAAGGGAAGCTTGGTGAAATCCTTATCTCTTACCATGCTTGAATAACTCAAAGACAACTTGGGGAAGATTTTCTCAAGGTGTTAACCTTCTAATGATCAACCTCCATCTGATACCAATTGAAAAACGTCTAAGTTGTCTACCTAAATCACATAAAGGGGGGTGAATTGGTGAGTTGTACTACCTTTGCGGAATAAAAACTTTAGCGTTCTAAGCACAAGAAATAAACCAGCATTCTTAGAGTACACCAAGAATTATAGTGGTTCCCCAATCTTGGGTACGTCGACTTTCCACTCTCCAATCTAGCAAAGCACTAGACTCGTCTACTTCACTAACCTTAGATCAATGAGATCCTAACACTCGGAACAACGTTCCTACAATCTTGATCCAAAACGGATCTACACTCGGAAAGTAAAAACATCATACAACTCAGAGAGCAAATCTCCTACACTCGGAGAATAATCTCCTACAAGATTAAAAAGAGATTTGTAGAAATACAAACAATAATTTTCTCAAATATGAAAATCTCTCTAGGTCTTCCTTCTTGGATTTGCGGCTTTATCAGAAACTGTAGAAGAAGACATACGAATCGATCTTGTTCTGAGAAGCTTTGACTCACACACTCAAGAAGTAGATTGAGAAAGGTGAATCCCTTGATCTGTAAATCTCTGGATCGAAAGTTACCGTGAAGATCTTGAACGAGAACGATGACTTTCTTTAGACGATGATGCATGGTCGGCCAATCAAGAACATAAATAATACACGCTTAGGGTTTGTCATAATTATATGAACTTTTATAAGATCTCTCTAACGGTAATAATCATTATTAATGAGGGTCACGTGGACCAGTCACGTCACGACATTCAAAAATTAGATCTAACAAAAACTTGAGAAATTTTCTGAAAAAGTTCAACATTTCCTGAGTAAGAAGTATACTACTCGAGTGCCAAGACTAGCTCTCGAGTGGTTGGCTCTGACTACTCAAGAAGAGCTGATTCTGGAAATTTGATCGGCTTTTCTCGAGTGAAGAATAAGTTACTCGAGTACTAAAGTTTGCTCTTGAGTGCTACACTTATACTACTCAAGAGGAGGCAATCCTAGAAATTCTGGTTGTAAAAGTAAATCACTCGAGTGTTTAATGGATCACTCGAGTGCTATATTTACTTCTCGAGAGGTAGACTGACCGTCTTGATAGCTTGCACTTGGAGAAAATTCTGGATAAAAATCTGATCACTCAAGTGTTGAAGGTGAACTACTCGAGTGCTAGTCAAACTACTCGAGTTCAAAGAAGTGCAACTCGAGTGGTCTTAGAATTTTTCTCGAGAACTAAGTTCTGTTACTCAACTTGATCACCTCAACAACTCGAGAAATCAGCTAGACTTCTTGAGTACTAGACTTGAGAAAATTTTCTGAGACATAAATAACATCACTCGAGAATGAGAGCAGATCTACTCGAGTACTGGACTTGGTTTCTTGAGTGCAAAATAAGAACTACTAGAGAATCACTTCCATACTCGAAATATAGACTGGATCTACTCGAGTGCTGCTAAGTCTTATACTCGAGTACAAAAAGGACTACTCGAGTACAACACTTAGAATTTTCTCAGCTTTAAGAAACTTGATTTCTTCATTCCAAATAGCATCCAATCTTCATCCTTTAGTCTATGTGCTTGAATATGAAGTGTATCCCAATAGAGAGGCTACACATGAGTCAACACCTTGGATCACACAATAAGGAATTACGTTGTATAGTACTGTGTTTGATGACCCAATGTAGACTTACATTGGTCTACACTTGGTAATAAATCCTGCAAACACATAACTATAATAGGAAATCAAATATAACAAAATTCATCTTAGTTCAAGGGTGACTTCATACAATTCTGGGTTAATGTGGATAAAATACCCAACAACCACATACAGACTGAAGGGTCACGAAATGAAACCATCCTTCTAATAATACACGTCCTACACAAAGCACATTCTAGCGGAAGCATTTTAAATATTGCAAAGAAAAGAACCCAAATCATAGCATGAATGACCACTAAAAATACCCAAAATAGGAATGAGCGTACAAATACACAAAGTTCTAGGCCTTACGGCCTTACATGAGTTTACTTTAAACAAATAGTGTCTTCCAAACATTGGCACGGAGGCCGGTCACACATGAGAAGAAAATTAAACATTCGCAAAAGCCTTCGAGGGCTTGCTCAACAACAAGGGCTTCAGCCCGCTATTTGCCACTAGGCTCCACAGCAGCTGCAAGCAACATTCCACCGTAACGGTGGCAAACAAAAGCAACGGTCAGCTAAAGCTGACCAATTTTTAACGACCCCACCCATTTCTTAGCATGACGGTGCTCCTTCCCTGCATTGCATTAGTATAATCCAATGGTTAAAGGCAAAGTATTACATTTGCACAATACACCACAGGTGCAGGCCAGTACGGCCACACACCCCGTGCTCTCAGGGAACTTACTCGATGAACCCGGTAAAAATCTGTGGTCTCACCACCACCGCTAGGACAACAAACTTCATGAGAATTATAGTATTTTTTTCCCTAAGCCTAAGACCCTCAATCTTTGCAAACGATATGTACCACATACCTTATGTCACTTTAACCGAACCACATAGAGCGGGTACTGTTCCACCTAACCCGTTGCTCACACCGCCACGTCAATTTAAGCCATAAGCGCGGGTCAAGCTTCCCTGAGTCTCAAATCAATCACACGAATTTTAAATAATCCAGTTATGTGCAATTTGGCTCCCAGGAAACCAAGATGGCAGAAATACGCTTCTGCCCAGTTTTCCGGGTGCACCTTGGAGTTAGTCCCCATGGCTCCCTGCTGAAATCTACCGCGTAGAAAACCCGAAAACAACCATCAACACGGAGTCTTCTCTGGCTATTCATGCATAATGAAACATCACTGATCCAAACCAACTTGTCCGGGTAGGCTTCATACACCATTCCTATGTCCATAATTCGATTCCGGATTCTACATGCAAAACAACGAGGACTATTCATGTCTACCCGAAGGAATACCTGGCCCTCACCGCTCACTCACGGGAGGGAGTTTCCTATGTAAAAAGGAAGAGGACTTCACATGTCCATCAAGAGAATCGTTACCCTTGAGGTTCTCTTTGGCACCATGGAGATCTAGACAGATGAAAAGTACCGCAACGGCCTCGCCTCCGTAAATTTGGACTCGGATCGAGAATCGGGGCTTCGAAGTTCCTCCGGCGGCCAGATCTCTCCTTCTACTTCTTATTGCTCTCCCCTCTCTCTAAAGCTTTAGAAAGAGAAAGCTTGATGAGTAAAAGGACCGCTCTGGACCATTAGATCCCATTAGAAGGAAATGAACGGCAACGATTCGCACTTAAAACCAATTTTCTGGGCCAAAAATGGCTTGTGACACACCCGTGTCCAAGGCCGTGTTCCATACTCATCGTAAACCAGGAAATACAGAACAGGACACGTCCTGCAACACATCTTGGGACACGCCTGTATCAACTATATACACGCCTGTGTCATGGGCCGTATGCCCCAATCGACGCTGAAACTGTCACATCCCGAATAGGACATGAGCTTAGACACGCCCGTGTCAACCTTTGAAGAGCCCGTGTCAATCGATATAAGCCCGTGTTTAGAGGCATGTTCCTCAATCGACACATGACCAAAACATCCTTAATAGGACACAGGTTCTCGACACACCCGTGTCAATTTTGACACAGCCGTGTCAACCAGAACACTCCTGTGATCTAGGCCATGTTCCTTACCCGACTCAGCCCGGCTAACAGCCCGAGAAGGACATATCCTTGGACATGCTCGTGTCCTAGGCCATGTAACCATTACTAGGCCCCAAACTTAGCTTCAAACATTGTCTGTCCCTCTTTTGAGTTTTGGGGCGTTACAAAAGCTGAAATTGTCTCTCTACACACTATGATTGTGCCAACAATCTATCGCAAAGTGGACCACCATGCCACAACACCAACACTCATGGATGTTGTACCTTCTTTTCATAGCAGGTCGTGTGGGTATGTTAACAACAGCTCTTGATCAAGAAGAAGCAGCAGCAGTCCTATTCTTTAGTTTCCCAACCCTAGTCTTACAAGTGGTGGGTCTTGTAGTAGAAGTGCTTGGGATTTCTTGAGCCCATCTAGCAGCTTCTTTCTTTTCAGAAAGCATACTCTTGATGGCCTCATAGATTCCCATGTCTAGTTTACTAACATCCTTACCCTTTGTCTGAGAGTGGGCTAGAAGATCTGAAGAACAGTCAATAGGTTTACTCTTGACTGAAGGGACTGGTGCACCAAACACAAATTGCCCATGATGAGCCATTTGTATCTCCTCATAGGCTTCCTTAAAGACACTTGCACCCTTGTTGTATCTACCACCATAATGTTGAACATCATTTTTCACACTATAGGGTCTAGCATTCATCCACTGACTATAAATACTCTTATGGTCATGCCTGTTAGAAGGTAGTTGCACTTTATTAAATTTAACGAGAGGCTTAGAGGCTAGTGGTTGCACATGAGTTTTGACTTTCCCTTGGGATTGGCAGCTCTTGTCCTTCACTTGAAACTCAACCCTTTCTTTCCCTTTTGGGAGGAGAATGAGTCTATTAAGGGCAGCATTGTGCTAGACTTGGTGTAGCTAGCCACTAGTTCCCTCTCTTTTTTGAGCTTTCCTTCAAGATTCCTGATATGGTTATTTTTGAAGGTTATGGTGCTCATCTAAATGATTGTTACAATCTTCAATTTGCTGATTCCTGGGATATTCAGATCCAGTAGTTTTGTTGATTATGAAACCGTAAGCTAAAGAGAAGCAATTTCCTAAGACTACTGTTTGGCTAGGAACTTGCTTTTCTTTAGAGCCTGTAGGAGTGCACCATAGTTATCAATCAATTGATTGATGTCTCCTTCAGATTCTGAGCCATAATCATCATTTGATGTAGAGGAACAAGAATCTAAAATTAATACATAATTTGATCTAGAAGAGCTAGTAATACAGATTACCTTGCTTAGACCAGGCTGATCTTGGCCGAGTTCTTCATCAGACCTAGCCATCAGCCCAAGGAAGCAACTATCTTCTTCATAATCCACCTCTGAATCACTATCAGTATGTGATAGAGGGGCCCTGACTTCAACCCTAGAAGTAGGAAGAACCTTCTAATCTTCTTATTCTATTGCAGGTAGCCTTTTAATGCAGTCTACTTCTACAGCTCCATCTTCAGTTGAGTACAGCCCTATGTAGGCTTCTTCTTCTTCTTCTTCTGACTCTTATGAGGAGGTGTGAGTCCAGCTTCTTTGTTTCTTAGCAATTAGGGATTTCTCCTTCTTGCCTTTTTGTTGGTGGTCCTTTTTCTCACCATGTTCCCTTCTTTTTACTGGGCAATCGACTATTACATGCCCAGGCTTTCTGCAATGATAACAAGTGATGTTTTATGAAACGTGTTTACTAGTTTTGGAACCATACCTATCCTCCTTAGTGGATTACTTCCTGCCCTTATAGTAGTCATCCTTGGTATGAGAGGGGGAGGAAGGCAACCCTCTCCAATGCTTCTTCTTCCTGAACTTCTGGAATTGCTTGGAGAAGGTTGAAAAATCTTAATCAGACTATTGGGAGTCTGATGTGCTTTTCTCTTATCTTCTAAAATCAGATTCACCATCTCTTTTTGGTGGAATGGGAGACTTTCTTCTTCTTTAGTTGGAGCCTTCTGCTTTGAATACTACAACCTTGTCTCTTGCATGAGACTTACTGTGGTTCTCCTCTTCTTTCCTGACAGCCCGCTGCATCTCATATGACAGTAGCTTCCCAAAGAGGGTGTGAGGAGCAGTGACACCCAACTTTTCCACTTCTATGAAGGCACAGATCTTTGTCTCCCAATCTCTAGTGAGATATCGAAGGAACTTGTCATTTAGTTCAAAGTGACTGAATACCCTTCCATAAGTCTTCAATTCAATCACAATCCTAAAGAACTTTTCTTAAGTGGTGGTTATGTTGTCCCCCTTGGATTTCCTGAAAGCCTCATACTCTTGGTTGAGCATGTACTTCCTATCATCTCGAACTTCATCATTCCCCTCCATGTAGATCACCAGTTTGTCGCACATTTCCATTACTATTGTGCAATGGATAAGGTTCTGAAGTGTAGTGTCATAAATAACACTCATAATTATATTCTTTGCTCTTTTGTCTATTAAGGCGAGCACAACATTATCCTTAGTCATCTCATCATTTGTCTTGGGTGTCTTGACCTTTTTATCCAGTTCTGAGACCTTCATTGGGATGAATGGTCCCTCTTCAACTGTAGTATACGTAATAGGGTCAGCAGCTTCCATATACTGCCTCACCCTTGCTTTCCAAATATCAAAGTCTCCCTTCTTATAGATTGGATGAGTCACTGCACTTAGCTCCTTATTGTTCATTCCTGAACCCATAGAGGCAGACTTCTAGCTATCTTTGGAGATCTACACAAACTAATAAGACTTTAAAGAGTAACCTCCCTCTGATACCACTTGAAAGTCTTGTTTTCAAGGCTAGCTAGACACCTAGAGGGTGGTGAATAGGTTTTTGTCTCTATTTAAATATTTTTAATTGTTAGCTTATTTTTGTGCTTAGTGATTTGGTTAGTTTTTGCTTTCAAGAATAATCACAGACGACACAATAATTTTATAGTGGTTCCCCAATCTTGAGTATGTCCATTATCTCTCTACACTTATCTAATAATGTGTTAGACTAGGCTCCTCCCCCAAAACTTGGCTCCTTAAGAGCTTACAGCACAAATCCCGCAGGACCTCATAGGTCACCCAGACCTACCACTTAGGCACTAAGCCAAACCACAGCTCACAAAGACCTTCCACTTGGCACTAAGCCAAACCACAGGTCACAAATACCTTAGCTTTTATAACACAGGCTTACAACTTTAGACTCACAAAGAATCTATACAGAAGAAATAAAAGGTTATTTGATTAGACAATAGAGCAAGAAATCTGTGTCTACTTATTCCTGGACTAAGCAGATATCAACCCAAGCTTTATTTATTGAAGACAATGAAGTCGGCAGTTGAATCTTTCTTCAAATAGCAATCATTACTTTGCAGATCATGTAGATCTGGTTCCTCATTATTGCTTATGAACCTACTGTTGCAGAGTGTGATTGCTTCAGCTATCTCTTTCCTCTACTAAGTTTTCTTTGCAGAACAACTTCTTCAGGCTCAACAAGAAAAGCGAGGATGAAGATGAAGTTTGGCCGCACTTTTGTTTTCAGAAAACCTAGACAAGTATTCGATTGTTTTCTCTGGCTAATTTGCTTCTTTTTATTCTTTGATGGCCAATCGAGCAGTGGGCCCACTACCAGGATTGATAGCTGAGATTTAGCCATACATCACATTCTTTCCATTTACTCTTCATTTAACTACTCTTTGTTGTGTGTGGGCCCCAGCACTTGAAGATGAAAATATTTCTTTCCAAGTGCATAGAATGATGACAGCTGGCCACCAGCACCTCTAGAAGCAATCCCCCAACATTTGAATTTTTGTAGACTTTTTGACTGTGCTGACATTAGCATGACTCAGCATCTCAAGACTTTGACAAAATTCAAGCATTAGTAGCAAAGGCATTGAGTGAGTAAGCATCACTCAACGACACAACACTTAGATAAAATTTTGTTTGTCTAGGTGTTGAGAGTGTTGAGTGTGCACGCCTCACTCAATGCTATTTGCCTTAAAAGTATTGAAGTAACTTAGGAAATTTAGGCATTGATAATGTTGAGTGAGCTTGCCTCACTCAACTCTAAACTCAGTTCGATGAACTCTCAATTCAGTTCGACAAACTATGAACTCAATTCGACTAACTCAGATTCTGAAACTTTGAGCTTAGTTTTATGAACTCTAAACTCAATTGGACTAACTCAGATTCTAAAACTCTGAGCTTAGTTTGACAAACGATGAACTCTGATCCATGAACTCTAAAATCTGTTAGACGAACTCAGATTCTCAAACTCTTAACTTTGTTCGATGAACGATAAGCTCAACTTGACGAACTCTTAACTCTGTTCGACGAATTCTAATTCTCGAACTCTTAGATTAGTTCAACGAACGATGAGCTCAACTCGATTAATACTAAACTCTGTTTGAATCACAACTTTTTATTATATGGAATTGAGTGAGTAGACTTCACTCAACGCCTGCGTACATAGCCATATTTTTGGCTATCTAACAGTTAGGCTAAGATAGACTCAGTACCATTTGTTATATGGCGTTGAGTGTGCTCTACTCACTCAATGCGTGTGGAATTAGGCAAATTTCTAGCTAGATAATATTAATTCCTTACCTATAGCATTGAGTGAGCTTTCTCCACTCAATGCCTGTGGACTTAGTGGATTTTTGCTATGTCCACCAGCTAATTATTGTGTTCACTTGTCCTATCAATGTGATATGGACTAACCTTCACTCATGACCTCAAATACACATAAAATACAAATGATGTGTTTTATATTGACCTGTTTGACTTCTCACAAATCAGGGACATTAGGAACAATGGACCCAATAGTTTTGTTGCAGGAACTACATCATCTTGTAGGTTATGAAGACCAGAAAATAGTGTCAAGGATGGAAAGTCCAAAGTCTTGGTAGATGATGCTCTTGTTTAGGGGGATCAAGTTCAGCACTAGTTGATTATTTATAATCAGAAAATGGAGAAGATAATCACAGATGGATAGCTTCTCCCTCTATTTGAAGAAGTCAAAAAGGAAGAGAAGGTGACTAAGATGACTAGATTTCAATTCAACAAAACAAGGGGAGTAGGTGGTGTTCTCATATAAGGGGAAAAGGTGAACCTTACAATAATATTGGAAGAGTAGGTGATGATCAACATAGTAGCAAAAAAATGGGAAATGTGGTAACCCTAACTCTATTGTGTTAATATGTTGTTGTATATTATTGCTGCATATGTTGGTGTATATCATTGATAAAGAATTTTCATGTGGTGTTTTGACTTCTTCAAATAGGGGGAGATTGTTGGGTCCATTGATCTCAATGTCCCAACTTTGGGGAGATTGTTAGGTCCATTGGTTTTAATATCCCAAATTTGTAAGAAGTCAAACAAGTCAATGGTTTGAACATAGTTATATTTGATGTATATTTAAGTTCATTCATGCAGGTTGGTCTATGTCATATTGATTGGACAAGTGGTCCAAGTGATATTGATAGGTGGACTCAAAGAAGCTGATTGGATAGACAGAAAAATGACTAAGTCCATAAGCATTGAGTGAAGCAAGTTCACTCAATGCCATATAGCTAATATCGCTGAGTGAAGTCAGGATAGTGAAAGCTTAGAAAGTTACAGTGCAAAAAAATGACTAAGTTCAAAGGCGTTGAGTGAAGCTAGTTCACTCAAAGACATACAACTAACAACACTAAGATAGGGCAGGAAGTCAAAGTTTTAAGTGTTGTTAAGGTAGAAAAGTGTCTAAGTCTACAGGCGTTGAGTGAAGTCAACTCACTCAAAGCCATATAGCCAGAAGCATTGAGTGAAGCTTGATCACTCAACGCCATGCTATTTCTATCAAAGCCTTAGGAAAAGGAGATAGAAAATCGACTAAGTCCATAAGCATTGAGTGAAGCCAATTCGCTTTACACCATGATCAAAAAGATTTGAGTTAAGCTAATACAGTCAGCGTAAGAGGAAACAGAGAAATTGGCTATGTCCAGAAGCATTGAGTGAAGCCAGTTCACTCAACGCACTCAATGCCATATTTTAGAGTCAATGTAAGAAAGCATTGAGTGAAGCTTATCCACTCGACGCTCTCAATGCTTTCAGATAGAAGGACGCAGAATGTTGGTTAAGTATAAAAGCATTGATTGAAGCTTATCCACAAAATTCTCTCAATGCTTTCAGACAGAAGGATGCAGAATGTTGGCTAAGTATAAAAGCATTGAGTGAGGCCAGTAAACTCAACGCTCTCAACGCCTTCATGCAGAGAAAAATTATTCTAAGTCCAGAATTATTGAGTGTTGGGTACATTGGAAAATGTGTACTAGATTTGTAGAAGCCACAACTTAGTCAATGATATGCATCAATGTGTATTTGATAGAAGTTTGAGTTTCATTGTGCAGGTTTAAAAATTTGAAGGAATATTTTCTAAGTACAAGTGTCGACACTTGTGAAGAAACTTGTGTCGACACTCAGGAAAGCTGTGTTGACACTCAAGAAAATTGTGTCAACACTCAAGGAAGTTTAGTCGACACTCAGGAAACTTGTCTCGACACTCAGGAAAGCTGTGTCGACATAAAGGCAAATTGTGTCGACACTCAGGGAAATTGTGTTGACACCCAAAATTTGTGTCGACACTTATAAAGAAGCTGTGTCCACACTCAAAGCTATGTCAACACCTAAAGAAGAAATTGGGTCGACATCCAGAATTGTGTCGACAACTTAAAACATATTTGTGTCTACACCTGAAGCAATTGTGTCGACATCCATAATTGTGTCGACAACTTAAAATAGAATTGTGTCGACACTTAAATCAGAAGATGAGTCGACACTCAGGAGCTATGTTGACACCTGAAGCAATTGTGTTGACACACAGGACTTTGTTGACACACCAACTCTCAAAAGGCTGTGTCGAGTTCAGAAGTAATTGTGTTGACACACAAGACTTGTGTCGACACACACTCATCGACATTTGACAAAAACTCAACGCCATCTTTAGGCAATAGAAATGTCAAAACAAGAAGCTGCTGTGTCGATACACAGGACTTGTGTTGACACATATAACAAAAAGCAGTGTCAAGAAGCAGAAGTATGACTGCGTCAACACTTGGAGTATTTGTGTCGACACCTTGAAGACTTGTGTCGACACTTAGCCTATATGTCAGAACTGTCAGAAAAACCTGATGACGTGACTGGTGACTTGACAACTTTCATAACTAGCCGGTCTGAGACCAGTGTAAGAACTGTCAGAAGTCTGTTATGAACCAGATTAGCCGGTAATAATGGAGCATGCTCTATATAAGAGCCAGATCAGAAATGACAAAGATATACGAAAACAAAACAACGTGAAGCATCTATAAGAAGAATTCTGACAGATCAAGGGTTGTCTGCAAAAATTATTCAGAGTTCTATCAGAATTTAAGGAAGAAGCTGATTGAAGATCATCTTCATCAACAGAGAAGATCCAACTTATTTTGTTCTAATCAAGAAGCTTTGAAAAGCTATGTTAGGTTGGATCAGAAGTATCAGTCAATCCAAGAACTGATCAAGAAGACTGCATCAACAGAGAAATCTTATTGATGAAGTTTTCAGTTACTCTTTACTCCTAAATATCTGTAGGATCTTGTGTTAGATCTGAGATTGTAAGCCTAAAATTATAAAGGCTGAGGTAGGGCTGTGTGCTTGAGGTAAGACTTATGGTAAGTCTGAGTTGTAAGCCTAATTATAAAGGCTGAGGTAGGGCTGAGGCCTTAGGTAGGATTCTGGAGAAGAATCTGAGGTAGGACTTGTGTTAAGTCTGAGGTGTAAGAACCATCTGTGGTTATTAGATTGTAAGATCTGTGGATCTGAGCAAGTGGAAGGAAGTTAGGCTGAATCAAGTTATCTGCTAGATAGGCGAAGGGGGAAAGTGGATGTACCCATATCTTGGGGAACCACTATAGATCTGGTGTTTGCTGTGTTTTATTTTATTTCTATAGATAGAATTATTCTGTGCTAAAGGAAGTTACAAATATCAGTTTGCCTTAAAATAAAAAAGACTCAAAAAGATTAGAACCTAATCACCCCCCCTCAAGGTGTTTAGGTTCTTGAAACAAAGTCTTTCAAGTGGTATCAGAGGGAGGTTCCTCAAAACTTGACCTAACAGTCAGAGGATTTCTCCAAGGAAAACATTAGATAACAAAAATGGGTTCAAGTGAAAATCAAAAGGAATTTGGATCTATGAAATTGCCAATATGCAGGAAAGAATATTTTGGCATTTTGAAAGAAAGGGTCAGGCTCTTTATGGAAGCATCTGATCCAAGAATTTATAACACAGTACAGAAAGGCTCCTTCATCCCAATGAAGGTTTCAGTTCTTGATGCAAACATTCAAACTCCAAAGAGTTATTCAAAGATGACTAAAGATGACATCATCTTGACTACATTAGATAAAAGAGCTCAGAATATAATCTTAAGTGCCATAATTGATGCAACATTCCAAAATCTTGTGCACTGTAAATCTTCCAAAGAAATGTGGGATACATTGATTGTCTATATGCAAGGCACATAAGAATTCAGAGAGGACAAAAAGTCTATGCTTAATCAAGAATATGAGAGCTTTAGGCAGAAAAAAACTGACAGCACAGTTGAATGCTATAAAAAGTTTTTCAGAATAATGAATGAACTGATGACATATGGAAGAGTCTTCAGTACTTATGAATTTAATGACAAGTTTCTTAGGTCCCTAACAAAGGATTGGAACACTAAGATATGTACCATCAGGGAAGTGGCCAAACTGGCTCACACACCACTACCTACACTTTTTGGAAAACTACTTTCATATGAAATACCGCTTACTGCTAGGAAAGAGGAAGAGAAGGGCAGCTGATCTAAACATAAAGAAAGGTCAGTAGCCTTCAAGGCTGAGTGCTCAAGGAAGGGTAGGAGAAAATCTCCTTCTCCACCTAGAAGGAGTACTGAAGCAGAAGAATGTGTTACTGAAGCATGTACATCAAATAGTCATACATCTGATGAAGACTTTGCTGCCTTCACCAGACAATTCCAAAGGTTCATGAAGAAAAAGAATTGGAGAACCAGGCCTTCATCTACATCCTATTCTAAGGATAAATACTACAGGAAGAATACAACTCCTAAGGAGGACAGGTATGCTTATAAACAAGATAAACAATCTAATTCTAAGATTATGTATTATTGCTGCAACAGGTCTGGGCATGTCATAGCTGACTATCCTGAAAAAAGAAAGGAGTCAAAGGACAAGAAGAAACAGATGGTTAATGGAAAGTAGGAGAAGTATCTAGTGCCTCAGAAGGAGAAGAGTTGGACAGACTCTTCATCTTCAGAATCTTAAGAAGAAGAGTCCGAAGCATATGTTGGACTCTTCTCAACAGAAGAGAATTCTAGGGAACTAGAATTCCTACAGATACTGGACTTCATAAATGGAGTGGAAGAACATTGATGTAAAGGGCTGATGGCCCAATCTGAAGAAGATAAGTGCAAGGATCAGCCTGGACCAAGTAAGGTAAACAATTCACCTTTAGTCTCAGATTACTTTACTGGATCAAAATCAGAAGCATCTTCTTCAAAAGAAGTGGATGGATCTGAGTCTGAGGGGGATGTTGACCAACTCATTTAATGAGTATGGTGGGTTGTTGAATGCTCTAAAGAAGAGCAAGTTTCTTGTTAAAAAGCAATCCAAAGAGATTGAGTCTCTTAAGCTTGCTGCAGCAGTTTCAGCAAAACTGCTGGATCAAAAACTGAATGAGATTGCTAAATTGAAAAATCTTACAATTATTCAGATGGGCACAATCTCATTCAAAGAGAATCATATCAAGAAACAAGAGGGAAAACTTCAGCAAGAGAGAAAGCTAATGGGAAAATTCTCCAAGTCAAAATTAGTCTTATCTTTGATAAACAATTTTGTTTCACAAAAAGGAAAGACTGGTCAAGGAAATAAGGGAAGAACTAGGGATACCAATTCTCACAGAAAAGGTAAAGACCCAGTTCAGCCTCAAGCTATTAATCCCCCTATTTTCTTTAAGAAGGCAGTGAATCCTACTAACAAGTATGATCATGATATTACACATGGTCAATGTGAGAAAGAAAATCTCATGATCAAGGGTGCTAATGCCAATAGACCAATCTATAGGCATGCCCATCATATTCAAGAGGAGTTATTGAAGAATGTTGTTCCAGCACAAACACTTAATAAGTCTACTGACAACAAAGTAAGAAGGCTTGTACCTAAGAATAGGTATAATTGGTTTGAGTGTTGGTGTTGTGGCAAGGTGGGCCACTTTGCCATGGATTGCGTGTTTAACTTAAGTGTTAAAACCAAAAGTAGGATTCCTGTTAGATTATTCACAGTATTTCAAACTAATAAGGACTTAGGACCCACTAGCAAGTTGGGTTCTAAGGGTAAGTGAATCATTATTTGTTGCAGGTAAATCCAAGTGACCATACCCCTATATTGATGGCGGCGACCCCCTATGTGTTAAAGTTGAAGATGATGACGGCGACGGCGACGACGTTCTCCTACAGTTGATGATGATGATGTCGACGGCGACGGTGACTTCCTACATGTTAAAGATTATGACAGCGACGGCGATTTGCTACATGATGAAGAAGAAGACTCTCAAATAATATTTAGTCTTTTATTTGCATTTTATTTTCAACATGTTGTCTTAATGTTGAGAGTGTTTTATTTTTATTTCTATTTGGGCTGCCTATAGCCATATTGAACTTGTAAGCCTATATATAGGCATGGACCTTCATATTTTTACTTAGTGAATGAAGAAAAATTAAAACCCTAAACCTCCTTGTGATTTCTCTCCTCTTGGCCGCCCCCCTCTCTCTTTCTTCCTCCCTTGGCATTCGGCCAACTCTCTATCTCCCTCCCTCTTCTTCTTGGCCGCCGGCCACCGTATCCCCACCCCTTCTCGGTCTTCCTCCTCTTCCCCTCTCCCTTCTTCCTCTAGCAATACCACACACCCGTTCCCTCACAAATCTGACCACCTCTCCTCCATAATAGCCGACCACCCCTTTCATCTATAAAACCCGACCACCCTCCTCTTGAAGATTTCGGCCAAGAACAAGGCTCCTTCCTTGTGAAGTTTTTCATTCCGGCGTGAAGCGACTAAAGTGGTCAAGTCTCTCTCCGGTCGGCGCAACTCCGGCAGAGTCGTGGAAGAACGGTCCTAGAAAGTGAACCGGAAACATCTATCCCGGTTGGGTAACGAGATCCTCTACTTTGTTTTGTGTGATTCCTATTATTTTAGAATTTCATTTCGGTGGAATACGTTTGCGTTATTTTGGAATCGTTGTTCATTAGTGGATTATCTTTCCGACTGCTTGTGTTGTTATTTTTAGTTGCTTAATATTCTGAGAGGTTTGGCGAGCCTCGCTTTCGTTTTGTTGGGAGAGATCTACCTCTTTCGAACCGAACTTTTCGGTAGATCTCTTTTGGTACAACCATCGCTCGGTCGGGCCCAATATTGGCCCTTTTGCTTGAGAGAACGACGACCTATAGTCGTTTGTTCGATCTTAAAACAGCGTGGCTACCGTACGATAGCGTTAACTTAATAAAGGTGTCCGATGAATGTGATGCGTGACGAATGTGCGGGTGTAGGATTGAATTGTTGAGAGGCATATGTGACTAATTCGTAGATTTAACCCGCACCCAACGTGTTCGCTTAAATTCCCCATAGGAATTTCCCTTGTCATTTCGTGCCTGGTTTCCATTTTGGAAGTGGCCTACATCAATTTGGTATCAGAAGGAGGTTCACGTCAATTTCCTAATTGATACCCCTCCCCCATCTTGTGGCACGTTACCCTCACTTTTGTTTGCACGTTAGTTGTCAAAAATCCAAAAAAAAAAAATTATTTCTGGTCTGCCAATAGCGGCTTAAATTTCTTATTTTTCAGCAAAAACATCAAAAAAAAATTTATTAATAATCTTCAACTATTTTCCTGCAAGAAAACAAAAAAAATATTTTAGGTATCATATTATTTTAGTGGGAACAATTCCATATATTATAAAATTGTGGTTCAGGTTCTTTTTATCCTTGTTTGTGCACTAAATCCGAGTAGTCTATCCCCAGTTTTTCCCACGGGAAAATGGCCCATGATATCCCCGTTTCCCGAATAAAACCTGTAGGTTCCACATCAACCATTAGGGGTGACTATAGACCAAATGCCCAGGCCAAGCGGCATATAACTGATGATTTGGCTACCCTTAAACAAGGGAATAAGTCAGTCTCAGAATATATGCAACTCTTTAGGGAAAGGACGGTTAGGAGCGGTGTGAAGGAAAAGCCCGAGGTTACCCTGTCTAGGTTTCGTAGGGGGTTAGACCCCTACATCCAGGGGATGTTACTACGTTATTTCCACACCGATCTAGACGCCACCTTTATTACGGCTTTGGAAATTGAGAAGCACCAAATTCCTAGGAGTATGGTTACATGTCGGACGATTACTATATGTGATTCTATTGACAAATCTGGTAGTGGCTCTATTGAGCGTCCTACCCCGAATACGCCCGTTGGACATTTTGAGTCTTCCCCTGAGTTGCCTGATTTAGTGGTTTATTCCCCTGTTGAGTCTAAGGTCGTGCCTATGACTGTGCCCGTCACTGAGGGCGAGGCTGAAATTACTGACGATAGTATTGATGTGGAAGATATGGGTTACCCGAGTGACCTGGATGATGATCTCTCCTCTGAGGAATCACTCCCTTTCCCTTTCGATGATATTTCGGAGTCGTCTACCTTGATTTCCATGGAGTCTTCTGAAGGCCCTGTGGCAGTTGATATTCCGGTTGAGTCGGAAGAGTTACCTTATGCTGAGAGTTTACCCATAGGTGATTTAGGCGATGAAGTGTTTGGACTCGAGCTAGTTAACATTAGTCTGAGGCATATTGTAGTGCCCACTTCTGCGATTTTTACTTCTACTGATGTTGAGACTGATGTGTTGGGAGAAATTCCTAGTGAGAGAGTTACATTTTTGGAGGACGATATTGAGATAGACCCGGATGAGCGTCCCCTGATGCAAACTCCGTGGCGTGAATTTAAATGCAATCTTAACTCTCTCCCCGTATTAGTTTTACCGACTACCCCTCCCGTAATGTTGACCCGACCAGCGGATCCTTTCGGATATGAATTTATTTTGCCTGATTTGAGTCATTTTATCTCTCCGTTCATGCTGGATCCACCTAGGGACATGTCATGTCGCATTTATCCCCCGTCGTTTGATGATCCTTTTTCCCACTCGTTAGTGACCTCGGCTAGGCCTCATGAGTTGTGTAGCTCGCGCCTGTTGTCACACCCAGGAGCGTTCAACTTTACTAGTATTAGTGATGAGTTGCTTACTTTGACGTATCTTCTTGCCACGTGTGATTATATTAAACATAAAATTAGAATTGTGATCTTCAAGCCTTTGAAAATCATCTTTGATTTTAAGGATCCCGTTCCCCCGGACTTAACTCCTTTATTCACTATAATTGGGGTAAACACATAGCGCATGGGTTCACACCACACGGTAGCAAGTTAGTCAGGCGCACTTTTGAAAAATCACCCTACTTAGCGCATGATTTCATTCTGCTAGTACCACCTTATATAGTTCCATTACCACCACTTTCTATGTTAAGTCAAAATGCACTACTAGTTGCCTCTCACATTCTCATTTCACATCAGCAAGTTAAGGAATCGCTTTTCACACAAATGTCTTCTTATCAACTTACCGCTAACTTACATAAGAGAGTGACTCCCTACAAGGTTTTCGGTTTACTCTTGGTGCGTCTCATCCCTAAATGGATGCCTTCGGGCACTAAAGAAACGTTGGCGATTCGGCGAGTTAGAACTTTTCGGATTTTTAATCAATTAGGAGAAACAACATATTTGTTGAAGTTAACCACTGAATGGGGTAATTCCCCTAGTTTAAATGTTTCCAATTTCACGCATTGTGTTTTTCCACCATTTGAAAGATCTAACTCTACGTTTGGTGCCACTATATTTTCATTTGGGTTGGGGGGTGAGCTTGTTCTTGGATCGTTCTCTCCATTGATCTCCAACGGAGGTACGTTGATTGTTGATGCGGAAATTTTTCCTCTTTCTTTGCCTAATGCATTTCCCAAGTTCCGCAGGACATTCTTTTTGCTAGACAGGTTCATATTTGGTGGTTTGCTCTCCTCTCCAAGCGGCAGTATTCAACGTTCCATGATACGATGGTGTGATCGTCCAGTCCCCGGAGACTCTTGGATCCCGGACTCGGCGATGGTTCTTTTGGATGATGTCCTTCGCCGCCAGCACCTCCATGCTAACTCATCGGTGATGAGTTCTTTTGAGCGGGGGAGGATTGATGGCGGCGACCCCCTATGTGTTAAAGTTGAAGATGATGACAGCGACGACGACGACGTTCTCCTACAGTTGATGATGATGATGGCGACGGCAATGGTGACTTCCTACATGTTAAAGATTATGACAGCGACGTCGATTTGCTACATGATGAAGAAGAAGACTCTCAAATAATATTTAGTCTTTTATTTGCATTTTATTTTCATCATGTTGTCTTAATGTTGAGAGTGTTTTATTTTTATTTCTATTTGGGCTGCCTATAGCCATGTTGAACTTGTAAGCCTATATATAGGCATGGACCTTCATATTTTTACTTAGTGAATGAAGAAAAATTAAAACCCTAAACCTCCTTGTGATTTCTCTCCTCTTGGCCGCCCCCCTCTCTGTTTCTTCCTCCCTTGGCATTCGGCCAACTCTCCATCTCCCTCCCTCTTCTTCTTGGCCGCCGGCCACCATATCCCCACCCCTTATCGGTCTTCCTCCTCTTCCCCTCTCCCTTCTTCCTCTAGCAATACCACACCCCCGTTCCCTCACAAATCCGACCACCTCTCCTCAATAATAGCCAACCACCCCTTTCATCCATAAAACCCGACCACCCTCCTCTTGAAGATTTCGTCCAAGAGCAAGGCTCCTTCCTTGTGAAGTATTTCATTCCGGCGTGAAGCGACTAAAGTGGTCAAGTCTCTCTCCGGTCGGCGCAACTCCGGCGGAGTCGTGGAAGAATGGTCCCAGAAAGTGAACCGGAATCATCTATCCCAGTTGGGTAACGAGATCCTCTACTTTGTTTTGTGTGATTCCTATTATTTTAGAATTTCATTTCGGTGGAATACGTTTGCGTTATTTTGGAATCGTTGTTCGTTCGTGGATTATCTTTCCGACTGCTTGTGTTGTTATTTTTAGTTGCTTAATATTCCGAGAGGTTTGGCGTGCCACGCTTTCGTTTTGTTGGGAGAGATCTACCTCTTTCGAACCGAACTTTTCGGTAGATCTCTTTTGGTACAACCATCGCTCGGTCGGGCCCAATATTGGCCCTTTTGCTTGAGAGAACGACGACCTATAGTCATTTGTTCGATCTTAAAACGGCGTGGCTACCGTACGATAGCGTTAACTTAATAAAGGTGTCCGACGAATGTGATGCGTGACGAATGTGCGGGTACAGGATTGAATTATTGAGAGGCATATGTGACTAATTCATAGATTTAACCCGCACCCAACGTGTTCGCTTAAATTCCCCATAGGAATTTCCCTTGTCATTTCGTGCCTGGTTTCCATTTTGGAAGTGGCCTACATCATATATAGTACTTGGATAGTGGCTATTCCAGACATATAACTGGAACAAGGGGATTGTTGAGGGACTATGTGCCCATAAAGAATGGACCAAAAGTTATATTTGGTGGATCAGAAAAGGGAATCATCAAAGGATTTGGTAACATATTTTGTGATTCAATTACAATCACTAAAGTGGCTTATGTAAAGGGTCTAAAACCTAACCTGATTAGCATAAGTCAACTTAGTGACCTAGGTTATGATATTTCTTTCTTCAAAGGGGAGTGCGTAGTAAAAAGGTCAAGTGATCAAGAGATCATTTTGACTTGCACTAGGAAAAAAAATGTGTATTTCCTTAACCTAGAGTGTGAGTCTAACAACTCACCTATTTGTTTGGTTGTAGGAGAGAAAGCTTCTCTATGTGTCAAATGGCATAAGAGGCTAGCTCATCTAAACTATAAGTCAATTGGACTGCTGTTGAGCATGGGATTAGTGAGGAATGGTCCTCAAGTTCAGTGCATAAAAGAGGGTGTGTGCTCAGCTTGCCAAAAAGGCAAGCAGACTAAGTCCTCTTTTCAGTCACTTGACATCAAAGATTCAAAGAGATGTTTGTATCTCATGCATATGGATTTGTTTGGTCCTATGCCATTCCATAGTCTTGGTAGGAAAACATACACACTTGTTGTTGTGGATGACTATTCTAGATTTACATGTGTTTTCTTCTTGAGGCAAAAATCTGAAACCCCAACTATTTTCCAGACTTTTGTAAGACAAATACAGAATGAATATAACAGCTCAGTGGTCAAAATAAGAAGTGACCATGAAATTGAATTTTAGTCTGAATGTATGACAAAATTCTGTGAAGAACTTGGGATTCATCTAGAATTCTCTTCACCTAGAACTCCTCAGCAAAATGGTGTTGCTGAAAGGAAGAATAGGACTCTAATTGAAGCCAGTAGAACTCTACTGAATGACTCTACTTTCCCTGAATACTTATGGGCTGAGGCAGTAAATACTGCATGTCATATGCTCAATAGGGCCTCCATCAATAAGAAACACAAGATGACTCTCTACCAGATTTTAAAAGGCAGAAAACCAAACATATCTTTTTTCAGAATCTTTGGTAGTAAGTGTTTTGTACTAGTCAATGGTAAACACTACCAAACTAAGTTTGCTGCCAAATACCTAGAAGGATATTTGTTTGGTAAAGCAACCATAGTAGAGCATACAGGATCTATAACTTGACTACTCAAGTTATAGAAGAATCTGTGCATGTTGTATTTGATTAGTCAATGTTTATTAACAGTGAATTGTCTAGTTCTTCAGTTAGTTCTACAGGTCTAATAGATAAGATGGACAAGCTGACCATCAATGAAGATGTTACTGCTAATCTAGATGAAGATAAAGATGCTAGCTACCTAGAGGGAGATCAAGTCCCTCTAGGTGAAGAAGGAAATGTGGAGAATGAAGATGAGGAAACTGGAGATTGCCATAATGCTGACAGAATTCCTCTAGCAAGGAGAAACCTTAAGGATCATCCAGCTCACCAAATCATTGGTGATGTAAGTCAGGGTGTTCTAACAAGGAGCAGGAGCATGAACACTGTTTTATGTTCTAGCTTCCTGTCTCAGAAAGAACCCAGGATGATTGAAGAGGCCATGCAAGACACTAACTTGATTGATGCAATGCAAGAGGAGCTCAGTCAGTTCAAAAGGTGTAAGGTCTGGGAACTTGTGCCAAAACCTAAAGATCATAACATAATAGGAACTAAGTGGATCTATAGGAACAAGCTTGATGAGAATTACACTATAGTCAAGAACAAGGCTAGACTGGTAGCAAAAGGTTACAGGCAAGAGGAAGGTATTGATTTCGATCAAACCTTTGCTCCAGTGTGAAAGTGAGGGGATAAGTTGTAAACTACTCTAGAGGGGGGGTGAATAGAGTATTCAAATTTTATGAATAACTAGTCAGCTCTCTTCGAGTTTATTTGCGGAATAAAATAGTCTGATACTTGAACCCTAAGAGCCTAACATAGTGACGTGCACAAGTGAGAGAGTTAACCGAAATTTCAGTTTAACTCTAAACCTATCACAGCAACTAGCAATCCTAGGTAGTTCTATCACAGCCACAGAAAAGACAATTAAACAAAAACAACCAGAGAGACACAGGATATATAGTGGTTCCCTCTTAATAGGTACTCCACTCTTCTACCACCCTGGTAGGAATCCACTACAGGTTTTTGCTAAGGTGCCCTGCCACCAATGATCTGATTCAGGTAGATCAAACAGACCCTTTGAGCTTTTGATAAGGATGCTCGACCACAGGTTGTTGATAAGGTGCCCTGTCACCAATGTTCACTTTTGAAGAGGTGTGAAAACTCTTTTACAAAGGGGTTGAGAGGGTTAGATTGTCTTCTCTGTTGTTAATACAGATTAGAGAAGAATTGTGGATTCTCTAAAGAATCAAAGTCTCCCCCTGGCTCAGTGGAAGTCCAGGGAAAGCCTTTGCTTCAGGATGAAGGAGTTTCAGATATACTGAAACTAAATCCTCAGAGATCTGTAGACTGATTTTTATCAGGTCTTCAGATTCTGGAGCACGTGAAGTAGATCTGGAGCTCTTTCTGAAGTCTTGAAATCTCTAAGCAAATGCTCAGGAGACTTGTGAATGAAAGAAATTGCTTTGGACTTTTGCTTCAGGAAAGCTTTTTTTCTTCGTTTTGTGAGATGGTGAAGAGTTGCTTTAGAGAGGCTTGAGAGAAAGCAGCACAAAAAAAATCTCTCTGTATCTGAGTCTTCTTCTTTTTCTGAGAAGAGAATCTCTCTTAAATATGTCTTCTCATTTATCTTTTGGAACGGCTCTATTGATTTGAATTCTCGAGCACTGCAACAGATTATCTCAAAAATAGAATATAGCAATAGGAATAGAATGACCTATTAGCTCTCTGTCAGTCCCAATAAGGAAATAATTGAATAAAAATAACCTCAGCATAGAGACTTATCATTCTTGGAAATAGCATACACCGCCAACGGCTAGAATACAGCCTGGCAATATAGTTTGCATAATAAGACAAAAATGCTTTATCAAAATACGAAATCCCGTAATTTATGCTTAATATATTTGGTAGTTAATTCATTTGAACTTAAGCCATAATTTAGCAAAAACAATCTTCAGAAAATCTTTCTAACCACACGCTAAAACACTTGGAAATAGACCAAGGAATAAAATGAGCGCAAATGATAAAGGCAGACAGAAATCGTCGACCAGGAGTTCGATGATCGTCGACCTAGCTAACAGATCGTCGACAGAAAGCAGAAATCTGTCGACACAAAAATCATCGACCAGACATCGTCGACCAGCTCAAGATATCGTCGACGACTAAGGCAAAAGATCTGTCGAGACAGAAATCGTGAAGCAAGAATACGATCGTGGAACTGCTGATGGCAGATCGTCGACCAACCTTCAGAGCATAATAAACTTGCTCTGAGATCGTCGACCATCGGTCGACGATAATTGTCTTGACTTCAACGATTCGATAGCCCTGCTATCATCGACCATTGATCGACGATCGCGAGGCCTCGTTCGACGATGGTCGAACGGAAAATGCCTTAACCAAAAATTCATTTTACAACTTTTAATCTAAACTTTAGATCAGATATAAACTACCCTAGGGAGACTAAACAAAGTCTAAACATGATCATATATAGTTATATGGATCAAGAGGGCTGGAAAGGGATTACATAAGCCAAATCACATCTAGGGTACCAACAATCTCCCCCTATTTGGGTTATGTTATCCAATCCGATCTAAAACTAAAGCACACAATATTAAGAGCAGAAATTAACCAAAAATTTAAATCACAGGCAATCCACAGGAAAACAAAAAAACATAAATCAGCAGAACTAAAGTATCAAGCAGATTTATCAGAGGTTTTAGCGTCAGATGATTTCTTAAGGATTACAGCTGGTTTGAAGATAATTTCTCTGTTTGGATTTGCTGCTTGTCTTTTGGATAGCGTTAGATCGTGTTCACCAATAATTTTCTTTTCAGCATAGCTTGGTAGAACTGCAGCAGGGTGCAACCTCATGTATTCTTCAGTATTGAAAATTTCAGAGTTTACTTGAATTTTGCTGAGTTCCTTTTCTCTGAATTTAAACATGGTTGTATACGCTGTAGGGTCTAGTCCTTGAGCTTTGGCTCTCTCCATCATGCTCAGTGCAATAGATTCCTTAAATCTTGCCATAGAGGCAATTCTTTCAGATTCAGTCATATCTGATGGAGAGGATGGTCTGTCAGTATCAGCTTGAGCTGCAATCTCCATGTTCCTTTGAAGAGCTGTGGCTATTTTGTTTGAGTCAGAAGGAATTTGTGCAGCCTCCTTAGGATTAGTTTCAGCATAAAGAGATCTGGGAGGTGCAAGTTCAATGAACTTCTTGTTGGATTTCTCTGAATAGACCGTTCTTTTTCCTTTTGTTTCAGCTGTCTCAGAATCAGCAGATTTCCTTGAAGAGGAGGATGGACCTTTCCTGGGGGGAAGAGGTTTCCATTCTGGAACTTTCTGTTTAGGAGCAGGAGGAGGAGAGAAAGTAGATTGCTGAAATGTCATCTCCTTTATTTGTTCCATGGAAACATTTTCATTTCTTTTTCTTCCTTGTCCTGATACATCTTGGCCTCCCTGGCTTTGGTTACTCCTTCTCTGGTAGGACTGAAAGATGTTAGAGCTGGCTGATCTTGCAGATGGGGCAGAAGAGAGACTTCCAGAGGCTCCAGCACCAGGAGGTGGAGGAGGACCTCTGGGGGGAATTTCTGAATAGGGGTGTCATATCTTTTTGATCTCTTTTTCTCTCTTGTCTGATTCTTTGAGAGCCTCATCCAGGGTCAAAATTCTTTGCTCTTGGGATCAATTCCCTTCAGAATGAAATATGGAACATCCTTGTCTGGATTGGCAGAAGGAGGAGCAGATGCTTTCCTTTTCTTGGATACAGCCTTTTTCTTTTTCTGGGAGCTATCAGAATCCTCAGAGTCATCATCATCGGAGGAGTGAGATGAGGTTCTGCCAGCATAATCATCAAAGTCTAGGTTTGGGATATCCTTGGCAGTTATAGTATGTTCAGCCTTCTGCTTCTCTCTATCTTCTCTTTCTCTTGCTTCCTCAATGGCATCTTGCTCAAGGAGGGCATCAAGATCAACATTTGGAGTGCTCTTCCAGAGATCTGATTTTGGATACAAGTCAGGAACTATCCTGGGGACCAGTTCTGCAGTAGAAGGAATGGATAGAGGATAGGTAAGGATAGGAGGAGAAAAGATGACAATGTTTGCAGGGGCAGATGCTTTTTCTAGAGAGATGGCTAGGGAATCCAGATGATAATTAGCCAACCCTTCAATGTACTCAGAGGCAATATTCTCAGCCACAAAGGCTATAAATTATTCTAGGTTTAGAGTACCTGAGCTTGATTCCTTTTCAGTCATCTTGGAGGCTTTTTCTGGTAAATCTAGCATGGCCTCAGCTTCTTCAGCAGCAGCAGCAGCAGTGTTGATTGTGCCTGCATACAAAGAAAGATAGGTTAACAACCAAGTGGGAATAAAATATTCCCCCAAGGTGAGCAACAACAGGTAATTGATAGAGTTACCTGAAGATCTACACAGGATACCACTTTGCATCTAGGAAGGAGGTTATAATTCCTTCTAGATGTTTAGCGACATCAGGGATAGACACCTCTGCAAGGCACATGAGGAGTGCTATACAGGAAAAGAAGAGAGAGTCCTTGACCAAAGGGTCATCAAGGTACTCAGGTCTATAAGAGACCATTTTCTCTTGAAAAGAAGGAACAAGAGGAGTAGATGTGAGTGAGGACTCACAGTCTAGGTTAAGATAGGATTCCAAATCTTCAATGGAATTTGCAGCAACATCTTGCAATACTGATGCAGGATCATCAGCAGCTGAGATGAGATAGGAAGGAATAAGAAATTAACTCCAAGTTGGAGTGAATTAATTAAAAACTTAAATAACATTGTACCATCAGATTGAGCAGCAACATTCTCAAATTGTTGAACCACTACTTCTGTATCAGTATTGTTCAATGGAGATTTTTCACCAATGTCCATGGGGACTACATCATTATCTTTCTCAGGGATTTCTTCATCAGAAGCTTGATTCACTAGGGAGTGAATGTCCTTGTTAGATAAATATATCAATTTAAAATCCTGATTATAACCTTTAGAGGAAGTGATTTACCTTCTGGATGCTTTGGAAGCTCTTGAGATTCTTCTATAATTGTTGTAAGGGGAAGAGAAGAGTTGTCCTGAAGGGCCAAGGCATCACCTGAGACCACTTCAACAGACATCTCCCCCTGCATGACTTCAGTGGGAGCTGGAGTCATGCATCTTACTGAAGAGGGCTCAGCAGAGGGTGGAAATGATTTGATGGCTTCAGTAAGGGCTTTGATGGATGCAATGAGAGGGGCATTGGCAGCCTCAATCATTTTTTGGATGGATGGAGTGATGAGCTCTACAACATGTGCAAGCAATTCAGGAGTTATCTGAAATGCTGATGATGTAGAGGTGGATGGAATGGAAGCAGTATGATCTACCACATGATCAAATGAATCATGTGGAGATGGGTGAACATCAACATGAGTGTGGGATTCATGTTGAGAGAGGTGCGTGAGGATGGTAGCAGTCACCATGTCAACACTAGCTGCGGCTGCCAGATGTTGTGGTATGGGTGACTAAGGTGGAGATGCATGTAAGATGGAAGATGCATGTTGTGGTGGCACTGCAGATTGTGTGGAGGGTAATGCAGGAGATGAGGATGCAGGGGTAAAGAGAGAGGATGAAGGGATTGCTGAGCCTTCCCCAGCAAGCTGGAGAGTGGCTGAATCAGCCCTTGTGTCTGATGGAGGGTTAGGATCAACCCTGGCTGACTTCTTGATAACTCTCTGAGATTTCTTGAAGAGAGAGGGGTCCAACCTCTTGCTGGCGTTGACTGCGGAGGGTGCAGAAGCAAGCAGCAGGGGTGCTTTCACATATAGAAACACACCCAACACCCTGGCAAGATTTACTTCTTTCTGATTGTTCTTTCTCCTTATTAGTTCAAACAGAATTTTTCCCCAGGCAATCTGCGCCTTATTCACCAAAGCTGACATCAGGGCAAATTGTTGCCTGTTGATGTTGTCGTGAGCAGAATGTTTTCCCAAAACGACCTTGCCCACTAGGTCTGCCAGAAACTTATACTCTGGAGCCAGATTTATCTTTAGCAGCTTAGCTGGAATGCCTTCAGCATGGCCCATCACAGTTAGCATGCGGCCATATTCTTCTGCAGTTTGCTCATAGTCCTCAGTTCCGGTTGGCAGTCCAAACAGCTCAGTCAAAACTTCAGGAGTCAGAACGACCTCCTCTCCATTTATCTTTCCAGTCATCGCTTCGTCGCTGGAGGACGAGGTATATACCCATTCTCGAATCTCTGGTATGTGAATCTTTGGTGAGAATGACATAAATTTCTTTAGCCCTTGATCTTCACACAGTTGCAGAATGTCTTGGATGGGTTGATCACATCGGCTGAAAGAATCGAAGTCGACACAGAAACCAGTGTCGAACTTCATTCCGAAGAGAACTGCAGAAGGAATCGCCATTAGATTGAAGAGAGAATGACGAATCGAGATGCAAGGCAGGGGAGAAGAGAATCGCGCGGGATTAGAGTTCGAGAGCGAATTCTAAGCCAGAAGATGGAATATGAATAGACGGAGCGGAAGGACGACGATCTCCAGACCTAAATCGACTATTAGATACAAATCTGCGATCGTCGATCCCGGAATAAAATCGGTCGTCGAACAATGACCGACGATAGTCAATGTTTGACTAATCGATAAACATCGACCGATTACAAGCAATCACCACGATCGTCGATCCATGTATGTTGGTCGACGATTCTCCACACAGCACAGAAAATCTGTCGTCGACTATTGGTCGACGATAGATACCTAAGGAGAGATCGTTGACCGGTTGATCGACGATTTTTGCCTTACTACCAAACGAGCTGTCGTCGACCGTTGGTCGATGATAGTTCTGACCTGGTCGAAGATCGTCGAGCAGTCGTTCGATGATTTTAGACAGAAAACAAAACTATCCAAATTTTCACTACTCTGAACCATTAATCATACCAAGCTGGTTCAGGAAGAACAAATGCCTTTGTTCATCAAGGGGCTTAGTGAAAATATCTCCTCTCTGCAGGTCTGTGGATATAAATTTCATTGCTATCTTGTTCTTTTCCACGTTATCTCTCAGAAAATGATGTCTAATCTCAATGTGCTTGGTCCTAGAATGGTGCACAGGATTTTGAGCAATTGATATTGCACTGGTACTGTCACACAGAATTTTTGTTTTTGAGTGTGTATACCCATAATCCACTAGCTGATTTTGAATCCACAGAATCTGTGAACAACAACTAGCTGCTGTAATATATTCAGCCTCAGCAGTTGAAGTAGACACAGATGCCTGTTTCTTACAAAACCAAGAGACAAGTCTCTCTCCCAGGAACTGACAGGTCCCTGAGGTGCTTTTCCAATCAACTCTACAACCAGCATAATCAGCATCTGAATATCCAATTAATTCAAATCCTGACTCAGCTGGGTACCATAGTCCTAAGTTAGGGCATCCTTTAAGGTATCTCAAGATCCTCTTGAGAAGAGTTAAGTGAGATTCCTTTGGGTTGACCTGAAACCTAGCACATAGGCATGTAGCAAACATTATGTCAGGCCTACTTGCAGTCAAATAAAGCAGGGAACCAACAATGGCTCTATAGTTCTTTTGATCAACAGACTTGCCATTGACATCAGAATCAATAACTGCATTTGAGGCCATAGGTGTGCTCATTGATGAAGCATCAGACATTCCAAATCTTTTAACCAGCTCTCTGGCATATTTTGATTGAGAAATGAAGATACCATCATCACACTGTTTCACTTGGAGACCAAGGAAATAGGATAACTCACCCATGCTGCTCATCTCAAACTTGGAGTGCATTAGTTCAGAGAACCTCTTGCACAGTTTGGGATCAGTAGAGCCAAATATAATGTCATCTACATAGATTTGAACTAACAGTTGTGAGTCCTTATGATGTCTAATAAATAGGGTTCTATCTACTACACCTCTCACAAACTTGTGTTCTAGAAGGAAATTTGCTAAGGTCTCATACCAAGCTCTAGGAGCTTGCTTAAGTCCATATAGAGCCTTTTGGAGTTTGAACACATGAGTGGGTAAGGTTGATGAAACAAACCCTGGTGGTTGTTCAACAAACACTTCTTCCTTTAAATCTCCATTGAGGAAGGCACTCTTCACATCCATTTGGAAGACCTTAAATTTCTTATAGGCAGCATAGGCTAGGAAAATCCTAATGGCTTCTAGTCTAGCTACAGGAGCAAAGGTCTGATCATAATCTATGCCTTCCTCCTGTCTATAGCCTTGAGCTACTAGCCTAGCCTTATTTCTAACTACTATGCCTTGGGCATCAAGCTTGTTTCTAAACACCCACTTGGTGCCTATGATCAGTTGGCCTCTTGGTCTTGGAACTAAAGTCCAAACTTTACATCTTTCAAACTGGTTAAGTTCCTCTTGCATGGCTATAATCCAGTGTGGATCAAGCTCAGCATCTTTAATGGTTAGGGGCTCAACCTGAGAAAGGAAACAAGCAAACATCACATCTTTGTTGAGTTGATGTCTTGTCTGGACTCCTACTGAAATGTCTCCAATTACTTGAGATACAGGGTGATCTCTAAGTGTGACAAGATTAGTAGGTTCAACAATGATCTGATCTTCAACAGTTTCAGGATTTAATTCCTCATGTGGAATTTGATCAACTGTTGGAGTAGATGCTTTAACTTCAAGAAGTTCTACATCAGATTCAGAATCTGAAGAAGCAACCTGAGGAGTTTGTAGGGGATGATTCTCCTGTGTGAGTCTCAAACCTTCCAAATCCTTACTTACTCCTAGGACTTGCACTATACTATTAGAGGAAGAATCCTTCTCCTTATAATACATGACTGTCTCATCAAAAGAGACGTGTGCAGACTCTTCTATCTTAAGAGAGGATTTATTAAGGACTCTATAGGCTTTGCTTACTTGAGAGTATCCTAGAAAAACTCCCATTGAAGATTTTGCCTCAAATTTTCTAAGATATTCTTTGTTATTGTTATGAACAAAAGCAACACAGCCAAATACTCTAAAATAGTCTATTTTAGGTTTCACTTGCTTAAGTAACTCATAGGGAGTCTTACCCTTAAGTTTATGTATCAGACTTCTGTTCAATACATAGTTAGCTGTGCTAACTGCTTCAGCCCAAAAGGACAGAGGCATGTTAGCATCTGCCAACAATGTACTTGCAGCTTCAATTAGGGTTCTGTTTTTCCTTTCAACTACCCCATTTTGTTGAGGAGTTCTAGGAGCAGAGAAGCTATGTTTGATACCTTCCTTCTCACAGAATTCTTGCATAAGAAGAGACTCAAACTCAGTACCATGATCACTTCTGATCAAGGCAATCTGAGTAGAATACTCACTCTGTATGCACTTTAGAAAATCTGTAAGAACCTTGAAGTTATCAGCCTTAGTTCTCAAGAAGAATACCCAAGTGAACCTAGAGAAGTCATCTACAATTACTAGAGTGTAAGACTTTCCTCCAAGACTCTGTACGGCAATAGGACCAAATAAATCCAAATATAGCAAGTACAGGATCCTGGGAGAATCACTTTTATTGACTGATTTAAAGCTATTTCTTGTTTGCTTACCTAATTGACAAGCTTTGCAAAGGCCTTCCTTCTTGTAGGGGCAAGAAGGTAAGCCTCTTACAAGATTGTATTTAGCCAGCCTAGAAATGTTTTTCAAATTTACATGACTAAGTCTCTTATGCCAAAGGGTATTATTACTGGTTACTTCATTAAACAAGCATATTTCAGATTTGGATGAGTTAAAATCTACAACATAAACATTACCAATTCTAATACCTACTAACACAACAGTATTATTTAAAGCAATATTACAAGCAGTGTCAGTAAACCATACCTTGTACCCAGCATCACACATTTGGCTTACAGAGATTAGGTTATGCTTTAGTCCAGAGACATAAGCAACCTTCTTGAATGTTACAGCTCCTATGGTGAAGCTGCCATATCCTTCAGTCTGTCCACAGCTGGAATCCCCAAATACAACTTTTGGTCCCAGCTTGGCTTTGAACCCTGACAGATTCTTCTTCTTTCCTATCATATGCTTTGAGCATCCACTATCCAGATACCATTTGTCATGTATGACTGGATAGGTCTTCACCTGCAGAAAGAACAGTTATACATTGTGGACCCAGGTTACCTTGGGTCCAGTATTCTTCACAAAAGAAAAACTAGATATAAAAGATCTTGCAGGCTTAGATTTATATCCTAAAGGGTGTGATCTCCTAGGTGGGATAATCCATTCAGTTGAAGGATTAAACAACCTAGGGTAGTGATTGGGATTTGCAATTCTGGAAGTTTGAAATTTATTTTCCAGCTTTTAATCTAAACTTTAGATCAGATATAAACTACCCTAGGGAGACTAAACAAAGTCTAAACATGATCATATATAGTTATATGGATCAAGAGGGGCTGGAAAGGGATTACATAAGCCAAATCACATCTAGGGTACCAACACAGTGGCAAGGCTGGAGGCAATAAGGCTGTTCTTGTCCTATGCTGCCTATCAAGGGTTCAAGTATATCAAATGGATGTGAAATCAGCATTTCTGAATGGTGATTTAGAAGAAGAAGTCTATGTAGAACAACCCTCAGGTTTTGTAGACTCTCACTTTCCTGATTATGTATATATGCTTAGGAAAGCTCTATATGGTTTGAAACAAGCTCCAAGGGCTTGGTATGAAACCTTGTCTGCCTTCCTCATTGAGAATAAATTCCATAGAGGAAAGATAGACAAAACTCTATTCTATAGGGAGCCAAAAGGTAAGATAATACTAGTCCAGATATATGTGGATGACATTATCTTTGGTTCTACTGAAAACAACCTTTGTAGGAAGTTTGATAAACTTATGCAAGGTAAGTTTGAGATTAGCAGTATGGGTGAGCTGAAGTTCTTCTTAGGACTTCCAGTTAGACAGACTGAGAGTGGGTTGTCCATATCCCAGTCTAAGTTCACCAAGGAGTTTATTAAGAAGTATGGTTTGGACTCAACTTCTACAATGAAAACTCCAATGGGAACAAGTATGGCTATATGCAAAGATGAAGCAGGGAAACCTATTGATGAGTCTTTGTATATAGGGATAATTGGCTCCCTACTATACTTGACAACTAGTAGACCTGACATCATGTATGCACCAGGTGTCTGTGCTAGGTATCAAGCATTCCCTAAGGAATCTCATTATACTGCAATTAAAACCATTTTGAGATATCTTAAGGGCACACCTAATCTAGGCCTTTGGTACCCTAAGAATAGAGATTTTCTATTAATAGGTTTCTCAGATGCAGATTTTGCTGGATGAAAAGAAGAAAGAAAAAGTACCACATGAACCTGTTAATTCCGTGGTGGGAGGCTAGTGTCATGGAGCAGCAAGAAGCAAACCAGTGTAGCTATATCAACTGCTGAATCAGAGTATATAGCTGCTGGTAGCTGCTGTTCACAATTAATGTTGATAAAGCATCAATTAGAAGATTATGACATCCAGGTAAGTAGAATTCCACTATTTTGTTATTCTACAAGTGCTATTTCTATTGCTAAGAATCCTGTATCACACAGTAGGACCAATCATATAGATATTAAGTTTCATTTTATTAGAGAACATGTTGAGAAAGAAAATATTAATCTAGAGTTTGTAAAAACTGATAATCAAATAGCTGATATTTTTACAAAACCACTACATGAAAGTAAATTCAATAATTTCAAAATTGAATTAGTTATGTTGAACCTAGACTAGGTTAACACAAGTTTCCATTAGTATCATATTTTAGCACCAAATTTCTATTTAAATTTGGCTAATTTAAAAGTTCGTGTCGACACAAGAAAGTTGTGTTGATACACTCAGTATGTTGTGTCGACACAGGAAAAGGATGTGTTGACACAGAAACAGTATCTGTGTCGATAAGAGAATAGGCGTCGACGCAACCTTGTCGATACTATAAGTAGTGAGGATATTTGTGATGACACCAAAAGTTGGTGTTGACACAACTCTATCGAGACTTAAGTTGTCAGTGTCGACACAGACGCAAGTATGTCAACACAAACTCAAGTATGTCGACAAATAGATGTGTTGACTTTATATATGTTTTGTCTTCTTAGACATTAGTATGTCGACACATAGTCATGTCGACTTAACTTTAGTTCTGTCAAGACCTAAGTCATTTTTGTCGACACAAAAACTGATTTGTCGACTTAAGCCCGACTTTTGGTCTGCCCTTGACTCAAGTTCTATAAAAAAGTGAATCCAAAATCTGGTCGACTATGCTATCAGAATTTTTGACTCTACACCTTCTGTCAACATAAACCTTCTCTTCTCTTCTCCTCTAGCACTTACGACAATGGCGCCAAACCAAGAAGACAAGGTTAATGAAGGTTACGAACTGATTTGCGAGGGTTTCACAACTGCTTCTGACGAAATTCAGGGAGTTATTGCCCTAATTTCTGTAAATGGACTAGAATTTTTTGTCTCCGAACCGATAAAAATTTGGAAGAAGGAATTCATGGAGTTCTACACAACCGCTACTGTGGACCAAGAAGGATAGAAAATCAAGGTGACTATTCAAGGTACCCGGGTGAAGCTCACACTGAAATCAATCAGGAAAGTACTACATCTACCAGTGATCAAGGATAAAGACGAAATAACTCCTTCCCAGATAATTGAAGCATTGAGCTGGTGTTGACTAAATCCCAATAGTAAGATTGGTTCATCTATCAATAGAAAACGGATGAATTCCCAAGGAAAATTTCTTTCAGAGGTAGTGGGCAAAGTGATTATATGCAAAATAGGTGGACATGATCGGATTTCTGCCCACATGTTCAATCTGATGGTCAGAGTCATATTCAAGATAAACACTGACTGGACAGCAGTAGTGTTTGATAAACTACAAGAAGGAATAAAGAAACCAAATCTGGGAAGGATCCTCAGCCTTTGCTTAACATCAGTAATTCCAGATGTTCTGAAAAAAGCAAATTGCTCTAAAATAAATCATATGAGAAAAATGGATGTAAGGATACTATCAAGATGGGACAGAGTTCTGACCAAGGAAGTCCCTGCTCCTAGGGAGCAAACTAAAAACGACAAGAAGAAAAAGAAAGTGCTTGTACAAGCTGATTCCTCAAGTGTTCTTGAAGAGGAAGTGGTCTTTAGTTCTGATGAAGACCAGCACCAACAGGAAGCATATGATCAAGTAAAGGACAGTAAACAAGTTGACTCCACTCAAGGGGGAGAAAACCTAGAAAAAGAAACTAAGTTGTCTGCCCAAGGGGGAGGTATTTATAATGTTGTCCTGGATAGTGACTTATCTATAGACATAAAAAAGAATGTGGTATCTGAAATCAACTCTACAGCTGAAGTAACTGATAAGAATGATGCTCAAAATGAGCCAATAAGTATCTTCTCCACAGACTAGTGATGTATTATAGTATTCTCCTCAAAAATTGTTCAAAAGGGACACTTTTGTTTACACAACAAAAGAGGTCTTTCAAGTGGGATTAGTCTTTTAAGTAGTTCTTTTTTAAAAAAACTAATCTTATTCCATCTGAATAGATACAGCCGGAATTGGCAATGAAAGAATTGTTTCCTGATCCTCTTACTTATAGGACTGAGGGGGAGGAAATTAGAAAAGAAAAGGAAATTCCAAGGACTGAGGGGGAGTTATCCAAGGATACTCCAGCTGAGAAGGAAACTGTTGATATTAAAAGTACATCTGAATCTTCTAAAGATGAAGAAGCCACATTGGCTAATAAAAGAAAGCTGGCTGTGTTAAAGAAGAAGAGTTCTGGATACATGAAGTCCTTGCAAGTGGGAACAACACTATCTACATCAACTATGGACTTCAGTTATTTACTAGTGCAGATGCAACTGAAACTGGATAATCAAAGACAATCTATATAGCATTATGTGGATGAAACACATAAGGATTTACAGTTTAAATTGGCCCAGGACATCAAATCCATTAGATTTGAAGTGAATCCATATAAGAAAGAGATGACAGATTGCTTCCATAAAGGAGGTAGTGTTATGGTGTTCCTGGCCAAGGAACAACAAAATATCCAAGCTAAAGTGGATGAAATTGAAGTGAAGCAGGGTTATGTACTGGAGAATCAGATAAGGATGAATGAAAATCTCAAGGATTTCCATCATGAAATATTGAAAAAGCTTACTGATTCTAGCACTACTCTGAAGGATGAAATCTCAAAGCAAATCCACGAAGATATATCTACTATCAAAGCCACATTTCAAGAATCTTAGGAGAAAATTACATCTTTCCTGACAAAATTCAGAGCTTATTTTTAAGAGGGAACTGAATATATTGCTGATCAAGTAAGATTCTAGAAAGAAGATTTGAGAGATCATGTTGCTAGATAAGTGATAAAGGGGGAGAGAGTACTAGTCAAAGCCGGCTCTGACCATGCTAAATGGACTACCAATAGCATCCGAGCTACTCTTGGATATCCTCCTCTTTGTGATGATGCTAATGTAGCTGAGTCTGGGATACAACCTGAATATTTTGAAGGTGATCAGCCTGATGTTGCTCAGGTGATCTACCCCCCAGCTGATTTTGAAATGGTTCAAGAAGAAGTGCTAAAAATGTATAGTCCTCCACCAGAGGCACAAAATGTAATTCTGGAAATCGTTGAAATGTCAGAAGCTGCATTTGAAGCTCAGAAAGAAGCTCAACTTTCCAAGAAGAGATTCAAAGAGCAGGCTGAGCTGAAGCCAGATTTTGAACAGTGGAGCCAAACTTCTAGAAATATCATTCTTACTGCCTGGAAAGCTATTAAGGATAAAACCTATGACAGGGGTAAGTGGTATTCTTAGCAAGAATGGAATAAATATCAAGTTAGATAAGAGGCAATTCTTCAGCATAGAAGAAGTGCTTAGGTTGGGAAGCTACCTGCTAATGCTTAAGATCCAAACAAGTACTTCCCCAAACCTTTCCACTATTTGAAAGACAGAAGATCAAGGCTGAAGAATTGAAGAAGAATGCTCTCAAAGGGAAAAAGCCAGCTAAAGATGTTGAACCTTCTGTGCAGGATAAAATCAAGCCTGGCAAAGAAATATTTATTAAGGAGCCTAGTCAATAATAGGATTGCTAGGTTTATGTATTAGAACAATCTACTCATTTGTTTCTTTTGTTCTATAAGAAATTCATGTAAACCAAAGTTTTTCTGATTAATGAAATCTGTTTTAGTATTAAGTGTTTGTTGTTTACATTGATTATGTAATATCCTGCTCTGAAATGTTTTTACTTCTATTACAATTTTGTTTTATCTTAAGAGATGTATATCTTTGACTAGGGGTTATGACTTCTCCAAATAGGGGGAGATTGTTGGGTACATTGGAAAATGTGTACTAGATTTGGAGAAGCCACAACTTAGTCAATGATATGCATCAATGTGTATTTGATAGAATTTTGAGTTTCATTGTGAATGTTTAAAAATTTGAATGAAAATTTTCAAAGTATAAGTGTCGACACTTGTGAAGAAACTTGTGTCGACACTCAGGCAAGCTGTGTCGACACTCAGGCAAATTGTGTCGACACTCAGGGAAGTTGAGTCGACACTCAGGAAACTCTTGTCGACACTCAGGCAAGCTGTGTCGACACACATGCAAATTGTGTCGACACTCAGGGAAGTTGTGTCGACACCCAGAATTTGTGTCAACACTTATAAAGAAGCCGTGTCGACACTCAAAGCTATGTCGACACCTAAAGAAGCAATTGTGTCGACATCCAGAATTGTGTCGACAACTTAAAATAGATTTGTTTCGACACCTGAAGTAATTGTATCAACATCCAGAATTATGCCGACAACTTAAAACAGAATTCTGTCGACACTTAAATTAGAAGATGAGTCGACACTCAGGAGCTATGTCGACA